>JAWNOS010000613.1:3112500-3712500 GCA_035045845.1 Drosophila buzzatii
TTGCTCAGAGAACCGCAGTGAAAACTAAAAAGAAAAGTGCTGGGAAAAAAAACTAAGCAAAAATAACAACAAGAAAACAAGAAGAAGACGACGAAAAAAACAATGAGAAAAGTCAAATTAAATTTCGCATAATTTTTGTCATTGTTGCTGCTGCTGCTGCTCTTGTTGTTGTTGCTGCTGCTGCGCTTTCGTTTACTTTTCGAAAAAGTTTTTTGTTTTTGCGGCTTGGCATAAATTCTTCTTTTTTTTTTGCCCGCCACATGTCGCAATTTTGGCCAGCATTTGAGTTTTTTCTCTTATTTTCTGTTTATTTTTGGCGCAGTTTTCTTCGTCAGCTTTTGCTGCATTTTATTTGATGGAAAATCTGAGCTGCACGAACTTGAACCAAATACGCACAGCCCACATTGCCCCTTGCCTTGGCTGGCTGGCAGTCGAAACAGCTGTAAGATAATAATAAAGATTCTATGGGCCAAAAGTTGTTTGCCAACTGCTTGGCACACAAACACAAATCAAAAGTGGCCAAATGAGGCGCACGAATCTAATTAGTTTGCCAGCAACGGGACACCCCCCCCCCCCTCGACCAACCGCCAACGCACCTGCCCGACCCACTCTCACGCCCACTTGCCAGTCGACGTCGGAAGCGGAAGTTTGCCTGTGCACGTCGAGTCGCTATTGTTATATGCGAGCGCGAATCGCACTACACTGAGCGAAAAGAGGACTTTTCTTCTACTTATGAACAAATGGAAGTGTGCAAGAATAGTTTGTATAAAAGGATAAACAAACTATTCTTCTATGAAGTGGAACAAGTTGTTCTTGAATGAGTTGTTGAATATTAAATAAATGTAAAAAAAATAAAACTTTTGTAAATATTTAGCTGTAACTATTCGACTAGAAAATACTTAACTTCTTAACTTTATTTTATTTTATTTATTTATTATTTTATTTTTTTTTTTTCTAATATATTTTTTCTTCTTCAGGTATTTCAACACCGAAATCCTTGTTGATTTTCTCACAGTGTAGCAATTAGCCAAACACTGGCCATGTCTATGTCCATGTAAGCAGGCAGGCTCATTTAAGCCTAAATGTCACCAGTCCAGTCAAAGCCAACCCCACTCACCCCGCCCCGCCCCGCCGTTCGTTTACCCTGCTGCCGTCTAGCACCTGAAACAATGGCACAAACAAAAGGACTTGAGCGCTAATCTGCACTAAATTGTTGTTTATTTTTTGGCTTTAAACGTGGTGTTTAGACCGAACCAGGCAGCAGGCACTCGGCCAGCCATGTCCCTGATTTGCGTGGCAATTGGCCATTGAGCGAGCGAGCGAGCAAGCGAGCGAGCTAATTAGCCAGCGCGCTTTTTGTCCACTTCACGGACTGACTGGTTGACTGGCTGACTGGCTGACTGTGGACTACCTGTCGGCGGGGCAATATTAAAAATTAATATGTGAAAATCCTTAGCATAAAAGGCAAAAAGCAAATGCATATTTATGAGCTACTCAAAATATTGCAGTCTATCCACCACGCAGCAGAAGCTTTGTCATTATAGCTCCACTTTGGCCATAGAGGTTTATGAATTTTGTTGTTTGGCCTAGAGTGAAGACTGTTATTATGTGCACAAAGCTAAATGCTAGGGCAACGGACACATACCACTCTCCCTAGCATATTCAAATTACACAATTTAGTCTTTAGGCAAGGAAACAACGGCATACAAGCGCCTGCATACAAGCGCCATGCGTTTTAGGGCGGAAAAAAGCTAAATGGCAATATTATATATCTCTGAATTATAATTAAGAAAGGCTTGCAGAGACTAAAAGCTAAGAAACGGGGAGTTTAGCATATGCATTAGAAAGAGGCACGTGCCAAGGGCAAGGAACTCATGCCCTAGGTTCACATACATATACAATTAAGAGCAAAGCGACGCCCACCGACAAACTCTCAATTAAAAGCAAAATACTTATATACACAAATTTACTGTCCCCTATTTGGAGTTATATGTAGCACATACGAAACTCAAAGCTTGCAAATTTCATTGGTCGGAGATGTAATAAACAAGGCAACAACAAATAGAGCCCCAAAGCTAACATGCTTGCCAGAGCAGACAGAGCCACCGAAGAAGACGAAAACGATTCAAGAGAATATACCCAACACACATACTCGTTTCACATTAATATTGAAATGATTTCTCTCCTCGACTAAAAGTCTCAACTATAAAATAATCTCGCCTAGTTATATATCTAGTTCAAGTCGCTGCATAGCGGCAGCATATTGGAGAGGAATTACAGATATACATGTATATGAATATAAACGCAAATATTTATACATTTTTAAAATATTTTATTAAAAAGTTAAATAAAACAAAGGCGATGTAACACATGCCCATATATACCAGTTCACGCTGCTCACTCACATATTCTATCAATCGTTTCGTTCTCAATGTCTTTCACTCACAGTTTCAGAAGGAGAAAAAACTCAGAGATTAATCGATTGCGTCGGCTCCTCAACGACTTCGTTCGCGATCGGACAAAACGTTTTCGGTCGTACCCGAACGTTTGCATAAGTTAGACTTTTGCGTATGTATTGGTATGAGAGGGTCGTCTTCACTAAGCAGTGGGAATATGTATGAATATATGAAGACCGATTGCATAGGCTCTTATTAGCTATCTACTCACCTACTGCAGCTCGTTGTGCGAGCGTCAATCGTATCGCGCTCTAAACGATATTCGGGAAAAGAGCATGATACGAACTCAACCGAAAACTAAAACGAAAAGAACCGAAGACTCGTGCTCAGAGCGAAAGCGAGTGAATATGACATTTATTGTGAATAGTACGTGGCTAATTATTTACTTGCGAGCTATTCAATTCACACTTAAACAAAGTCAATGTAATCAAGTGCTTAAAGTTCTCCATAAATTAGTCTCACATAACTTATAAATACTTTTATTTATACTCGCTTTCATCTAACTACAATTTTCATATAAAACAAACTTATTATTCTTAAAGTTTGCAATTCCGACTACTCGCCTTCTCATCACCATCTTAACTAACTTTACTTTAAATTTAAATCTGCTGAACTGACTGCTCTTTCAATGTTTTCAAGCCTCACGAAAGGGCGTAACAATTTGCCATTTATCAAGCCTAGCGCGCTAGTCTAGTGCCACAAGCATTAGCAAAGCCGGCTCTAATCCATGTTAGCAGGCGGCACACGGAATGTTTCCATTCATTTGTCATCTAATTTTTGCACTTTGTCGCAGAGTTCCAAATGAGACAAAGCTGTGGCTGCAATGCACCTGCCTTTGGCAGGGGCGCCAGGCGGGCAATGGGCCACATTGCAATGTCAGTGGGATATTAACGCCTTTTGAGCTGCAGTTGAGCAGACTCAAAGGATATTTGTTGTTGGCATTCTTTTGGGCAAATTGTTGCATATGCGAGCGACAGGCGGCTAGTGGCACGCAGTTGTTGCTGTGGCAGCCACAAAGTTGCCTTCAACGGGCCATAAAATGTAATTAGTTGTAATTGATTTAAGCACAAGTAATGTTGATTAAACGGATGCGCAAGGCGCGCATGTGGCCGTAGATATGACAACAGCCAACACGATGCTTGCAACATTGTGGCAGCATGCAATATACGCACATGTATGTGCGTGTGTGCATGTGTGTGTTAGCACTCTGAGCTGCCTGCCTGATGTGGCGATATGAACAAAGTTTCTTACAGCGCCCGTTGACACTGCACTGCAAAAGTCCTGACACTGTGACAGCAGCGATGCCAAAACAAAGTACAAAGTACAAAGTGCAATTGTTACAGACGCCCCACAGTTCCCAGAGAAGTGCCCCCACCCCTCCTGCTACCCCATCAGGGCAACTGCATCTGGTTGACACGCACAGCAGGCAGGCCACCTACAACGACAGAGCTCAAAAAGCTGTACACAGAGATCTGCCAGATGTCGAAGATTAAATATGCTTCATCTATGAGAAGAATTCCCATTAAATATTTATGGAATGTCAACAATTACTACTTCATAAAATGATTAATATTTAATAAATATTTTATGCATATATAAAATGTTTATTTTTTGCATATATATTATGAGAACAACTTTACATTTCATTTCTTGCAACTTTTAAAGTTTTCCATATAAAATAAGAAGAATTTTCCATAATTGCATAATTCCAAAAGATTGATTTTCACATGATTATAATATATAATTTAAAAAATAATATATATTTTTATAAAATTTTATTAAAATAAAACAAATTCCGAAAAGTTTTTTATAGCGAGTTTTCTAGTAGCAATAGTAATCCGTCTTCTATCTGCCATCTACTCATAATACATTTCCTGGAATAGTTCGTAGCTGCTTTTGGTAAGTGTATTAAAGCATGCAACCGACAACAATGTTGCATTGGGCCACACGGCTTCTTGGCTGCCCCAAATACCAAATAGCTCCGAGTGTGGTCTTTGCATATGCCACACCTACTCAAGTCGCCGTCGCCGTCGCCACCAGCTGACAGCTGGTGCTGTGGATATTTGTTTGGCTATCTTCAGTTATTTGTACTCGATGTGCGCTAATTTGATTGTGTTCGTGTGATAAACACGAGAAATGGTCGCTTGGACTCATCTGGAGCTCGACCCCACCATTAAATAAGCCTAGGCTTCCCCAATGGCCAAATGGAGCCGACCCACATGACGCTGACGCCTTCGTGCATACATCCGGTGGCAAATAATGTTTTTGAGAGGAAGGCATCGCGCCTCACTACGCCACGCCATGCTCGCTCCCACCGTGTCTGTGATAGGATTTTGCGATTTATTTGCCAAGTGTAAAAGACAAAGAGCCAACACAGGCAGCCAGTCAGCCTTGAAGTGTAGGCCAAAATGCAGATAAGACAGGCAAAGCGAAAGCAATTGAGCCAAGTAAAGCAGAGGAACAACTATGTAAAGTAATCAAGGAAACGTAAACGGAAAGCGTCTAGGCACAAAAACACGATATCTTAATGAAGTATCGATTGCGTCATTGCCAACGCCACCAAAAGGCAACCAGTGCCATCTCCCGCTCCCTGCTCCCTGCTCCCTGCTCCCTGCTCCCTGCCCCCTGCTGCTGCTCCAGCTCCGACTCCAGCTCTAGCTTCAATTCCAATTGCGTCTCCTCCACCTCCCCATGCATGTTGTTGTAGCTGAAGCTATGTGGGTGCTTGGACCGAAATGAAAGGCATTTTAAAATGACATTTCGAAAGACTGCACAGTGGTTTCGAGCTACCAGAATTCACATAGGAAATCAACGCAGCGACACAGCCCCAGAGAATAGAGCCAAAGCATAGTTATGAGTCGCAGCGACAGCTCTACTGTGTTTTTATACTGCAAAAGCACTTTGCTATAAGTCGAAATTGCTTGACAAACGAATTTTATAAAATATAACCAAATTGGTTTACTATAAAATATAGCGGAAGCTTTATGATTGGTTTATACATTGTTAAAATTATGCTGTTTAAATATTTCATTTGTGTCGTATGTAAAAGCAATTCAAATAATAATTAATAGAAGAAATAATTTTACTTATCCTCACATAACTTTAGCTTCCTTCTCTCACTCTCTTTCTCTGACATCTCCAAATAAGTAGTCAAATCAGAACTTATTCTATCTACCAATAATTAATATACTTCTAAAAATATCTCTCATTAGAAAGATGCCATCAACAGTTGTCGCTCTTTCCTACTAAATATAAAAACGTAAGAGTTTATCATTTCATTCTCACCCGTATTCTTACTTATTTAGCTTTTCATCAATTTTAATCATATTTAAATTTTAAAAGGGAAACCTTTTCCATTTATCTACAATTTATCTATTTTTTAAGATTTTCTTTACAATTTAAAAAAAAAAATCCCGTGCCACGGTCTTGTTAAGGTTTGCTTAGCGCTTGCCCTGGGCACACTTTGAATTCCATTTGCTTGCTTAGCTCTTATCGGATATTTGGCTCCGTCTGGCCCCGGGCAGTTGGCCTGTCAGTCAACCGTTGATGTTGGCCTATCAATGCTAGAAGATTACGAATGCGACGCCTAGACGCCTGACATCTGACATTTACGTTTGAATGGGCGTGGCCATTGAATGCAATCCGCTCTCGTGTCTCATGTCTCGCGAGCTCCCGCCTATGCGCTGGTTTAATTATTTAAAGTGCAAAAAAACTTTGGCGCTCACAAATTTTTCTCTCCTTCTGTCTCTCTCTCTCACACACATACATATTTGTGAGCAGTCTAAAGCACGCATACGAAATCCCAAATGAGTTCATTTGCAACCGAAAAAAAGAGAGATAAGAAGTCGCCAACGCTCGCTGTCAGGTAGTTGCGCTCCTTGCTAAATATTCAATAAGCGGCAATTGTTGTAGCATACAAATGGGCGCATTAGGGCATAATTTACAATCGCCGCCTGCCGCATATTCCCTCAAACTCAGACTCACAGACTCCTTTCTGAGTGTGTGTGTGTGTGTGTGTGTGTGTAAAGTAACACACTCTCACACACACACACAAGCGAAACGTAGTTTCAGATTCCAAGCGTATGCGTGTAATGGCAATTCAGAATTCAGCAGTGTGTGTGTCTCTGTGTGTGCATAACCAAATGAGTCAAAAGGGAAACATTAGTCATGCCAAAAATACATATATGCACGCAGGAAACAGCTAACCAGTCAGGCAGTGAGGCAGTCAGGCCTGCCATACCTATATGCACTCTTTACACTTTTCAGCATACAAAGCATATTGAATGAATAATCGGCTTTAAGCACAGCTAAACTCAAATAAAACTAAACGAGAGCATAACTAATCTTTATGCTCTTAACTTTTCACTCTATAATGCATTAAGCTCTTAAGCTCGAGTCCAAAATCTTAAGTTAAAACAAAATATATTTTGCCGAGAAATTATTACAAATTCTCGCTTGTGTGGAAGTTCTTGTTCACTTAGGATCACAAGGAAAACTTGGAGATTTACTGTTAGAAGATGAATCTAGGTGAACAGTCAAATGAGCTCAATCAAAAATATTTTAACATATAAAGCCAAGAAAATGATATCAAATCTAGTCTAGCTATAATCCGACTTCTTAAAAATCACAGATAAACATATCTATATAAATAATAAAAAATATATAACAAAAAATATATATAAAAATACTATAATAATAAATTAAATATATATAAAATATATTGTATTATATTTACTTTAATATTAAAATATATTATTATTTACTTTATTCATCAAAAATATATAAACCAAAAAAAAAAAAAAATTTTTTTTCTTATTTTCTTCAATAGAACTTAATAGAACTTGAGTCGAATTCGAATATTCAAATCAAATTATATAATAATTCTAAGCGCATATTATTAAAGATAATTTCTTTAAGAATTTGCTATTTTCGTCTTCAGCTTAAGTTTACAATTCAATAAAAATGAAAGCACGTCTCACTGATTGATCATGATTATTTCTTGAAGTCCCCCAACGCTTGCTATCAAGAAACGCTTTCAATTAATGCAAAGAAAAAAAGTCTCAAAAATTCAAAAATAAAAGCAAGCAAAAAAATCATTAAAGCTGAAGATTAGGTCTGGGACAGCAGCTGGCTGGCATCTGTTGAAATCGTAATAGAAATGCCAAAGGATGCCAAGGCAAATGTCGTCGGCAGCTGGTGGTGCAGATGGTTGGCTGGCTGGCTGGCTGGTTGGCTGGGCGACCCACCTGGCGGCTGCTTTGGGCCTGCCCTAACTTTGCTGCCTTGTTAGTAGAAAACAATGTCAAACTCATTAGTGCTCCCAAAAGGATTTCTTTTACAGTGTCGCCAAACAGTATATGCACACTTGTACACTTGTACGCTCTCGCACACACACACACACTTGCTCAGTTGTAGCTGAGATTCTGCAGCAGCGAACAGGCGCTTTGAACTTTTTTTTTTTTTTTTTGCTTCGCATTTACTTAATGGATTAATGAGATTTTTTGTTTGCCAAAGCCAACATCTTGGCCCAGCCGGCGCCTAGGCAGCAACCGAAGGATGGCTGGCAAGACGTAGGTGACTTTAACTCGTTTTCTCTTGCTCTTTCGCTCTTTCGCTTTCTGCCGAGCTCTACACTTAGGTAAACACATTTCATGTGCAAAGGTGCAAAATGCAAGAGCAAAGAATGTTTTTGGCTTCAAAGTTTACGCAACAGGATACGTATGCCAAATTCTAAGCTTTAAGTGCTTTAATATATATTCAATTTCCAAATGAAAACTTTGCTCAAGTGCCGAAGCTACTTGAAGCACTTGAAGTGCTTTACATTAGTCAACTGATATGCATATACAAATATATATATTTATTTTTCTTTTAAAGCTAAATTACCTGTTTAATTAGACTACATTTTAAATCCTAATTAAATCATTTCCCGTTTCACAATAGACCTACTGTCAGCGCTGTCAAGGACAATGTCCCACTCCAATCTTAAACTCTACTTAGAGATTCGAATCCTAAGGTACTTTCATATTTTTTGTCGCCAAGCCAATCTTAGCCACACACTCTATGCATCTATAATATACCCTGTATACAGATTTTATGTTGCTAACCTCAAGCATTTGCTTTATGGAAATGTCCCTTTCGGTACTTCCCCTCTTCAGCACATTCCCAGGGTATGCTCAAGACATGCTGTCCCGTTAAGCGAATGCGTAAAGTGTTCTTGACACCTTTTGCTGCCACACGAGTCAAAGCCAAAGACCCGGCCAAAGCGAGATCCTGCCCCTCTTTAGTGTCATAATCACCTACATAGCAACGCGTAGAGCTCTGACATTTGCTTCCTCCTTTCTTTGCTTTCTTTTTTCCTTTCAACACTTGACTGTCGCAGGACCTCAGCGGAGTTGAGCTGAGCTGAGCTGAGCTGAACAGCTTGCCCACCGACGCAGCTCAAGTCACACAAATGACTTTGAATTATTTGTTTACCTGGGCCCATTGCCAGAGTAGCGCTTGGCCAGATCCTGCAGAGTCCTGTTTGTCCTGCCGCTGCCGCTGCTACTATTTATGCTGCCGCCACTGTTGTTGTAGCATTGTTGATGCAGCTTTTGTGGGCAACCAAGCCCAATGGTGCGTAACAAATCGCAGCCATAAACTGGTAAGGGCTACGTTGACGGGGCTGGAGAGGGGCACTGGGACTGGGGTCCAAGTGCTGCCATAATAATTCACAATTTTTCACAGTTAAGTGTCAGGCGAAGGCAAAAAGAATGCCAACAAAGTGTTGTGCACAATTGTCGGTTACTAAGCGCCGCATTAAATCAAATGGGACACAAGCCAGCCAGCAAAAAAAATAAAAATGAGAGAAAAAAAAATGTTGCCAAAATCCCAGCTAACGCGGCGTATGCGTAATGCTTGCCGCTGGGAATTGAGGCAAAGGAGGCTAGCGTTGGCGGCACAGGTGCAGTTGCAGCACAATTACATGATTATGCATTCGGCTGAGCCATTTAAATGTCGTGCCCAGGCAACAATCAAGTGGCAAGCAGCACGGTCATAAAGCAAAAAGGACCAGCGCCAGCGGCTCCTGAGCACACAGTCATAAGGCTGCAGGCATTTATTTGGCCGCTTGCACCAAGGGCGCCACTTCAAATGTCACCACAGACGTCAAATGCGGCAGTAAACAACAGCAGCAGCAGCAGCAGCATTACAAGCAGCAGTAGAAGCAGCAGCAGGAGGAGAAGCAGGAGTGGCGCAGCAGCATTTGTGGCCAAGGGCAGGTGCGGAATTGCTTGGAACAGACTGCAAACTGGCCATGCAACATGACAAGTGAAAGGCGGCAATGTCGCCGCATAGCGCACATATGTTGGCTTTAGCATCCAGCTGAAGCTGTCTCCGCATTCACATGCTTGCCCATGTCCTTTGAGGGCAGCAGCACTCGGCACTTGTATGCTTCGATATGTGTGTGCTATTTGTGCTTCTCGCTTGCAGCTATTTGTCATAGTTTTGAATTTGAATTTGAATTTGAATTTGCAGTGCCAAAAGTTATGTCCAGACAGGCCGATACGAACGGCTTACCCAAATACTATATCAATAACTGTTGACGCACGGCAACTGCTTCGAGCAATCAATATTATTGTGAAACAGCCTTTTACACTTAGCACATCCGAACGACAACAATTTCTAGTGAATGCTAATGAATTAATAGCAATTTCGAAAAAGTAATAAAATACAAATATGTACATATATATAGGGCTATATTTACATTAATAAACATAGATCTGAGGGATAGACCAAGAGAATGGAAACGGAAATGTCTTCGGTTTTCACAAAGAAGGATGATTACTTTAGATTATGACATTTATATAGAAAATTAAATCATACGCTAATAAGAAAGAACTACTCATCTATTTATTAGCTTTGCAATTCTAATAAGAATAGATATCACCCAAATATTATGCTTAACTCTGGCAACTCTGATAAGAAAAAGATATTCATATATATTTGATAATGCAATATGCTAAAAGTGTTGCATTTGAAATTTGTACGCATGCAGCCCTAGTGCATGTATGCATGCGTGTGCATGTCTGCCTATATGTATGTGTGAAATATGAGATAGTCATGTTATAAATTCAATAGGAAGTTTTACTCCAATGCATAATACCAATAGAAGCAGTAGCAGGAAAACAAAAGCAAAATGCCGTGAGATGGAAAAGTTGTGAGCAAAGCTGCTTTTGTTGCGCATCGCAAACAATGGAAGTGAAACAAGTTTCTCATAATTTATTATGAAATTTTCTATGCAATGCAATGAAAATGCAGTTGGCCAAGTAATTTACAGGGCCAGTCAGCATATCGCAGTGGGCCAAAAGGGCGGACAGGTGCACCGACCGGGGGGCAGGCAGCTCGACTCAACTCCACTCCACTCGACTCGACTCGACTCTGAGCTAGACTCAGGCTCAGGTGCTTGGCAAATAAATGTGCCATAAAATTGATTGAAATTACATTGTGCGGCGTTTGTGCAACAGTTTGTGCAAGGCAAATAAGTTTGGCAGCTGGCGCCTTTGTTTGTGCGGCAGGCAAAGGAAAACCCAGCGAAAAGCGGAAATCAGCGCCAGTGTGTGTGTGTGACAGAGACAGCAAATAGGTGTGCTCAAATATGGCAATAGCCGACAAGCAGATATTCTAGAAAATTAGATAATTAATTCCAACTTGACTTTAATAATAGCAAACTGATTTGACTTCACAGTAAAAGATTTAATATTAAATGCATTTCTTCTAGCTTATTCATAATTTGCTTAGCCTTTGTTATAGCCTTGCTTTGCAGGGTATCAAGAGAAAGAGATGGATTGAAAATTATCTTTTGGCAGTGCTGGCAAATTTGCTGATTTAGTTGAGTTTTCTAAAAGTTGCCACAAAAAGTAGAAGTGAGTCCACAAACAGAGCGACAAACAGGCGGCACAAGAGATGGCGAGATACCCATAGACAAAGAGAGAGAGCGAGAGGGCAGTAGCGTGCCCAACTGCCGTTTCTTTTTGACTACAACTGCAACTTGCAAGTTTTAAACATTTTCATTAGCGTTAATTAATTTGAAATATGCATTTTTTTTCTTCGCCCAGTACTCAACGCAAATTACGCGTCAGGCGAAAATGCTGGGCGGGGCGGGCAGGGGTGGAGATGTAGCACGTTTAAATCAGATGAGTTGAAACCTCTTATGCTCGGTCTAAAACTCAAAGCGCAGCAAAATCGCAGCACAGCAGATGCGGCGGGATGCGATGGGGCAGGAATTCGGCCAGCCAAGCCCCACAGCATCCGACAAAGCTGTGAAGTGAAGCGAATGCCCAGCTGGGGCAGACCATTGGGCGCAGGCAACTACCAAGGGGCTCCGGGCTGGGGTTGAGTAAAACGCTCGCCGCACTTTTTAATTACGCGAAAAGCGGCTGAGCCGCGCAGTTTTGGCTTTGAGCGCAAGTTGGCCAAAACCAACGTTGACGTTGTCGTTGCGGCTGCAGCAAAACCTGGCTATAAAGCCCAACCAAAACGAGCCAACGTGCCGAAGTCAAAGTCACGGCCGGAGCCAGAGAGCTAGTTGCAAAGATTTCGCCACGGGCAAAAGCATTAAATAAGGCGTGGCCAGAGTTTGTCTGAGCCATAAAAGCGACCGCCAACCAACACCAGCAGCATCCATCACGAGAGCTGAGCGCGTGCCGAGCTTAGACTGAAGAGCACGAACTGCGTATGGAAATGAAATATTGAAATTGCAGAGCATATTATGAAGGTCAGCATATTTATTTATAAAGATTATATAATTGTTTTTTGATGAGTGAATCACTAAATCAAATGTAAATTTATGTATTACATATGTATTTTTTAAATTTAAGATAATTGAATATCATAATCATCATGCAGAGAGTCGAATCTTACTGCCAATAACAACAGGCGAAGACTGAATAGCTCCTCTGGCAAATCAGATTACCTCTAAATACTGATGAATAAAATTAATCTAAATAAGTTCAAGTCTAAGATATTTAAGAGTATATTACTGAATTAACTGCATTATCAATATGAGCAGCATATGCATTAGAGAAAACTATGAAACTGTTGGAATGAACCACTCTTCTCCTGCTCTAGCAGCGCCATAAAGTAGTCAGTATGCAATACATTTGAATGAACTATCAATAAGAGCTGCATATGTATTAGAGAGTCGTGAGAGCTGGCATTTAAGCGTGCTCTACACTCTCTTCACACGCCGACAGAACACGAATACTTTTGACATCGAAACCCGACCAGATCGCTCTCGTTTTTCTTGTACTCTCAGAGAGAAGAAGTCGCAAGTCCAAAACATGCAAAGGGTTTACTTGAGCACAATGTATGTATAAGTAGCTAAATAAAATATTATTTCGTAGAAAGTATATAAGTCGCTTGAAAAGCTGCCTCCAATCCGATCTCCCAAAAAGGTAATAAAATATTTATAAATATTAAAAATAGAAAAATAGCAGAAATATATTTAATAATGTGAGAATAGTAATATTAATACATATATATACGCAATAATTAATAAAATATACATATAAAATATTTTTTTTTTAAATTGTATTTGCAGGATGAATAAAATTCCTTATTCATCGAGCATAACAAATTTATGCGAGAATTATCATATTAAATATTCAAAATTATTGGCAAAATTTATCTCTGCTTAAGTCCTGCTTTAGTCCTCACTCCAAAGCACTCCACATCAGCTCATCTCTAGCCTTTTGGTGAGAGATGCAAAGTGGCTGGCAGCTTAAATTCTGCATTGTTGCGTATGTTGTAGAGCAATTGTTATAGCAGCTATTCTGCTTTCAGATGACAGCATACCAATAGATAGGAGTAGAGTCACGCGAGAGACCTGAGGCTAAGTCGAGGCTGCAGCAAGATGATGGCCATTATCAACACCCAAGACTAAATTGATTAACCAACTTTTGCGGCACGTTAACTTTTATGAGGCGCAACAGGATTCAAGTGCGGGTCCACCACAGAACCGCCCCACCAGAGCCCGTAATCTTTGTGAATTATGCACTTTCTCTTGGCCAACTGCACTTGGCCATAGGCGATTGCCGTACTTGCTGCACTTTTGCGCCAGTTACCTTGTTGCAGCAAAAAAAATTACTAACTACTTGAAAAATATAAAGTTACGGGACGCTGATTGCGCGGCGGATGGTGCAGCCACTAAGTAACTTCGACCCACCCAGCCACAGAGCGGATCTGAATTAGAGAAATGCGCATGTGAAACACTTTATTATGATATAGCACACACACAAATATATATTCATATGTATAAATACATTTTCTTTTTCTTTATTTTTGTTTGGTTTTGCGTGCTTCACTTTAATAATTCAAGTGCCCGGCAGTAGCTTAATTAAAGCTTCAAATGTGGGCGTGGCCACAGCTAATGCAACCGACTGCCGCGTAGTGGAATGCTGGCCACAACTAAATTATGCTGATAAAAATGAGCGCTATGTAAAGTCACGTTAGTTCAAGTGTGAGCAGCGGTGAAGCGAAGCGGGGCGGGGCAAATGCGGCAGCGGCAGCAGCAGCAGGAGTAGGAGCAGGAGCAGGAGTGCTTCGGTGCGGTGTCCTGCAGAGTGGGCTTTTGAGATATGTACGACTTCCGCTCTGCATCCGGTCCAATGTACGTGAGCCTACATGAGCAGCAAAGGGCAACATAGCTCCCTCTCCCCCTCTCCCCCTCTCTCCCTCTCTCTCTCTCTCGGTCTCTGTGTCCACAGTTGAATTTGGTTTAGTTGATTTAACTAAATGGCGACAAGTTTAACGAGTGTCACAGATGAGATTCAAAGCGAGCCAAGAGCCACGTACACAGATTGGCCCCAGGACACACACACACACACATAGAGAGAGAGAGAGAGAGACGGGCAGCTGGGCCGTCCGTTGATGTCAGTTGGCATATGCTAAGCTTTGGCCTAAACAAACATGGACACACGCACACACACAGACTTGCGTAGAATGGGCAAAGTTTTGAATAGCAAAACGCCCACATATTGAAATAAACGCTTTCATATGTGGCAAAGCTAACAAATTTATAGTTTGGCATCGAATTAGCAAATGCTGAAGCGTAGCGCAGTGAATGGCCTGCAGTAAATACACTTGAAAAAAAAGAGGGTAAACTGCAAAAGTCAAGCTATGAATGACTTAAAGTCTATATAGTAAATCAATAATACAATCGAGGCTCGATTTGTATCTAGTTGGGCAAATTTTAAGTTCAATAAAAATAAATATTAAATATTAAAATACTTTTAAATAAAATATAATTAAAATAAAAAATAAAGTTCTATAAATATGATCATTTAAATATGATAATTTTTATTTAATAATTTTATATATCCTTCCGCCTCAAAAAATCAGTTTCTCAACAACAATTTCCAAAGTCTCTGAATATGGTAAATGAAAATGGGCAAAATTTATTCATGAGCCAGCAGCTAATTCATTCATTCTTAGAAATACTTGAATTACTTAGGATACCCTCTCGACTTTCGCTCAGTGCACATTGCCAAGCCAATGTGGAGAACGTATAAAACATGCGACAGCCAAGGCCAAATTCAATATGAACAAATTGTTTGCACATAAGCGCATATACAACACTAAGAAGTCTAAGAGTCCATGTGTGTGTGTGTGTGTGTGTGTGGGCCTGGGTTAGTTTTATTTGAGTTCATGTTGTTAGCCTTAAAACTTAAAGCTGTCGTAGCAAATGCTTTGAATATTTCAATCGCTCATCCAATGCTATTCAAATTGGATTCGAGCAGCAATTTCTGGTGCGCGCTTTGATTTCATTTGGTAGAATGTGGCAAAATCCTTTTTGTCGTCAGTCAATTCGATTCAAGCAACAATTTCAATTGAAATGTCTCGTTTAGCCTTTCACTCGTGCAGCACGGCGCATTAGCAAGCCAATTTGTTTATTTTCACAATGGCGGATTTTAATTTATTTCATTACACGAAATTAGTTCGCTTATCGCTGGCTGAGATCGTAAGCCGCCAACAAGGACAACACTTTGCCAAATTAATACCAAAGGATACGCAAGAAGACAAAAAAAACTCACACACACACACAACTGTAAATAAAATAAAAGCTAAAACGGCCACAGGCGAGAGTCAAAGAGTGAGAGTGATAGATGAGATGAAATCAAAATCGCAAAGATACTGAGAAAGTTCAAAATGCCGCCAACGGCCTTTGAGGCCAGCAGCGGGCGCCACGCCCCTTCGTTCGTCACGTGCATCGCGATAAGCAAAAGGACAATGCGGCGGCCGTGTACCAAAATGCCTTGGCACGCATCCTTTAAAATCGCAACAGCAAAAAAAAGGAAAACTAAAGTATTTTTGACTGAAAGAAATGGCAGCTGAGTTCAAAGTTTGGCTGAGGCTGAACGAGTTTTGCCGCAGTTTTGCGTGGCCAAAGCAATGTTTGCTTAGCTTTGCATAGGGCATGATAAGCCTAACAGAGATATGCTAAATCTTTATACTGAAGATCAGTCTAAACAATTTCCTATATTAAAATAAAATAATTGAATATAAAATCATACACAATAAATGGACAGCTACGCCTTCGTTTTCTAGGGTATTTCGTTTTCATCACACACACACAAAAATTCACCTCTCTTTTTTTCTTCTATATGACAGCTTTTGCCTTTGCATGTTGTTGTTATTTAAGCCAAAGGATTATTTGCTTGGTTTAGTCCTTTGACAGTGTGCAGCATGTTTTGTCTCTGGTTTCTTTTTGCCTTTGCGTCTGAGTCTCCGTTTGCGGTTGTGTTGGCCCGAAACACGAGTTTATCAGCGGGTACGCGACCTTGGATTTCTATCTGTATATTTTCGAGCTGTATCTTTAGCTTTATCTCTGAGTGTCATCTGTCTCTCTTGCTCTTCCTCTTCCGCTATCTCTGTCTACTCCTTCCCTCTCTTAGTGTGTGTGTGTGTGTAGGTCTGTTTGTTTGTTTTTGTTTATTTAGGTCGCATTTGGGGGTTAAGATTAGAAGGTTTGAGCCGCCTTGGCGCCATAGCAGCTCAGTTAGTTTGGTTTATGGCTTAGCAGCTGTTCTTGGTTTATTAATTTCCCATTAAATTGTGCAATATTTCTGTGCGTGAAGTGAGAAAATCGCGTTAGGTCGATGCTGTGAACAGTAGACAGCTACAGTTGCCGCTTGAAGCCTGAAGCGGAGTGGAGTGAATGGGCCATTAAAAATGTTGATCTCGAATCTGTGGTACAATCTTTATATGCGCATTAAATCCTAGCATATCCAATGCCGTTTCTCTTAAGCAACTTCAGAGCTCATTAAATGGCTCAATTTCCACGCGGCCTTCCATAAAAATGCAAATAGTAAGCGTTAAAGCAACTTCCTCTCGTTTAACACAACAAAATAAAAGAGAGTAGCTAACAAAATAAAAATGAGGAGAACCTTAAAAGAATAAAGAAGTGAAAACCCAATTGCAGGCATATCATGACCTCTATGAGTCCAGCTCCTTTGGGTCCCAGCACTCGAGCGGGCAACTGCGGCCCATTTTTGGCGCCCTCAGCGCTTTTTTATGTGCCATAGATTTATGAGCTGAGACATGAAATGATGACCCACGTTTCAACTTCTCAACGCTCCGATCAATCTTCCTCGCTCGCCCGTTTTTCAGCGTTCATTTTGCTTGGCCAAACACTTTTTATGGTCCAGCACCTGCGGTCAGCTGCAAAGGGCTAATAAACCTGAATACAGTTTACCAACTGATTTACATAAAGCCAGCAACCCCACCAATTCCACCCTCACCACATCACTTGACCATTTTACCTAGCCGCTTTTCATCAAAATGTAATTGGATTTGTAGATTTCCTAACGCAACGACAAGTCGACGCCAGCAATCATTTGATTAAAATTGCAGCACAACACTGGAATCGAATGCCCAAAACAAAACTAACAACAACAAAAAACAATATTTTAAATGAACTGCAAGATAATATCTAAAAATACCTTGTGCACTTTGTGCATACTCTGCAAAACTTTACATAGTTTATAGTGGCATATAATTTACTTGGTGAAGATAAGAAGACTTTGTGTTAAAAAAAATATAAGATTAAAGTGAAAATGTCTTGAGTTTTTTAGCAATAACTAATTTAAAGTTTTTAAAGCTTAATTTAATTCAATAAAAATTAAATTCATTTAAAATAAAATTCAATTAAAATATTTTTGAAGGCCTTTAGGAGAATTGCAAAAATCTAAATTATTGCTGTTTAATTTTTTTAATAAAAAAAAACTTGTAAAAATGTATTAAAATTATATCAAATAATTTTTATATTTAAAAAAACTTGCAACGTATTTTTGTCATATTTTAAATTAAAAAAAAAAAAATTGATTACATTAATAACGATTAAACTTTAAGGACAAACAAATTAATGAACAAAGAAAAATATTATATTTTCTTAAGCTTTTTCTATGCTGCATTCAATTCTAATTTAAACCCAGAATTGATCTTCATATATAATAATAATAAATATAATAAATATAACTAATTTAAAAAAAAATACAAAAATATTATTTGTCTTTAATAAACTTCAGCAAATTTGTTTTAGCCTCTATTATTAAATGTATAAAATGAATACCTCTTGGATTGTTAAATGCTAATTACATTTCAATTACATTTAAATATAATGCACACATTCCCTTTTTTGTCCATATAATAGCTCTCCTACTTAATACCTCTTAACTTTGCCATTATTGCAGCAGAGCTTAATTCTGTATCATGCGTTTGCCTAGCCTAAAAGTGAGATTTGCTTAAGCTAATCAATTGGCAAATAAAACATAATAAAACAAATTTTTTTATATATTTGATAAATCATTAAGTACCTCATCAAATCAGATTAAGATATCTCTTAAGATCATATTATTATAGCTCTTACTATAATACATGAAAAATATTTTTCAAAATTCAGCTCTCTAAAAGAAAAAAAAAACATATAAATCTTTTAGATCTTGATTAATATTGCTATAAATACATTAATTTTACTGAGTATCTCTTAGCTGCACCATTCCATATGTTACTTTAAAAAAAATGTAAAACAAAATCCGCAATCGAAAACAATAAATAAAGAGCAAACAAACAAAAAAAGAAGCGAAAACGTAGCGTGGACAGGGTACATGGAATTGGTGGCAATTGTTGGCAGTTGTGGCACGCGAGTGCCACGCCCATCATGAATGTGCCCACCCACACCTGGTTAATGCACCGTTAGCTCCAAAATGGCCGCCGGCTGTTGGTCAATGTGGCCAGGTTGGCGTCACCGACTTTTTCATTATATCCAACGTTTTTTTTTCTTCTTTGTGTGATGTTTTTTTTCCGCTTTATTTTGCTTTGCTTTGCGGCTGCTTTGTTTTGGCTCGTGTCCCTTTTTTCGTTTACGCCATTCTCGTTTATTTATTAGCAATTTTATTAGCTATGAATTTGTTTGTTTTTATAGTAAAAATGAGAACCCGCCGCAGAGCCAGCCGCAGAATACAAACAAAAACAAACCCGACCAGCCGGGTCCGCCCACTCTGCAACTCCAGCTCCTATATCTGCTCCATCTCCTGCCTCACCTTTAGCCAATTTCACTTGCTGCTCTCAAAGGGTATCTGATTGCTGTTCCTGTTGTTGTTGTTGTTGTTTGTGCTGGCCAAATGAATGTGATTTATATTTTCAATAATGAAAGTGACTGCCGCCGCAGCCAGTTCCGGTTTCCGTCTGCTTTTAAAACATTTAAATTTAAATATTTTTCTATGCCTTGATTTATTATGCTGGCCTGTAAATGTTTTTTCTATGCCTTGCCGTTGCCGGGTACGTCGGCGTGGGCGAGCACGTGGGCGTGGCTGTGCTCGTTTTACGCCCGAGCACACAAAAGATGTGACTGGCGGCGCAATTATTTGTCTTGACTTGTCAGCCAAGGTGATTAAAAGTTTGCTCCCAAACTCCACAAAAACGAATGAACTGTCCCCGAAATGGGGCAGCTAATGCGCCAGATTCCTGTGGCATGATAATCACTAGGTAGGTGCCACAAGGTACACAAAAAAAAGGATCACAACCCAAATCAAATTTTACAATTTGCCTTCGCAGTACAACTGGCAACAGCTTTGTGGCCGAGTCGCTATTAATAGAAGACAATGGCTAGAGGTAAATGAATAAAGTAGCAGAAGATAAAGCTAAGCTTGCATACCCTAGAAATAAATGTTTTTAGATGAAAGTTTAAGTTATAAAGCTCTGCTTAAAACTGAATACGAATCAAACTTGATTCCTTAAATATATATATGAAAATATGAATATATAATGATGTTTGACTTAAATAATGGTAACTCTCTACTATGCTCTACTATAACTGAAGTATTTATAAACTCTTCATATGCTTAATAAATACTTCTGTTATATAAAACTACTTTTGTATTTTAAGTGAGTCCACCACTTAACTGTATGCGTTAACTGAACGTCAATGATTTGTAAGTTTATATAGTACTTTACTCTTAATGGCTTAATAAAATAAAAAATATAAAAGAGATAAAAAAAAAGAGATTTTTAATTTATGCGCGCGTCCTCAAAAACTAGCATTATCGCTGCAGCTGCTGCCTGCAGTTGCCGCCATTTGTGTATCAAGCCCCACCATGGATCTGTGCCTACCTTCCTTCCCTCCCCCCTCAACGCTTTTCACTTTTGGCCACTTAAGCGCGGGCTGGCCCACCCGCAAGCCTTGCCCAGCTACCACCTCTCTGTGATTTTCCTGGCATTGGCAATTCATGGCTCGCTACGCGCGCATTTCGCTCAGTTTTATTTATTTTTATTTATTTCGTTTTTAATTTTGTATTAAAACATGCGCTAAATGTTCCCCTTGTGGCAATTTAATAAAAATAAAAGCCAAAGAGTAACTTGAACGAACCGTGCGCCTCTTTCAAGCACTAGCCAAACACACACACCCGCACACACACACACATACATAACCACACACACACAGCCACACACACACAACCACAGCGTCATTTCAGGTGAATGAGCGCGCGTTGCGTGCATTAAATTTTCACTATTCACGTTTGAAAAATAAGAGAATAAAAAGAAAGCAAGCCCCAAAAAAAAAACCGAAATAAAAGCAAAAAGTGAGAAATAAAGGACGAAATAAAAAGGATAGCTGGCGCCGAGGCCAGGTCCTGGTTACGTTGAATGGTAGGCGCAACGCCCAAAGTGTTGGCCATAAGTCAGCAAACATGAATAACAAATCAATTCAGTTTTAACGGCGCTGCAAATTCTTGAGCGCACACCCACACACACACACACACACACACACACACACACAGAGCGTACAGCACTCATTTGAAAGGTGCGAAAACGAGCTGTTGAAAGGTGAGCAAAAGCAAAGCAAAGGCGCCGACACACAAACATACACTCACACGCTCACAGAGACAGGCGCTTAAGAGGCCGCCAAACAAATATACATATATGTATGAGTGTATAAATGTGTATGTGTGTGTGTGTGTGTGTGTGCCAGCTAGTATGCTGTTAATGGCAGGCCCAGGCCCTTGTCCGCTGCTCGTCGGGCATTTTGAATTTTTAATGCAGCTTGCCTCCGCCTGCTTAGGCTGCCTGCTCCAAATTTTTGCTACTCTTCGTTTATTTTTTTTTTCCTTTTTTTTAGGCATGTTTGCATACACTTACGCTGCCCAGCAAACTATGCATATGCATATGAATGCTACTGTGTGGGTGGGTGTGTGTGTGTGGCCCACCTTCACCCCTGTCGCACTTGTCTCTCGCTTTTTTATGCCCTGGCAAAATTGTCCGGTAATAAATTTTCAGCGTTTCCTGCCGACAAAGCGCCGCACTTTACAACACTTTTGGCATAAACAAACAAACACCATACTCACACACACATATGCAGCTGGCCATGCGTGTGAATGAACTATGTGTGTGTGTGAGTGTAGCATGGCGTTCATGTAACGGAAGTTAAGTACACACTAAGTTGAGCTCGTCCGCTTGTAACGACACTTCCTTCATATGTTTTTTGATACTCGCCACACACTCACACTCACACACACCTGCCCTGCAGGTGAATATGTTTGTGCTTTATTTTTTATTATTGTGTACACACAGAGACGTTGTCCAAAGGCTTAAAACAAAACTTTTGCGCTATGCCCCATCAAAATTAATGTCGACATCCTTGCCTTGCCGCTGCTCCTGCGCATTAAGCTCGCTGATGAGCTTCTGCGTGGCATTGCCTATGTGCGTGTGTGTACTTATTTGTGTTTTTGCATATTTTTTGTGTTTTGTGTACTTATGTTTATGGTGTTAAGTACATTTTTCAAGTGTTTCATGTTTACGCAGCAACATAGACTTAAAATCTCATGAGGGCACCTAAATAGAGGACTCATTTTCTCTTAACAAACTTAAGGTTATAGTTAAACAGAGTAGAAGAGACAGTGGGAGTGTGGCAGAGTAGGAAAATTAGGGGCAGAGAGATATGGCGATAGAGTGGGTGAGAAAGGTGTTAAAAAAGGTGGAAAGAGAGCGAGAGAGAGAGAGAGAGAGAGAGAACGAAAAGATAGAGATATGAGCGAGAAAGACAAAGATAGAGTTGGAGAGACTAAAAGTAGGGCTAAATACAAATTTAATCTACTTTATCTTACGGTATAAATAAAAAATATAACCTCTGCAAGAAAAAAAACATATAGTAAGTAAATATCTGTGAATAATAATTTTTCTCTCAAGCATCAGTACTTTAAAAACACATAAAGATCTTAAAATGCTTAAAACCCCAAAAAGTGGGGAAAGCAATTTGTATACTTTATATAGCTCACAATAATAATTTTGATGGATGTTAAAAATATCATTGTGGGAATCTTCTATTATGCAGCTCTTTTGCCAGAGAAGAAGAAGATAAACAACAACAACAAACAAGCGCTGCGAAAATCGAGCACAAGTGTTTGTAGGCGTACAGCGCTGCTTGTTGCTTGAGCTAATAAAACACTTACCAACACTGTCACTTCAAACTAATTATGCACTGCCGTTTAGCATGCGGGAGAGAAGGTAGACTCAGCTCACTCAGAACGGCGCAGCATGTTGTCTATGCATATCTAGATGTAGCACCGTCATTAACTGTCATTACACAATTTCCATAAACAACTAACGACTCTGTGTTTGTGTGCATGTGTGTGTAGGTCTATGTGTGGATGTTGTGTGTGTGTGTGTGGCATAGCGAACTGGAAAAAGTTCTGGCTGATTGTGCCAGCGAGTGTCTGAGCCATTGTTTGTCTTTAGAAACTTTTTAAATTGTGTTAAATATTCCATTAAACAGAAAGCTTTTTTGTTTGCAACTGCAACAGTCAGTTGCACCGATGCCAGAGTAGATAAATTGAATGGTTAAAAGTAGCCTCGGCTAAAAGCGTTGTGGGTGGGTGGTGCTGGGTTACATACAGTAGCAACATCAGCCGCCAGCTCGTTCCAAATATAAGCCTGCAATTTTTATTATAATTTTATGTGCGTTCTATATATACATATATATATAGATATATTTATATGAGAAAATTCTGTTTTGCACCGACTTTACCATAAAGCATTAATAGAGCCGGCAAGCTTTTAAAATAATTGCAAAAAATGAGAGTATAATTGTCTTTTATATGATTTCGATTATCCACTCTACAGTTAAATCGAGGGCAGCAATTGATTAAATTAATGATTATTAAAAATTGTATTATCATTTGTTTTATTGTTTATTTAAATATCAGAGAAAACTTTATTTATTAATAAAATAACATGTTTTTAAAAATATATCTTTCAAAAATTATTGAATTTTAATTTTAAACATCTCTTACATACATTTTTTTATATATCAATTTAAATTATGGTACATACAATATTTCAATTAAAATTATTATTTTTGTATTTTTATTTATTTATTTATTTATTTTTTTTTTTTTTTCATTGCTTAGAGCATTTTAATTTAAATACTCCGCCATAAATAGGCGAATGCTTCATATATGACGTCACAAACATGGCAAACATGCGCACTGCACAACACTTTAAAAAACGCACTCGCCTTTTGGTATTTTTTAGGTACAAACTGTAATCAGAGTTGCAGCCGAGCTGAAAGTGAATGAAGAAACAAAACAGCGAGCATCAGCAAGAGCACAGTAGGCGCAGTGAAAATGTATAATTTAATTTAACTTAATTACAAATTAGTTGGCCGCGTTAGATTTCATTTTTCGTTTTGCCCCACAGCGCCCGGCAGTACGTAGCAAACGTTGAAAAGCAACGCAAGCAGATACAAAGCGATTAACGAGCGCTACAACCGCTAACTCAGAGCACACACACACACATACATACGCGCACACACACACGTACGCTCGCACCGTCGTGAAGAGGAGGTGGTTGAAAAGCAAGAAAAATGCAGCAGCAAAATATTAGCCGGGGCAGCCGCGCAACGCGGGCGTTGCTGCTGATAGCCGTTGCATGCTGTCTACTGTCCGTTGCCTCATCAGCCGGTGCCAGTGAAGCTGAGATCGATGACTTCGATGATGACGGCCTGGTGGAAGATGTTCAGGTGAGACCAACAAAGGAAAAAAACGTGGAAACATACATACATAAACACACGCACATATATGCATAAATACATGTGTGTGCGTATATGTATGTTTTGGTGACCGGTTGCCACCGGCACACAAAAGTACACGTCAGTAGCAACAACAGTTGTTCTTGTTGTTGCTGCGGTTGTTTTTGTTCTATTCTATTCTGTTTCATGGCACTGGGAGCATTATAGGGGTTAATAGTGTGTGCGAGAAAAAGCGTGACCGCCGTATAAAGAGCTGACCCGCGTTACAATTTCGATTTGCACTTGCATACAGACAAAAAAAAGCAGAGGCGCATATATGTATACATACATATGTATTTAGTAAGCCAACAAACTTACGCAAGACCCCCCTTTCGCCACGCTATCGTCTCAGCTTCTGTCTCTTTGCTTCACTCTCTCTGACTCGCTCTGCTATGATAAAAAAAATGTAAGTGTGTCAGCCGCGTGTTTTTTTTCTTTCTCATTTGTACCCTGTACCCTGCAAAATGGGTATGCAAAATTATTCGCCAAGAGCATCAACAGACGAATGCCTCTGCCTTAACTCTTAAGAGTGTTCGTTATGAAAAAAGTTCTAGAGCTGTCAATATATATATTGTTCTTTATCTGTTGCTTTTTTTATGCTTAACTTGTCAAGATTGATTGATTTTTAAAAGCCGTAAGTTGTAGTGCACGCCCACATTTGATTCTCACGTAGAAGTTATGAAAGACAAGATAAAATTGTTAAATAAAATCAAAATTGATATATTTCCTAATCATTCCCTCTCTACCACATTTCTACAGGAGGAACCCGTTAATATCTCGGGAGAAGAGCTTGTCTATGAGAGTCCAGTGATTGAGCCTAAAAAGTTCCATTTTGCCGATCATTTCGATGATGTTGAGGCATCACGCAAACTCTGGGTCAAGTCACAAGCTAAAAAGGATGATATTGCCGAGGAAATAGCCAAATACGATGGCATCTGGAACTGGGAGTCGCCGCTACGCATTGTTTGGCCCAAGGATAAGGGCCTGGTCCTCAAGTCAAAGGCCAAGCATGCTGCCATTTCGGCGCGCCTTAACAAACAGTTTGACTTCAAATCGAACAAACCGCTTGTGGTGCAATATGAGGTCACAATGCAGGTGGGTCAATAACCATACTAAACAAACAAAATCAATTGGCCATTGCAAAGACTTGGTGAATTGCATCAGCCGTCGCCGCTGCCGCCTATGGATTCACTAATCCAATTAATAGCCACATCACCAGAAGCTAATCGACCCCATTTCGATTTCGTATTTTACAGGAGGGTCAAGAGTGCGGTGGCTCATACCTCAAGTTACTGTCGTCAGGCAAGGAAACCGAAGATCTTACCACGGTTAGTCGTAAACCCAATTGAAATATGAATTTGCTTCGATTTCCGTGTTTACTTATTGTTTGTTTTTCTTCCTCTCGAATTTCTGTTTTTGTTTAGTTTAATGACAAAACACCCTACACCATTATGTTTGGACCGGACAAGTGTGGAAACGATGTGAAAATGCACTTCATATTCCGTCACGTAAATCCAATTAACGGCACCATAACCGAGAAGCATTGTAACAAACCAAAGTAAGTGGACCCACATATGCCACACAATCACACACACACACACAGATAGAGAGGGAGACAGAACCCGCGGGCAACCATCGTTTGCTACTTTATTTTGTATGCCATGCAGATAAGCCAGCGCATCTATGACTTTTATATACCTATTTATTCACATAGATTAACCCCATGCGCAACAGCTGCCGTTGATTGAGTTCATTCACTTGGTATGGCCACGGCAAATGGCTCTACAAGTTTGACGGTTATAATAGAAAATGAATGCAGTTTCAGCGATACTAGGATATGTTTATATTTTAATCAGTCTATGACTAATGAAAATCTTTAACAATTTTTCTTAAAGGGGCATTCGACGATAAGCAAAATCAATTTATTAGCACATTTTCACTGCTTTATTTTGTTTCATTTTAGGAACCGTTTGGAGGAGCCCTTCAAGGACAAGCTACCACATTTGTACCAGCTGGTGGTGCGACCGGACAACACCTTTGAGATACGCGTCGATCACAAGATTATCAACGAGGGCTCCCTTCTGACCGACTTTAAGCCGCCAGTCAACCCACCTGCAGAGATCGACGATCCCACTGACCAGAAGCCAGCTGATTGGGATGAGCGAGAGAAAATACCCGATCCTACGTCACAAAAGCCCGATGATTGGAATGATGATGCTCTGCCACAGATACCCGATACCAGCGCCACCAAGCCAAATGGCTGGTTGGATGATGAGCCCGATATGATCCCCGATCCAACCGCCACAAAGCCCGATGATTGGGATACAGAAATCGATGGCGAATGGGAGGCACCACTCGTGGATAATCCTGCTTGCGAAAAGGCACCAGGCTGCGGTAAATGGAAGGCACCACTGATTCCAAATCCCGAGTACAAGGGCAAATGGCGTGCACCCATGATCGAGAATCCCAATTACCAGGGCAAATGGGCGCCACGCAAGATACCCAATCCAGACTTCTTCGAGGATCTTATGCCATTCAAAATGACACCCATTGTAAGCAGTTGGAATAGCTGCAAAATGAGAACTCCCGACTATATATTTACTCTTTCAGAGCGCTGTTGGCCTGGAGCTGTGGTCCATGTCCAATGAAATACTTTTTGATAACCTTATCATAACGGACGACGTGGATGTGGCGCGTGAGTTTGCCGCCAATAGCTTTGATATCAAGCGTCGCTACATTGATCGGGAATCGGTAAGTTGACTGCCACGCCCACTCACAAACAAATACCACAACAAGAAAAGGCGAAAAATATAATACTAATTTCCTAATGTTCAACTTTAAAAGAAAACCCTATGGCATCGAATGATGCGTCACATGAACTATAAGCCCGGCTGGTGGGCGTTGTACTTTCTATATCTGCTGATACCCGCCAGCTGTTATATCTTCTATTTGTATCGACGATCCAAAGAGGTCACTTTTCGACTATATTAGTTGCATAACATATAGAGCTACAAACACACACAAACTCACACTTGCCTATTGCCTCTGCCTATGCACTTTGCACCCTTATTGCTATTTGCTCATCTCATTTTGTAGGACTCATTGGTCAACAAGGTAGTTGAGCTAACCAAGGCCTATCCCACGGCCTGGGCTATTGGCCTGGTCGTATTCATATCAGTGATTGTCATCGGTGTCTACTGTAGATTTGGCAAAGCTAAGAGTCAGGTAATGTAGCCAGCCTAAAGCATAAACTAACTGAAGCAAATGTTTGGAGTACTATATCTAACAAGCGTTTGATTGCAACCCAATAGGATTCAGCGGCCAATGCTGCTGCTGCCCAGGCTAAGAAAACGGATTCGCCACAGCCTGACGATGAGCAAGATAACGCTGCTGATGAGAACGAGAGCGAGGAGGATGCTGATGCGGCACCAGCGCTGGCGACTGGTGACAGCAAGACAGATATTTCAGCCAGTCCCAAAAAGAATAAGTCTGATTTAGATATTAAAGAGCAGCTCAACCAGAAAGATGAAGAGCCAACACAGACTGAGGTAGATAATTCCTACATTTTGTTACAGTTTAAAATAGTTCCCCTTAGTCTGTAGCATATCTAATTGCCATTCATTTTCTTTTCAGGAATCCACCACGAAATCTGCCCGCAAGCGTACAGTACGCAAGGATTAGAGGACGTGGCACAATCCAAAACGTCTCTCGGATTTAAAATATTTACTTGAAAACTTAAACTAATTCCAAAAAAAAAAAATTGTATAACAGCAATTGCAACAACAGCAAAGGCAACAGCAACACCAACGGCAATAACAAAAACACCAGAAACTGTTTTAGTTTGAAATTAGCACTCGGTTCATATTCATTGAGAACTCGTACAAACACCCACGAACACAAAAACAGAAATAGTAGATAGGCCTCAAAAATACCAAAACTGTTGTTGGTAACTCCATAGTTGATGGTCGCATGCAGCTGTTAATTAATGAACTAGTTTTTATGTGGTTTGGTTTAGTCATCTTGTACGTACGGCACGTTCTGTATTATTCATTGTATTTCTGTTCGTATACTCTCCATACATATACTATACCTACCCTATACCCCGCAATACTGTCTCATACGTCATGTTCTGTTCTCACTTTTCAATGTAAAACAAAAACTAAAACAACAAACTATAACTAGATAAATGAGGGAATCAAAGATAAATGAAAAACCAATGCAGACAAAGAACAACTCCAAACGCAAATAAACATAATAAGAGAGGGAACTAAAGGAAGAGAGAGACAGAGAGAGAGAGAGAGAGAGAGCGAGCAAGAGCAAAGGGAAAATATCTAGTTTAATATTATGTAATTTAAACGAAATTTTATGAATACGCTAGTTATACTCAGAGTTAAAAATAAATTTCATTTTTCATTTATAACAATGAAAATTTACAGCGAAAATAAAACTGAATGTCAAAACCAACTAAATAAGTATTTACTATACAAGCATCAACAACAACAACAACCGACGCTCAGCAGCAACCCGGAAGGACTAACCAACTGGCGTTTGCATACAGTCATACAGTCCATCGAAATCCTGCATATCCTTTTTTCCACCACCAAATGTTTATGTGGCCTGGTCCTGTCCAGTGTTAATTTAAATGTCAAGCCCTTGTAAATGCTGATTGAACATTTTTGTGGGCAGCAGCAGCCGCCCACTCTACATAGTAAATCGGCTTCCAATTGGATTTATGCTTGGTGGTGCGTGCAGCGACAACCACCGCAGCGCAGACAGCGCCGCATATTTTGTGGTTTTTAGACATTTGCCCACAAAATAAAAGGGACAAAACATTTGGATTTCTAGATTATTAAAATGTGATGGACTCCAACCGTTTTGGCATAAAGCTTGCCAAATTGGCCAGATAAATTATTGAGTGCTTCCAGGAAATGAAACACTCGATTGAGGATTAGAACATTGGGCCCATTGCCTATTACCATTTATTTATATATGGCCATAAACTTTGTCAGTTTTGATGATGAAAACGTTTTGCATTTATAGACTGAGGTTCGTAGGCTAAATCAACTTTGAACTAATATGGAAATTTGACGACATGGCAATATCATATATAATAAATATATCATATGTATAAAATATATTTGTATATTACATCATATGTAGTATATAGTAATAATATCTTTATATCATATCTAATATATATGTAATATGAATTTATTTCATCATATATTAAAATGTAGCTATTATTCAAATATTCTACTTATGCATTTCATCTTTGATGTCTTATATTATGAACACGTTTTAAATCAGGTTTTGTTTAAATGCAGGCTCGTATATTCTAGATTATTTGCCTCTCTGTCCATCAGAGCTCGTCAATCTCAGGACCTATAAAAGCTAGAAAAGTGAGAAAAACAATAATAATATATTTAAAATTATCTTTCTACTTGAGCTTCTTTAGTGAATAGAAATTTTTTCAATAAATTTGTTATATACATATTTGTTTCAAGTAGTTTCAGCTGCATATATGTATATTGAAATCGAGATATTTGAGTGATTTAAAATCTCTCGATCTCGATTTAAATATTTTCTGATGTATAATGACTAAAACATATCGATTTAAATATTTTCTGATTCACTCGCTAACTCTAAATAACTTCTAAAGTTTCACAAATTCTAGATTTATTTAGCTATTCAAGCTTTAAACATTTTGACTTTGCCGCAAAGTTGTTTCAAGTCCTAAACAAATATAAATATCTTTGTCGCCTTTCGCTAGATTTAATTCAATTTCCTGCGCCCATAAACATGCCAGGCCAGACTCTCACTGGCTGTGGCCTGAAAGGCACAATTGTTAATGAAATTGTTATGACAGCCCCAAGCTAATGCACACACACGCACACGCACATGCACACACATGTGCATAGATGTATGGAGATTGGCAAATACTTTCTATTCAAATTAGATTTATGCCCGCCAACAGATGTGCTGCGATTGGAATTGCGTCTGGGTCTGGGAATCAACCCGTCGACCTTTTCGGTCACAAAAGATTAAATGCGTTGCGTGGGCTGAGGGGTTAACTGATGTCTGGAGCGATTTCGACGCACTTAAAAGGATTAACATTTTTGTGCTGACTGCGGCTAGAACTGCTCCCGTTGCATATTAAAAATAATAATAATATGGCCAAAAAAAGAGAAGCAAAAACAAAAACAAGAAAACTTAAGAGCGGGACATGCGTTCAGCTTCTCGTAATTCATAGACAGACAGAAATATGAAATAAAATAAAAAAATTTAACTCATGGAATAGTAAATACTCTTTGAAATATTGTTATTTAGAGTATTGCGATCGCCATAATTGATCGAAAGACTTACTATGACAAAGGTTTGTCAGCACGCATTATAGTGATTATAAGTTGTATATCTCATAATGCGTTATCAGAAGCCTTTGTACTCTCCCTAAATTTTTAATATTTTATATAACCTTAATCTTGAATATTTTATCTGCCCAAATAATTATCAATCTCGACTATAGTCGAGCAAAAATTTGTTATATTTTAATTCCTTTTATTTATTTATTTTATTTTATTTTATTGTGTTTTGCTTCACTTCAACAAATATCTGAAGAAAAGGCGAATAAAAATCTAAAAAATTTTACTCAAAATCGTCGTTTAATTTGGCAACAAAATGTTAACATTTTTTTTATGAAAATATATATTTCATTATAAAATTAATGTATTATATACCTATATTATCTTTACCTTGATATACGATTCTTTGGTCAATTTTCCCTCTCTCTCTCTCTCTCTCTCTCTCTCTTTCACTCTGCGTTACATATTAGATCACAAAGCTGGAACACCCATTCCAAAAGCGTCCTTAACCAGTTGAAAGGCGGCAACGTCATGTGATTGCAGCCACAGTGCGTCTGGTGGGTGGTGTCCAGCGGGTAGCCAAACCACATTTACTTTTTGCCATGCGTAAGCATTATAATTTTAATAAAAATACATTTGGTTTTCTTTTTTTTTGTGCTGCTGTTGTCAGAAACAACTTTGAACCCTTCAAGCAGACAATAAGCACACGCCGACTACCCCGCTCCGGCCAGACCAGCCCAGCTCATCCCCGCCCCTCTACCATTATAGAGCCCATCAAAAGATTTCATAAACGGCGGGCTTCCGAGTGAGCGCTTTAAGTAGAATTTGTTTAACTTGCGGGGTAGTTGCAGTAGTGGGGTCCAGTCTCCACCCCGTTTGGGGGACTTATTGCAGCAGCCTCAACTCCAGCTCCCGTTCCCGACTTCCATCTCCGTCTCCGGGCCAATCGATGCGTAAGCAAAAGTACCAGGCCATATGTAATGTTATTGCAGTCCCTTCCTCGCCAGCGTTGACAACTTTTGGGGTCGCTTGCTCGCAAGGGTTGCAATTTGGCTCTAGAGACCCCCCAAACCAACCGAAACCAACTACCAACTACCGGCTGCTCTTAGCGAATTCCGTGCAATTAAATCGTGTATTTGGGCAACTGCCAACAGACACGAGCAGCACATTAATTGCGGCTCGATTTCAGCATAAAGATTACAGATTATAGATTGCAGATAAAAAATCATATAAATAAATTGGTTTTTCAACTATGTATGCGACTCTAATAGCTCTCGGTGCACACAATTTATTTGACTTCAATATTATTTTCATTGATTTCGTGATGCGATAATCGTCTTATGACCTCCGCCCCCACCTCCTTCTCCACCTCACTCCACACTTACCATGTTTTGCAATAACCATTTTTCACTCGAATGAATTGGATTTTGGCGCCCGGACATGAAATTGAGTGCTCGAGCTAGATCTGATGTCTATGCAAATGCCGTTCGCCGTTCGATTCATAAACAGATTTGCATATTTCAACCTACCTAATGAATGTCCTTTCAGTTCAAACTCAATTAACCCACACAATTCCCCGAAGCGAGCACTTTATTGAATGACAGATTCTAATAATACTTTACTGTCTATAAATGTCAGTTCGATTTCATTTATTCGGCTAATGCGTCAAATTTCCGCAGTGACAAAAAGAGAAGATTTATATATAAATAGAAAATATTTGTAAGCTTGTATTTCTTTTAACTGGAATTATGCGCTTTTAAGTCAATGTTAAATTCCACGAAACGCTATGAATCTAAATAAACTTTACTGAAATTTGAACAAATAAAATGTTTATGAGTAAAATAAATAAATAATGGATTTCATTAAGTACATAAACTGATAAATTATAAATTCAATTTTATTTATTTAATATATTTCATTCAATAAATAGAAAAAAATTTGTAGTTTACCCAACTTAACTATTTGAACTATTGAACTGTTATAAATATGAATTTCATTATCAATTTAAAAAAAAATTTTTTAAGAGATTTGTTCAGTCTCTTAATCAAATTAAACCCAAATAAATGCAGCATTTTCATTACAAAGAAAAAAAAGTATATAACTAATAAAATCAACAATAAACTTAATATATTTTTAATAAATTAGTCAAATTCTTTATTTAAGAATCGAAGTAATCTTTAAGAAAAACCTGCAGAAATGCTTAAATAGAATCTGTCTAATTTATACCAATTTTTGAATAAGAGCGCCAGTTAAGTGTCAGCCAAAAGCTTAATGACATACAATTGCTCGCTGGCAAAAGCTTATTGTATAAATAAATTAATAGCTGACAAAAGCTTTTTGCCTCAGGTTGTTGTCTCAACTAGCTGAACGAAATGGAGAGTTGCTCATCTAGCGAAAGTATTTATAACTAAATTGATTCACACACCATATGGCATAGTTCCACAGCCACTGCACGCATTTTAAATGGAACGAAACTGAGCAGCATGGAAGGAAGAGCATTAGACGAACAAGCTTGCTACATGGAACGGCGGCATTTCAGCTAAGTTTCACACCCTCTGTCAGAGCATAACTTTTAACAATTACTCTCAAACTGCGCACAGTGCATTTCACATCTGTACAACAAGCATGCACGATCTAGTCTAGTCATTAATTTAAATCAATTTAATTATATAATTTTTTTGATTAATGTGCAGCAGGACAGCGTATTTGATGCCTTGGCAAGCTTAATGTTTAATGCCAACGAAAAGTCAATTGAAATAGTATCCCCGCATCTTGAGCCTGCCGCTTCTTCCCTTACGCTGCCTGGCCAAGGATACGAACAATGTGCTGGTCATTAATATCCTTGGCCAAACGAAACCCGCAATTGGGTGGTGTAAAAACATTATGATTTTTATTGTAAATCGTTTATCCTCATTACGCGAACAGCATACAAAATGCATGGAATAAACCAGAAAAAAATAAACATTTACCATTGAGTGAGAAGTGCTCGACTCGAGTATACCCTGTTTAAGAGTCAATTTTATTTGTAGTCATTTTTTTTTTTTAATGGAGAGATTACGCTAAAGTTAAAGCATATGTATGTCATTAATGATGATGCACACATCGGCTCATTGAAAGATGCTTACTATATTATATATCCATTACATTTCCACTCCGTCATCATACCTCTCTTTATAGCACTCATAAGGTATATTTAGTTAAAAGGCCACAAACTAGTTTCAAAATGCGCCGTTGACCGCTTGCGCAGGTCCACCCTAAAAGCAACAACAACAACAGCAACAACAACAGCAAGAATTGATAGCCCGTTATCAAATGCAACCCTTATTGCATATAAGTGACCCTAATTAAAATTGCTTTGTGCGCGGCTTTTTAGTTTGGCTTTTGATTGCCTTGTTCTTAAAGATTAAGCTTTTGTTTTTCCATTTAACGCTTAATTTCAACAATTTCGATGGCCTAACAAGATTTCCTCCCCTGCCGGCTTGACCCCGGTTGGATCGCTTACGCAAAGAGTTACATAAGTAACCGGATCCCACGGAGAGAGAGAGGGAGAGATATGAAAATCCCTTTGACCAGAGCCAACTGACCGCAACTAAACAAACACTCGACCTGATTCGCATTTGACTTATAATGCATGAGATATAAAAAAAAACTGATATAAAAAGAATTTTTAATTGCATTAGAATCGCTGGATCGTTAGATTCTCAGATCGCCACTGCAGCGGGTCGACCAGTGTCCAGTTCATTGTCCACGCCTTGTTTACTTTATGCCTTGCCCTCGGTGTCCGGTACGGTTAACCTTTTGAATATTTAGCGGCACTTGAACCGCTGCCTTTGTTAAGCTCACCTAGTGGTCAGCGATCTTCTTCTTCTTCTTCTTATTTTTTTAATGCACTTTCCGTCCAGTGAATCAAGCCTTTTGTCTGGAAAGTCGCATCTGCTTAAGCGGATCAGTTTCAGCTTTATAAACTAAGAAACCAGCGGAAAATTGCGGCGCTTCATAAGCAATTTGCATGCTCGAAATATTCTCTTTTCCTTTGTTTTCATTTCTATCCAATTTGTTCTTTTCTTGTGCCAAGTTTTTTATTTTTGTAATTTTTTTGGTAATTCTTTTTGGCAATTTTCTGCACTGTTTCGCATTATCAACAAAAGTATCATTATTTTGTACGTGTGCGCCACGCTTTGGCAGCGGCCCCACTCAAAAATTGATTAAGAATAAGTACACTGGAAGAAAGAGCAAGGGTTATGTCTTTAAGAATGAGCTAATCACTTGATCAAGCTGGAAAATCTTAGTGTTAAAAGAATTTGAAAATTTCTTAGATTGATACAAGTTTCTGCAATCAAAATATTTTTGTTCAGCTCCATATATATTTCTCTTTCTGCTCCAGGCCATGTATATCTTGAAAACCGCCATATATAATCCCTAATCACAGGAATTATTCATCTGATACCTTTTTTATCACCTAAGCTATACTGCCCATATCAACTAAGTCTTCTAATGCTCTCTAAATGTAAACATGATCTCATACACATCATACCCACAAGTTTTTTAATATAAAATTTCAATTTTTTACTTTAATTTCAATTTCTTACTAGTATTTCTCCAAGTGTACTCAAACAATGCACGTGCAAGAAACTGGGCACGGCTCAAGCTCAAACTAAAACTCAAACTGCAAACCCAAGCTCAACCTCAACTTGAACCTGAATATCAAAGTCTCATCCTTATGCTCAGCTCTTGCGTGACTCTTACGTGGGCTGAGCTCAGAGTTCTCAGAGTTCCTCCTTCGAAATTGGCTTTGATCTGTGGCATCATTAGCTCTCGAATTGTATTCTCCGTAAATTTAGCCATAAATGTAACTCAAAGGCGAGTCCGACAATTGCTCAATATTCAGAGAGTTGGCGTGTTGCCAGGCCACGCAAGACTGTAACTAGGAGCGCCAGTTTTAGTACAGCCAACATGTGGGCGAGCCAGACTTCAAGCTGTGAGAGTTCTGTGACAGCCAACAGGAAATCAAGAGAATATCATAACTGCATCAAGACGTAGGCAACTCAACTTGTAGAGCTTCCTACGACAAAAACCATGAGACGAGTTGGCGTAACTCAATAAGAACTATGCAAGATTCTACTTTGAGGTAATTAGCTGAAAAGGATATCTTATGTAAATAAATAAATTAAGTCAGAAAAATTGTAATAAATTAATGCAAATAAATCTTAACGAACTTGAAACAAAATTTTTCATTATTTAAATATATTTATTTACAAAAAAATACATATATGTTTATTTAGCTTATTCAAATAAATTGTTAAACTAAGTTAAATTAATATTAAATTTTTTTAAAAATTCATTATAAATTTAATGAATTCAAATTAATTATAAAATCTATAAATTATTTTAACAAACGCATTATTGGTTTAAAGAATTTATTATTTCTTAAAGTTAAATATAAATTTTATAAAGTGAATTCTAATTATTTATTAAATTTATGAATAATTTAAACGTTTATTTAAATAACTTAAATTAATATTCTTTTAAATAAATATTTTAAATACCCTTATTAACAAAGGAAAATGTTTTGTGTTTGTTCTTTAAAATTATATGTTAATCTACCAAAAAAAGAAAAAATATTATATCCTGATTTTCTATTTTCAATGGGTTCAGAGTATAAAAATTAAAAAAAAAAAAAAAAAACAAATTAAATTTCTTTAAAAAAGATTTAATACTAATTATTTTTAAAGTAAATGCATTTTAATAAATTTATTGACAATGAAAAAGCTTTTTGTTTGTTATTTATTTGATAATTTAACGAAAAAATTGTTTTTAATTTATTAAATTCATTTATATAAGTTATATTACTCATTACTCAAATGTATTTAAATAAATGTAATGAAATTTATTATGAAAAAGATTTTTTAAAGTTCTTTAAAAATATTATCAAGCCAAAAGAGACTTCTTATACGCTACTTGCACAATTCTGTTAACCCATTTATCAATTTCTAAATATATGAGAAACCCAAATTAAGCTAACATTCATTTTTTAATTATTCAATTTTATGGTAAATTCAATTATATTTTAAATCGTAAACAACTTTTATCAAGTGCCAAAAGAGTTTCTAAAGGCATTTACTAGAATGTTCATTTCTACTTGTAACCTCTAAGTTTTTTTTGTTCTCCACTCCAGAGCAATTTATTGCTTCGGTAAATAAACTTGTACATATTTGGCTATATGTTGCAGCAGTTTGTTTTGCACTCATGGCACACCTGTTCTTAAGGTTTCGTGGGCAAATCAAACTTCACAGTTCGCCATACAAAATAATGTCGTAATAGGAACAGTTCAAGGGTCTCTCGCTCTCTATCTCTCTTAGAGTCAGGGTAGGGAAATCCGCATGACACGGTTCAAGTGCCAAGTGGCTCGATCGCGACAAGGGGAACAGAAAGCCGCGCGCTTTTGCTGCCCACATGGACTGGGCCCAGGTCTGATGTGTTATACGGTTCGACGATTCTTAACGCTCATAGTTCCCCTTTGAACCCGCCCAGGCTGGCTGTTAAATGCGACAACTGTGCGGCAGCAGAAAATGAGAAAGAAGAAGAAGCTAACGAAAGAAAGCCACAAAACAAAAACAAACTAAAAGGAACACCTGATCAAAATTTCAAATTATTACAACGAAATGGGCTAGGCATAAGGACACAAACACACAGTCCCATCATAGCTCGTGCGCGAGTTGTTATCACACACGCACACGCACACACGCACACACACACACACACACATACTCGCACTCGCACTCAACTATTAGCCATGAAAATGCTTTGGTCTAATGAGCACCGTTCAAAAGAATGAAAAACTTCCAACTTGGTCGCTGTAATTACGCGAGCAAAAGAAAATGCATTTCTAGGGTAAATTCTTATGCTCGTTCGCTAAGTGAGTGAAAGGGGCATATAGGTTTTTCGTAGTCTTTGCTGTTGTTAGAAAGTTGAAGTTAATCATGTTTAGTTATGTATTTATATACTTATAGTTGAAGCTAGACTCAACAGATTGGCAATGAAATCTAATATATGATCATATATGATCATTGAAGATCGATCATATATGTCTATACTAGAGATCAATAACTAATCTGAGAGTCATATATCGTATATATCGGAATAATTCTCTAGAAATTCTATCGGAATAACTCTCTTTATTTACAAATTCTAATGAACAACTTCTATATCTATATATCTCTATATAGAGCCATGTTCATCGACTGCTGATCGACCAAGCATAGTTGCAGTCGTTGACACTCGCTTGCAACCTTCTTAGTTGTTTATTTTGTGTTTTGGTCTTAGGGTCGTAGTCGGGTCATTCGAAATGTTACATGCATGCACCTGACACCGCCGACTCATTACTATTTGGGCGAGCGAGTTGAGGAAATGCTGCGTTGAGGAAGTGGTTCCTGAGCGCGTGCTGTTTGCGAGCGCTGCCAGCCGAAGCTGACGTCGAAGCTGACGTCGAAGGTGAAGTCGAAGTTGAAGTCATCGTTGAAGTTGAAGGCGAAGTCAGTCAAGCGCTGCGTCAACTTCAGCATAATTTGGTCGCGGTTCGCTGCTGGCGGTGGTGGTGGTGGCGTTGCTGCTGCTGCTGCTGCTGCTGACTATCGGTGGTGTTGGTGGTGGCATAACTAACAGTTTTCCCTAGCGACATTTGACCAGTACAGCGCATGCGCAACCCTTGTGAGTTTTCCAGCAGCAGCAGCAGCATTACAAATTGGGCGCCAAAACATGCAGCAGTCAATGACATTGGCCCAAGGAGCTGGTGCCGTGCCAGGACCCTGAGCGACATATGCGCCAGCGCGCATGGCTCGTGCCAACACATCAGCATAACAATTAAACATAAATATTCCAAGGATAACAGCAACAACAACAACAACAGCAACTGCAGCCATTTTAACTGCGCCCGTTTTGGTCATGTGGGCGCGACATTAGCTGCTTGTTTATTCTATAATACCCTGTATTATTAATAAGAGCAATTGAAAAGTTTCTATGATAAGAGAAGACATCATCAAGTCAATAAGACACAATTGTGCGTGCAATAGAAGACTAGAATTCAACAAGCATTTATATATTATATATTGTGTAATCGATAAATATCGATACACAACTTTTAGGCGTATCACACAGCGCATATGGATTCTATTCATTTCAATATGTATTTTAGTATAGAAATAATTGATTTGTATAATATGTAAATGTAATTTATTATTTAAGTTGATATCAGTCGATTATATAATCGATATTAATTGATAACTCCATTTGGTACTCTTCGTAAGTAAATCTAGACTTTGGATAAGAATTAATTTTCCTATGAGCTGACTACAAAGTATTCACTTTTTTATATATCGTTAAATTATTTATTTATTATTTTTATTTTTATTTTTATATTATTATTTTTAATTTTCTGATCATACTTTAAACTGACTGAATTTCTTATATTAGAATCAAATGAATTTTATATAAAGTTCATAAATTATTGATATATTTTTAAATGATAAATATCGTAAGTTTTATTGTTATTATATTGTTTTTATTTATTTTTTTTTTAATATTTATTTATTTATAATATAAGCAAAATGAGTTTTTTTAATTAAATAAATAATAAACAAATAAATAATAAAAAAAAAGTTTCTGAAATTATAGCCTTAATCAAAGCCACATGCAAGCATGAAAGATCTATCAAATATATGCAATATATAGATATATCTAGATTTATGCAGTAATGTATATCAATCAATAAATCATATTCTTTATGATAATGCTCTATAAGGAAGACCAGACGACCATAGAAGCATATAACAAAGAACTTCAATTCACGACAGGGTAACCTCAAGTCTTGCAGCCTTTAAGCATCAAACGCCGCCTTGTTTTAACTAGAACAGGGTGGCTTTTAGCCCGATATGGCGATCTCGCGAGGGCGGGCAAATTGCAGCCGGCTGCCTTTTAAGGGTTAGCTTTGTGCAGACCAACTGACGTGCGCGCCCACGACTCGGGCGCTATATCGCCCGATAATGCTTCATATAGCACCGCGCTGAGTCATAGTAAACGGTTCGATCGTTTGTAACGGTCACGCACGCAAGCAACTGCATGGCTCATATGGCTCACATATGTGTGTGTAGTTGTTGTGTTATCCTGCCAAACACATTCGTGTTGTTTGCTTAGCGCCTCGTTCTCTGTGTGGAAGCTTCACGCCGCGCTGCCCTTTGTACGCCTACCCAACCCGGTAATTACAACAAAATGTGACCAACTGACTTTTCGTGCCGACTTGAACCAAATATATATACAAATATATATATAGCTTGGTTTGTGGCTCGAGCGAAATATGCTGCGCATATGTGCATCTGTTGGACATGCTGCTCCTGCCCGATCCTGCCCGATCCTGTTCGATCCTGCCTGCTGCTGACTTTTGTACTTCACTCATTTAGCGCGAAATTTTGCAATTATTAATTTAGGAAACAGGCGACGGGTTTTGCTTGGGTGGCACAGTGCCTGGCGAGGTGCCCTGCCTTTAGCCCTAACCATATGCTCTAGCCACTTCATATGGCCTCCTTGCTTTGCATTTGTTTTTGTTTCCTTCAATTCCTTTTTTGCTGCTGGGAAATTTTACATTTTGCACCATGGGCGGGCGATTTTTGTATTCAAAGTGCTGCAGTTTGGGGTGTGGAATTGCCCACTTGAAACAGCTCTCAGAAACAGTTAAATGTTAGCTATAAAAATGCCATATGTTTGTACGAAATTCAAAATACTTTTTAGTTTAGGGCTATGCCAATTAGACACATGTATAGCTGAAGCTGAAAATATAAAAAATTTACTATAAATTCATAACAAATTTAGCTATTCCTCTTACAAGTTGAACTTGAACTCAAACAGGCCTGAGAAAAATCTTGAACTACTTTAAATAAAATATATTTTATATAAGTAAAATTTACCGCAACATCGTTCACTCCACACTCATGCAGCCATCAATATGAATATTAAACTCATGTTCAACACAATATTCCCACATTAAATGCATTTTGTAGTGCAGGAAGCTCACATCAATGAGCACTTGGCAGGATTCTGGCCGAAAAGCACGTAACAGCCGCAATGTAACCCAAGTAGGACAATGCTCGAGGGTCATAAAGTGCAACATGTGCATATTCAAAGTTGGCCAAGCTATCGAATGACACGAGCGAGAAGTTGTAGAGCAGACAGTTGCTGCCAGAGGGGGCCTTCGGGGCGTTGCCGCCCGATGCAATTTATGTAGGTCGAACGCTTTGCCAATTGCCCCGAAAAAATGATAAATGATGAGCAGAATAAACTTAGAGAGAGAGAGAGAGAGAGAGAGAGAGAGACACTTGGCCTGCCGTGGGATCGCGCTGTGTGGCTTCCCACGAAGTAGGGGCCGTTGCCATTTAACAGGACGAGCGCAAAAATATTGATCTGTAATAAAAACTGAAGCGTACGGCAAGTGCACATAAAATCAAATTAATAGTCCTTGTCGGTAGGCTGTCAGGCTGGCACTTTGTTTTGGTTCGAGCAGTGGGAAACTCGGCGCACAAAAGGCAAAAAAGGCAATAAATATCCAAAGGACAATGGCAAAAATAGAACAACAATTCCGAAATAAAAAGGAAAACAAAATCAGGTTGTCTTATCGCCCAAATGCAATCTCTCACCTTTCAGTTTGTCAATTAGTTCAAGTGCACGGACAGCCAAAGAGCGAAGCGGAGTACCTGCTGCAGATCCTTTTTGGACTGCCCGCAAAATACAACCAGCAATGCCAACTTTCGTCCTGTTGCAGATTTATTGACCGAAAATCAATAAAATATTTATTGTCTATTATGCAACGCCCGAGGCACGAGTGGGCGTGCCAGACGGGAGCCGTTTGTCCAGCACATGTCCTGGCCAAACTGGAGCTGGGTGTGGCAGCACAGTTAACTTCAGTCCACGCCATATGCTGGATAAACTGCATGTCCTGCGCGTCCTGCTTGGCTCACAAGTGCACCTTTCTCTTACTTCTTTTTTTTTGGCTAAGCTGCGCAATTAAGCAGCACGAAACGTTTTGCGATTAGATTTGCTGCAAAGGAGTGAAAAATGCGCCGAGTGCGCAGCAGAGTGTCACAGTGCGTGTCCTGCGTGTCCTGCGTGTCCTGCATGGCCTGAGTGGACGTGCGCTCGCGCGCTAAACAAAGCGCTGCAGTTAATTGCCAAAGCCACCAAACTGAAAGGCAGACGCGCCACGGGATAGGCGCCAGCTCGGACAACGCTTAATGAGCGGACGAATGTCTAGGATGCGCCAGGATACAACAGCGCTGCGCAGGAGCACACAGCATGAGCCAGGCGCACGGAGCCTAACCGTGCGAAATCGCTTGCCAGGCTCAAAGGAGCACACGCTGACAATTTGACACGTCAGAACTTTGCATAAAACTAGCCCAGATACCATATATGTAGGTAGACATACATATAAGACTGCATAGATATATAGCATAGTCGTCCTCGACTTGTGTGGTGGCAAAATCATAATCGTTTTCTAACTCCTTCACGCCGCTAAACACTTGAGCGGCAAAAGGTCTCGCCGGCAGCCCAAAACAAACTTCAAGGCATTGTCTGACCAAATAATGGAATGAAAAAATAATATATGCCCAGCCGAAGGACTCGAGTCGATGCTCAATAGTTTTATATACATATTTGATTACTTTTGTTGATTCTCACAATATTTTCGCTCAATCCTGGCCGCCAACTCATTTGTACTTAGCTTCCAGGAATTCCATATGACCACACAGCACACGAAACAAAAAAGTCCCTTCGAGGCGCGGCAAAACCTCAAACACCTAACCGCAACTTCAACCTGTCTTTGTGCCCGACCGAGTCTGTGTGCATTTATGATATATATTTTGTTGGTTGGGTCGGCATGATTGCGCACTATTTCCATGCTTGCCCAATGCTTGATGTGGCCATAAAAAAATGGTTTGGCTCATCTTTTGTCTTTTGCAATTGTTTGGCAATATCGTCTAATGCACTGATTTCCCGGGAGGTCTTTCGACTTGCTGCCGATCTTCGATCTGCAATCGAATCGACCAGCTCGAGCTGGTTCGCAATTTCATGGCTGTCCAATGGCTGGTCAAGGGGCGGCACTTGCCCTTTTTTTTCGCGTGTCATGTCTTTTTACGATCTTATTCCTGCTAATGATCTTTTCAAGGCTGCTATGCTATGCTCTCTAGAGAGCATTAATGGGCCTTGCCGCAGACGGCATTAGCTAATGCTGGCGTGCAATGGGATACGCCAAATTTGTGGTCTCTCATGGCAAACGATTCCTCGAAAGTTTCGCAATTCAATTTTTGAGCATGCATGAGGGCTCTGTGAATTCTCTCGAAATGTGAGCAGAAAAAAAGAAGCAATTTACAGTTTCGGCAGACCTTACATATAGAATTACAATCAATTGGCCTGACTTTTAAGTATATTTAATTTTAATTAATTAAATATTAAGTATAATAAATATTTTATATTTTTAAAATATTTTTTATTTATTTTATTTATAATTTATGTAATTTAATCCACATAATTTAATTTATTTTATTTTATTTAAAAAATTAAATCAGCTCTCCTCATGGCGTCTTCCATATTCTTCGCTTCACTTTGCTGCTCAACCTGAAGCACATTCCTCTAATCGAGCACATGTTATACCTGGAATTGAGATTAAGAAAAAAATAAATAAAGAACCGTTAATGGTCCAATAAAATGTCCTTAATGAAATTTAAGCAAACTGGACAACAGCTGCTCTTGTCAAATTTAGTGGCTAACGAGTTTCAGTCGAACCATTATTAATTAGAATGCACTTGGGCAAATCGGCCATGAAATTGGAGCAACCTTGCTGACAGCTTCCAAATCACTGCACACACTGAGAGTGGGAGAGAGAGAGAGAGAGATACACACAGAATAGCTGTTGCTGTGGCTACACTCGAATTGCTCAATCAATACCACATGCAAAGCATGTTCTGGTTGAGTTTTTGGGCTCAGGTTCGACACTAAATCAAACGGGAACATATGGTCAACAAAATATATCGATGATGATGCCCCTGACGGGTTGACCACTTCAAGAGATCGTGCCGCGCATCTCTTGAGCTCGTCTCCAATTACAGGACATTTGGTGCAGCGAACTAGACCAGCGCCCAATAATAATAATAAAAACATTCTCATAAACAAGGACCTTCAGTACAGCGCCAACCCGAAAGGATCAAGTGCCAGGCAATCGATGCTACCAGTTGTTATCCTGACTGTCGTTTTGTTTTGATAAAATCTCAAATAACGCCGACGAATCTATTCCCTGACTACGCTCGCTGCCAGTTCATTAGCAACTTGTTATTGTTTGGCTGCTGCTGCAGTCGCGGCGACACGGACAGCGTCAGCAACTGAATTAGTTTTATTATTCAAACAACATTTCGGCTGCCGTGGGTATCGATCTTTAAGGATTTTCTTCTTGTTTATGTCGTCTTTTAAATAGCGACTCATATAAACGACATCCTATAAAGCAGACAACATGTGTTCCAATCCTTAGTTTATGTTAGCTAAAATCCTTTTCCCTGGTGGCCTTAGCAAATAGTGAGGCAAGCGATGGCCTAAACTAGTGCCAGATGGACTTCCTATATATATATTCTAGAAGAATCTTTGTATGCTATATGGTAGCTAACGATTTGCACATGAACAACATCTCAACATCTATACTTACTTATAATCTAACTAAACTATGCCAAGAGCTAAAATGAATATATTCAATTAAAGTCTCCGATTATAGGCATGCTCTCAAGAGCAATGCAGCTCTTGCTGTATGTCGGGCCTATTTACATATATATCAAAAACTCTTTATACAAATATCAAAGTCCATCTTCTGACCATCCTTTCAGACATCATCTGATCCCCTTCTAAAGCGCATTTACTATCAAAAATTCGAATCACCTTTCATAGTCCTAGCCCTTATAAAACTCTTTGTCTGCGCTCTGACTTACGATAAACGCATTTGGGGGCATTGATTTTCCCAGGCACTGCGCACTATTGGAGCCACATCACACATCACACATTTTCCTTTTCAGTTTTCAGTTTTTCTTTGTTCGCGGCCAAAGAATGGGCACATAATTTGGTAATCTGTGAAAAAGCCAAACCCCCATTAAACCGCAGGCACTCTTAACTCGTTTCATATTCATTTTCTGTATTCTTTCGAATAGTGCATACAAGAAATTTCGTTACAGCGACGTCTCCATGAAAAGGCTTCATCACATGCCGATCCTTAACAGCGTCCACGTGCAGGCCGCGCTTCAGTCGTGGCTTAAGGGCTACCGTCAGAGAGCTAAGCCCCCGCCCTTGCCATCGCTCTCGCTCTCGCCCTCGCCCCCGCCCCCGCAGCCGCAACCGCTCTATGTATACGGACTTGTACCTGTGCCTCAACCTGTTTGTCTAGCCATTTATCAATTTCCATGTATTGTATGCTCTATGCTCTCGCCTTCACCTTCGCCTTCGCCGTCGCAACTTGTTTATTTTCCATTTCTCTGCAGGAAATCTCGACTCGTTTTCTTATGGGTCCAACTTCTGGTTGGACTTTTCCCCTGCAAACAGGTTCTATTGTTCGGCCTACCCCTGCATCGCCTATGTACCTGTATGTATTGGATTTTCCTCTATGCACAGATTCGTCTTTACCTGTTCTCTTCTACATATATGTATGTCTCAACTCATTCCATCTCTGTCGCAGTCTCTCCTGTTCTCACTAGGGGGAAAATTATATGTTTTGATTTTTTAACGGAAAATTGCTGAGCAAGGCGCTCCATAACAAAACTTGAACGAAAGGTCCTCCCGCCGATCTCTAGAGCAATACAAACAGTCCATTTTAATGACAGACCCAATATAAAAAGCAATCATCTAATTTTTATGTAACCTCTTCAAAACCGATCTAATGAAGGGTTGCATTCGAGTTTCTCACGGCCAAGCGGTCAATCACTTTGGAGGTCATTCAACCAGTTGCTTCGCTCGTCCATAGGGATACACTCATCTCTCAACATAATTGCTTTTTCATAACTATTGGATTTATGCATTAGCATTGGGATAGCCAAGAAATTTCACGGCTCGTTGGTCGTGGTTCCTTTCGAGGCGTGTGCATAAAATATTTGATTTTGATCTACAGATTGATAATACGCACGATCTATGACTATAGCTACTGCTCCAATGCCAAAAAGGAATCGATTAGCTACCGCTATGCTCATAGGTTCCGCAAGACCCTTCTCTTTCTTGCCGTTGATATGATCATTACAATGCACGTGTCGGTCTGTTTCAAGTTCCGACTGCTGCCCAAAAAGGGTAATTAATGATGGGATTCTATAGTTTTTGCATACTCGCAAAACAATCTGCACAGCCTTGGCAACTGGGCAATGATTTGTGGAACCTCCTAGAGAACCGAACGCCCTGCAGCTCTCTCGACTTGCCGCTCATTGCACACAGCTTCTTTTTTGCTCATTTACAACTCATTTTTTCGAGACTCTGCAAATGGCAATTAACATGCTCACATGAGTTTGCGAATTCCTTTTGCAACAGTTAGGTTAAGGTCCTTTGAAGTACTGTTTGTAGGCAGCAAACGAATCCAAATGCGCCGATTTCTTTGGTCGAAACCTATTTGTGGTCAGCTCTATAATAGAGAACGGAACTTTGAAGTAAGCAAGGATATTTCTTAAGCATGTTTAGCTAAGTTTAGAAACTAATAAGTTAGAATAACAATATTATTTCGACTCAGTGCTGATATTACCTAACCCAAGATCTGTGAGATCCATCTTGAAGTTGTTAAATGTAATTAAAACTCATCAAAGGCAACTCTTCCAGTGTATTCACTAACTCATATATCAAACAAGGGCCAACTAACGTTAGTTGAAAAACTTCCGAATTCCTCTTAAGAACACCTCCAATGCTAAGACAATCGTTTAGACAATAGGCATTCAGATCCTAACTCTACATGTAAATAAGACGAAAATCATTTACATTCAATTCAGACTTAAGCTAGGCAGAGTTTGGCTCTTTGCATTTTAGCAGACGAGTGTGAAAAACCATTAGACAACTTTACAAATAGGCCGCGCGGGACTCAAGGAACAAGTACCAACAAGTAACAAGACGAAAAAACAAAACAAAACTGAAATCAAAAACCTCTAATACAAACATTACGTAAGTCAGCTACTGTTGAGAGCCAAGGCGTCATTTCCAGGGAAAAACATAAAAACTTCCGCATGAATCTATAACACTTGTGCAAAAAAAAAGAAAAAAATGTGTTTACATAAGTATATAGAACTTGATCTGTTTTCCAGGAAGTTGAACAATTTGTGCATAATTTGCATAGCCGAAGGCTTAGGGCGGCAAACTGTTTGACGACATATTGCTCAATGGCACGGATCAATGGGAATTCAAATAGAAGAGCAAAAAATAAGTGCAGATGCTAGATCTATATGGATGTATCTCTGTATATGTATATGTATCTCTTTTGCATGCGTACATGTGTGAGCTCTACTCTTTCGCTCAACAAAAACGAGATCATCTCATATGTGCACAAAAGCATTTCGCACATTTAGGCTTCCAAATGAATGGACACAAGACACAGGTTACCGGACACAGGACTTGTGTGGTCAGGCGTTCAGGTTCCAGTTACCTAGATCTAATATGCAGATCTTATCGAGGCAGCTGTGCCGGCTAACTGAACAGCCAAAGTTGCAGTTCGGTTAATCAATTAACAATGGCTTGAGCCGAAAAAAGGAATCGAGTAAGGAATATGAGAAACGTTGCCAGGATAAGCCTACTTTAACTTGAAAATATTGCCAGAGCTCGGCATGGTTTTAGGACTTTTGTTTTGCATGGAATAACTAACTTGCATATTGTTTTGTTGCACATCCTTAATGAATATAAAGCAAGCATTGTGAGTGTGTGTGTGTGTGGGGTGTGGCTGTGTGTAATATTGTTTCAGCAGCACGTACACCCACATGCCATGGCAATTCTTGAAAGTCTTAAGCCGACCTTTGAGCCGGCCAGTGGTCATGATTGTGAGTTGAAGATACCAACTACGAAATGCGCACCACACACAACTCTACACACACACACACACACACACACACACACACGCACATACAGAGTTATTGGCTTTGCTTGTGGCGCGCAAAATGAACAGTTCGTAAGGAAAATCCTTTTTTCAAAGGCCGCACCAATATCCTTTCACAGTAGAATTTGCTTTAAACAAGCAAAGGAAAAAAGAGCGCCAAAAATAGTATCCTTTTTAGTCCTGTGTGTGTGTGACCGTGTGCATGCTACCCTAGATAACTAATACACATAGAATTCTAAAAACAAATTCGAGCTGATGCTATCTTGCGCTCGACTGCACCTCAAGTGGACGCACAGTTACAGAGATACAAATGTATCTCAAGCCATTCAGTCAGCTGACTGATGACCGTTAGAAATCCCGGCAGGTTCCTTTGTTGACAGTCCGATGCAGTGAAGCATATATCAAAGCCAAAGATACGAGACGACAGATAGCCACCGTGGAGAGGCGAGCCAGACCTACTGAGGGAGAGAGCGAGACCTAGTTTTTGCTTCCATTGATATTTTTTCGGCTCGACTTTTATTCGGGCGCAACTAATCTCAGTTTGCAATAATTATTATTTGTTTCGAGCAGCTCGACAGTTATACATAAATGTAGGAGAGCTCTGCCGATAATGATGATGCGCAAAATGTCTTGGCCTTATCACGATATATCTCCATTTCTCTGGAGAGGCTGTGCCCTTTTTGGTAATGTATACGGATTTGTGTGCTGATTTTTGGCCACCGTCGTGGCGGTCAGATTAAAATCAATTAGCCATAAAATGCAGCAACTAAATTACATTTTTTGTGTGGGCCGAGGCAATTGAAGATGAGCTAGACTATCTGAAAATATAGTTATTAGATCTTCGACAGCAGCTGCTATGTTTATGATATTTTAATTGCTTAGATGAGAGCACATGTTTGGCAAAAGTAAATTTGTGAAAATTTCTGCCATGTTTTGGATGAATTTGTTGATAAACATGAAACATGACTTTTAAATAGTTTTCTGTAAACTTTACATATTATAGAGAGAGACGAAGAAGATCTTGAAAGAGAGCAAACTACTGAAGCTAGATATATCTGAAATGTTTATTCATTAGATTTAATATACTGAATATTGATCATAATTGGTCTTATTTAAAGCTAGTTCCCATGACCCAATAGGCAGTAAAGCTAACTACGACATTTACTAAATCTCATTTACTATACTGCTACATAAAGACTTCATTCCCTTTTCATTAGCATATTAAATGAGATGATTTAACAACTTTACTATCTGTATGTCTAATAGTTCCACAATTAAGCCTTACTTCCTATATTGACTTTTCGTTCAGCTAACGAACTGTTTAATATTTCCAACGCATCATCGCATCGTAGGACTTCCTTCCGTCTATGTGACAGCAAATCGGCTTATGAAATGTTTTTCTTATTATATTTTCTTATTATTTTCTTTCTTCTTCTTCTTTTCTGTGACTGTGACTCCTTGGACAATGAAAGTAAACAAACCTGTGGCGAGGTAAATAAACTTGCGAGAGGCTTGATCGTCGCCAGATACGACAAGAAGGAAAACAGCATTCTAAGAAATAGAAGAAGCATTGGGGGAAAGAGAAGTCAGTTGGTAGGGGGAGGGGACAAAGGCAATAAAATGAGGTGGAGATACTTGTACTAGACAAACCAGTTGGCCGCATCGCAAGCCACAAGCCACACACACATACAAAGGGTTGCCCCTTTTTGATGCAACAACTTGGAGAAAAATCAGGAAAAACAGAACTGAACATGGACTGAGGACTGAGGACTGAGGACTGAGGACTGTACTTTTGCTCAAGACGAAGACCCAAGAGCTAGACCAATGGATGCCCAGTACCAGTTTGGAGCCAGCAAACAAATAAATAAGCGTGCAGCTAGAACATAGAGGGAACGTCGACTGCAGCTGCGACGGCGACGGCGACGGCGACTGAGGCACGGCTTAAGCGTGATTACACAGTAAAAATACTAGTAGATGAGGCAAACGGATACGAGTACAAACGGCGGAGCACCGCGACATGCCTGGCATAATAAAGGGGTACGAGCCAATGGCCAGTCGCAGCAACAGCAACAACAGCAACAACAACAAAGGCAACAGCAATGTAAATGTTTCTGTATCTATGGGATACGACGACGATCGGCCTAGGCAGCAAAAGGTGACTGATCTTTACAATTCGACACTTTGACTTTACAATAACAACAGCAAAGAAAGACGCAATCAAAACAAACGAGCGTGCCTACATTAATAATGATCGCCCAACAGTTACCCTAGAAATGTCCTAAGGAATTTGGTCTGAGTCTTGTAGTAAATTAAGCTTATAATATTTTGAGCAGATGTGAGGGAAGGCACACGCAAGATCAATTTCTATACTTCTTTTAAGTTCAACCAAATAAGATCTCTCTTTATAAAATACTTAATTATGATTAAAGATATTAAGAGTGTAAAGTACACTTAGTCATTCATAGATCATCTCAAATGAGTAATTAACGATCTTCAGTTATTTAAAGTCGACAAGTTCAATCATATAAACTAACAATCAAGTCGAAATCGATTCAATATTTTAATATTTATCCTATATATATTTCACATCACTGCAAGGCAATCACCAATCTCGCCTGCAGTCCATTTGACCCCTTCAACATTTCCCATTGCCATGGGGTATCAAAAATGCATCGATGTTGAAAACAAAGTTGTAAAAAAATCGAAAGGTGAGCCGAGGGCAGCACATGACAGCAAGAAGAAGACATAAAAACAAGTATCCAAGCAAAAGGATGCACGAATCGATACCGGACAGCATGTTTATGCATGACTGTCTGCGTCTCAGTGCATGTGCATGTGTATATGTGTGTGTGTGTATGTGTATGTGGAGGCAGGGTCAAGGTAAACAAAGATTTACCTTTATGATGGATTTTGCTTGACTGAGCGTGTTAATGGATTTTCTTTCGCTCCTCTCTAAGTTCTACTCAAATTCGAAGGCAATCAAAATCAGTGGCAAAGCTGGCATTTAGAAAAAATTAAAATTAAAAAAAAAACAACAAAAATTGTTTACGTCCCTAAGTACGATAAATGTAAATGGATCTCGGGTTTTAGATTTGACCGAAACCAGTTCTGTGAAACCGAGAAAATGTACCGCAGTTGCAGTGTGGCAAATGTAAAAACTTGTTGTAAATCAGCAGTAGAAGCAGCAGCAGCCGTTGAGCAGCTGCTAGCTAGAAGTCCACATCTAGCATAGCAGTTGAGCCTTAGCTTTAAGTTCGCTGCATGAAAAGCTACAGCCCTACGGAGAGTGAGTCAATGAGAGAGAGAGAGAGAGAGAGAGGGGCAGAGAGGTGACGGGGGGCGTTACAACCCTTTGGCACACGGGGCTGGACAGCCTGTCAGTTTAGTTTGCGTCTGAATTGTTGGCTGAGCAAGCATTTTTATGATGGAATTATTACATCATTCATCTTCATCAACAATGACACGAAATAAGACACAGTCACAGAATCAGTTTGTCTCTCTTACAGTCTCTCTCTCTATCTCTCTATCTCTATCTCATTCATCTCGTAAGACTAAAACACGCTTAACGACTTCATAATAATTTACATAGCTTTATATGCATAACTACAAAACTTCTGACCAGGCTTAAGACAGAGATTGCAAATTGTCATGCGGGTTGCTCTTACTCCTTGGGGTTGTTGCTGGGAACAAAAACAGAAGACGTCAAAAGTGCCAACACTGATATGAAATCTAATTACATTTCTTCTATTGTCCAAGAAAAGTTGTGAAGCTTCAGAATGTCAACAAACTTGAGATTAAATTCTCATAAATGATGAACAAGTTTCTGACAGACGAACAGCATCAGATGCAATGCTCTTTAGAGAAGGGTTCCATATGGACTAAATACAAGATTCAACAGCTTTCTATCTGATATCCCACAATTATCTTCTCGACAACATATGTAGGAAACTTTGAAACATTCTCTTGTTATTTGCAATTCTATGGAAATAATTGAATTTCCTCATCAACTTCATTGATCATATTGATCAAATCAATAATTTCTAAATTCCAAACAAGTTACAATACCTAACGACAACCCCGTGGAGTCGCGTTTCGCATTTCGCACTTTCTCACAGTGATCTAACGACTTTTTGCTCCACTAATCGTCAAATTGCTGAAAGACAAAACTCCAAGCAACTGCCACAATTCACATGACCTAAAAACCGAAACCGGACTCAGACGCGAAGATTCTCAGTTTTGTCAGGCCGCACACAGCGCTCGAAGGAAATATGAAACGGAAGCCACGTTGGCGAAGGACAACACCAGCGCCACTTTACACAACACGAGTAACAAGGATAACAACGGAAAAAAGTTGAATAGAAATGCCTGAGATAATCAACAGCATTATCTCTCGATTATGTGTTGAAAATTCCATGAAAATTGCACAAAATAAAAAAAGAAGAGAAACACCGACTGACGGTTGCGAAAAAAACCAAAAAAAAAACCTTATTGAACTATATCCGGATGATCGTCAGATGATGATGTCGTTGATGAAGGAACACCCGAGTGGCGGCGCATCCGCTTCTCCTTTTCGCAAATGTGAGCTCATCAAGCCCTCGGTCACTTGAGGTTTAAGCCGGGCCTTAGCCAACATTAAAAAACCAATGAGAAATGCCGCAAAAAATACATATATACTTATATCAGACATGCACCCAAATGAGGCAACAACTGAGAAAGATACAGAGAGAGTGAGAGAGCGAGCGAGTGCGAGTGAAATGAACGTGAGAATTTGCTGGTCGAATGTCCTTTAAATTTGCTTGGCGCATTGTGCCGCATCAAGTACTTGTATAGATTTTGCTAGTTGTGTCCTTATTATCCTGCCTCGGACGCATTGTTGGCGCACAATGAAAGCATTCACATAGAATATATATGTTATATATATATTCCAAGAGATTTTTTACAGCGCTTCCAATGAATTCCGTTCGCTGAATGAGCTCAGTTTATGAATGAAATACGCGCACAATATGTGTCTGTGCTATAAAAGCGAAATTGCCGCGCTATTTGTATACCCTGTAAATGTCAAGTTGATATAAAGGCATTCTTGAATTTTGTATTCATTTTCTATTTATTCTATTTTGAGTGTAATTTTAATTAATATTAATTAATTATATACTTATTAAGCTTATAAAATCCAGAAGCGCCTATTGGCCCGCTCATTTAAAAAAAAATTAAATAAATATAAAAATTTAAATAAACAAATATTTATTTATATGAGATACAAAAAAATATATATAATAAATAAAAATAAATATGGGTATTCCCTAAAATATGCTATATATATATTGCTTATAACATATAAGCTGAACCCATTTATATTCAGAGTCAAACTGTCAATCAATAAGTGGAAAATTATTTTTATTAACTCAATATAAAAATTTGGCATATATACTATGAAAATTTTGCATTTATTGAGAATTTTACTTAGATATTTTTTTTTTTTATAATTTTAGCAGTTATTTTTGTAGAAATATATTGTTAAATTTTTGCTTAGCATTCTTTATACTCTCTAAAATTTCTATCTATAAATATCAAAAAATTCATTTGATATTAAACAAGAAAAGTAGCAACTGAAGAGCATGAAAAAAACACTCTACTAGTACATCACATACAGCTACAGGGTAGCCACTAGTCATGCTTTTACTCTCTCTCTAGCTCACCTTTTATTGTGAAATAAGAAAATTGTGAAAACAAAAACCATGAGGAGTGCAGGCGTGAGAAGGAATTTGCGGCCTTGTCGACAACTTTATTAGGCCAAGTGTTTTTTCGGCTTTCTTGTTTTTTTTTTTTTTCTCTTTTTTTCGATGTTGTTTTTATTACAATTGTTCTTGGTTGCGTAACGTGGGTGGCAACTGAAGAACACGTGACATGCCGACAGGAAGGATCTGCCCAATAATAATAGCAGCGAGTGCAGTACAGAAACACGCAAACAGGAAGTGGCATGCAACACGTTCCACACGTTGCAGCATTGATTTTTGCGCGCCAAAAACAGTGTGTGTTATGTAAATATTTGAAGAAGTAAATCCTTTAGGAGACAAGGCAATTGCCTTGACCCTTTATCTTGGCTTTTCGAACATGTGTGAAAATCTGATGCATGCAAATGCAGTTATGCAAAGGAAATCGCACATTAGACAATGCCTGATCAGGCGAAGGTCGTCGAGGGGGTTGGACAATTGGTTACCCCAGACGAGCTGGCATTACACAACATCTTGGCCAGAATGGCCGACAGCGACTGCGTTTTATGAAGGTGCGAAATGACACATTTTGGCCGGGTCACAAAACCTGCCGCGTCATTCACGGCAATTGCGTGCCTGTGCGGCCAGGCCGACAGAAAAATGAAATAAAGGTATGTAGAAGCTGAAAAGGCAGGCCTTGGTTAACAGTTAGTGCAACCTGTTGGCCAAGCCTTGCAATTTGTCACCTGAGGCGACATACAAATCGCAACAGTTGCCAGCTGAGCCTTGCTTTGAGCCATTGCGGCCCATTCAGCAACATTTTGCTGCACCGTTACCAAACACTTTTCATTCACAATTTCGTGCTCGGCGTTCGCTGGGGAATTTCATTGGTCTTGATTTCATTTTATTTATGAAGGAAATGCGGAAATATTTATAAATTTCTAGCGAAAATATTTGTGTCTGCAAAATCAATCTTTTTACATTTATTATTTGCAAATCATTTCCTATGCGAAAAACAAAATTTTGGTTCAACAAGGCGGGAATCATTTTATGCAATGATTGACTTTTCCCAGCCTTTGCTCATTTAATTGTGTACGTGCCCCGTCAATAGCCAGGCTCTGGCAGCCTTTGAAAACCATTTTCCCAGCTATGCAATTACCTGGAAACGCCAAACCCTAAACTCAAACTCGATGTCAAGTTAATACGAATTCCTACACGTGGAGAAAGGGGACCAAAATATTCTGATATACGTTAAATGCTTCAAAATAATATTTGTTATTCATATTTATATGTTAATCCAAGTAACGAAAGATTTTAATTGATTTATCTACAGTACAAATAAAAATAATTCTTAAACTTTTTAAATTTGCTATTCATCTCAACATTGAGATGATTGTCTGCTTTTCTGCCAGTGTATTGACATTAACACTTGTTCATTCATTAAGCCTAGAACTAAACCAGAACGCACTTCAATTGCAGCAACCTGTCAACATAATTAATCCCCCCTCGCACTGCCCTGCTGCTCTACAAATCAGCTGATTGTGACTGCGTCGGCTTGTCTTTGAGCCAGCCTTTTGTCCACAAAAAGCAGCAAGAGTCTGAGGCTGGAGAGACAAAGTGAGAGAGAGAGAGACAGAGAAAATTATGAACAATTCATAAAAAAGTAGGCCCTGCTCGACATTCCCAAGGATGTGCCTCCAAACTGTTGTTGTTGTGTTAATTGTCCAACAGACGAGGACGAGGTCGTTTTGGCCAGAACTGCGCCATTAACGGCAGCAGCAACTATGTCGGCTCCCACGGCTTGTCGCCTGCGCTGCAGCTCGACTCGGATCTGCTTCTCTTTTTCTTGATATTTTTTTATGCCATTTACACAGAAATCTTGCAACAAATCACGCGCTCCTTTTGTGGCTGCCTTCTCAGCTGAGCTGCGTTTTTACCACTAATTTTTTTTCATTCCACTTTTCCACTTTTTACCGAAGTTGGATAGTTCGTATTTTGACCTTTATTTGTTTGATGTTAAAGTATAATGCTGCCTTCCCCCCCACACACATAAGAGGGAAACTCGTAATGGCTAAGTGCATTTGGGTTTGATTCAGCGCAGGATCTTGTGATCGGCTGATCTTTAGTTGAACCTGTGACGACGCAATTCTGTGCCATTAACAGGGTTCGAATCGCTCTCGGTCTGGGATTGCACTAGTTTGCTTTTTATTGGGCCGAGTCCTAATTGCGGTGTGGAATCTTCTCAACGGCATTGAAGTTAATCATTTCTTGTACCTGCGGCTTAGACAGTCAAACAAGTCAGTGCAAACAAGCAACAACAAGCAAGGATGCTAGGATGCTTGGCAAATGGACTGCATTTATCTATATATATATATATATATATATATATATTTTTTTTTTTTGGCTATTGCCTTTGATTTTTCACAACACAATTTGTTGCTTTTGTTACATTTCGTTTGGATCTTTATCGGTTGCTTCGCTCGCATTGTGCTTTCCGAGGTTTTTATGGCCAACACAGACATCCTGTGTGAGAAAATCTATAGTTGATGAGCCAGCCGACAGCCTACAGCCTACAGCCGACAGCTACGATTCTAACTACTACAACTACAACGGCGACAACAGCAGTTTGCAGTTTTCATTTGAAAGATGGGGCAACAATAAGGAATGACACTTACCTAACATGAAATCTACATAATGATCGAGGGCCCAAAGCACAGGGGGGAAACTAGTTCAGCTAGCTAAATTACGAACCGGTATTTGGCATGTATACAGTATACAGTATCCTGCAATTCCCATACAGGATATCTTGCGCATCCTTGGCAAACGCACCGCGGGGTAGCGCGGCTGAGGTTGAGCTAAGGTCATGTCAAGGCTGCAACAACTTTGCATAAAATATTTGAAAATGTTTTCATTATGGTAAATAGACACACACACACACACGCACACAAACAGCGAAATCTAGGAAACCTAGGCTGGTTTCCCACAAACCAAAGGGTTCGCCGCCCCTGTCCCGTCTTAGATGTTGTTGCGCTATATATTGGTGATAAATTAGTTTAATGGTCGAGCTCGCAGAGATTTCAAAAAGGCAGTCGACCGCAGGCAAAGCTTACAGCCGAAGGCAAAGTTTTTCTCTCTCATTTTTTGGCGGCAAAACGTAGCCACGGCTAACCGAGCAATGTCGCGTACGTGCCGGGACAAGCGCTGCCAGGCGAACAATAGCTTAAACCCGTCCAAAAAAAAAAAAACAAGCACAACTAAACAGAGGCGAGTGGCCCAATAATGAACTACCCAAACAATGCGCCAACTTTTCAGTTAAAAACTACAAAAAATAAAAAAAAAAGTAGTAGAAAAAGAGATAAGACAAGGAAATCACGTTCTGGCAATGCACACACATCGCTGATTCCTGATTCCTTTAAAGGCCGGACAGCGGTCAGTGCCAAAGGCGAGCAGGACGCTACAGCAGGACCTCGTTTCATGTACTACATGACACAATTGCAATTGTTTGACACACGTGCAACCGAGGAGTCGAGTGCGCTCGCCCATTGTTGCAATTTCTACATACATATATCTATATATATATATATGTAGTCTGGAGTCTGCATGTGACATGTTTCAATGAGAGCTACGCGTTACTTTGAATACAGTCGCCTTCATTGAGCAAGTGAATGCGGCCAAACAATGCGATCCTTTATGTCCTTTTGTTGTTGTCTATTAAGAGCTGTGTCAGGTGGGAGGGGCGTTGTGTTGTTGCAATTTTAGCATCATTTTATTGTTATTAATTGTATGGAATTGCTTTTTAAATGTCCTTTGTTCGAGTCAAGCACAGGTGAACTGCGTCGCACTGAATGCAATTCTATGTATGATTGTAAGGCGAGAAGCTAGTCAGATATGCTCTGCGATGGTCGTAACTTGTAACTTGTTGGAAACGATCACAACAGAGAGTTTTTTAAAGATTCAAGAAGTAGATACTCTCTAAAGATTCAATTTGTACCTGGATATCAAGCATAGAAACGGTTTTCTGTTATTTTTTTCTCAATGGAATTTTGTCTATTGATCAAATTATTTATTACTATATACAAGGCAGATATCATAAAGAGCAAAAGATACCTCTTAGCTAACCATATCAAGTGTGTAGGAAAATGCATTTCTTTCAAGAACTAAAGGAATTTCACATTTTTTCTATATTCTGAATCGATCTATAGCTCACTTTAATAATTTAAATTAAGATTGATTAAAGAGATGCATATGATTATTTTAAGATATCTGAACTGAAAAAGGTTTAAAAGGTTCCATACTCTAATTTTAATGCTACAAGATCTCATAGCATTTGCTGCATTCAAATTCATATTAGCAAACTCACAGAGTTACCTAATGCAGTAGCTCTACGTTGTTTTCTCAAAAATCCAAGAATAAACCTTATTTATCGAGGCCAAACAGCAGCATTGCCAATAAAGTATATATAGTATAATACTTTCTTAACAATATATCCATGCCTTCCCGTGAAGCTCCCTGGTTGCCTTTATGCCGCAAGATCATTGAGAAATGCCTTTCATCTCGCCCACTTTTTGAAAAATTTTTGCACAGTTGCAGTGCGAGCTGCCGTTTGTTTAACACCTACTCAAAAAACGTTGATTTTTTACAGTAGACCAAAAAAATATAATTATAGAGCCGAGTTAGGGGCAACCTGTTACAATGACAGCTATAGAGGTTGCAGCGCTTACATAACTGAAAGGCGTGCAGGGCGCGGCAGGTAACTCTTCAGTTTCGAGGACATCGACAGCGCGGCACAGCGGAGGCTTGAACCAGGACATTACGTTGAATACCATTTTGGACACCTTGTAATTCATATTTTCCAAACAGAAATTCTACCAATGTTACATTTAACACTTTTGTTCGAACATAATTTTTCGGGCTTACCATAACTATTGTTCGGGCAACTTTTGTCCGAGTTTGAAGTGGCCGCGAGACACTGTGCACTGTGCACTGTGCACTGTGCGCAACGGATGCCGATTCGCGTTCAGTGATGGTGACACTGGCTGAGACAGTGGAAACTAAGTGGCCACCAGTTCTAGGAAGCAGAAACCATTCAATGAATGATTTTATTTTCGGTCTATTTTTTGAATGGAAAAAGGAGTGCCCTTAACCGCTGAGACACAAATCAGAGAAACAATTTCCAGAGACAGAGAGCGAGAGAGAGCGGGAGTGAGATATGTGTGTGATCATGCCTAGGACGATAAAAGGTATGCCGGAATGTGCCTTCAAGTATTTATAGAACGCCGACACATTTCTAAGAAATTCCTACTCGTTCTTTTTATCAATTCCAATGTTTGAGAAATGCAGCTGTGTCATACTCTGCGATATCAAAATATGCAAAAACATCAAAACATACGAAACACTTATATTTATGTAAATCAATGTTCGCTCGTCGGCAAATAGAACTTCAAAATATTTGTACTCTACACAAGATTGCACAAGCAATTGCGTACACTGATAGCAGAGAGCTAAACATAAAGATTGGTAAAAAGAATAAACAAATCTAAAATACATAGAGAAGAGTCTAGTAAAAGTTAAGACAATACATAATATGTAAAAATAAATTGTATTCTATTAAGTAAGTAATATTTTACTAATATAAATAATTTTTAGTTTAAATGTATACCTGTTTATATTAAATTTAAATTATAAAGAGTTTAACAAAATTATCAGAAATTTTTTTTAATTAATCGTTTTTATATAATTTTATTTTCTTTTTAGTTTCGTGGGATTTATTTTAATTAAGGAATTATTTTCTCTTATTTATTATTATTTTATTTATTTATAATCAAAATTTTTTTTTATACTCATTATATACTCTTTTTTTTTTTTTCTTTTAATAATCTCTTGCATTTAATGATTTTTTATTTTTTTAATTTTAAAAGTTGTTATATGTATATTTATATTATGCTATAGTATATACATATGTACTTAAACAATATTTTATCAACATTTTTTACGTTCTTAAATTCACAATTCAAAGTCTAGGAATTAACTATATACACATACATACATCTCTTATAGAAGAGAAATTACGAAAAAAAAAAAATGAAAAAAAATAATAATAATAATAATAGATGATTAATATATAATAATAATAATAGATTATTATTATTATTATTTTTTTTATATTTTTTTCGTAATTTCTACTCAAACTATTTTAAATCTCTCTTAAGCCCATCCATAAGCTTCACTCAATTTCTCGAGAAGCTCACGTAGGGCATAAGTATTAGATAACACCATAAATGCGAGTATGCGGCATAACAGTCTAGACGATGACTATGTCTCTATTCATGCATATACCCAAATATGACCATACATATATACTTATATATACACAAATATATGTAGAACTACACTCGACAATATTTAGGCATAATTCGCTTCATTCAAAACCCAAGCACGCGCCGTGCTTAGTAAATATTGAAAAGAGTAAATAAAATCAAATAAATCTACATACTCGAATATATAAATATATTTATATACACAAATACATACATATACACATATATATATTCATGACTGAAATTGTAGCGAATCGGCAGACGGTTTGCGCTTCTGCTGGAAGCACGTCGCGAGCATTTCCGCAGTAAGATCAAATATGATATACGCCAAAAAAGAATAAGAAGAAGAGGAATTGTACATGCATAAGCGTCATGTGAAAGAACACGTATGACACACATATAATTTGTCAATAGTTATATATAAAGAGTATATATTTATATATGTACATACATACATATGTGAATCGCTTTCAAGGTCAAAGTCGATTGCTTTCTTCAAAAGATTCGCCTGCAGCTTGCCGCCAGCTACGAAATTGCAAGCGAAATGCGCGAAATGTTCATTGATAAGCAGCAACAGCAGCAACAGCAGCAGCAGCAGCAACGACAACAGCAGCAACAACAACAACAAGAGCAATAAAGCCTTTGAAGCTGTTAAAATGCCCGTTAAACATACAAAAAGGCAATAAAAAATACATTTTCATTCATAAAAATGCGCCTTATCAGTGCAATATGTATGTATGTGTGCATGTATGCGTATGTTTATATCTATGTATTTATGCATGCGGGTCTCTAGAGCGAGGGGCGTACCCAGCAGCAACAGCAGCAGCAGCAGCAGCAACAGCAATCGCTGCGATAACTTTGTGACGTCACATAATTGCAGCTGGCGCTAATACTCGAGTCTCGCCAGCCCGCAGCACATGCCAACGACTCTTTGCATCGCCCCACTCTCTGCACGCCCCTTGCAATTCTTGGCAGTTTCTTTCCATATATGCAGACATTCATATGTATATTTATTGACTCTGGTCAAACAGATAAATGACATTTATCGACTTTTTACGCGCTTTTAAATAAGTTGAAATATGTTTAAGCACTTCTGCATGCAAACACAGCGTTTGTATCTGCATCTGTATATGTATCGTGTATCTATATCTGCGCGTATCTATATCTGTGCACTCAGTATCTACGCCCGCTGGTTTCTTTTTTTGTTTTCTTGTTTGTCCAACACAATGTTCAACACTTTTTATCAGCACAGCCCTAATGCTGATTTCTTGCTAAGCACATTCTTTATTTTTTTCACTAAAAATGTTTGTATTTTTGATATTTTCTTCTTCGTTTTTTCATTTTTTTTTTCCTCCCGTGTTTTATCTGCGACAACGATATGATGCCCTATCGACCGTGCTCCCCGCCTTATCAACGGGCCACCAAGTGAAATGCTGTTTCATTTTCATTTATCTGTGCAAACAGCGGTGCAACAAACTTTCAAATGTTTGTCCAGTCTTAGCAACATTGTTGCCATGCAACAAGTCACCTCGGGTCTCAGCTGAGGTCCCTTTTGCTTCTGCATTCACGCAATAATATTTGTAGCGCAGTTTTGTTGATGATGATTTATGATTGAGATTTTTATTTTTTTTTTTTGGGTTTGCTGAACTTGTCGGCAAAAAAAAAAAACAACGACGACGATGTAAATAGTCATAAATATATTTTCAATGATTGTTAGACCTGCAACAGGTTAGAGTGCAAAGTGTAATAGATTGAACGTGACTTTAATAACGTAAAGTCAGATAACAATTTTTCTCTCTTTACTTTATCTGAAAAATATATAATGGTATATCAGTAAGGTGTTAAAAATGTTAGGATCTTTTAAATACAAATATATTTGTGTATTTATATTAATAAAGAAATATCTAGAATGAAGAGTAACAGGTAGATGTATATAAGGTTGAAATGAATAAGAAAGAGAACAATATATATAATATGTGATCTTATATGATCTCATTTGAATTCCTATGGGAAATCCGAATATGTTTTTTTTATTTTATTTTTGTAACTTTTGTTTATTTGAGAAAGATCTACATACATATTAGTACTGTATCAGGTAGTAATAAATTAAATAAATCAACTGTAGAATTAAGAAAGATCAACAAAAGAGTCACGTATATAAGGGAATGTATCTATAGAGTAGAAATAAATGAAATAGAACATACTTATAAACTAGAACTGAATGATCTTATTAGAACTCATTTGTAAACTTACTCTAGGGTAAGCAAAAGCTTGAACGAAATAGCTTTTGCATACCTTAGAGTACATATCAGGCCATATAAGACAATATGCAATTAGAAACCGAGAAACAAGTCAGACAACACCTTGCTTAGACTCATCGTGAGAAACACGGAGGTCATCTTTGGACTGCATACAACATTATTTATTGCGTCATGCCCACGATTTGCCCTCTGCCCTTTGGCAAAAGTGACTCCCACGCACGCCAACTGCAGCTGCACGCTCACTAGATTTCTCACAGTGGGCTACTCTTTCACTCTGGGCTGAACCTTTCACTGGCTCAAGTGGCTGCGCGCACAAATTAGAGTGGCAAGGAACAAAGCAACAGGACATATACGCGTCGTTCCCAGCGCTGACCACTTGAGTCTTGGCGAGGATTTCTGGATTTTTGTGGACGCATGGTAAACGCGTACCACTTTCTTTTGTGGCACAGTGGGTAGACGCATATATGCGAGTCTGTCCGGTGTACATATATACAAAAAATATCAGAAAATTGGAAACATTTGTCTACGAAAACACAGAGACAACAACAAAAGTCGCTGGCGACACTTGAACCGTTGACAAAGCGCAGACAATTTCACAATGCCCATTCCCACGATACTCTCTTTCAAACGGGACCAGGACCAGGGGCTAGGGCTACGGCTCTGACTCTGGCTAGGGGCTATCTAATGGTCGCACAAGCAATTTTTGTTCCCGTCTTCTTGCACTCAGCAAGTGCAGAAACTGGAGATCTTTCGCATGCATCTATCTCACTCACGTTCACAGTTTATCATATAGAAGAGATATATGTATATATATATGGTATAAGGTATAAGGTATAACAGTTGCAAGACTGTGTCGTCTGGCATGTGTACACTTGATATCCTGGCGTGTTTACTTTAACAAATACTATTTCTTCTCTCGTCTCTCGTCTCTTGTCTTGTCTCTCGACTGTGTATTTTATTATTATTACTATTATTATTATTGTATACAATTTATTCATTCTCTCTCTTCCTCTCTTTGCACAGGTTTTTGCCATTAAGGTGACTTTTCGAAAAATCTTCACACACTCCCCGGGTGCCGAGCCGTGTGTGCCTGTGTGTTATGTGGGTTGGGACAAGTGACAGCATCGTTTATGACCGAAGCCAGCAGGTAATGCTTCAGCTTGACTTCATCGACCAGACGATTTACCGAATTATTCGCACGTGCATTGGTTTAGATTGGAAATTGATGGGCCTGGCCTATGGGCCAAAATTCCAGGAATCTATCTCATGCCTAATGAGTGCGCAAACAAAGACAACATTGTTATATCAATTGGTCTCAAATTATGCAACAATAGCAAATGTGTAGAAAATGCAAAAATTAATCATTCTCTGATTGATCAAAGAAATTTGCACAGATTTCAAGAAAAGTGCAGCATACTTTCGAGGGTAATGTGCTAAGATCAGATATTGCGATATGAATCAAACAAATCAAAGCGGGAAATCAACAATTAACATCAAATTAATATGCCATAAGAAAAATAGATCAAGTCCATGCTATCATTGACTATTTTTACTCAAGTTCACACGAATTACTAGAATTTTCTACAGAACTGATCCAAACTTATCGATCAATAACTTAACTCTTCCAAACAAATCTATCTGTTTGTCTTTGCCTACAGACAACGCGCATGCTTCTCGTCATCAACAATTCCATTCTTCAACAATTATGATCGTAGCACAATGAAGCGTATTTCCAAGAATACATTAGCCAGAACTCCACTTCCTTTTTGGCATGGCTGCATAGTGTACTCCCCCTAAGTCTGAATGCGCCGCAACTCGCGTCGAGTCGCCTTCGCTCCACTCAGAACTAATCTCAAGGCTTGTGATCTGTGATCGTGCATGTTGAGCCAGACCCCATTTAAGCAGGAGCCGAGCATCACACCCCAACTCTTTTAGCACAACATAAACCATACGACGACTTCCTCATTTCCGTTTGGGGGGGTTTCTCTTTCGTTCTCTTCTTTTCGTCTTATTTTTTTTCATTTGGGGTACAAAAATATATTTTCAATTTTGCCAGCACATTAATCATAAGAGTTCGGTTGCCCGTTGTTGCCCCCATTGAGACAGTCAGTCAGTCAGTCAGTTCAGCGTGCAAGACCCCTTTCATATGGCATACGCATCTAATCTTGAAGATATTTTTGGGCATAGTTCGGCATTCGGTCTGTCGGAGTTTTTCAATTATTTCAGTTTTTATTGCCTCAACATCGAGAGACTACAAGTTGACACTCTATATGGCAAGGGGCATGAGGCAAGAGGCATACAGTGTGTGTGTGTGTGTGTGTGTGTGAGTGACTTGGTGTTCGTGCCACACCGACAGCAAAAATACGTTATGCTCGTTTATGTTGCGCCTCGTCTGCCTCTGCCGACGACGTCGACGGGTTGAGCACGGCTCACGTTCTGCACTCTCACTCTTACTCTATTGCCTTATGCTTTACCCTCTCTCTCACTCTCGATCTCTGCCTCTCTAGCTGTCTCTCTTGCTCACGCTCTCTCGTTCTCTATGCTGTGGCTCAGTGTGGCGCATTGCACCAGCCAGTGGCAGGCAGGGGGGTTTATTGAGCGTCGAGCCATGAGAATGTGCCCATATCGCATTTTATCAAACATAAACACACACACACACCAAACACACTCTCTCGCACACACACACACACTCGCACACACAATTGCGCGCCAGATTCTGTAACGGACAAAATTTTCTTATGCACCAAGCGTCACTGAGTCGCTGCCGCAGTCTCAGTCTCAGTCGCCGTCGCCGTCGTCGTCGCTGCTGGCAGCAACTGCCTTATGCTGAAATTTGTTGAGCCGTTTGCTCAACCCGCCCTGCCACGCACCGTGGCCCTCATCTGTTAGCTATTTGCATAATGTTTCGCTTATTGAGCGGGTGTGCCGCCTGACAGCGTGTGTGTGTGTGTATGTGTATGCCTCTATGTGTGCATGTGTATGCCATGTATGTGGCATAAAGTTATTTTTGTGGCAACGGGTTCGAGCTGCGGTGGTCCTACGAAACGTAGGTGGAGCCGTTTCCCAGGACAATAATTCTGCAATTGTAACACCCAACTGAATAGCTGACACAATTAGGGTCTAGTATTTTGTTATTTTTCTTACTTTTTTATAGTTTGTGTAGGGGATGTGTCTATCAGGCTCTATCTATGCTTGACTTTATTGTCTGGCTAGCGTGAGATCAGCACACGGCAGGTATGTGACGGCAGGTTAGCCACTCGCCCACTTGCCACTCGCTCGTGCAGCTGATAAATGATGTTGCAATGTTAGGGCCTTCCAATACTTCTTCCATATATCCATTTATATATATATACATTCATTTTTCCAACATCATCGAGCAACGGCAGCAACACTTGATGATTTGCTGTGCCATTGTTGCAACGGCCAAGAGGCGAGTAACAAAAAGCAGCTCAGACTAACACCAACAACAAGTTGAAGGCAACCCACCATTGATTGAGGCGAGCAGGTAAGCACCGACTGCAGAATACTCGCTCAGAGTTCAGATATATAGAATATGGAATTGTAAGCTGAACTTTAAGGTAGCTCGGATCACAATGATCTCTCTTTATGTGTAAAACGTTAGCTGAAGAGAAATTTACAATTATTAAAGTAAAAGTTTTCTCTCCTTATTAAAATTTTAATCATTTTAAAGTATCAAAAAGAAATTTAGATTATATAAGAAATGTTTTGGTCAGCCTGTGCCCGCCAGCCCATAACTCTGGTCTATCACCTCCTCATATATGCATATGCATCTATAGCTCCTTTAATCATTTTAACTATTATGCCTATCTACAGAATCACTTCTGCTCAACTAATATACCCCTATTTCGCTATACCAACGAGTAGCTCAATAAATCCAAAGCCTTTGCAATGCAACAAAAGTCAAACAGGTTTAGATACACTTCTAGAGCTCAGCTCTGTCCACAAGATCCGTTAGAGGGGTCCCAGTGTTCAGATTTTTCCCACATCTCACATTTTCTCGACCAACAGCTGATTGCACAAAAATTTTCCCAGCATCGCTCAGCTGACTCAGTCAGTGTCTGTGTTTCACTTGTTGTTTGCTTGAGTTGACTTAGCAGGACGGGCACCACAGGACGTGGCGGCTGCAGATTGTCCACAAATGTCAAACCTGTCTTTCCAACAAGGGATATCTATAACTAGCCGTAAAAAATAGTATCCTTTCTGAGTCGTTGTTGCACTTTATTTGGAGTGTCAACGGCAAAATGAGCGTGCACAACAGGATATTTGTCGACTGGACGATCCTCACTGATCCTATCCTATCCAAACTACTCCTCCACCACGCTCTGGCTCATTAATTGACCAGCCACTCGCATTGCCAATGATGAGAAAATTGTATATTCAAGTGTCCATTCAAGTGTCTGCGCATAGATTTATGCACAGATAGGACCCGAGTCCTTAGGCCACTTTCCCTTAGGTATCGCATGTCACAGGAGTTTATCTCTTAGGCGCTCTCCCTTGAAACTGTCACCGGACCAAATTATTTCGCTAAAAAGACAAACCTGGGAGGCGCTTAGCTAAGATATTTCCTGGAAACCAAATCTAGGTTTTGCGCAACTCTATTAACAGTTAGCCACACACACACACACAGGTGCCACGCCTACTGTGCGACAGTTGTCTAGAGTGTTTCCCGCTAAAACAACACTTGTTTAAATATGAAGTTCGCAACGTTCTGGACTTAACTGTCCCTGGCGTTCCGCCCTGCCCCTTCGATTATGTAACGTAAGCCGAGAACATGGACAACTCCTCCACCAACCGCTGACTGCTCAAGCGTATTGAATTACACAAGGGATGTCAATTCGGTTTTTAGTTCTTCTGGGTTTTTGCGGTCAATCGGCGCTGACAGTTCGAACTTTGCTTAACGGCTCCAAATTGTGAACTCTCGAACCGTCTTCTGACACTAAGGATGTGGTTATATTATTTACTTAGGACTGAGAACTTTAACAAATTGTGAAGTTAGCGAACGTTACTCAGCTTCTGGCCGGACATTTCCTTTCCGGGAGCGAGCAGCGAAAGGAAAGTCCGCCTTAAGGAAACGGAAGTATTTTTTGACTAGTTCCTGTACAGGTGAATGCATTTCCATGGCTAAGTGAAATGAGCATAGTTCTTGGATACCATCTGTATAGATGTATATAGAGAAATACTCCTGTTGAAAATAAGACTAAAATATCTTAGGAACCTTTAAGTGATATATCTTGTAAATGATCTTGTTTTGTATTTGCTTGCTCAGAAGGCATATTGCTTGATATGTCATCGACTTTGCCTATGCTTCTATTGAAATATTATTAACTATGATGATCATTTATAGATATTGAGTTAGAAGACTTGCTCACTGATCTACCATCGAGTCATTCACCGAGATCATCTTCTAAGCTTCTAATATGCTCTCATCTACATCACGTATGAGCTCTTCTCATTTGAGTTTAATGAACAACACCCACACCCACAATCACACACACACACTCTCATATATAATCTGCAGAAAGCGTGCCCCATTGGCACACACCAAAAAGCCCAAAAGAGACGCCAAGTTTCGCGCCAAAATTGCGTCACACAGCAATCAAAATATAAAATAACAACAAAAAACCATAGCTTGGCTCTGCGCTTTGGCGGTCTCCACTCACACTCACACTCACACATACGCATATATACACACACATACACTCACACAATCGGCCGAGACAGGGCACCACACACATAACGATCATGGCAAAGCACGATAACAAATATGAACTTCCCATTCTTATGCGATCACGAGTGGGAGACCATAGACCGTTGACAGGGGCACTGAGAGCGAGAGCAAGAGTGAGAACGAGAACGAGAACGAGAGTCCAAGTAACCTACGGTGGGGAAGGGCATCCGCATATCGAAAATCTCGCACAAACCAATGCAAAAAAGGCGAAGCGCTCAATTTAGCTCTCTAATCACGCAGAGTTTGCACTGCAAATTCCTTTTGGGCAGTGCCTTCACATTGCCTCTGCCTCTGCCTCTGTCTGGGGCATGGCCTGGACACAGGTCTTAGCTTGCGCTTAGTGTCCAGATTGCAGTCCTCAGCGCTTGCTGTGAGTGTGTGTGTGTGTGTTGTTGGCCTGTTAAAAACATTTCGCCGAAAATGTGTCTGGCACGTTAAATGGGCTTTGGCCAGGTAACTTGCAGTTCTAACCAGACACTGCAGACAACAACAACAACAGCTACTACAACAACAACAACAAATACCATTGATCAATGGCTTAGGTCTTTGATACGTCCGCACTGGCGGTGGCATGCATTTGAGGTTCGCTTTGGTCTCTCGGCTTTTGGTGGATGTCCCATGGAATGCTGTGCCACCAGTACAAAATATACATATATAAGGAGTTTCGGGACAACAACAAAAACCATATCGTTTGATGTAGCAAAATTGAACGACTGTAGGTTACCCTATGCTAAGTTGAAGTATTAATATAATAAATTTTATTATAAATCTTATGTATTTAAGGAATTCCAAGCTATATTTAAAGCTTCCTTCACACTGACATGACTATATTTGGAAGTTTCTTTATCTATAGATCTTATAGAATTTGATTCATTAAAAACTAATATGGGAATTATTAGATTTTATAGAATTTTATTCATTAAAACCTAAATATGGGATCTCTTGGCACTTGAACAGATCAGCGACAGAAAACCCAAAGTCTAGCCCAAGTTGTAGAACTTTCAAATACTAAACCAATCCAGAACAATCTCTCGATTCCAATCCTAATCCTATATGGTATATGCTCTCTCTTTGCCAACTCAGCACAGAGTAGAAGAAGTGAAAAAAAAGTTCCTGGGAAAAAATGTTGCACAGCTTTACTACCTGCCACGTTCAGTGCGCGACGACGACGACGACGACAACGATCACATCCAATCTACACACACAGCTACACGCTCATGCACACACACACACACATATACACACAGCGCAGAGCCGCACACCTCGTCCCGCTTAGATTCATTAAGTGAAAAGTTTAAAGTCTCAAATTTTTCGTTCATGCCGGCTGGCTCAGTGATTTTTATGGGCCGAGACTTGGTTTTGGCTTGGCCTCAATGGCCACAAGGTAGAAACGAGGATCTCCACATGAACAACAAAAACTCAAAAGAAGAAGGAGAAGCAGAAGAACACATTAGTCCTCGAGCTTTATTACAAATTATGCGTCGCCTTCTTCAGCCTCAGCTTCAAATTCTCGAAGGTTTCCATTATTTCTTTTTAGAATTCAAACTCATAAAGTTGTGTGTGTCTGTGTCGAGTCCTATAAATGTAGATGTAGAACGCTGTCTGACTATCGACGATAAGCGACACACACGCACACACACTAGCGCACTCACAGTCAGCTAAAAAAAAGAAAAAAAGAAAAAAGCGCACAGAGATTTCTGTAGGGGCAAAAATATGCAACGCAACTGGTTTATCAACTTGCATTTTGGCGCCAAAATTTCTGCAAATCTTTTTCAGGCCCTGCGCTTTGCACGCCCTTCGTGCGACGCACACAGCCACACGCTAAATATGTGTGTATGTGTAAATAATATATATACGCTTTATGCATATAATTTTCATTTTATTGGACAAAATTAATTGGGCGCCAAGATAGAGGCATTAAAAGCCACTTTAATTTCCGAACACACGCATCCACACAGAGAGAAAGAGAGAGCCAGCGTATCTTTCAGATACAAATGTATCTGTGTGCGTTTGCTAATGAAATTGTTTAGCAATAAGAAAAAGCCCACACACACACATGCACACATGCACACATGCACACACATTCCTTATAGCTAGTATGTTCGCACAGCTTCCTGTCTGATTATTTGCGGTCAGCCTGCAGCAAATTAGCAACAATGTAGATATAGAGATACGTATCTGAAGCCCATTGATGGCTGTTGGGCTGTCAGTCACTCAGTCCAGGAGCGTAGATCCTTGACCATTGTGGCAAAATGAGAAAATAAGAATTGAAAAACTACCCGTAAAACGAGCGAGCATCCTTTGTGCATTCACTTGTTTCCTGCCTTCATATACATCTATCTTATAAACGCATTCATATATCCTTAGCCACCAATAAAGAGATTTCCTTCTTTTTGCACTCGGCCAATTAGTGGTCGGTGGTCGGTGATCGGTGGTCGGTGGTCGGTGGTCGGTGGTATCCGCAGTTGTACCTGTTGCCTGGCCTGCCGCAAAAACTAAACAAATTATGTGATTAACAAATATGAAAGATACGGCACAGCGAGCGCTTTGTTTGAGAGAACTCTGTAAAGAATATGTAAGAGCAGCAAAATGTTCTGGGGGACTCTCACTCTCCCTGTCTCCCGTTCTCTCTCTCTCTCTCCCTCACTCGCTCAATCTTTGTTTAGCGCATTGCTTATCGGCAAGCGTTTTTTTTTTAGCACTTAAACAAATGCCTGCCCATTTGATAGCGAGCAGTTGGCCGGGCTGATATCAAGAAGGTTCTGTTTCTGATTTCCTTTCAAATTCAATGTGCCAGCGCCACACGGATCCCGTGGGAATAATAACAGGCCCGAGTCCGGGCCTTAACTCATGCTTAATATGCGTTCAACGTTCGCGCCACTTCCGAGCCGCCTTTGAGTTATTTATGATGAGATTTTCAATCGGAAATTTGCCTTCGAAATATGCTCAAGCAAATTGAAAAGTTTATGATTGAAATTTATATATGTGTATACATATATGTAATGTATTTTAAAAATATGAATGACATTACCGATATATATTAATAAGATATAGTTTATATTCTATAATATATCTAGTTAATATATCTATGAATAATTGCTTTAAACAAGCTCTCATAACTATCAAATTTTGTGGTTTAACTAAAGTTTTCAACACACTTGAAATGAAATTTAGAGATTAGCTTTATATCATATTCAAATCCCTCTCAAGAATACAGAAAAAGTGCTCAGGCATTAGGAGCACAAGTCACCTATAACCTTACCAGATAAGATAGGTTTGATTGTTTTGGAGTATATAAATAACAAAATGAATTCAATTCTCCTAAACCCCCACCACTGGCGTTGACTACAGCAAACACTCCCTACCCATGGCATCAGCATCCACATCATTTAACACTAAACGCTCAGCTAAAAATAAAAGGGAGCAAATCAAATGCTTCTACGCCAACGCAAAGATGGGAACGTTACATAGAAAAGATGCAGGACAAGTTTAAGAGCAACTCCCCACGTACACACACACACACACACACACACACACACACATCCACACACATATAACAATACAGAGTCGTGCACTTAGTTCCATTGGGGGATAGATACACGGAAAACTCGTATTTCTGCCACCAAGCGAGGCGCACAAGCCGAAAGGTCAATGCATTTAGTTAATGCACAACAACTGCAGTGGGCCTGCATCTGTGTGTGAGTGTGAGTGTGTGCGTGTATATTGGAGCTGCAGCCCCCACACAGATGCGCGACAACGATATTAATATAAGCCCGGGGTCTGCGACTGCAGCTACAGCTACAGCTACATCCAGTATATAGACGCAGCCCCCATTGGCCCCTGGTCCGCATCTAAGGTTCAAGCAACTCTACAAAAGCCTAGAGCATGCTGTGGAGATATTCCGTTTTATGTGGGCACACAGCATCCACACACACGCACACACACACATTCATTCACTTTTATGTAGACTTGTGGAGAAACTGCCTTCTATTTCGTAACGGACATTGGAGAATACAACTCGTTCTACAGCTGAGAGCGCAAGCCTGTGTATGGTTATGTGTGTGTGTGTATATGTGTGTGTGTGTTTGTATTTGTATATGTGAATTTGGCAAGTCTAACAAATATAGCTAAGCTTGTCTTCTGTGATCGCGGGGGTCCCGTTGGCAAACCCTTGTCGAAACGCTGCCAATATTGTTGTCAACACAAATAAACATCATCATCTGGTTATGAACTGGGTCGGGATGCCAATTGGCATCTGTTAGGGTTTAAAGCAAAAACAACAACAGAAACAAAATCAAAATTAATATAAAAGGTATAAAAGCGATCTGGACTAGGCCGAAACTTAAATATTCTTCTTTTAATACCCATAATAAAGTCAAGTGAACAGCATTTAAAACAGATTCCTTTATAAAAGAAATTGTATATTTTAAAATTCTTGAATTTAATTGTTTTGCAATTAAAGATTCTCATAAAATATTTAAGAAAAATATAAATTAAAATATAATTTTATATATATCATCTTTTACTTAAAGCTTTCAGTCTCGCGCTAAAACTTTTAAAACCTTTTGCAAGAGTATTAATCATCCAACAAAAAAAACTGAATAACTTAAACAAGCGCTTAGAATATTCCCACGGCAAAAACAACCGTCGCTTGTTGCTACACTACAAAAAAAAAAATATTAGAGAAGAGATAAAAAAAATAAGAAAAAACCGAGAGCTGACAAAGACTGAGCCCAGCTGAGAGGCTGGCAACATCTATAAACGCCGATTGGCAAATATTTAATTATGCTGCGTAAACTTTAAACAACTTGACAATTTCACACTCGTCTGTGAAGATCACTATATAGCTCGCTCTCTTTCTCTCTCTCTGTCCAACACTCACTCACTCTTCCCATCCCTGTCTAACACCCACTCTCTCGCTCGCTCAGCGCCTGACTCTATGGGCTCAGTTAATGTTATTTTATGATCATTAAATATGCTTTGCATCTCCTTCTCCTTTCCCATCTCATTCTCCCTCTCCTTCTCCTTCTTCTGCGTCTGCGTTCGTTCTTTTGCTCGACTTGTTGGCTTTGCTGTCGTCTGCCTGAACGTTGAGCCCTTCTTTGGTCCATGCAGCCACTCCACCCCGTTCCATTTCATTCCATTCCATTCCGCCTTTTGCGCTCTTTTTGCTTTTGCATGTTCTACAACAAAGTAACAGCATCAGCAGCAACAACAACAACACAAAGTTGGCGACGATTCCATAATGGAGCAATCTCCAGCTTCTGCTTCAACTGACTAGCTGTGTGTGTGTGAATGTGTGTGTGTGTGTGTGTGTGTGTGTGTGTGTGTGTGTCTGTGTCTGTGTGTGTATGTTTGCTGTCGATTTGTTTTATTTTCCATATTTTTTGCATATTCAAAATAACTTGCCACATATGACTGACGGCGCTGCACGTTTCCGTTTGTCAGCTGGTTTCGGTCTGCCTGCCCGAGCTGTGCGGCGGGAATGTTGGAGATGTGGGACTTTTGATGCTGTCACAGCTTGGGGTAAATTCCAGCGCTTTCGCGGAACGCACTTAGACGCAACAACAAACAATTGTTTAACTGAAAGGCGTGCAAAATTATAGTTCTTTTCTTGTTGTTGTTGTTGTTGTTGTTGTTGTTGTTATTCACACTCCTATGTTCTAGGTCCCGCCCCTTGGCCCCTCAACTCCTCGGCCTGTAGCCCTTTAAGCGACGTGTTTCCGTTTCGACGCGTTCGATTCACAGTTTTCGAATTCATTCACAGTTCTGTTTATTTTTGTATGAAGCGTGAAGTTTGGAGCTGAATGTTTTGCTGACCGCTGTGCAGTTAGAGCCATTTACATACATATGTATGTATGTATATAGCCATGCATTGCTTGGGTGGCCTCCTGCCATCTGTGTGTGTGTGTGTTGCTGTTGTTGTATGTGTGTGTGTGTGTTGCTGTTGTTGTATGTGTATGTGGGTGCTGCTGATAAGTCGAGTAACGGGAACTCTTTGTAGGCCTTGAGAATAGTAATGGATACGTTATCGCCATGCAATGGAGTAGTAACTTTTTTTCAGTTCTGTTTCTATTTATAGATTCATTGTGAGGAAATTTAAATATTGGACAAATTTGTTTTAAAAGCAATTTCAAAGAAATGCAATTACCGAGAAACTATATATAATTGAGTAATATAATATTATATCATATTATTGTATGTATATTGTATCAGCTAAAGTTGGTCTTGCAGTAAACATGGGCAAAACAAAGTTTATGGTGTGCAGTACTAGAGAGTCGCGGCGTCTTGACTCTTACCTTACTGCTGGAGACTATAACTTTGAGTCTGTCAAGGACTTTGTCTATTTGGGAACTGCAGTGACCAACAAAAATGATGTCAGTCTGGAGATCAAGCGGAGAATTACACTTGCCAACAAATGTTACTTTGGGCTCAGTAGGCAAATGAACAGTAGAGCCCTCTCTCGAAAGACAAAGGTAACCCTCTACAAGACACTCATCATTCCAGTGCTGCTTTATGGAGCGGAAGCCTGGACCGTGACGCAGTCAGATGCAGCTGCTCTTGGTGTCTTTGAGAGAAAGATTCTTCGCAAGATCTTTGGACCAATTTGCGTTGGCGAAACCTATCGTATCAGGTGGAACGACGAGCTGTACGAGCTATACGGCGATGTTGACATTGGCAAGCGAATTGACATTCAGCGTCTTCGTTGGTTGGGTCACATTGCTCGTATGGAGGAAAACACTCCAGCTCGTTCGGTTTTTGATGCGGTAGTAAGAGGACAACGAAGAAGGGGTAGACCTCGAACCCGTTGGAAGGACCAGATGGAGGCAATCCTGAATGGTGTTACCAACTGGAGAAGTCGCGCACAGGACAGAGAAGCGTGGAGGCAAATTGTGCATCAGGCTGTGCTCCGATAGGGGTGTTATTGCCAATTTTATTTTTATTATTGTATCTCGTTTTTATAGAAAATGATTCTATTTTTATCGGCCTATGCCTTTATAGAAAATAATAATAATATACTTCATATATATTATATATCTGTATATATTTCAGAACCGATTCTCTTCAGTTGTTTATCTTAATCAACTTCAGAATTCCACTTCTAGAAATTTAATCTACAGCTATACAGAGATCTTTAGCTATAATTATATCCTGTATATATGTTTAATGGCTATCATAATAACCAATTAACACTGTCTGCAAAGGTCGTGAGATCGGTTAGAGTCTAGCATATCAGTATATAACACCATATGACGTGCATATCTGCAATCTTCTCGCACAGCGCTGAATACACAGCGCATATGCAACTATATATCTATTTTAGTGTGTGTGTGTGTGTGTGTGTGTGGATATGTAACAACATCGCACACGTCGCCAAGTACATACAGGCCATGTCCATCCATCTGTATCTTAAAGTACACTCGAAAGTCACGACGCATTACAGATGCAAACAAGCTGAATGAACGCCGCAAAATACATAAATACAAAGTGCCCACAGTTTGTTTTCATTTAAATTGAAATTGAAGTCTTCGCATTGCCTCACAGCAACTCCAACACGGACTGAAGAGTCCGGCTTCGGCTGCGACTTTAGCTCCACAAGCCACGGCATCAAGGCAGGAGAAGGAGCAAGGGCAAGAGTAAGAGTAAGAGAGCAGGCGCCCGCTGAGGGGCAGAAGACGCCAGTGTCAAGTCAAGACGCAGACTCATTGCAAACACGAACTTCTCTCAGATCTCGATGAAGAGGACGGACGACATAAAGTCGACGCAGGCGATTTTCATTGTTTTGTTTCGTTGTAATTCTCGCGCTTTGAAAATTGCATTACAAACAAAGGCAGCTAAAATAATAACGAGAAGTTCAACATCCAACAAACAACTTTTGATATACCCAGCAAAGTTGTACAAAGGAATATTTTTACGCATTGATTGACTGACGATTTGACACCTGACTGACCAACAGATTTCATAAACGATTACTTAACACTGACTGACTGAATGATAGCTGATTTAATGGATGACTGCTGCAGAAGCTGACTGACTGACTTGATTGAGAGATACTAACTATATCAATGACTGAATGAAAATTTTATTAACTGATTAACTGAATAAATGATTGATTTAGAGCTTGAATAACTTGGTAATTGCCAAACTGAATAAATATGAGTATTTACAGATTTAAGTAAGAATTGATTGATTGACTGCATGCCAAATTTTCTTACAGTTTGAATGACTGAGCGATTGAGTAGATGGCTTGACTTACAAATTGAGTGACTAGCTGATTGACCGACTGAATGCCAGATTGATGTACAGTTTGATTGGGTAGCTTACTACTGTTTAGCTGATTGATTGACTGGTTAGCTGATTGACTGTCTGATTGAATGGCAAATTTATGCACTATCTAGTCGTATTGATTGACAGATTAATTGAATGACTATCGAATAAACTTACTGATTGACTGATTGACTAGTAGACCGATCAACTAACTTGATTGACTGACTGATGAACTGCCGATTACCTTATCAACTAGCAATATGTCTGATGATTGAATGAAAAAATTCAAGCTGATCTCTTGAGTTACTTAAATATATTAAATTTTATTCAAAATTTAGCTTACCCTTCATCTTAATATTTATCAGTTTAACAACATATAACATACATACATATAAAGTAACACAACCCACACACACACACACACACACACATTCTATATACCCGGTTTGAGTGTTTCATGCAAGCTCATTCTTATTTTGCGGCCAGCATGCAATGATTCTGTGAGCTGGACTCACAGCTGTGTGGGGCTGAGCAGCTATGGATCGCATGATGCCAATCCATGAGTAAACCAACTCGCTTGCACACTATCACACCCTCTCATTCACACTCTTTCAGTCGCTTGGGCTGTCGGTTAGTGAAGCAAAAAGCTTTTTGCTGTCCCAAGTCAAAGTGCGTTTCGCACCAATTCGCGCCGCTGTTCCAACTCATGCTTCTGCTGCAACGGCTGCTGCTGATGATGTCGTTCTCCAGCCGATAATCATGGCAATGATGAGCTCCGAATCGAGTCTCGGACGTCAGTAATGATGCTGCCCCGCTTCGCTCATAATTATAATTACGAGCCCGGCACCCCCGGACACAACACAGGGTCTGACTCGGAGGCACAGCCGACTCCAAGGCTTTGACTCTGTTGTTGAAGCACTGGAATTTCGCATTGCAAATAACAAGCAATTGTCGTTGTCAATGTTCATTTCCGTTTACCACGCCGCACTCCGCACGCCTCCGCTCGCCCCGCCCGGCTGTTGGCACTTGCGTGTGTGCGTTAGGCTGGCCCTGCGCTCAGCTACTCTCAGCTTCGTGCCACAGACTCCATTCATTTGGCATGCTTTCTGAGTGAGATTTTTTGTTCAGCTCTTTGCCTCGGCAAAGTTATTTGCTAATGAGCGCTAATTGAGTTCGAAATGCGCCCAAATGGCCAAAATGCATGCAGTTGGGCTTATTCCGCCCAGAGCTCTGCCCTCTTCCCTCCAGGCCATACTCCCGACTCCGTTATATCTTTCATTCTTGCAGAAGAGAGTGCCGCACGCATTTCTCTAAATGAAATTTAACAAAAATGAGCCGCATTACAATGTACTTCACGGCTCAGCAGCAGCTGTCACTCACTTGGCTCGAAATAAGTGACTGTTGATGGGTCCACAGACTCGAGCTCCCCAATTTCTCAAAACAGAAGAAGAAATAGTAACCACAGGCGCTGACAAACCATCGCAAGTAACAGCAATACACCCCCGCATATACGTCTAAAAATAGAAAATAGACTAGAAGAGCGAATGCATCTTCAGGATGATGAAAAACCACTTCCGGCTGTGGCGCGTGCTCAAAACACTTCCGAAACCGAATGCCCTCAAAACTTGAAATCAAAATCAAACTAATTTTTCCCGTAATTACAGTCAACGACCGCTCCGCCAAACACTTGAGGAAAAGGCAGCTATACAAATATACATATGCAACGTATATATATATACATGCATATAGAGCGCGATTCTCATAAATTATTAAACTTTAAAGACAACACTGACATTTATAGCTCTACCCAAAAGTTGGCAAAATAGGTCAAGTTGCCGCAGTCGTTCGGTTTGCCAAGGGGCTAATCCGCGCACCAACTAAATCACAAATGAAAATAAAAATGTCCAAAATAAGTGTCCACAAAGGGGCACAACACGAGCTCGAGTCGCGGTCCACTACACACAAAAAGGGGCTTAACCCGGGCTAAGGCTGATGATGTTGATGCTGAGCTGAGCTGATTTCAAATGCAAATGATGCAAATGATGCAAATGACGCAAATGATTGTGAAAGGGCTTTGCAGCTTTCTTCATGGCTATTTGATTGCATTGTCTGAGCTAATGGCGAGTGTCCTGCCCGGCCATTGCATCCTTTGTGCACGCTCATTAGCCGCATCTATGACCATGACCCGCTCGCGGACAGATGCGCAAAGATGCTCACAATGCTTAGATGCGGCATCACTTATCCAGCCTCAATGAGTAAACCCCTCGCTGCAAATGTTGCCAATCAAGTACGGGACATGCTGTGGATGTGGTCCAGTTTTCTTCATCTTGCAGCATTCGAAAAGGGGCAGACGTCATGTAAATTAGACGTAACCCCGTTCTGCCCATGTGGGATATCTCTCATGGCCCAACCCCCTTGATCATTCGTACGCCGTTCACCATTCGCCGTTGTATAAAATTTCATGCGCTTTTTTAAGTGTTTTGTCCCGGAAATGCGGAAAAGTGGAAAAGCATTGAAAAGGAAAAGTGTCTTAAGCTGCTTTATGGGTATTACGCTCGCATTTACATGCGCATGTCAAACGTTGGCCAGCCCAACCAAAAAAAAAATTAAGAGAAATATATAATAATATTGAAACAGAAACAGGATCAAAGGTCGCTGCAGCTTTCAAAGCATCTACAAAGTTGTCTCAACTTGATGTAAAAGGCGGGATGCTTCCATTGTGATGTCTCAAAAAGGGGCTGGATTTTTGGGCAGAAAAAAACACACACACACAGTAGAGAAAAACTATAAAACTGTGACAAATATAGATTGTTGGCTTAGCGGGGATAACGGTTTGACGGTTTTGTCAGAGCTTCAGACAATGATGAGCGTGTGAGCTGCGGCAAATGAGAAATATTTACGATTTTTCCTCTACTTTTACTTTTTTTTTGGCAGCAAGTTTACGACAGTGAAAATTTAATTGGAAATTGTTGTAGAAAAGTTTAAACAGCTGCTCTCGTTGTTCACTTTGAAAATATGGCGAGATCAAGTAATAGGTAGAGAGTTTCAAGAGCGAATCTTAGATTGATATAGGCTTCGACAGCCGAAGATTTCTTCAAGATCTGATATGGAATCCTATAGAGTCAGTTTATATTATTTGTATAAGCTTTATGGATTCTATATACATATTGTAATCTAATTCCTATAATCCACAGCTTCTTCCAAGCAGTATTTTCTATCTTTACAAGCTCGAATTCATAACTTATTAAACTCAAGTTTAGCAAATTCTTCCTCAGAAAGAAAGTTTTCTTTAAGAGTTTCTTCAGGATCAGATGGCGAATTTGTATATTTTTATATAATTTGTATGCCTTTTTGCTTCAGATCTTTTTTTAAGCAATATACTCTATTTCTACTTGATCCAATTCATATCTTCTGCAACTCAAGTTTAGCTAATTTCAAGTTCCTACATTTCCTAGTTAATTCTCAAAACGATTTTCTTTTTAAGGTTTATTTCAAGATTAGATAGGGAACCCCAATCTGCCAGCTTATACAATTTGAATGATCTTAATGATTTCTATATCTTGTAATAAATTTTATCTGCTTAAACCTTCTACCTCGATAAACTTGAATTTACATTTTCATATTTCTTACCAGAACCAATTTTCGACAAATTTTTACATTCCATATAAACTATATTTCTGTTTATCAAAATTTACTACTTTTCTTCAACAAACAAAACTCACTTTTCCCTATGCCTTATCTCATCAAGTTCAATATCAATTCCTAAACATAAGTCTATGGAATTTTTACACTGGCCCCCAGCGTGCGGCTACCACCATAAAAACTGTATATGCTTAATTCTATTGAGCTAAGGAGCATGTCTTTAATGCATGTTCCTCATGCATAGCTGATGTATCAATTAGCCAAACCCTTGGCTTTGTTGGGCATCGCACACACACACATACACAAAGAACTGCCCAAATACCAACCGAAATATGCTGTTGATGATCTCAGAGGCAGCCCACTTTATGGTGCTGCTCCCTGCTTTGTTACGCCCGCCTCTGGCCGCCTAGCCCAGCACAATATGAGACTGCTCAAAGATCTTAATCACAAAACGCGCTCAGCACTCATGAAAAAATGCTTGAATACATCTCTTTATATGTACATATGCATATATATGTAGAGAGGGAGAGAGATGTACTTATGTAAGATGTTCCAGGCGCCTGACACGCAGCGTCGCATAGCCTGCGAGCTAATTACACTAAATCATTAAAGAAAAACTCAACAAATTTAAATACATGCACAGCTATATATATGTGTGTATATATGAGAGAAGTAAACTATTAAATGCTCCAGCATAAATTTCAATTTCAATTTATGACGCCTAGCCGACAGGCTGAGCAAAATCATAGAGCATGGCTTGAAATGAGGCCACGCAAAGAGTACAACGAACTGCCCCAAAAAAACTAAATAGAAATGGAATGGAATGGAAATATTGTCTATAACGCTCTTTCAATACGTATTGCGCACTGAGCGAAGCTTACCCCTAGACTTGTCAAAGGGGGAGCAGCAAAACTTTTGTGCCACACAGACACAGTCACATATAGATATATATATGAATATGCATGTTTATATACTACAACCACTTGAGAAATCCGATAGCTCTATGAGCACTTAAGATCGCCGAGCTTGATGTTTTGGCATTCTAATTGTTTTGTTGCCCCAGCCTCCCTCGCTTTTATTTCTGAGTCTCTCTATTGATTCCATTTCTTCATCTCTCTTTGTTAAGGGTAGGCAAAAAACATTATTTACGAGCTGCTGTAAATGGGTTAGCGGCACGTAATATAGCGACAAGCATTTCCGATATTAAATCACCCACACTACGCTTTGTCTATATGATTTAGAGAGCTGCGCACTTTCCCATGAGAGCAAGTGCTGCAAATACATGTGTTTCTAATGACGTCTCAAGCAACTGAAGTGTCGGCACAGGTGGCTAAACTAGAAAGGCAGGAGCATTTCGATTAAGAACTACGCATGGATATAATATCATTGGAAACTTATTTCCTTTTTATGCGCTGCCTAAAGTGGTTTTAATTTGAACAAATTTTTATGTATTTTTAAGCAGTTGAAGTACTTTGGTATAACCTGAGCAGAGTCTTCGTTGATTATCTAGCAATTGCTTATGAACGTTTTGTGTGTTTAGTATCTAGTTTTAGATAATGCTTTGACTTTGGTCGACTTGGGTATTAAATTATTTAATTTATTTTGAGGAAATTCTTAGTATATATAATAGATCTATAAAAGATCCGATACAGAGCAGATAGGATAGGATAGGTCATACCCTAAAACATTGAAACTAAAATATATATAGAAGAAGAAGAATTTTGTTTCATTTCATATTTCATAGGTTCAATCGAGGAAGCTCAGATTTAGCTATGCATACATATAACTCGATCTACATCTGTAACTGACAGAGCATTCTCTTAATGAAAACACTCAGACCCTCTCTCTCTCTCTCTCTCCCTCTCCCTCCCTCTCTCTCTCTCTTCACTGCACTGAAACTAGTTTTTCTATATGCAAATTTTAAGTGCTGCCAATCAGCTGGGCCGCGGCGTTGAGCGCGTTAAGCATGCCTCATAAAGTATTCGAAAATATTCATTAATTTTTTGGTTTTCCCAAAGACGCATATTCAAATGAGATTTTTCCAGCTCGATTTTTCGCACTCTACGCCTCTCTACGTAGCGCCCGATAAGGGAATCTCGGGCATAATAATTATGCAGCTTTGTGCCAAGGCGTCAAGTAAAAAATGCGCCCAACTCAGCAAAAAAAAAAATTTTGAAAAATGAAAAAAAAAAACTCCGAGGGGTGACAGCGAGGGGCAGCAGGAGTGAAAAAAAAAACACTGACGCCTTTTGCAGCGGCGTGTGAAATCTTTTGGTTTACTTAGCTACTCAATGCCAGCGCCGGGCTGGCTCTAGATGGTGCTATTTCTGGCAAGGAGTACGAAGAAGATCATGTCAAGGCACAGGCACTGCGCTCAGGGTGTCGCTGTCAAGGGGTGGTGCCTGCCTGCTTGCTTGCCTGGTGGCCTGGGTGAGTGACTGACATTACCAGGTTGTATGTGTGTGTGAGTGTGTGTGTGTGTGGGTCTGTATGTGGCTGTGTTTGCTGCTCTTAGAACAAACTCAATGTTCAACTCTTTGCTAGCTTTTTATATATTCTTAAGGATTGCAGCCGCTTCGTTGCATTCGCAATTTGTAGTTTGGGTTTGGGTTTGGATTGGGTTGGGTTAGGTTTTTTTTTGGGGTATCATGATCATGACGTTGCATACACAATAACAATAAAAAAAAAGCAGAAAAAACAACAACAAAACACGCTGGAAAAACAAGCAAATAATGAAGCAAACTTATTTCTTTCTACATCTCTGCATTTCTTGACATTCATTGTAATTTTTTTATTTATTTATTTTTTTTTGTGTAGATCTCTGGGGGTTGTTGGGCTATAGACTGACTGTTTTTCAGTCTTCTGCGCTTTATTACAAAACACTTGAAATTTTCAACATGAATTTACCCTTTTTTCATATAATTTATAACATAATTTTGACTGTTTTTTTCCATTTGAATGGGACTATCAATGGCAACGCCTAGAGCAAGACTTTCTTTACAGGAGAAATGACAGACAAGAAAAAAAAAAAAAAACAAGAGGCAAAAAGTGTTTTGTTCGCAATGGGATAAAAATTAGCTTAACAAAATGCTTTATTTGGATGGCAAAAGCGTGTTATACAGCAAGAAGTCTACTTCGAAAGGAAATGAGAACATTTTTTTGTAATTTATTTGAATTTGAATGCGTTTGTAAAAAGCCTCAGGGAAATTTAAGCGTAATTCAAGAAAGAAACAGCTTATAACACTCAATTGAAGACATTTTTTTGGCTTTAAATAAATTTTAAGTCTAATGCGTAATATAAATAAATTTCTAAGGTTATATAAAAAAAAAATAAAACATTTAATAAGAAAAAATATTAGATTTATTAAATTCATACAAAATGTTTACTCATTCCATTTACTACTCTAGCTTATAACATTTAGAGCAATACGTCTCATAGCTCCTGAGTTCCCTCAGTTATAATATATGATTCAAATTAGAAAGATCAGACCATATTCAGAAAACTTATTTACAATTAAGTTTATTAGCACTTTAATTGTTTTCTATGAATAATAAACAGAAAATCAAGTAAATATACTTTTATACAGATCTCTAATTGCTCTCTTTAAAATATTTATAAAATTCTAATAGATTATTATTATTATTATTACTTTTTTACTATTAAAATCTAATATTTAGTATGCTCAACAAATTTCGTAGCTCTAGTCCTAATACCTCCTGAGTTCAAATAGGTACACCTTATATATATATAAAGGGAAATCACAGCAAATTGAGCCAAGGCATTTGTAAAATTTAATTTTAAATTAAAATTAAATTCCTTAACTAAAAATCGATGTATCTTCTTACGAAATGTCACTCTGCATGCATATTTAGTGATAGAGACAATAGAACCGTCTGCTCAATCCCAGATCAAGCCCTCAAACAACCCCAAACACAAACTCATTATAAATCGTATTCAAAGCAATACAAGCGCCTTAAATTCAAATTGTAAATTGCAAGGCAGACAAATCGCCAAATGCAATTAAAGAAACGCAATAAATTATTTGCCAAGGAATGTGAAAAACCCTGCAAAGTTCGAGAAATGCAAATGAAAATTGTCTGCGTCTCGCAAAAAATATGAAAATGGAAAGAAAAAGAAATAGAAAAAGAAAGGTAGCTAATGAAGGCAAATTCTTAGCGAAGGGTGCGCCAATCGATGGGAAATCAATGCGAAATATGCACCCCAATCGAAGATCTTCAAAGAGCTCGCTGTGGGCTCACCTAATCTTAGGCAAAGGCTGAGACTTAGGTTGAGTTATGGCGGGCTTGGCATTACGTGAAAGGTATGCGAAATGAGAAACGAGTCTTGTTGCTGTTGTTGGCAGGAGCTACTGCAACACCAACTTCAAGCAAATTGCAAAATTTGTGACGCATTTCCGAACCCCTTGCAAAGGATCGCTGCCTGGGAAATGGGACGCGACATTAACCGAGCGTAATGCATGTTCAATAAATATTTGGTAATTAAATAAATAGCTAGCTGAGCAAGAGAAACTGTAGCAGCTGTACAGCTTTTTGGGCGCATGCGCGACCTTATAAAGAGAGGAGAGGGAGAGGGAGAGGGAGAGTGTTACAATTTCACTTTTCGTGGGATTCCGAAGGGTTCTGTTCTGTTCTGTTCTATTTCTGGGCATGGGAGCGTTCCCAGTGCGAAGCGCACTGATAGAAACCCAAATTAGACCAGGGGTTTTGTGTACAAGTTTCAGTGATCGTGTGACGAATTCGGAAGTGAAATATATGCTACCCAAGAGGGTGCTACTTAGTAGGTATCGTAGGTAAGATATAGGGCAGGTGATTCAACATTGGAGGGTAACCCTCAAAGATCCCCAATCAAAATCATTATTTCCCATCACTATTTATTACATATTTCCGTATCTTATCTGAAATATGTTTAGATTGTGTTTTTTTTTAAGGAAATCTTATAGACTTGCTTTACCCACTAGGGTACTTAGTTTGTATACAGAAATCCCAACAAATTCCAAGCAAGGCAATTGGCAGTTTTCACATGATTATTGAGCAAAGCCAAGAACTTTTAACCAAAATCGTCTTTTAAACTTAGCAACAACAAAAAAATAAAAGAAATTATACCTAAACGACTTCTGCTAATCTTATATAAATCTCTTATAAATTTGCCTTAGTCTTCCTTCAACATTATTATAATATATTTTCTAATTAAAACTTTCGCGTACAATATTTCTATACCCGATTATCAAACATAATCTATATGAGGAACTTGCTTTAACATTCAAATGCATTTCACATATGAATCAACTGAAACTCCTTCTCCTTCCTTATGCGCAGTGCACACAAAGATGCAGTGCCACGCCCATTTTGACATTCACTGGCATCGTCTGTGACTTTTTCCAATTTTTGCACAATTACCCAACAATCGATGCTTTCTCCGCAAATCAATTGCGAAAAAACACAAACACAAACCCCATGACACATTGCACAGCAGCACAGTGGCAAGGCGAACCTGAAGTAAACCCTACCTTACCGAAGAAACCCTACCTTACGCTACCTTACTCAACCTTGTGCCACACCCTGAGTGCCAGACAAAAGGGTAGAGGAATAAAGTCTGGCCAAGCCTAGGGTATGTCAAAAACCAAAGACGTTTGCTACAAATCTCTCTTCCTCAAGGCACACACACACACACACACACATCGAAATGCATGAATAAGTACATTTGGAACCGGCTATAGGAAGTACAAGGAAAAAAGAAGAAAAAATCCGAAAGGGGGGTAAAGCCAAAGATTTAATTGCATTTTTTAGCGCGCGCGCTCATTGCGAAATTTCAGCTGTGCCTCAGCTGTGGCAGCTCGACTTCTGAGCATTGATAGGAGGGTCGATAGGGTTTAAGATCCTTGAATGGACCGCATCGATCGATCGATTTGCAACTGCGCCGCAACAGTTAGCAACGCTTCGCTGCCTCAGACAACCTCAGCCAGGACTTGAGATCTGAACCGCATTGTCATGTTAATGTTGCGAAATGTGAATTTGATTGCCTCCTGCCGTAGATCAATAAATGCACTAATGAGCTAAAGGGTTATCCCGACGCACCGATCGATCTGTTGAGTTTTCGCAAAGCCCATTTGCATTTTCCATCACAGCATTTCAGGCACTCATGCAAGCTGCATTTTCCGTTTCGTTGGCGCTGAATGCTGCGTGTGCCATGAATTTTCGATGCCACTCAAAAGTTTCGGGAGCGACCCGTTGTGAAAGCTGCCCCTAACCGACTTTCCATTCACATTCAAATTGGCCCACGTTGAGCGCTAAAAGGACCTTAAGGCGTTTTAAGTTGCTTACTTGGTAGCAGTTAATTGGTTTGAAGTTTTACGCTGATTTGCATTTCACATTTGAATTGTGTTTGGCGAAAGTTCCTAATAGGCTCTGACAGCCGACCGAAGCTGTTTGATTAGGCAAGTTCTTTGTTTGCACCATGCGCCATGGTGTTGAAATGTTAGCGGGCGGCCTTTCTTTGGCTTATTAGGGGCTGCATGAAAACTCATTTATGTAAAGTTAATAAATCTATTAACCTGCAGGGTTTTCTATTGTCACAATTATAGCAAGTACAATAGAGTAGAGAAGTAGGGTATACGAAGAGATTTTAAGATTAGAAACAGAACTGAATTTTAAGCTCTTCTAGATCTTTGTGTATTTGTATAGTTCTTGTATTATAGTTCTGTCTATATTATAGATGTCTATGCTGTAGATCTGTGTAGCTTATAGGTCTTTCTATATTATAGATCTCTCCATATTATCTATCTCATTATTATATAAACCTTTCTATCGATATCTCCATATTATAGATATATCTTTAGTTGTCCCTATATTATAGATCTTTATATATTATATATGTATTTACAATACAGATATTTATAGGAAAAATCGAAGACTCTGCGCAATAATTTGCATTTAATTCCTATCAAATTAAATGTAACTGAGACTAAGCTTCTCTCACTGCAAATCGACCTTCATTTGATATCAGACCTATCCAGATCACTAAATTAGCTAACTTATAGAGAACAAAATTAGTAGAGCTATACGATATCAATTCGCTCCTAGAATCGAACCTTAATTGAACTACCTTTGCAGGCTCGTGCCGTCTGCTCCAAAGACAAATAGTCCGGACATAGGAACAGGACATTGGCAGCTTGCGAAACCCCACGAGCACAATGCCAAAATAATTAGCAGCTATTGATGGTCAAACGGCATCCGACGGGGCGTGACATGTCAAAATATGTGCACAAAAACGCCCACGGCAAATGGAAATGAAAATCTACGTCAAGGAAAATACAAGACAAGAGAAAACTAAAGGAAAAGTCAACCCAATCAAGGGGAAAGTCAACCCCAAGTGCAGCTAGATTATCAATGACAGAGCAGCCGGCGTTGCTTGCAGCTTCATAATTTTCGAGGTCTGCTGGCTTGTCGGCCAGCCAGATCAACAACAACAACAATAACAATTTGCAGCACGAAATGCAGCAGCAGCTGCTGCTGCTTGCAACAGTGCCTCGTCTTGAGACATGCAGCGCTGAGGTTGCTGCCCCCAAGGAAACGCGCCCGAAGTCCTGAAATTTATTGATAGCGTGTGTGTGTGTGAGTGCAGGCAGTCAATGATGTATGTGCATGTGTGTGTGCACATTTTTGCATAAACACATACACACACACACACACCTTGAGCAATTCTTGCAGTTTTTTGATTGCTTTTCACTTTTCTAGAAGCTCAACTTTAGTTTTGCTTTTTTTCTGAGATTTTTGCATTTGCGCGCATTTCTACATTAAAAAGCACCACCGGCTGCTGCTGCTGCTGCTGCTGTGACTGCTTCGGCACTCGAACTGCTCCTGGCACCACCTTCCAGAGCACGTCATCGTCACCCCAATTTTAGTTGCTACCCAAAGCCGAAACTTCCCATTATATTCCCTGTTTTGTATGCGTTTGTTCTCGCTTTGCCTGCTTTCTTACTTCTCGTCCTTGCCTCCGGTTTTGTTTCCTTGTGTGCATCAATTGCCGCATAGCTCGCGCCAAGAAAACGCATATGCCACCTCGATCGCCCATAAGTAATCCTGCCTCCTTGGCGCACACACACTCACACACACACACACACACACAGTTGCATGCAATCGCATTTGAAATGAAGCAAAAATTTAATGAAACGTGGCAAGGAGCAGGAAAAACTCTCCAAGTCTGAGCTGCCGTCTGAGCAGCTGCTGGGCTGACTGGCTGGCTGGCTGGCTGACTGGCTGGCTTACTGGCTGGCTGGCCAGGAGGGTTCAACTTTTGCCTACATATATACGATATATATGTGCTTGAACGCTCGTACATGTACTAGTGTAAGGCAGCACCACCAACAGCACCACCCGATCTAGCAACTAATGCCACCGCATGGCTGCCACACCAACAACAACGTGCTACATGGAGTGCATTATTCATAGGGGGTTTCTTTCAGCCGACAAGACGTACTATATAAATAAACGGAAGAACTGTCATGACAATGACCCCAATGTTATTAATACGGCTGTTGAGAAGTTCCGTTAGAAGGGGAGGTGTGTGTGTGTGTGTGTGTGTGTGTGTGTGTGCTATATAGAGAAATGTCACATTATCATTATCTAATGCATATAGCATGTGGGACACATAGATATCTTACTTACTGTCTTAGGTTAGGCACATGATAAAAAACAGAATTGTAAGAAAAGCAAACAGTTCGTTGAACTCAATTGGCATGTGCCATAAATTTTGTAATTCCTAGAAAAATCGGTAAAAGGGTGGATATATAAGTGTATATAGGTATTATCGGGAATTATTAAAGAATTTGTATGATAAACAAGTTTAAATTCGATTGGATATCAATGTGGAAAGCAGCTTAGGCTGGGGTCTTAATAAAGAGGAAATTTCAAAAGTTTTAACTGTATATAGAGAATACTAACCTTTAGTATATGTTATAACAGAATTCAACTAAAAATCTGTTATAGTAAATTTAGACGTTACTCATTATTATTCTAAAATAAATCTTAGCAGTAATACTATTTAATTATTAGTTTCGCAGAAATAATAATAAAGCTTTATATAAGACAAGTTAAGAAAATTTCAAACGATATTAGTCTCAGAAAAATTCAATATTTTTTGGTTTTCTTGATTACTAAGAAAAAGTCTGCATTAGTTTAACTATAAAACTTAGGAGATTTGGCTTTGGATTTTGATTTATACTTTATACTTCTGTATTGATTTTTAAATACTTATACTTCATACTTCTGTATAAGTATTTAAAGATCAATAGAGTTAATCATCAGTAAGATATTCATTCAATTTTGCATTTCTTACTGAAAAAGATATCGATTTTCCTGATCAGCCACGCTAGGAGCGTGAGAGTAAATATACCTCATATCTTTGACGATCTTGGATGGTCAACTAAATATTCATAATTTAAAGTCTCTAAAACTTTATATTGTAACGCTCTGAGGTTCCATATATAAAGTTTTGCCATTTGCTAAGTGCTAAATAATTTTATATTTAAAATTTGAGCAAATTATCAGATTTATACGGATAAAATATATGTTTATAAGCGCCTGCTAATTTATTAAAAAGTTTTCCAATATAAGACGTACATTGCTCAAAACCAATATGCTCATTTCAGCTAATGAATGAGCATAAGCAAAAAACAAAGCCTTTAAATCCTAATCATATGCTTCTCAAGCTTATATCTTATATAACAGTATGTATCTGATATAACAGCATATATTTACTATACGTTTCACATTCATATTCATATGCTGTTTATCCAAGCTCTTTTACATAATTTTTTTCGAGAAAGAACTCTTAAAACCAACTGCCAGTCCAGCAGCAATATTTATAGATATTTTGAGATTATTTGAAATCTCATTTACATACGAAATGCAGGCAAAGTTATGAGCTTCAGCATTTTCACCTTGTGGCAATTAACTATTTATGAAATGGAGCTAAATATCAATGGGAATAAAAGTCAATTTTAGAGTTCAATCAAGAAGTGGGGAGAATACGCAGGGAGCATTTGTCGGCAAATGTGGAGCTAGTTACCAACCCTTAATTAACCAACACTGCACTTAGTATTGGTAACCCATAAAAAAAAAAGCAAATCCAAAAAATAAACATTGGGGCAACCCTTTAGCGCTGCTCCCTAAGCACTTACCAAATTTGTTAGTCGCCGATAAACAGCCGAGAGCTGTTCGAGTCTTACAAATGTGTCACATTAAGACGGCACAAAATATGGGACAGATGTTTGGCTATGCTGCACATACATACATATAAATTTCTTTTTGGCTTGTGCCAAGCGAGAAATAGTTGAAGGTGTCGAGAGTCAGAGACGGAGACGGTGACGATGACGGTGGCGGTGGCGGGCAACGGCAACGGCAAGCGCCGGCTGCTTAGAGCCCAGACCTAGCCTAAAGAGAAGCCCATTATTATTTGCTGTTACAATTTTTCGTATTCCTTAAAGACAAACCCCGCGCGCGCTTTGGCACGAGCTACATAGAGCCACGTATGATCAGCTGTGTGGCAAGCCAAGGGGGATGAAATGCATACGCATAATATATATATATATATATGCATGTATATGTATGTATGTATACCAGGTGGCAGTGGCGGCGGCAGCGACAACCCCTAAGACACAGCGTCGGCGCAACGTCTTGAGCATTGGCATTGGAAATTGTGCAAAATCGATTACAATGATTGCACAGGACAACGACCAGGACGACAACGGAAGAAGGAAGAAGAAAAGGGAGTCGCTGCAGCAATGTAAGTGCCACAATGGCTATGCGCCGGAAGAATAATGGCATTAAAACATTGAGCCGAGAGCATTCAATATTGAGCAGCAGCAGCAGCATTGTCAGCGCATTGCAAGATGCAGCTACGGGGCCCGGTGTGGCAGCGATTTCGTCCTGTTTGCCACGCATTGTTGATTTCTTGATGTCGTTTTTGCACACATTGCGCAATGATTGCAACAGCAGCGGCAGCGGCAGCGGCAGCTCTTGGACATTTAATGTCCAGTAATTTATGAAGATTCCTTGAGCAAAAGGACCCGTGCCGAGCCCGGTGTGTGCCACAATGATGTTTGACTGGGCTTGTGGTTGGGCCGCTTGCCGTGCTATTGCACAAATTTGACTATTGTCGTCATCGGCTGCTCTATTTCTGCTCAGCTGCGCATCGAGTTTGTTTTGGCCATTGAGCTTTTGTGCAGCTGCCAGCTGGGCATTATCCCGCTTATGATTTATGTCAACCATGTAATCAAGGACTTGTGCCTTGATTAAGCTAACGGGTCATTGACTGTACGTGGCAAGCAGGCAGCTGCACAAATGTCTGTCTGCAGCAGCAGCAGCATCACCCCAATAGAGTGTATCATCAGTACGAAATGAAAATCAAAATCAACACCAGCATGAGCCAGCACCTGCCTGTTACAACTTTACAGGGGCCCGTGCCACATCCTGGGGGTTGAACCACCCCAAACATATATGAATGGTGCACCACCAGCCCGATACTCAGCTACCACCAACAGGCCAGACCAAACAAGTCGCAGCGATCTAGGCGACAACGTGAGGGAGACTAGCTGTTGCCCTGTAGAAAGCTTTTCGCTGAAGTTGGCCTGAAGGCATAATATAATTGATATAAGAGAAACAAGGTGAGTATATATGATTATGTTAAAGTAAACTCTTTCTTTACTTCTTAAGAGTCTAACATGTCCTTTTTCTATCCATTCCATGCATACCCGCAACTTCAGCATACCCTTTCTCAATCAAAGCCAGCAAGTACAGGGTATCGACAACACCAGCAGGAGTGGCAGCACCAACACCACCACCACCCTCTCTGGCGGCTCTCCTTGCAGCCGTTAGATTCACACAGGCGCTTATGTCCTGCTAGCCTGCAGGACTATGCTGGTTGCGCACTGTACTCGCCTGCTAGCTAAGCTGAGGGCGCATACACCACCATCACCATCGGCGCACCACCAGCACAAGGATCATCAAGCTGGCTGGCACGCCAATTAAACCATTTGCGGAAATGGCGTCCACTTGTTTTCATTAGCGTTAGAGGGGCGCAGCGCTGAGCCACCCTTGCACAAATGCGCAGGATCTAAGCGCACGTGCGCATGCGCCACACTTTCGCGTATTTTTGATTGTAAAAGGATCTGCCAACACACACACACACACACACACACACTAGCACACTGTCACACCCTCTACGCTGCGCTGGTTTGATATCCTGATGCCGGCATAACAATGCCAATGTTAATGCAAATACAATCGCATCCTTTCAATTTGAAAGGTCCTTTTGTAGCGCTGTGTATTAACAATTTTTGGATAAATATTTCAAATGCATCTGATGCGGGCGCCGCATAGTAGACACGTTTTCCTAACACGCTTGCTCTGCTCCATTGTGTGTGTTCAAACTGTTGAAAATTGTATCCGGCACACGTGCCAAATGAAAGAGATGAGCACGAGAACATATTTGGGGCGTTAGGTGTATTTGCATATGTTTGAGGCAGCTATTATAAAGCAGGCATAGCTTTTCAGCTATTATGTGATATCAGATGAAGGTAAAATCTATATATATATATTGACTATTTATATAGAAAGTATTGCAGAAGATATTTTATATATATTTTTACTGTGTTAAGTTCTAGAGTCTTTTATTAGAAACCTATCACAGCTTTACCTGTATCATCCTTATTACCCAACTTCCTTAACTATTTCAACATTGTCTCACATTGAAGATTTTCATAAAATATCTGTTTCAACTCTTAGCATGGAAGGCGCCTATATTTCGTCAATATTCTCTCAGTTAGTTTCCCACATTTTTTATGGAATTTATTTCAATGCTAAAAGGTTGTAAATTACCTTTTTACTACAAAATAAAACCATAAGATCCTTAGTTAAGATCAATTTGATAAAAGGGAACAAAAAATAGAAAACATTCAACACCTTCGGCACGTTAGAGTTGAAATTCTTAGAAGATGAATATGGTGTTGACATGAGTATTTAACTCATAAGAAGCTACTGAGGATATCCTTAGATATTCTAGGACACAGGAAGAGCTAAAATACTGAGAAACCTCGTTTAATCCAATATAACTTATTGATTAATAATAATAATAATTTTAATTTCTCCAAAAGTATCTCTATCAGTTTGCAGAAGAGTCTGATCTAGCAGCAACTTTTTGGTTAAAAAAAAAAAAAAAAAAAATTGAAATTTCTTTCATATTCTTTTAAATAAAATATGTTTATGAAATAAATTTATATTTTTTTACTTTGTGGATAAACTAAATCTTTTATTCTATAAATATGATATATGATATATAACAAATAGTTATTGTCTAAGATTAGATACAACTACTCCCATATGCAGTCCTCAATAAACAACAAAAACTACAGCAAAATATGCAAAAATTTAAAAGTAAAAATAAAAAATAAAATAAAAATAAAAATCAATGAAATGGCATTCAAAACAAAGTTATTTTTAAAGAAATTCAAACCTGTGCAGCAGTGAGTGAATTATGAGCCAAAGCAATTCGCTTTCAAGGCAATGGACTGATGCTTGGCAAGCGACACACACACGAACAGCAGGAATGAACATATACACACATATATATATACATGTGTATACATCCATATAGTATATACGTAGGTGTGATGAAGAGAAGAAGCGAAAAAAATAAAAGAGAAAAGAAGGCCAGGCGAGCAACACCTTACACGATGCACAGAACAGGTTGCAGCCAAAACAGTCGAACAATAGGTAGATCAGCTCACGTATTCATAATTGTTGTTGTTGCCATGGTTGTTGTTGTTGTTGTTGCCGTTTGGTTTCTAACATTTTTGAAATCTGCGCAATCTGCTTTGGTATGCACGGGGCTATGGCCTGTCGATTCTCCAAACCTCCTGATGATGAGGATGCGTTTGCCCGTGTAGATCGTGGCGATGACTAGGAAATATTGCCTTTCCTAAGAAGGATTTGTGTCAGCAAACGTGACTCGAAACATCAAGTGGTATATAGTGTGTGAGCGTGTGTATGTGTGTGTGTGTGTGTGGGTGTGTGTGTGTGATTATCGATCCTTTTGTATGCACGCCTGTCTATTGTTTGAATAGTTAATTATGGGTTGGATCAGCGTACACTCCTTTCAGCCAAGCCAACGGCCATTGGGAGGCCATCAAATTTCTACAACTTCTTTGCTCTCTGATTGTTTGGCACTTTGTTTTAGGCATTTTTACCGGTAATTTGGGAATTAGTTTTAAAAATTTTTCGTATTTCCTATCGCCACAACGCCCACCACACACACAGAGCCTGGGCGTGCCAGCGTTGACAACTGCTGACAATGACTTCATTTGTTCATGTGCCAAAAAAAAAATGAATATATATATACACATATAAAGAAGAGAAGAGAATGAATATCATATAGTATATATACATTTTGCAGATTAATATTACACACATATGGCCAGCGTTGACTACCAGATGATGGATCGGCATATTGAGTTGTACTTGTTCTCTTATGCCTGAAAGCCAACTACTCATAAGAGTATATGTGTATATATGTATATATGTGTATATATCTGTATCTGCATCTGTGTCTGACATGTGCCTTTGTCTTTGCCACAATGTGTTGAATGTGCAATTGCAAGCCATTTAGCAGCGAGCAGAGAATCAGCAGAAAATTGTTAGATTTTCTAGTTAAGATACATATTGTTAATCTTTTAATGAGTTCGCAGTAGACATACGTTAGCTGATTGCCATATGATTATATAGATGTACAAAATATGAAAAGAAAAAAATTGAATTGTCATAACCCCAGAAAATTGCTTTATTTGTTGTAGATCCTCAACATTTTTTAGAGAAATTTTAATCCCATTCTCAATTTACTATATAATTCTACTACAGATCGAATAAGATAAAATTAAATTATGAAACATTTTAAAGTTATACAGCTTTAAAAACTTGGAATTTAGTAATTCTATAAATAATGCTTATATTATATGTAGAACTAGATTAAATTGTAGCAGAAAATTTATTTAATTAAATATACAATTTTTTAATTAAGAAAGAAAAATAATTTTCCAAAAATATAAAAATAAATCAAATGGGTATTTAAAAAATAGAAAAATTTAAAATAAAATATAAATAAATAAATTATAAAATTTTCTCTCCATTTACTTTTAACTGCAAATCCCTTAGGTTATCCGCAGACTTTTCCTATACCTTCCAATTGAAACCGAGTAAAAGGCATTAGCGTTAGAGTACAAGCAAATTTATATTATAATAAACAAATCTAATACTCGAAATATAACAATTCTTATTGGATTGTCTCTTAACTTTCTCTTAACTTCACTTCCTCTTTACCCCTGCCTCCTGCCAATTGAAACCAAGTGAAAGCATTACGGATTGACATGGACCATTTGTGATCTGTGAATTGCCACAGAGATCACAGGCAGAGAACGCGCAAAGTTTCATCCCACGGTACAAAATGCACCCATGTCACATAAATAAAATTTGTATATGCGATTAAATTTGAAATTCAATCGTAATGCATTTCGAGCACAAGGCGAACTGTGCATTCGGTTGTCAGTCAGTATGTCAGTTGGTCGCTCAAGGTGTCCTGCGATCATCCTTTCAACCCTCCCAAGAAAAAAAAAAATCGAAAATGAAAACGAAAACGAAAACTAAATCTGAAGACATTAAGAAGAAGAAGATGGCGAAGAGGAACGGGCACAGCTTGAGCTGTGATAGACAAAATCTTGTCATAACTTTGATGTTGTTAGTAAAACAATGCAATTGCTTTGCCCGACTGGGCCCCTCGCTCAAGGTAAGCGACCCATCCCGCCTGGGAATGGGTATGGGAATGGGAATAGGAATAGGAATTGGAATGGGTACAGAGCAAATGGCAAAATTTGCTTACCTTGTCGAGGGGTGCAAAACTTGGCAGCTGGGCGATCGTTGGGATTATGCAACATCAGCCACATCGATGCCATCTAATGTGCTGTGTAATTCACTTAGACATTGAGAAATTGCTGGACCAGGCGCATCAAACAATGAAGACCCCCCTCTCTCTCTCTCTATCTTCAGTCTGTGGTTTAGCTCGGACAACTGATTTGACTGATTTCAGTGATTAAATTGCGTTGTTCTCAAGTCCGAGTTCTAAGAAACAAACTGCGCGTTTGTGAGGATGCGCGTAAAATGAATAATTACGAAGGCTTTTAGTCGAGTGTGATAGACTCAAGGATACCCTCTACAGCTAGCGAGGGATGTTGCCTCAATGCATGCTCATATGTCTCACAGTTTAGCTATACACACTTACCTCAAGACTTCTCTTAAAGATCTCGAAATAGCCTAGAGATCTATTCATTATCTAATTAATAGTAAATGAGGTATTTACTTCGAGGTCCTCGAAAACTTCAATATACCCTTGTTTATTCATTATAGCCCCTTCCAGGGTATACTCTAGATTAGGATCAACGCGAAACAAATCATCTTCAGAGATGCATGAATGAATTGCCCCGCCACGGACAGACATTCAGACATACATATAGCCATGCCCATTGTTATCCCGGATCTGGTCAGGCGGATAGCACAAGTCTAACAAAAGGGTTGCATCCCAAATGTGTTGAAAGGCTGCGCGAATGTAACACGATAAGATCGGCACATCAATCCAAAAGAAATGCTATCCTTAAGAATGTTAATCAATTAATTACATGCTGTGTACACAGTGCCTCAGAGCAGCGTTAGGGCCAGCCAGCCAGCGAAAGGATTCCGCGGCGCGAGGGTTGAGCTCTGTGATTAATTTCTACATATCCCTAAGCTATAGATTGGCTACATGCCCATATATGTTGATATAAAAACATATATAGAGGTATTGTGGTTGCCCAAGATGTTAGCATAGATCCCTTAGGGCGAGAATCTATTGAGGCTCTACTAAAAAATTAACTGACCAATGGTCAGTTCGTGGGTCAGTCGCGTGGCTGTTATTAATCTAAACATAAACATTGACCATTGGTCAAGGGTATGCAAGCGCGAAAGGGTTCGAATCGGATAAATCCCATAAAGGATAGCATATTAGAGTGACAGAAGTCATTGATCATGACGGCAATATAAACGGATGTAAATTTAATGATCATTAAATTGGCATTTGAATTTGATTTAATTTTATCAAAATAATTGGAATTTTTATTCATTTAAAAGAAGTCTATTATTGACAACTGAATTGAGATAAATTTAGTTTTTAACAATAGATATTTACGTAGAATTTTAAAAATGTAATTTGAAATCGTGAAAAAAATCTAAACTAAAATTCTTTGCAATAAATATACTAAATATATAAAAAAAAAATTAAATTTTTATTGAATTTTTAAGATACAATTAAATAAACAAAAACAACAAAAAAATGCTTAAAAAAATTAAATATAAATAACAAAATATTATACACTAAATATTTTATTTTTTACAAAAAAATTATTTCTGATTATTCAACAATTTTTATTTAAGTCTAGTTAGAATAATTTTTTGGCTTGGCTTAAACCTATCAAATATGGTAGCCTTTATAAATTTCAAATTCGAATTTTTTAGAGAATTTTTTAAAATAAACACTTCAAATTTTTGGTAATTAATTATCATTTCTTAAATGTAATTAAATTAGATAACATTATCTTAAACACTCCCTCAATTTAGTACTCTGTCCTATATTTAGCACATATTTATGCAGTTTTTTTTTCAGATATTTATATATAACGATGCCCATAAATATTTTAAGAACAGTTTTAAGCAGAACAGAGCCTTGATCCAAATGCGTAAAGTCTTTAGCCACAGCCTGAAACACTTGAGAATACAAATCAAATATAAGATAAAGGCAAACAACATAAATATATATAAATTGCACGCTGTGTGGGAACCAAAATGCTGTGCAACATGTGACAATGAAGATTTCGCACTGCCTGCTCAGAATCGAACAGAAATACATATAATGGCGAAAGATTGTTTCAATGTCGGCACTTGTTGTGACCCAAATTGTTGGCAAAAACAAGAAAATAGAAAGAAATCAACAGAGTGCGGCTGAAAACAAAAGCTGAACACAAGCGCAACGAGTGCCTGCCACAAGGCGAATTGTCCTGTGAGAAGGAGAATGAGCCACTTGAGCCAAGCAGACAAAGGTTGAGCAGACTGCTACTATTCTAATGATTCAGAAAATTGCTAGCAAAACATCAACTAATTGTTGATCGATTTCAATTGCAAACTAACCAAGCAATGGGGGGTGTTTGGGTGTGCCTGGGAAACTCAAGTGGAATGCGCAGCGGGCAGCCAAATGTGGCAGGCAGATGAGCCAAATGCCAGACAGATCGAGAGCAGAGCAGTCTCTTATCAAGCCAGTGCCAGTGCCTGGGCCTGGACCTGGGCCTGTGCCTAGTCAATAATGCCCCACTAACCTCGACAAATGTGTCATTTGCCCCCACATATCATAATTGGAATCGAAATGCGCGCCAAATTCGCGCGACATACATACAACAACAAAATAACTGACAAAGCAATAAAGAGTCCAGTAGAAGCATGAATACTCTAATAGAAATATGAAATTATATGAAAGCGAAGATTATAATCGAAATCAAATATGTTAGATATGGAAGCAACTGGAAAAGTTACGCTTATCCTAAAAGAAAATTTTCTATTAAAAATTTAAGATATATTCTTTTTTTTATTGCTATGCAGTTTTTTAAATATTTATCGATGTAATCTAAATAGTTAATAGAATATTTCATTGGGAGATCTTAATAAATCAGTTACTTGATAAAACTTTATAAATTAGATCCGTAAAGTCTATAATAATTACACACAAATCTGCTCTGCAGCATTTAGTGTATTCCAGTATATATACACATTTTCTCAACCTAAGATTATATGTTTACATTTTCATTTTATACCTTATTGATATGCCTCATGCAGTGCGTAACAAATTCGCAGACTAAGTAAAAACAACCTTAACTAGGGTATTGGGCATATAAAAAAATATCTAATCATGTCAAGAACATTGTTCGCTCATTAAATAGCAACAACAACAACCTACTTCCCCACTGGTATACTGTATATTCCCTCACCACCACCTCCGTCGCCTACGCCACCGCCGCCGCCTTCTCCAGTTGTTGTTGCCTATTTGCCCACATATACAATACCAACTTTTGTTGTGCTGCTGAGTCGAGCAATGTTGATTAGTACTTCCTGAGGCAGCCTCATATCATTCCACACACAAATACATGTGTAGAGTTCCTATATATAGACCCAATCTTATATACATGCATATGTATGTACATATGTATATAGACTATGGCTATTTGCCAAGAGCTGTGCAAACAATCCAAGAAATATTGCTTCGGGGAAGCTTCAGCAGCGCTCCGGCTTATCAGTGTTGACCGTTAGAAGTTATCATAACAATATGCCATTCCCTAGTTTTGCATGCAGTGAACCATTCCAGCTTGTTGCGGGTGCTGCACAATGCTAGCAACTATGAAATTTCAGGTGTTGTTAACGGAAATTGATAGAAAGGAGAGCTTGAAAGTGCTGGGTATATAGTTACATAGGTAAAACTTAGGATATATTTGTTAAATTGTTATATGAGAAATTTAAAAATAGAAGAAATAAAGAAATTAACTTTAAAATATTTAAGAATGATTGTTGTTATATATCTTAAATACATTACGGTATCAAAATATAAAATACGAGAAGTAAAATAAGGTAAAAGAAAGTAAGTTTTACATGAAAAAATAAACATATTCAACAGTAGAGAAAAAATTCGAAAGAATTTCAAAATATCATAGAGTAATTGGATACTATATATCTAAAATATATTGCAAGAAACCCGTTATATCTTGTTAGTTTTAAAAAATATTGTACCCTTAGTAATTAATGCATTATCAATGACAAATTAATTGCTTCAATTTGAGGCAACTTCAGCAATTCATGAATAAAATCCTTTAAAAATCTATGAAAATCGTTGACACCTCCCACAATGAATGTGCAGGGCTTGTCGCGTGACGTGACGGAGAATCTCTGGATGCAGAGTAAATACACACATATGCCACATAGTTACATATGCATATGTGTATAGACGTGTGTAGACATATGTTTGTATACGAATTGATTGCCTTGGAGTGGCAGGCGGGCGGCACTTCGGCAGCAGCACATTTAAACTCTGAACCCAGCAATTGATTGCCGCAGTGAAAGCTTCATTTGGTAAATGTGAATGTGAGTGTGGTGAATGTATCGTGAATGATCCGTGTGAGTGTGCGTGTGCGTGAATGAATGCGTTCTCTAACATCGAAATGAATTGCTTATTTTGACATTTATTAAAGCTTTAAATAAAATTTATGCAGAGAATCAATTAGTGTGTGCAAGAAACTGGAGCTGCGGGCCCCGAGTGCAGAGATACGGGTGGAGCTGTGTTGGTGATCGCCAATGAGAATTGTGACTGTGGCGGCAATGGGTAAGAGGACACAAGACATTGGCGGACGGACGGTGAATGGTGGACAGACAGAAGGAACACGCACAGCAGAAAGTCAAGTAACGAAAAATATTTCTCACAATCAGCTTGTAGACAAGGCGCAAAAAGGAACAAGGAACGAATACAGAGCGAGGCGGCGAAGGAAACAAAATAGCAACAACAATGCGCGGCAGAGGCAAAAAGACAAACGTCGAGTAGCAAGAAAAACAACAACAATAATAATAAGAACAACAACAACGATGACGACGTCGACTCTACTGCACATAATCAGAGGAGAGCGACAAAGACTGCAAGAAATCACAGCAGTGACTGCAGCAGAGCTAAAAGATAAACAGGCTCGGGAGACGGCTACACAAATACGCATGTATTTACAAGCCCATGAATACGAATACATACTCATGGTCCTCTCTCGGCAGCAGAGTTGCCATTTTAGCTGACATTTGGCTACTTCTAGCATTCTTAAGTGTGACATTTTAGAGCTTTTTAGCCAAATCTATCAATATTTTAGCTTGGATATGTCCAGCTAGAATACAAAAAATTAGCTTTTTAACAAAAATGGTTTTCAAAACAGAGATTTAAATAAATATAACAAACTATACATATTTATGTTTACATTTTTTAATAATTTTATAAATTAATTTTTTAAATATTATTAGCTATGTACGTCTGTTCAAAATTTTACTTTAAAAGCTATTTACTGAAATTATTTAGCCATTTGCGCCTATTAAGCGACAACTCTACCCAACAGACGAGTCCTGCACACTCACACACTGACATAACGCTCTCACACTGACACACATAAACATTCATATGTATAGCGGCAGCGATTTTGGCGCAAAAATCAAAACGCGTTTCCCTTTTGTGCACTTATTCCGAACGCTCATGCGCTCTTCACCTACTTCTTTCGTTGGTCTGTCTGGCCAATGCACATCGGTGACTGCAAGAAATCTCTGCGCCCCCCTCTGCTACGTCTTGCGTAGGCACACACACACGCACTACACACAGCACACAGCTCACAGCCCACAGAGCTGCTGCTCTTGCTGCTGCTGTTGTTGTTGTTGAGCTCGTGTTAAGGAATTTTGCGCGCGCGTTGTGCTCGTTCCCCTCGTGCCTCTCCTTCTGCTCGTGTCACACACATACCACAGAACAGCAGGACTAATTCTCTGCTCTGTTATGTGCATGTCCTTCGGGCTACGCACGATCAGCTGATTGAACATATGTACAGACAGAGGCCCGAAAGGAACAGGATTATGTATGGGAATTGAAACGGGACCGAGGGTCATTCCCCGCGCACCTATCCTTTTCTAACTGTTTGTCCTGCGCACGTGTGTGTGTGTGTGTTTATGTGCCCACAGACAGAGCATTCTTTCTGATCAGCATTTGTCTATGTTGCGCTGCTTCTTATGTATATTCTTCGATTTCCCCTACTTTTCGGGACTCACATGGCCTCGACTCAGTCCAAATTCTCTGCAAAGTTCAAATACCTTCAATGCCGAAAGCCTGTCAACACCTTTGTCAATCTACAATTCAAATTTGCAATAGCTTTTTGGCTGCCAATGTGGAGCTCAACCACAACATACAGTAAATGCTCCGTTGAACGAAAATAGTTAGATAAGAGATAATTAAAAATCTTAGTTTTTAATTAGCATCTGGATAAATGAGGATTAAAATTTTATAAGTTGTATTTATTTTTATTTTTGTAGAATCTTTAGAATTTTTAACCTAGTGTCCGCTCAAGAGAGGTTTTACCGTACATACTCTGCAATTTGTATGCACACACACAAATAGTCGCACACACATGCTGACAATATGCAAATGTATTAAATGGTCATAACTTACCTATCCATCAAATTCTTCTATCTCCGTTTTATTGCACACTAATTGCGCGTCTCCTCTCCGCCTCCTTTGTATGCTAAAGCCCTAAATGCCGCGCACACCAAAACACTTACACATTCACAGTCATGCACATACATACATACATATGTACATATGTATGTACGTACACACAATCATAGCCCGGTACACCCCTCACACTCGTTAGCTTTCGCGCGCGCGCGTAAAAGTATCTCAAACGCTTTTTTGCACACTTTTTTAATGCCGCCGTCGACGTCAGGCGCTTAAAAAACAAAACTCTGGCCAAATCTCAGACCGCACTTCTTGGAATTTCGATTTACAATTTAGTTCTTCACGTTGTTCATTCCACTTTTTTTTTAGGTTTATTTGCTCTTGCTGCTCCCGCTGCTATTGTGTTCCATTCCCATTCACGTTGTTACTGCAATTTCATAGTGTGCGATGCTTGTATTAGTGCTCTGCCTATTCTTTGCTCGTAATCAAATTCACTCATTGCATTTGTGTGTGAGTGTTCTTCTACGTCTGTGAGCGAGTTTTTTTTTTTGCATACATTTTTTTTGATTTCTCAGTTTGCCCTTTTTGTGCTCTGTGTTCGTCTTCGTCTGTGTCGCCGCACCGTGGTATGTGATCTATGATATTCAAATGATAAAGCGATCAATGGAGATCATAGAAGTTATATACCTCGGATATTTAAATAAAATGTATTACAGTGATTTTAAATTAATAATATATTAGAAACAATATGATGTTTGTGAGCACATTTTGCTGAAGCTTCATCATTTGGAATTTCTTGCTGATAAACGAACGTACACCGCACATTGTGTCACACTATGAATGAGTTTTTCGTATGCTTCTTAACTTGCTCGAAACCACTTTATGATTTTTGCGTCCTTTTTAGTTTGTTGTTTATTCTTTCAAAAAGATGATCCTTTCCTGCACAGCACAAAAGCAATTCAAGAGAATGAAACCGTAGCTCATTTAGCTTTGAGCGCATTTCGCAGTGGCTGGCACCGCCAGCCAAAATCATTTGCCTTTGCCCATATGATTCGCATGATAGTTTTATAAATGATGTCGCCCCATGGTCGCCGTCCAATTTAGTTGTTTCGCCTGTTGTACATTGCACTGTGTGCTGGTAGATTTTGCCTGACGAGGAATTCACCAAGTCTTTACAGGCGGCTCTTGGCTGGTACTGCTATACCCAAGGGTGCCCCCACCGCTTCTCCTCCTGCCTTATACGCGACACGACTCCCGCAGGGCTTGCATACATATAAATACAAACATACATACCATACTCGCATATGTAACTCGATTTTTGCTTTAACTTTGCCGCACTGCCCACACACACTCAAACACATACGCACACACATGCACACATTGAGCGCTGCTCATTTAACGACATTGGCGTCTACGTCTGCAAAACACAAAAGAGCCACGCCCCGCTCCACCTCCCTCAGTGAGCACAGTGTCGATCATATGACTGGGACCTGGCACAACGACTACCTGCTGATGTACGCCTACGGTGGGTCAAGGGGGCCGACAGGGCGGGCAGGCGTCGCGGAATGCGTGGATCTCACATTATTACCTGCGAACGACACAATCGATGCCGCACAGTCGATGCCATCGTCGTCGTCGTCGTCGCCGCCGTCTGCGTCTTCAATTCTGCTTAAAGATTTGCACGCTGCCCGTAGACGCTGGCTGAGGATCCCGCCGGCTCCAGGCTCTGTCTCTGGCTTTGGCCCCAGCCATTCGGTTGCAACTTAAATCACATATGTTTTTTTCATGCTTCGGCCTCTACACGAATCGCTGCTCGGCCCCCAATCGGGGCCCATTCGGCTATCGGTTTGGCGCTCAGCGTCGGCGGCGACGCGCTTCGCGCTATAAAAGCTCGCGCGCCAAAATTTTCGCATTCAATAGTGCTCCGGCCGCGCGCATTGGCAGGGGAAATTGTTAAGAGCTACCTGTTGCAGTAGCACTGGCATTGGCATTGGCTCTAGCCGAGGATCGAACGCTCGCTCCAACTGCACAGATTTTCCGATGTCTTCCATCCCATTTCGGCTCATTGCTCTCTGCTATTTGGTATTTGGTATAGGGATATGGTAAATGGGAAATTGTTCAATACATACATACATGTACATACATGTATTCATGTACATAGCTGCTGCTCCCGCTCCTGTGTGGCTATTCTTGCTCCTGCTCTCTCCCTCGCTGTCTCTCTCTTTGCTGCTGCAGTTGCTTCAGTTCCCGATCCTGCTCCTGCCGTTATAATTGCTGCTGCTTGCTGCTCGCACAAAAGAGCAGCGACGTCGGCAGCGAGGGTTGCACCGATGAGCGGCCGCTCTTTAAAACCAGCTGCGCTCGACTCGAGAACTACATTTGTTTTCTGTTCGTCGTCGTGTCAACATCTGCGCCTCGAGCTGCTCTCCCTCTCTCTGCCATTCGTACGGTAGTGCAGTAAATTTGTGTGTGTGTTTGTGTTAAAACGATTGGGATATAAAATATTAATACAAAACGCATTACACAAAGAACTCACAAAGTACGTGCAACCTACAAACAACAAATGCAACAATGTTAAAACGGACACATTAATAATAATAATAATGACACAAACTCCAAAAATCAATACATACACTATATGCAACAACATATGCAATATTAGCTTTTAACAAATACATTTTACAAATGCAACAACAAATTCAACGAAGGACTACCAAGTGCAAAGCCGCAATTAACGAGAACGAAACGAACTAACAAATTAACTGTAAATGTGCCAGCAAAAGAAACGTGTGAGAATTGTGTTTTAGCAATTTTCCAAAAACAGATCACTAAAAGAGAATCGGAAAAAATTCACGAGTTGGACTTCTTCCACCGAAATAGCCAAATAATATTTACGGCAGTCGCTACAAATAATTAAAAGAAAAATAAAAAAAGATCAAAATGCTGTGGGAATCAATTGCCGAAGAGAACAATTGCGCCATGGATTGCAATATCAGGTAATTATCACTAAAGATTAGAGATTATTAGATGTGAAGCATACATGAATACATGTATAAACGAGGATAGCATAGATAATGTAATAAAATAAAAGTGCAAGTAAAATTTAGTAACAAAAGCGCCGCGCTTGAACTTGAACAGATCATATCATACCAACAACAACAACAGCAGCAGCAGCAAGAGCAACAAAGCCCACACACATACAGACATACAAGCATACAGAAACAACCGTGAACAACGGCACTGAATAGCAGCAAGAGCCGCAAGGCGTTCGCCGGCGTCGACTGCGTTTGCTTTATACAGCTGAACAAAAGTAAGAGTAAAAATGTTTTTTGTTCTCATTATTTTTTGCACGCTCCACACGAGCGAACGGCACGTTTTTTTTTTCTTTTCGGCACTGTGGCGCTCAGCTGTTGTTATTGTTGCTTTTTCATTCATTAAACCGGCTTCCGCGAAGCTTGCGCAGCTCCAACCAAAAAGAACAACAGAAACTTTGCTCGATCAATCTGTATACACTGTTCGCTAAACGCAAAAGAGTATATGTATGTGCATGAAACATCCAAGCGCTTATTCCGACCTGTTTACAGTTGTTAGAGAGTGTGTAGAGAGTATGCCGCAGTCGGCTAATCACGATCGCTTGTATTATTCTTCGTCTTCTTCCGTTGCTGCTTCTGCCTCGGCTCTCTTGCGTGACCCAAAAAGTCGTCAAAAGTGCAGATGCATTTGACCGCTGACGCAAACAGCCCGAGCGGAACGTGCGCAAAAGGGAAATTCCGCTTAGAGTACCGCAAAAAAAAAGAGGGAAAGAGGCGGGGACATTTTTAAGTTCTAATTCAAATTTCCTTATTAAAGAGACAGAAAAAAACTACAACAAAATGCATGGAAATTGAGCCCAACAACCCCTCGCAGTCGCTTGTGCTGGCTGCTTGCTGGTGCTTCTCCTGCGTGTTATTGTTGCCTCTTTACACCACCACCACCGCCGCCGCCGCATATTTTTAGCTGCGGGTTTAATGACCCGCTACAGTTTAGGCAGCAGCACAAGGAAGCAAACAAAATTCAGTTGACTAATCCTCCCCCTCTCTCGCTCTCTCTCCCTTGCGCTTGTAGCAACATGAACAACAAAAACAACAGCAGTCGCCGCGTTCGCCGTGCGCTGACCAACAACACCAACACCAACAACAACATGAACATCATGGCCATGGATGCTGAGGAGGAACTTTCGTTCTACGACGATGACGCTTTGCCTTTGTCGTCGCCGTCGCAGCGCTCGGTTAGCCCTGCGTTGCTCGGCCTGCTCTCGCCCGAGGGCTCGCCGCAGCGTTTCCAAATTGTTCGCCAGCCCAAGCTGCTGCAGCAGCAGCAACAGCCGGCGGCAGCTGCACGTGCTACAACAGCCGCTGCAGCCGCGGGCAGCGCTGTTACGCCTGCGCGCAGCTTTCGCATATTCAACAGCCTCTCCTCGTCGAGTTCCATGGAGTCGTCCATGGATGATGAGTACATGGAGCTGTTCGAAATGGAATCCTATGCTGGCATCCAACAACCGACCCCATCCTCCTCGCTCACCCTGCCCAGCGGCCTCAATTCGCTGATCAGCGGTCAGATCAAGGTGCCACCCAAATCTCCAGAGGCCCTGACCATGATGATGCGACGTCCATCGGTGCGTCGCTGCCTCAGCATGACAGAGACGAATAGCAATCCGCTAGCATTATCACAACAACAACAACAACTGCAACAACAGCAACCAAAGACGTCAGAGACTGCACGGGATTGCTTCAAGCGTCCCGAACCACCCGCATCGGCCAGCTGCTCGCCCATCCAGAGCAAGCGTCACCGTTGCGTCGAGAAAGAGAACTGCCCCACAGCCGCTACAGCCACTGCCACAGCAACATCGACTACCCCCAGCCACACCCATACCCATCCGCCTCCTCTGCGCAAATGTATGTCACTCAACGATGCGGAGATCATGTCCGCCCTGGCACGCTCCGAGAATAACAATGAGCCGCAACTGATTGGTGACTTCAGCAAGGCCTATGCCCTGCCCCTGATGGAGGGACGTCATCGGGATCTCAAGTCGATCTCCAGCGAAACGGTGGCCCAGCTGCTGAACGGCGAGTTCGATCACCAGGTGGCCAGCTATCGCATCATTGACTGCCGCTATCCGTACGAGTTCGATGGCGGACACATACGAGGCGCCAAGAATCTCTATACCCACGAGCAGATCCTCGAGGAGTTCCTGAGCGCGGCACAGACTGAGCTGCAGCAGCAGCAAAATGCCGCCGCCGGCAACAAGCGCCACATCATCATCTTCCACTGTGAGTTCTCGTCGGAGCGTGGCCCAAAAATGTCGCGTTTCCTGCGCAATCTGGATCGGGAGCGCAATACACATGCGTATCCGGCTTTGCACTATCCGGAGATCTATTTGCTGCACAACGGCTACAAAGAGTTCTACGAGACACAGTCGGCGCTCTGCCAGCCGAGCGCGTACCGCCCGATGCTGGAGCCTGCCTACAATGAGGCCTACAGACATTTTCGGGCCAAGTCCAAGTCCTGGAATGGTGATGGCGGTGCTGGGGGCGCTGCAACGGGTCGCTTTAAGAAGTCGCGTTCGCGGCTGATGCTGTAGATGCTACTACTTCTTCTTCTACATCATTTTTGCGACAGGGTGGCAACGCCCGTAAAAAAAACTCGTATTTGTATATAGAAAAAAAAAAGACAGCGATAGAGATAGAAATTGAGAGTTGGGTATTTATTTCATTTTTAAAGAGAAAAACCTTTTAAGTTGATTTTGTTGATTTTGATTTGTTAATTTTAGTTAAGACCTAATTGTAAAGCTACACACTCACACACACACACACACACATACACTCCCCTACACACAAGCTCATGTAAATTTTAAGCTTTTAACGTTCTTTCTGCTGAATCTTTTAAGTTCGTTCTTTTCTTTGATTGTTTTTTTTATATATGAAAATTTTAATCGTTTTAGTTCAATTAACAATTAGAGCTTTAGTTTCAATTTGTATAACGTAACAAAAAATGTGCATTATAATCTAAAATGAAAATTTAATGTCATAAAAATTTAAGCGGCCCACTCCAGCTACCCCTCATCCATCCTCAGTCCCCTTCACTAGTTCATAAGCAGAAAACAGGCTAAAACACACTCACACATACACATTCACACATACAATCATACACACAGACACTTATATTTTAGCTATGTTAAGCTTAAGAGTTGAAAGTTGAAAACTTGTGTTAGGTACAATTTACGCTTATTTGTTTATTTTTACCCCATCCCATCGACCCTTGAACAAACACTGAACAAACAAACAAACAAAACAAAAAAAAGAAACAAAAACAAAATCCAATCTCCCCTTATTATATAATGATTATTTTAAGCAAAGCTTATTTTTGCATCAAAAAAGGCAATATTATTGAAAACGATATGTACATTTTAAATATAAACAAAACCCTGAATTGAAAACCAAATGCATTTTATTAAAAAGTTAATTCAGTATGATACGAATTTGAATTTTGGCGCCAAATTTCCAGCATTGCCGCTTGATTGTTGGCAATGTGTTGGTGCGTGTCTTTGCTAACTTTACAGCGCAATGTTAAGCTGGCTTAGGCAGTTAACTGCACAATTCAGTGTTTTAACAGTGGTGCTCACTGTAAAGCACGCTGCAGAGGTTGCTGACTGCTCTGTTGGTCTAGCATTACCAGTGAAGTAAAGCACCGAACGATAGATGGCGCAAATCGACTGTTAAATTTAAATTTATATAAATTTGAAATTTAAATTTTGCCTTAAAGTCAATTGGTGTTTAGTATTTAAAAAAAAAGGATTTTACTTGAATTTAAATTTGCTATAAAATAAATAAAATCTATGCTGCAATTGCTCTCAAAATTAATATTTAGGTAAATTTTGATAAAAATGTCCAAATTGATTTCTAAATGGGCTTTTAAGCGTCTGCCACAATTTGTGGACACGGCTAAAGTCAGTCAGAGGGTGCTAACCATTAACTTAATCCCCTTTGAAAGCTGATAAGCGCAAATGTTGCAATTAGTATTTGTGGCAATTACCGCAAAGCTTAAGTGCTACTTAGTTAGTTGCCACGTACGGCCCACTTTCCCAGTTTCATATGCTTTGGCACACCTCCTTCACCCTCTGGCGTATAGCAGGCACTCAGCATCAAATCGGAATGTGCCAACCCCACTTGCATTGGGGCCTTAAGCCCTTTCCATTTCGACTAATGCAGAAATACACGCGTACAAAAAAATGAAGCTTAAGATAACGAAAGAATTTTTCATTAAGTTTAAGTATTTCATATTTCATTTATCTAATGGTATTTTCTTATTTGCAATTATTATTAATGGTTTTCTTTATGATTAAAATTTAGCTTAACTTGTTCACAAAAAAGAAATTTAAAAAAAAGATCAATGACTAATAATTGCGTTGTATTAGTTTAAGTTGCTTAAAAAATACTAAAATACTATTACTTAACATAGATTTAAAAAATACCCAAAAATAATAATTTACATGCCCGAACGACTGAAAATGACTTCAAAAATACTATAAAAATCACTTAATACATGCAATATTACTTTTACTACTATTATCATTAAAATATTTATAAGTTTTGTGCTAGTATCTAGTATTTAGTATCTAGTATCTAGTATCTAAAAAATGTATATAAAAAAGTTTAATAATTACTAAAAATTACTTTGGATTAGTAAAACAGACTGAAATTAAATAAAAATGTAAAAATATATTTTTAAAATATAAATTTTGCTTAAAATAACATTAAAAAAAATATATGTATGTATATATTAAAAACAAATCATTTAAATACCACTAAAGAAAAACGTAAACAAATGTACATATTGTATGCATATTATATACACAAAAGAAAAATATATAAAAATAAAAAAATACATGTTTTTAATGTATATACAAATTTTAAAAATCCTAATTTATATATTGCTAATCAAATACATTTTTTACAGATTATTCAAAACATTAAAATTAAATAAAAACAATGCAAAAGTACTAAAAAATAATTTGTAAAATTTCAATAAAAATAATATTTAAATAAATAAATAAATCATGCTATATATAAATATTTTAGATTATACTCTTCGTTCAAAAAATAATAAATGAAATTAAAACAAATTAAAAATATAAATGTATATAATGATAAATTAGATCTTTTATAATGAACTTTTTTTTTTAAATGCAAAAAAATTATATATTTTAATACTTTAAATTTTGTACAAGTTTAAAAATTAAAGTAAAAGAATTCAGACAAGCCTCAACAAGGAATCGAATTTTCACATTGTGCATGAATTATTGCAGCTTATTGTCGAAGACTCTCTGACTCTAAACTTTAACGAACAAGTGCTCCAATATGCCACAGTATATACTATTTTGACTAATTTTAACCTTTTCTATTCTATTTAAAGATCAGTGGAAAACCAAGCATTCAGCGGATGGAATCTTTTCAGTCTGCGTCTATTGCTGTTCATAGTCAGATGCTTTGGGTGCCGCAGAAACAGTAAACATAAATTAGACATAAGACTGACTTAAATTAAAACATATTTAATATGTATTTTAAGTAAATAATATTTTTGGCAATTAGCAATATACCAAGGCAGCTGCTAATCGATATCTATATCGAGTGAGCTATATGGCTATATTAAAGTAAAATCTTAGGCAATGGCCTTGAGCTTTAGCTGAATGGGGTTGCTTTAATTTGGCCTAGATTTGCTACGGAAGTTTCAAGCGCAAAGCGCGCACAATTTCGCTCAGTGTAACTGAGCATCAGACACTGCCAGGCAGCGGGGTGCCCAAATGTGTTGCATGCTGTGCGTGCTGTCCCATGCTTATCTCTGTTGTGGGTGGTGCGAGTCGGCTGCGACTGGCGACTGTTGCTGCTGGTTTTTAGTGGCTTTGGCCTGAAGTGTTGCAAAAAAAAAGAGAATCACACAAAAAAGAAAAACGGGTTAATCAGCGCAATTAAGGTCAAAAACACGTTGGCGTCAACAACATGCCACCATGTGGCAGCTTCAAGCTATGTGTGTGCCTCTGTGTGTGTGTGTGCATTCAAATCACAGAAATCGCGCATACGCTGCGTAAGCCCTGCCATTAGATATTGCAGGCAAAGTTCTGCCTGCCCGCTGTGCGTGTGTGTGTGTGTGTGTGTGTGTAATTTTGATAAAGGTTCTCAAAAGCCTCAACTGCGCCGACGCCGAAGCACGAATTTATTTCGTTTAAGCCGCCTGCTGTTGCGGCGACTGCGAAAAGCGACGCTCAGAGTCATGCTCTCTCGCTCTCTCTTTCGCTCACGCTCTCACTGCGTATGTGTGTGTGCGTGTGTGTGCGTGCGTGCTGCTTTGCGCCTATAAGATAAAAGCGCCATGCCATGAAAATCTTTAGATTGCCGCCGACCAGCGAACGGCTCGCATTCAAGTCTAGCTAATTGTAGCTCAAAGCGGTTCGGTTAGTTCAGTTATATATAAATATACAAATATAGCTAGATATATATATATATAAATATATAGAATCTATATAGAGCTATTTAAGCCCACTATAAGTTCAAGCCTTGTTCTTAAAAAAAAATCACAGAGCTGCAAGACTGGTTTAAGCCTAAAAAAAAAGAATTACAAAATTAAAAAATTCATACAAATTGAATGTAAAATAAATTGTAAAATTAAAGCAATAATTATTAATAATTCATATAAATAAAAACTGTGTAATTCGAAACGTGCGCAAACCATTTGCAGTAACTGTTGACAAAAGTGTTATCCAACTACTCGACTTTTCACTCAGCAACGCCCAGCAATTAAAGAAGAACTATAAATCAAACAGATATATATATTATAGATATATTCGCTATATAGTATATATGTGCCCAGAATCTGTGCAAATCAATTTTATAGTGCTTCCAAGTTCAATTGATATGTCAATGCCAGATGCCAGGCGCTCTTCGAATCGGTGCAATAAATTGCGATACGTTAACGGTTATGCAATTTGAATCGGTTGTATTATTTCTATAACTAACTTTAATTGCCTCAAGTTCATGTAATTGAACATTTCAATCAATTCTAACTGTATAAATGCATAAATAACATTTCAATAATATTTGCTTTGGTTAACCTAACAAAAATTTGCGAATCGGTTTTTTCTTTATTTTACCTTTTTTTTTTTGTATTTTGAATAGCTCAGACTTTTCAGCTTTAACGGTTGTAAATCGGTTGCAGTTTTTTTTTTTAATGAATTAAAAATACAAATATTTTGACAATTGTTAAATATTAATTAGTAAACAAACATAATCTTTTTTTTCTTAAATCATTCTAAAATAAAATTCTGTTAAAGGTTATATACTATATGTTATATACTATTTAGATTTCATACAGGGTATTTAAATTTGACATTTAAAATATGATCAATAGGGAAGCTAATATATTTTACGATAGGGAAATGAATATTATAATAATTCTATTAGCAGGAGTAGGCAAAGCTTAGATTTTCACATATAACTAATTTTTTTAAAATAAATATTGAAGTGCTTCCGCAAAATAAATATAATATTTTGAAAAAAAAAAAATATATATATATATTTAAAAAATAAAATTTTCCAATTTATTATTTAAATTAATAAATTATTAATAATTAATAATATATTAATATTTAATAATATATTAAATATAAATAATAACAAAATATGTACAAAACATTGCAAAGATAAACATTCTAATGTATATAATTACATTAAGTGAATATATTTAAAATTAAAAAAATAAATAAATAATAAAAAATGATGAATAAGTGCAATGAATAATTTCCTTTGAGAAATATATTGAAATTATTTATCAATATATTTACATAGATTTTCAATAAAATCTCTTATTCACTCCTCGTTTACATTGGATAAGTATTATAATAATAATAATAATATAATAATAATAATTTTGAACTGTGAATATCTCATTTCATTGTTTGACCGTATAAAGAGAGCATATTGATTTTGCTGTTTCTATTTATATAAAGTATGCAACTTGATATTTATACAAATACAAGATTTATAAAATGTTTAGATAATATTACAACTCCCATGAAATCAAAACAATTCATAAGAATCTATATATATTAACATATATAGTTTATATTTTTAAAGTTACACTCAACAAAATTTGCGCGTAGCTCGCTGAAGCTTAAATCAAAAATCCGATAATTCAATTCCAATGCAATTCCAATTGTTTACGACTTCCAGAGCATAACTCCTATAATTTCATAATACTTATGCTCTCGTTCACTTACAGTAAAAACAAATGAGTTCCTCTATAATTTGTTTTCATAATCGCCGCACGAGCATGGCATAGTCGCATAGACCCGACTGCAGCTTGCTATTCAATTGCTAATTGATTTCAACGAAAATGACACACAGAAATTGAAATGCTTTCAATGTTTTGTACATGCAGTGCTCAATGTACGTACATTAATCATGCTGTCAATTCCTGACTTTCGAATCGACTTTCAGCATGTTCTCAATGCATAAACTAAGCGCGGCTTCCTCTCCCATAGGTGCTGATAGTCGGGAATATGATAATGTTGTTGAGTTCAATGGCCGCACCCACAGTTAGCTTTTGCATACATATGTTTAATAAACACACACACGCACACACGCACACACACACCTATGTACACACGCACACCTACACACGATTAGCTTGAACTCTGATTGAAAAAAAAAACGAGTTGTAAGTTCGCATCTGGTTTATCCAGTTGTTGTTCTTTCGCACACTTCATCAGATCGTAGATCGCTGTAGATATGCATGAGAGAGAATTAAAGAGAGAGTGAGAGAGAGAATGAGAGATGCTCTCTAGACTATCTCCATAATGCATTACGACCTTTACAATCTGTTACAATCCAGATACAACTGCCTCACGATTTACTCTGCCCAAACACCTGACGCGAAGCACCTCACATTTCGCACACAATCAGCATAATATTAGTACAAAATGAGAAAAACAATAACAAATGGAAACAGCAAAATACATAATAATAAAGTTCAAATTAAATAAAATAAAAATAATTCAAGTTCCATTGGCCAAGACCTTAATACGTGTTCGGCATGAGCAAAAAGATGTCGAGCATTAACAACAGCCAAGCAAATTTGCATTAAAAAAAAAGAAATAAATACAATTAAATATAATGCATTATACATACATTAGTCACATCACATTTTCAATGCCCTTCGGCTACACTTAGTTTGATTCAATTAATTGCGAAACGCAAGAAGCTTGGCCACAATTTCTAGCACTGATTTTTAGTCAGTTACCTTCTGTAAATGAGAAATCATGTTTTAATGTTATTTACTTTTAACATTAAATAATTAAATCAGCTCGGTTGTGGCAGAAGTAAATTGGTACGTCGAAAGTTGTATGCACTTTTAGATGACGGATTTATTTTTTAAATTATTGAAATTGTTGTTACTCACAAAAAAACATTTTCTGAAAACCAGATTTTTAACAAAATAAAAAAAAAATTGGAGAGAAAAAGGTCTTTCTATCGATACTTTACATAAAGCTTTCGATAGACACGTAGTGAAAGAGAAAGAGATTTAGAGAACGAATAGAAGATGGAAGAGAGGAGGAAAGCGGATGCAGGCGAAAGTGGAAAAAGTGAGAGCGAGAGAGAGAGGGAAGGCAATGGTGATCAATATATGAAAAGAGACAGAGAAAAGGGGAGAGAGAATAGAAACATTTATAGGGAAAGAGAGAATGAGAGGGAGACAACGAGAGAGAGAGAGAGAGAGAGAGAGACCATGAGGGGAGTGAAGGGGGGGAGAGGAAAGGTATAGAGGAAATATATAAACAGAGAGAAGGACAAAGAGTTAGTATGAGATGAATAGGGAGGGAGTTCGGGGGGAATAATAAATGGATTAAGGGAAATAGAAAGAGACAGAAATAAAAAAAAAAGAAACTAAGAGATTTAAATTAATAGAGAAAATAAATATGAAAAGTGAGAAACTTATTTCAAGACTGGGAAGCAGAAAGACTGAGATTGGGACGGAGACTGAGGCAGCTAAAGAAATAGATAAGCAACAGACATACGCTAGAAAGGAAATCAAAGAGAGAGAACGAAAGAGAGAGATAGATATCTGTAAGAACCATAACCACAATATCCATAAGCTCTCTGCCGATTACTTCAATGACTTCGATGACAACTAAAGAAACGTAGTTGATCAACTGATATTTTACTTATATTAAATTAAAAAAAAAATGTTATAGCTATATCATAGAGATAATTTAATAATTTAATAATCAGATACCATTAATACCCATTAAGGAAGTCTAATTAAATAACCTATGATACAACTGTAATCGCTTTTAAAGTTGTTCAATCTTGCAATGCAGAAGCCGTGAATATACCCTATCTCTCTGGTGTTAAGCGATAGTTGGTGTTGATTGCGTTCCGTTTGGCTTGTTTTATAAATTGATTTAAGCTTCGATGCCGCAAGTGATTTAGTTAATTGCTCATTCCGCTCCACATTAGCAGCGCGTTGATTGATGTTTGTTTGTTTATAAATGGTTCTGCCCTCTCTCGTTGCTGCTGCTGCTGCTCTATAGATTTAACATGCGGTTGCTTCTACTGCTCGCGGCCAGTTGGGCGGTGCTGGGTTTGACCCTGGCCGGCTCGAGCTACAACTACTTTCGTCTGCCCACGGCGCTGCGGCCCCAGAAGTACAATTTGCGTGTGTTGACCCATTTTGAAGATACCGAAAATCTGCGTTTCGAGGGCAATGTGAAAATCCTGTTCAAGGTGCTGGAGAACACAAACAACATCACGTTGCATGCGAAAAATCTGACCATCGACGAGTCGCTCATTACACTGCGCGACACTTCGAGTGCCAACAAAAAGAATTGCGTCTCCGGCACGGAAGTGAATACAGTCCATGACTTCTACGTGATGCGCACCTGCGAGGAGCTCGTAGCCGGCGATGTCTACGAGCTGACCATGCCATTTGCCGCCGAACTCAATCGCCAGCTGGAGGGCTACTACAGAAGCTCCTACAATGATCCCGTTACCAACAAGACCCGGTAAGTGGCGGCACAGAAAAGGTGGGGAACATATATAGCAGAAGTAGTCAAAGGAATATGCAAAGCATATCATTGAGAGTAAATCTCCAATGCGAAAGGGAATTACTCTGGGAAATAATAGTGCTAGTATGAATGTAGAGTTTTTATCGCTAAACTATGCTTCCAAAGAGGCTTGATAGATGCTTGGTCTTTGATTGTCTAGTACATATTACAAAGCTTCAAGACTCTAGCATCTTATATATCAGAGTTATATATCCCTATATAACACACCATCGACTGGGTGCATTGGCAAAATCTTTACACTTCATTGGAATAGTGAACCAAAGTTCGATATTTCATGATCTCTAGCCAGCGGTGAAATGGCTAATGATTATATGGTCAAACTGACGGACGGACGGATCGATACATAGATGGACTGACGGATAGACAAATGGAACGAATAAACAGACGGACAAGCAGACGGACAAGCAGACATATCAACAGACGGACAAGCAAATGGATGCACGAACAGACAAACAGACGGACGGATAGATGGATGGACGGATAGATGGATAGACGAATAGATAAACAGACGGACGGATAGACAGACAGAATAGGCAGCTAGATGGACGAGGCCAATATATTTCTTATATATGTTGAAATTCGAGCTTCGTGACTGAACCATCGTAATGCCATCATCACCATCATACTTCATAGTTAGCTAGCGGCTAGATTGATTTTATAACTAAATTTCAATCAATTTTTACAATTTCCAAACATATTCTCATTTAGCTGGCTGTCCATAACACAATTTGAGCCGGCGTCTGCGCGCTTGGCCTTCCCCTGCTTCGATGAGCCCAATTACAAGGCGCCTTTTGTGGTTACACTTGGCTACCACAAACGCTACAACGGCCTGAGCAACATGCCCGTCAAGGAGATCAAGCCCAAGTAAGACCGCTTGGCCAAGTTGACAAACAGTTCGTCTATATATAGAATTGTACGATATTCTTTGCAGCGAACAAATTGCGGATTATATTTGGTGTGAGTTCGAGGAGTCGGTGCCCATGTCCACCTACCTGGTTGCCTATTCGGTGAATGACTTTGCCCACAAGCCCTCGACGCTGCCGAACAGCACGCTGTTCCGCACCTGGGCGCGTCCCAATGCCATCGAGCAGTGCGACTATGCGGCAGAGGTGGGACCCAAGGTGCTGCAGTACTACGAGCAGCTGTTCGGCATTAAGTTCCCGATGCCGAAGATCGATCAAATAGCCATACCCGATTTCAGTGCTGGGGCTATGGAGAACTGGGGTCTGGTAACGTACAGGGAGATCGCTTTGCTCTACTCGGCACAGCACTCGTCGCTGGTGGACAAGCAGCGCGTTGCATCGATCATTGCTCATGAGTTGGCACATCAGTGGTTCGGCAATCTGGTCACGATGAAGTGGTGGACGGACCTGTGGCTGAACGAGGGATTTGCCACTTATGTGTCCACACTGGGTGTGGACAATATCGTTCCCGAGTGGCGATCCATGGCGCAGGAGTCGCTCAGTAATATGCTGCTCATTTTCAAGAAGGACGCACTGGAGAGCAGTCATCCCATATCGCGACCCATTCAGCTGGTCAACGAGATCACGGAGAGCTTCGATCCGATCTCATATCAAAAGGGCTCCGCAGTGCTGCGCATGATGCACATGTTCCTGGGCGACGAATCCTTCCGCTCTGGCATACAAAGCTATTTGCAAAAGTTCTCCTACGCCAATGCCGAACAGGATAATCTTTGGGAATCGCTGACCGAAGCGGCTCACAAATTTAAGGCGCTGCCCAAGAGCTATGACATCAAGCGCATTATGGACTCATGGACGCTGCAGACGGGGTGAGTGCTCAGTATAACAAAAATCCGAAATCTGAGCTACTCTGAACGCATAGTCTGATCTCCAATTTCTAAACCCTTCACAGCTATCCCATTATCAACATTACCCGCGACTATTCGTCCGGCAGTGCCAAGCTCAACCAGGAACGTTATCTACTGAATACTGGAGTCTCGCAGTCACTGCGAGGCGGTTGCTGGTGGGTGCCGCTCAGCTATACGACCCAGGGAGAGCAGGACTTTACGCACACGGCGCCCAAGACCTGGATGGAGTGCGGCAACTCTGGTGAAGCGCTGCCCAAGACCATTACGGGACTGCCCGGCAAGGATCAGTGGATCATATTCAATATCCAGATGTCGACGCTGTTCAAGATCAACTATGACGAGCGCAACTGGAAGCTGCTCATCGACACGCTCACCAATGGAGACTTTGAGCGCATTCATGTGATCAATCGTGCCCAGCTCATTGACGATGCGCTCTATCTTGCCTGGACGGGCGAGCAGAACTATGAGATCGCTATGCAACTGTTGGAGTATCTGCGCCGCGAACGAGAATACTTACCTTGGAAATCGGCGTTGGAGAATTTGTCACGTCTCAAGGGCATCCTCAGACAAACACCCAACTATGAGTTCTTCAAGGTTAGTTGAGTTCAAGACCTCGTTCCATATGTGGCTACACTCTTATCCTACTGCCAACAAGTCAACGTAACCCAGAGCTCTCATTCTAATTTTTATTTAAATTGCAAACATCATGCGGCCCGACACTAAATTCACAATGTCAAAGTTGTATTTTTTCGTAAGTCCACTCTCTAGACCAGATCATAAACAAAGCCAAAAATTCATTTGGAATTCATTTCGTTCTCAATGTCTCAATGTCTATCTCTCTCATTCTCTCTATCTATATTTTAAGCAAGATGTAGCAGTCGGATAAGCTCGACTGCGTCGTACTCGTTCATGCTAAAAACTAAGAGAAGTTTGTTAGATTATCGATTAATTTTCCGAGATAACTTAATTGATATTAATTTGGATTAAGCAACTATATACATATATTATTTTTCAAGCTGTCGGTTTTCCAAAGCCCTTATAATGTTGAGGTCTATATTGGAAAGTTATTGTTAGGAAAACCCTTTGCAAACTACTTTCATTATACTCTTAAAGCGGTTGAAGATAGAGTTTTAAACATAACTTTTATATAGAATTCTATATATTGTATGTACTTCAAATTTTTTATTTCATACTGTAATATACCTTCTATCTGCTCCACCACAACCGCAATGGGTCATAGAAACACTTGAAATTTATATAAGAGTCCATAGCTGTCATCTAACCTCTCTCAGTCCCCATACACTCTCTTTGCACAACATGAACGAGTATAGCTAGAACAAAACAAACCCGTATTCACATCACTTGACATTGCTCTTCGATATTCATTCACAGCGTTATGTGCAAAAACTAATCGAACCCATCTATGAGCATCTGAATGGCTTGAATGACACCTTCGCCGACATTGAGCAGCAGGATCAGGTGCTGCTCAAGACACTGGTGGCTAACTGGGCGTGCCAATATCAGGTGGCCGATTGTGTAGCCAAGGCGGATGCCTATTTTGCGAGCTGGCGTAACGAGCCGGAACCGGACAAACGGAATCCGGTGCCCCTCAATTTGAGGCAAACGGTCTACAGCACCGCCATACGGCATGGCGACGAAGCTGATTGGCAGTTCCTCTGGGAGCGCTACAAGAACTCGAACGTGGCTGCCGAGAAGCGCACGATTTTGTCATCGTTGGGCTGCACACGTGAGGTGTGGCTGCTGCAGCGCTATCTGGCCCTCACCTTTGAGCCCAAGGAGGGCATACGCAAGCAGGACTCGATGTGGGCCTTCCAGGCGGTGGCCTACAATGAGATTGGCTTCCATTTGGCCAAGGACTACTTCATGAACAACGTGGACTTCATTTACAAATTGTAAGGCATTCTCTTCCATCTAGTGGACTATTTTTGTTGCTAATAATTTTGTTTCCACCTCAGCTATAGTCCCATTGTCAAGGATATGTCGCGGCTGTTGCCGCCCTTCTCGGAGCAGATCTTCCAACAGAGCGATTTCGATGATTTCAGGAACTTCGTCACCAAGCACAGGAGCTCACTGAAGGGCCTGGAACAGGCCATACAACAAACCCTAGAGACCATGCTCATCAATGTCCAGTGGAGGCAACGCAACTACGATCAGGTCTCGACCTCCATCAGGAGTTTGATTGATAAAAAACCAGAATAAAATTAAATAAATAAATGATATAATGAAGTCATATAGAGGTGTTATATTCAACATGTATCGTTAAATAAATTATTTCGTACGCAAGCCCTCATCAGCTAATTGAAAACTCTCTCAAGCATGGCATCATTTTAAATGTTCCAATAAACAATATTAAATTAATTATATAATATCAAGAAATGTTAGTTTTACTGCTGTTTTGAATTTGAAATTTGAGACGAGTCTAAAAAATAAAATTGAAAAGATAAGAGAAAATAAAGAATTTGTTAATGTTTCGCCTTCTTGTCTTGAACTTTGAGCAGGCATCACACGCACGTCTCATAAGTAGATCCATAAGACTTCATATTCAGCCACGAATCGATATCATAGATTATCGTCGGGTTGTTGTTAGACTATTGTAATAATTTTGTGTGCTTTTTTAGTTAAAAGAATTATATTATTTAAATATTAGTTAGCATATATAATAAATGTTTCATAGCATATTCATAACTCATTCGCGCTCACTTTTCCTTGTCATCTGCCTCATTGATTTCATCTCATTACTATTTCAACTCTCAAATATGCATATTTCGTGCTCTCTATCTATTCATCTATCTTTTCTATTATCTCGATAATCAAAATTCACCAAGACCTGCGATTTCTCAATCGTCACTCTACTCTAGTATTAACATTTTAATCTACTCCAACTGACCGGTTTTAAGCTCTATAGAATCTAGCGCTTTACCCAAAAATAAACATGTCTAATAAACAATAAATACAAATTTGAATTGAATTTGAATGTCAAAGTATACCTATACACATGATACCTATACACATCTATAAAATAGAGAATGGTATACTAAACTAAATTCGCAGTTTGTAGATAAGTTGTTCAAATTTCATGTTTTTAGCTAATTTGATTTGCGCTTTCAATATCTTATATAATCTCTACATAAAACATATTTCCAATTTACAGATATATAGCTACAACTAACTAAATATGATTTATATCTAAAGTTATCAACACTTCAAACAAACTTTCTCCAAAATTTCTTGCACATTCGAATTCAGGCATGCAAATTATTCAGATCACATATAAAATGTACATGGATTATGTTTTTATATTTCGTATATTTAAGCATGTTTTATTATGCTAATCAATCATAATAATAATGACAATCATAATCATAATCATAATAATGGTAATTGGAATTAAACGGAGCTTCTTGAACATAATTTTGTGAAAACTTGAATTATTTTTGTTATGGTTTGTTTTTTATTCCAGTTGCTGTTCGATTGGAATTTTTGTTAGATCTTACGAATTACAATTACAAGCTAAATAAATATGTATGTGTGTGTGTGTTTGTGTTTTGTAAATGTTAATATCACTAAAACAGCGCTCCTGAAAAGACGTAACTAAACTCTTAACTCTTAACTAAAGAGCTGAACAGATTGCGAAAAGTATTTATTATTAAATTTAATGTTTATTATTATTCAATACAATTAGCATAGGTGTATGTGTGAGTGTGTGTGTGTGAGTTAGCATAATGAAGTATCTGTGTGTGTTGTTGTTGTTGCTATCTTTATTTTGCTTTAGTTTGTCCTATGAAAAACATGAGTATAAACTTTTATTACATTTATAACAATTCTCTGATTGACTTTCAATTTGATGCACTTTTGTGAACGTGTGTGTGTGTTTTGTTGTTCTACTTCTTCGTCTTGGTTTGCTTGCTGTTCTTGGCCTATACTTAAAGGCTTATTGGTTTGCATTAAATTGTAACAACTATTTAACACTTGATATATGATGTATGCTTGGGACAATATGTTTATTATATATATTTATTTATATGTAGAAATATATCTATTCTATGTCCAGATGCATTGATAATCATTTTTATTAAATATGTACGTATATATGTATTTGTGTTTATGTTTATGTTGAACAAAATATTTAGCTACTCTTTGAATTACCATTTATCGATCTCACCTGAAGCTGCCTTTTGGCTATTTCATTATGGAAGTTATGCACAAAACTGATTTATTAACTATATTCAAAAAATGTATTATCGTACTATGTAAATTACTTGAATTGAATTGAGCTTCTGTTTATGTTAATTTACAAACGACTTAGCGAGATTTGATGTGTGTATGTGTGTGGTGTGTCTGTGTTTATTTATAATTATTATAATGAAACGCGAAACAAGTATTTGCATAGCGTTCGTAACGTGTTAAATTCGTGTTTTACAATTTTAGCTTTGATTTCTTTTGTTATTTTCAAAATCTGTAACTGATTTTATAGCAAATAAAAGCAACAATACATAATGTATGCTAAACAGAAAATAGCGTGAATATATATATATATATAGAGAGAGAGAGAGATGTATATATATAGAGATGTATAGATGTAAAATTTTGCTGAACTAAACGCAGAAGTAGTACATTCTAAATGCCATTTGTGTCAAACTAATTGAATTGTTAGCCAACGGCTTTAACTGGACCACAACTAACCTACACAGTTGCCCAGACCCGAAACAAGGGTTTTGGCTGGGCGTGTTAATTAATAATTATTTATATCTTTTTTTTTCTCTCATTTTTTTTTTTTTTTTTTTTTTTTTAGCTGGCTTCAGTCATAAGGTTATTTAGTTTTAAACAATTTGTTGTTTCGTATATAAGAGTTATTAAATGTAGTTTCCTTGCTTGTTAATTTTTTTATGCATGTAGATAAACGATAGAGCTTAAACGTGTACAATTGTTTAACAAACAGACTTCTGCTTCAACTTATGCCCACACTCGTGTGACCTAAACTAAGAGACGTATTTGTATATGTTTCCTATATATTTATATATATAATGCATTTGAATGTAAGTTCCTACATAGCTGCTTTATCTATATAGTTGCTTATTTAATGCTGCTGCTGTTGCTCGAGCTAACCTTAGGGCACATCTGTTTTACATTTGATGACCTTGCGCAGCGTCGCAAAAACTTTTCAAATCTTGTGCAAGCCACTTTGCAGATTATCATTTGACCAGGAGCTCTGTGGTAGTTGCTGCGCTGTCGTAACTCCGACCGTTGCAGCTGCGGCCGCTGTCGCTGATGATACCGACGCTGCTGAAGTTGTCTGTGCTGGTGGTGGTGTGGATGATGAGCTCGGCTTCTGTGGCGTAGCCGGCTGCAAATCGAAGCGTGCATAGAATAGCAAATATGGTGTTATTGTAATTTTGCGCGTTGGCGACAGCAGCTCCTCAAATTCGCGCTGTGTCATCGCCTTGATCTTATCATCATCACACATATACCAAATGGGTTCGCTGCTGTTGCTCTGCGCGTAGTTGGCTTTGACACCGCCACGCCCCGTGCTGCCATAGCCCGTGGGATACGAGGCACAACTGTTGGTGGCGCTGCCATAGCTGAGATTGCTGTTGCTGCCATTCTGCAGGGATTCCTCGCTGAAGTCGCTGTTGCTGGCACTGGTGCTGCCCGCCACGCTCGCCTGTTGGCTGCAGCACAAGCGCATCGCACAACAGTTGATTCCCTGACAGGTGGTGTTCATGCTGAGCTTGCCAATGCCATTGGTGATGGTCTTGCTGGTGAATCCGTTCACGTGCTTCACATTTTTGCTCATGTCGCCGCTGCTGGATGTTTTGTTGCGGCCGAATTTCATTTTCTTCATCAAACTGGTGCCCGACGAGGCCAAAGCCGAAGCGGCGGCTGACACAGGCAAGCTGGCAATGCTGCTAATCCCATTATTGCTCGGCGCCGCATTCTCATTGCCAGCCGCTGGAGCCGTTGACTGATGTTGTTGCGCGCTGCTCGTTGCATTGCGCCGATCCTTGGGGCAATTGACATAATCACTGGCCAAATCCAAAAAGCAGGTGTACGCTATATAATGACCCACTGTTAAGGTGGCGCCCACATGCGTTATAACGCTGTACAGCTTGTAGACGTGCAGCTTGTTGCCATCACTCAGCTCACAGCACTTGGCACAGAAGCAGGGCAGCGTAAATGTTGTGGGCACATATGTGCTGACCTTCTCCATGCCGCCCGAGAACCGATTCAGCTGGATGACTAACAGACGTGGCAGCACCTCATACGATATGGAGCGTATGGCCTCAGTGTAGCCCGTACACTGGTTGCAGCTGTATTTGTTATCGCCGCGAAAGTATTCACGCGTTATGCATGAGTTCTGCAAAAATACAAAGTAAATTCACACATTAGACAAATTAATCATTCAATGAATAAAAAATAATGAATGAATGGAAACTTAAGAAGGCTAAATAGCAATTTAAATTAACACGTCAGAGAGCTTTAAAAGAATCTGCTTTCAATTGGAATTCGATAATTATATTAATGGAATTAATACGACAATATTATATTATATACGAACCTGTATATAGGCGCTGGGTTTTTCCTGCAATTCGGCATTATCATAACCCGAAATCGGCACAGGTACTGAGATATCGAGCATGCCCTGTTTCTGACGTGTAATTGTCTCACAGCTCAGGCATTTGGTGGTCAGCACCACAATGCCTTCAAAATCAGAGCTGAAAAAGTTGAGGTTCAGCTCGCGAATGCGCTCCTCCAAACGCATTTTATCCTTGAGCTGACTAGCCGTATTGATTTCATCATCACTGGAATATTTTGTTGGTGCGGGGGATGCAGCTGCTGCTGTGGTATTACCAGAAGCAACAGCCGCAGCTGGAGCAGCTGGAGCACCACTGAGATCGACTGTGTTTAAATAGAATAGACTATTGGAGGCGACATGTGTGTTACCCATGCCACCGCCGGCTGTGGTTGGACTATTATCTTTGAGCGGTGACTGCAATCGTGTCGCCTTTGAGGATTTCACTTCATCTTTTCTCTTTGATTTGCGTGAGAAAAATGATGTTTTTGTTGATGTGGTACTTTGATTTTGACTAGTTGCTATCGAGCCATTGCCGGAAGCGCTCATTAGCGCATGATTGCCCACATCAGAGCGCTCCATGGAATCGACCGTGTCCGTATCATCAGGATTGGCAATATAGCTACATAAACCAAAAAGCCAATTAGTCAATTTGTCACATTGCATTCAATGATAACCCAACAACTCACCCATTCGCAATCACTTCCGGACATTCGCCAATGGCCTTTATCAGCGACTGATTCGTTTCGCGTATGCAATTCAACACACACATTAGAAACTCGTGCGCATCCTGTTGCTGATTGCCCTCGAATGTGGCATTAACATCCTGTATGGCATGTAGCAATGTGTCCGCATGATAGGGCTCACTGGAGTCGGCCATCTCATTGCCATGCAGACTGTTATACAGATCGTGCAATTTCTCACTGACCGACTGATGTGTTGACTTCTTGCTCCCGCTGCTGGTGTTGCTGCCGCTGCCATTGATCGTACTATTGTACGGATCCGATGTGGCCAGATCTTTGCTGCTCCAGCTGCGTGCATGCTCCAATTGGGCACCACCTCCAGCTCCGCTTACATTGCGGCCCAGGGAAGCGGACTTGGCATTCTGTTGACGCTGTATCACCTGCTGCACCACATTCAAATCCTGAATCAGATGATGCAAATTGTGCAAGAAATGCGGGGCAAAACGTAACGTATACACCACCGAATTCAGATAGCAAGTGTTGCCAATGTTGCACAGCGTGCCCATGGTGGGCACATGGTTCAATGTGGTGCTACCACTGCCATTTAGGCCGCTGCCAAGATTAGAGCTGGCGCCACTCGAATTGCTGCCACCGGCTGGGCCATAATACTGATGGCTAGGCAGTTCAGGTGTATCGCTGTCTCCGGTGACGGCTGAATTGCCTGCGCGCAAGCCAGTGCCACCCGACACATAACCATTGGCCACGCGCCGCTGTTCGTCCGTGGACGTCTGATAACGTCGATCGTATAGTGACATATTGCAGCTGCGTTTGCGTTTGCGAAAGGCACGCGGAGCCGGTTTGGTGGAATCAAGCTCGAGTTGAGCTGCAGCGATGGCCGCTGCTGTCTCCGCTGAGAAATTAGAGTCGATCTCGATCCTACAGCGACGTTTGCGATTTCTACCGCCGACGTTGAGACCTCCTGAACCTCCGCGTCTCTTTTTTCCAGTTAGCTTGGGCTCTGGCTCCTCTTCAATGCGATTCCAAAACTCTGGTTTGAAATGCTCTGCAAAATGTGAAGCTCAGATTGTAGCAATTGTTTGTTAAGTGAATATGTTTCAGCTGCTTACCTAACTTTATATACTTAAGATACTCGACAGCCTCTGTGGGTGTGGGTGACGACTGTACAGTAGTCGGTGGTGGACTCGACGCTTTCTCCGGTATGGATGTTAGGTTGACTGCAGCTGTTTGCCGTGATCTTAGACTAGCACAGCGCGTAAGCTCTGCCACATAAACCCGTCGAGTACGTTTGCGCTTCGGCACCGTCTCCAAATCTTTGTGGACTGGTTGTTGCGGCTCAGCGACCTGATCTATGTACTCTTGTACCTCTGGATATATAACTGAACACGTTGATGTGGCCAACGAAGGCGCGTCGAATTCAGTTTTTGTTGCAGATGTTGTGGAAGCTTTGGGTTCGTGTGAAATGCTTGTTGACTTCAACAAAATGTATGGGTTCTGACGGTTGTTTGGGCTTTTGTAGTTGGTGGTGGTGTTCTTGTTGATGCTGATTGGCGGAAGACGTACTTGTTCCTCATTCAGCTCATATATTTCATATGCGTGCATCTTTCATTATCCTGTCAAAAATTACATAATGATAAATTGTATCCAAGAAAGTTAATATAATTTATTACATGCTGATTATGTTTAAATGACAATACTATAAATATAAATTATATGAAAAATGTTAGGAATAGAGGTATACAGTTTTTAAAATTTGTCAAGGGAGACCAGGGTTGTGATATGTACATACATATATAAACCAATATGCATTAAATTCACAGAGGAAAACATTAATTAATGTATGAATAACAAATTTAATAGGAAAACAGAAAACAGAAACTACATTGTACACGATTTCTTCGAACTGATATTCTGACATTCACGTGATGACATTATTTTGAAATTGAAAGAAGCCGGTCACACAGTTTGCTGCATACCCTTCTGGCAGCTCTAACAGCTGATACTATTCCTCTCTCTCTCTCTTCCTTTCTCTCTTTAACTAAGGGAATCTTATTAGCCAATACTATTTTTATTTTCAGTACAACTTTCAGGTAATGCCATTATAAACATTTTAGCGATCGCACGCCACTGCGTGAGTCCACACTCAATTTTGTTTGCATGTGTTAATTGAGTGATTCGTCAGCTATTCTAAATTGTTGTCCGGTGATAAGGTGATAAGGAATTGTATAATAATCAACCATTAATCTTAGGTAGAGGTGTTTGTGATTCATTTCAACAAAACTATTGACAATCAAGGGGGCTTACATAAATCTGAGAAACGCGCGTGGTTAACTTTCCTCCAGGTTCTTCACATTTGATTCTGAATTAAAACTCTGATAGTAATTTTAGACAGAAGTGCATTTGCAATTGAATCAATTTTCTATAAATCCATAAAATACTGATTTTTTTTGGCAATTATTTGTGCCCAATGGCAGTATCATTAGATGAGATTTTCCTATTTTAATATGATAAATGTGCCCAGCACATGAGCTAATTATATAAAGTTCAAATCATGGCGAGAGCCTTGGATGACTGCTCATGAAAATTGACGGCGACAGGTGGGTAAGCGGGGTTGAAGCGTAGCTTTGGTGAGGTAGGCCAGAGCCAAGCATCGATGGGGGCGGATACAGAGGGCAGCAAAGAACAAACAAATATTAATGCGAATGAAATATAGAAAAGGTGAACGGTGAACGTAAACATGAACATGAACATGAATGTGAACGTTAACTGTGTTTGAATTGCTATTGATTTTGTTGCTGGAATGAAGGTCACATGTCGCACAGGCTGCAAATACAAGTGACGGAAAAGAGCGCATGATAATGCTAAGGTTACACATTTAGACGGCGCGAATAAGACGGATTGAGCACACACACACAAACACACAACTACAAATGACAGCAACAACAACAGCAACAAATGTAAATGCAAATGCAAAGTAAACAGTTATAATAATAGAAGCTAGATTTGCAAATTTGCTGGATGCTGTGATATTCATTTTGCAAAATGTATGTAGATGTATGGGTGTGGGTGCGCGTATATATGTTTATCTGTTTTCCGTATTTTAATGAGACTCACATATTTTGAGGAACAACATTTGCGGGCAGTTGCTATGATCTGTGTAGCATTGCTTTGGGTAAAATAAACAATTTCAATTGCCGCTGCCAAATGTCATGAAATTTCACTTGCAACGTAACGAACGTAGCGCAACGTAAGAATCATACACACACATACATACATACGCACGCATGCAACGCTCCCCGCACTCGCTAAACTGACACCACACACACTCTAATTTTCACTTTTTTTCACTGCGGCGGTATTCGTATTTGACTATCGCAACTAGTTTTGTACCTGGTTAGGAAAACTTTGTTCAGTGCTGCACTTCAGGGCACTGTAGCGGTGCTGCGCTTACACATTTACATTTATTTTATTTCGAGTTTCAAGTGGTTTGAGGCACTGAAATTAGTTAAACTTATGCGCCGTAAGCGTACGGCCGCTCTCGGTGGCAGATGATATTCACTCGTTGTGTCGGTATTCGCCACTCGATACAATCGGCAGAGTTTGCATCCTATCGTAAAATGTTCCCTCCTCAGTTAACAGTGTTAGTGTTGTCGCTGAAATCGACTCCACACACATAACATGACATGTAGCAGACTATGGCAATACTGAATGTGTCTTCTTCTTTCTCTCCGGCAGAAATCACGATGTCGACTGGAGTAAGTAAAAAATGCGTCGGTTTAATTTGTAAATTAATGTGCAATCTTGCATTAATAATTTCAAAATTGCTGCTCAACAAGTGTAAAAAAGATTGAGGTATACGATAAATATTAAATTGCCACCACAAAATGTTTATTTGCAGACGCTTTACACTTACCCCGAGAACTTCCGCGCATACAAGGCCCTCATCGCGGCCCAGTACTCTGGCGCAAAGGTGAAAGTGGCCGAGGACTTTAAGTTTGGCGAGTCCAACAAATCGGCGGAATTCCTAAAGAAGTTCCCCTTCGGCAAGGTAAGTCTATGGTTTTAACGTATATACAAAATTGTTTCTTATCGCATTGGGCGTGGAGCATAGAGCTTAAAAGCCGGCTATGCAACGTCAGCACCTAAACTGTTGCCTAGTATACTTTTACGTAAATTAGGTTATATTCATCGGGAACGTGCAAAAATTTGCCAACTCACAAATTCCGCAAAATTAAAAATTTTGCGATTCTTAGAAGTCACATTTTGCTGGCTCTAAAACAAATACCGGCTTATAAATAAATATGTTTTTTTTATTCCAGGTGCCCGCATTTGAGACTGCTGACGGTAAATACCTGAGCGAGTCGAATGCCATTGCCTATTATTTGGCCAATGATCAGCTCCGTGGTGGCAAATGCCCCTTTGCACAGGCTGAGGTGCAGCAATGGACTTCGTTTGCTGACAACGAAATCCTACCAGTCTCCTGCGCCTGGGTGTTCCCACTGCTTGGCATTATGCCCCAGCAGAAGAACGCTAATGTCAAGCAGGACGCCGATGTTGTGCTGCAGCGTCTGAACAAGAAGCTGTTGGATGTCACCTACCTTGTGGGTGAGCGCATCACTCTGGCTGACATTGTGGTCTTCTCCAGCCTGTTGCACCTGTACCAGTACGTGCTGGAGCCAAGTGTGCGCCGTGATTATGTCAATTTGAACCGTTGGTTCGTCACCATTCTGAACCAGCCACAGGTTCAGGCTGTTCTCAAGGATTACAAGCTGTGCGAAAAGGCACTAGTCTTCGATCCCAAGAAGTACGCAGAGTTCCAGGCCAAGACTGGTACAAAGCAGCAGCAGCCAGCCAAACAGAAGGAGGAGAAGAAGCCCAAGGAAAAGAAGGAAGCCAAGAAGGATGAGCCCGAGGATCTGGATGCTGCCGATGAGGCTCTGGCCGCTGAACCCAAATCGAAGGACCCCTTCGATGCCATGCCCAAGGGCACCTTCAACTTTGATGACTTCAAACGCGTTTACTCCAACGAGGATGAGGCCAAGTCCATTCCTTATTTCTTCGAGAAGTTCGATCCCGAGAACTATTCCATCTGGTTCGGCTCATACAAATACAACGAGGAACTCTCCAAGGTGTTCATGTCTTGCAATCTGATCACTGGCATGTTCCAGCGTTTGGACAAGATGCGGAAGCAGGCATTCGCCTCAGTATGCCTTTTCGGCGAGGACAACAACAGCACCATCTCTGGTGTGTGGGTGTGGCGCGGACAGGATCTGGCCTTCACCCTGTCGCCCGACTGGCAGATCGACTACGAGGTCTACGACTGGAAGAAATTGGACCCCAAGAGCGAGGAGACCAAGAATCTTGTCACCCAGTACTTCTCATGGTCTGGCACCGACAAAGATGGCCGTAAATTCAACCAGGGCAAGATTTTCAAATAAGTTGCAAACACGGAATATATCTAATCGAGATTCAAAATGCAGCAGCGCAGCGCAGCAAACACGATGCCTATTTCTATTTCTAAGTTCCAACTGATTAGTAATGATATAAAAGTGAGTCGGAAACGTCGTGCTGTATTACCATCTAAATATATATACAAATGTCCTGGTTTGCTCAGCACGCCAAAATTTTGTACTTCAAATAGTTTCAGCATTTTGCATTTCTGTTAACACGAATTGTTTTTGTAATCGAGTTTAATACAAGCAACAAAAGAAGAAATTTATATGTCGAACAGACAGCCAGGTAATAATTTATATACGGGAATTTAAAATAAATACGCGTTTTCTACTACATCGAAATGAAGTCTCAATTCAAAGGCAATTGGAGATGGAGCTGAAATTGACAGCAGATCTGAAAAAATGTTGATAGTATTCTAATGCGTAGCAGACGTTAGGGACTAACAATAGTTAATCTAATCTAATATTTAGGAAGTTTTAAAGCAGAAATTGAAGTTTTTACCGATAATGTATAGCTTATAAATATAGAATATTTCGGACCACGATCACTACAGGGATCGATTACAGTCTTATCACATTAAGGCACAAAGATAATTTTTAGATGATTAGTCAACTAGGCTGCTAATAGAAATCACTCAATATTTAATTAGGTTACTTAATTTCGGTTGTATGAATTACATTCATTTAGGCAATCTTTATTGGCTTCATCTTTTTTAGTTAATTCGATCAATTTTAGCTTATGGTAAAAGTAGGTTGAAAACAATCTATAGAATTGAAAACAATTTGTTATTGCGAACTCTTCAGCACAGTTCTTTCGTTCTGCCTGCATATGAATATCAACAAGGAAATGCTAGAAAAACGCGTCGCCGACTGGAATCATAGTTGAATCCAGATATGAATTATTTCCGCTTGATCACAACCGGGCCGACATTGTCGCCCGTGTTCTTGTTGTGCTCGCCATGGCTGCCATCACAGTAGGGCCACTGAAAGCAAGAAGGATCATTGCAAGGATCAGCTTAAGTAGTCAATAGGAATTTCAGTTATACTCACGTTCTTGGTCTTCCAGCAGCGACAGAAAGCGGCCTTATCCGCAATGTTTTCAATATCAATCATGTCAACGACCTTCGCCTCGTGCTTGCGTATGTTGTCGTTGCAACGGCCAGAGCAGGATTTACGCTGAGCTGCGGGACAAAGGGCCTGATACGAGATATAGCCAATGCCGACAACTACGGCAGTGGGTGGAATGAGAGCTAACCAATCTTTGACTGCAAAAGATGGAATGAGAATATAAAATACTATTGCAGAAATACTAAAATACTAATTCCTAATTAAGTGGGCCAAATTGTGAAGACAACAATTTTGCCCGGCTAAAGAGTTCTTTGCAAATTTCAAATATGTATTTGTTTGCATGTCAAATTATGTTCCTCAAATTAAACTTATCAATAATTGCCTACTGTTTATCTATGATACAGATAAAAAGTTTATGAGCTTTTCAGTGAGAATTCTCGTTTTTCTACACAAACAACAAATTCAGCAATGGCGCTTTTTTGACCCAAATGTTGCATAATATGTTGGCTCAGGTGAGCAGCACTAGGATAAGCTTATAAGAAATATACACAAACATGCTTATACATGCCAGATAATCACATAGTCTTTTACAACTTTAGCTTATTCCATTTGTCTTTATAAATCTAGTAAATTTATTTAGAGCGCCCTTTAGTACGATTCCAATGTGCAGACAACGCGTGGCACTCACATGATAATTTAAACCAGCCGCCAACACTGTCGGGCACCGGCAAGCTGGACAAATAATTTGGCAGACTTGTTTTCACTGCATGCGATAATGATTGCATTTTTATATTATTTCCGTGTGCTTTCTTTGTAAATGAAACAAAAATCTAGTACACAAATCTCTAAGCTGGTTGTTTTTATTGTTGTTGTGTAGGGTTGAGTGACCCTAGCTGCAAAGCAGAAAAATACATTAAAAATACCACAAATATACTGGCATGAAATAAATAATTTTAATTGAAAATATTCCAACAAGAATACTTATTATAATGTAAAAATGATATTTAATATATATACATTATATTTTGAGTTAATGGACTATATGTTTGCACATATTGATCGTATTTACTGAATTCCTGTCCCTGCAAAAAATTATGTTGTGAATACTTATTATTCAGAATACTTAGTAACAGTTACAGCAATTCTGCCCATCTCTATTAGCGCTCATCTCTATCTCTACACAGCGCTTGTGAAATATTTGTTTGCGGTCCTTTTTCATTAAACAAAATTAATAAATGAGCCGCGTTCCCTTTGACACTTGGACCAAGCGCGAACAACTATGCCTGGCCTCGGCAGTTTCGTGCAGTGGCGACCAGAATTGGATAACAGTTAGTCGTACACTGAAGGCAGTTTGTGGCAATGGAAACACTCGACCAACGGATTGGTATTCTCAAAAAAACTGTGCCGTCCAGTATGGCCACCTGCTGGAGACAGTTGAGACAACGAAACGTAAGAAGCGTACCAACGAAAACAGCGGCTTCTCTTCGCCAGCTACTGTGGCCGTGGAGACGCCCACAGAAATACTGTTGCGACGGTTAACTGAGGAACGCCTGCTGGAGGTAAAAACTCAGATGCGTCGAGATCAGGAGCTGTATTTGAAGGTGCAGCGTGAAATTGAGGCCTTGCAATCCGACGAGATGACCGAGAAGGAGCTACAGCAAATGTGGCAGGAAATCGAAAAGGAACAAGAAACAAAGCGCATAGACGAAATGAAGCTTGAGAATCGAATGCGAGAGCGGGAACAACGCAAGAAGGATATTGCTGGCAGCTGGCGCAACAGGGAAAGTGCAACAGGAAGACGCTCCAACCTGACTGCAGACACTACATCCGTCGACATGGATGTAGAGGATATTCCAGGTTTGTTTCAAAATAAGATTTGAATGTATTATATATTAAATAAGTGAATTTACCTTCAGCAGCCAACCCGCCCGGGGGCAGTAACAAACAGCAAGCTGCACCCGCTCCTTTGCTAACATCGCTACTCAAATCGCCCGGCGGCAGCAATGGCAACACCGCTACATCGCCAACAGGCAGCACAGCAGGAGCGGGAGTAGCCCGTGCGACGGCAACGGCGCCAACAATAACTTCGTTACTCACAAGTGGCGCCACTGCCATGCCGAATCAGCCGGCAGTCATATTGAAAAGCTCCAATGATCCAGAGTTTATGACACGACCCATAAGCGGGCCGCCTCCACCTGAGGTACCCATCACCGAGCGGAGCCCCTCACAGGCAGCACCTACGCTCTCAATGCTGTTGGAGAAGAATAAAGTAGCTGCTGCAGCAACGGCAACAACATCTACTACCAAACCAAATGAATCGCCAACAATATCCGCAGATGCGGAATCAAGCGCCAGTGACAAACAAGCTGCAGCAGATCTCGAGGCAATTTTCACAGATGATCCCGCGGAACAGCATCTGATCGAGGATTTTTGTAAGAACATCATTGATGACATTGGCATTGAAATGGTGAGCGTCATTGATGAGGAGATATTAAAGAACGTGGACAATGTGGTGTCACCAGCTGAGTCGCCAGCCCAAGCTGAGCCAGTTGACTTTGAGGATAAACTGGAGTCGTTAAAGCAAGACGATGCTACCAGTTGCAAGGCCAGCCAATCACCGGCACAGCCAAAAACACAGGAAGTGGTCATTGGCTCCAGTGATGACTCTAATGATAATATTCCATTGGCTGCCGTGGCCTCACAGGAGAGTAAGGAGCGTAGTCAGCCCTCGGTTGAAGCGCCAGACATAACTACTGACGATGCAGAAATAATCGCCGAGGAGTTAAATGAAACGATAACAATTGCCAGTAGCTCCAGTGAGGAGAACGCTAGGGAAGTGCCCACGCCTGTGGTGGCTGATACGGTCGAAGCAGCTGAAACTATAGTGAGCAAATCTCCTGTAGTAGTTGAAGCCAACACACCCGAAACCAGGAAGAAAACAGAGGAAGCTGCTTCTTCGGAGCAGACAGAGGAGACAATCAAATCAGAGCAAGTTGAGGCCAGCAGCGAAGGTGAGTGTAATCTCAAAGATATAAAGATATCCACTTAATCTTTGTTGCCTGCTTTTATTTCAGTGCCCAAAGAAGAGCCCAGCAAGGATACTAAAGATAACGCCGAGTCACACAAAGTGACAGCTGAAGCCAACACAGAGCTAAAGACGCCTGCGCCCACAACTGCCAGTTCAGTGCACGACACAGACGAGGAATCCTCGTCGCTGACAGACAGCAGCAAAGCGGATGATCCCATACGAAATGCTAAATCAAAGCAACATTTAGAAACCAAGCCCGATTCAGAGTCCAGCACTGGCACACGACAGACGCCAACCAGTGGCTTTGGGTTATCCAGCACACCGGTCCCTGCACCGGTTTCTGCACGTGCTCCATTGTTGCGCCGGCTACCGCATCGCGATCGATCCGAGAGTCCCATGGTAGATGATGATACGACAACGGCCAGTGATCATTCCACAGCCAGATCCAGCACACGTCGTCGGTGCTCCTCAACTCCTGTCATAGACAGCATACCCAATTCACCAGCGTCCAGTGAGCACACTGACGATCGTCGGGAGACGCGAGGCGCTTCAAAGAAGCTCTTCCTCAGTATTTACAACACGCTACTAGAGAGCAAACATGCGTCGCCCTTCCGGCGCGCCTTTATCGACGAGCATCCGCACAGGAAGGCTGAGCTGTGCCTACGCCCCATGGACTTGCCCACCATCAAGCGCAACATTGACTCCGGCCATCTGCGCAGCATTAACGAGCTGCAGCGAGATTTACTGCTCATGTGCCAGAACCTTTTGCTCGTCTACAAGCCGCACAGCACGCAGCACAAGACGGCGCTGCTGTTCATGCAAGAGTGTCGCTCGCTGAAGGAGTTTGCGGCAATCACGCACATGCAATCCGACAACAGTTCCTCCAACAGCAACAGCAGCAAAGCAGAGAAGGATAAGGATAAAGATAAGGAAAAAGAAAAGGAGAAGGAAAAGGAGAAAGATAAAGAAAAGGAAAAGGAGCGCACGCCAGCTGGCAACAAAGCGCGCAGTGGTTCGCGCAAGAGCCAAAGGCATCATTAGACTAAGATTAGTATTAACAGAAATACTCTTTCCAAATCATGTCAATAGAACTGAAAATCATATATACTTGCTATCAAGCCTGCATAATTTATATATAATTGATCCCAATATATATCAAATATATCTCTATAATTATTATATCAAATCTGCTAATGCTAAACATTTAAGTACATTGTACAATAAACCATTCATACACTATAATAGCCAACCATGATTAACCAGTTTGTATAATACAAACACACGATAGCCGCTGATCTTATAAAATGAATAATGATAAGAATATGTATAATACTGTATATACATATATATTTTTATTATCTTATCCAAAACAATACACAACTATGATATAAAGAAAATCAAATATAATTTTAATTGATTGTAATAATGAAAGAAACCAGTTTTAAAAGATTGTTTAAGTATAATCACATGAAAGCCGCTGCTCTTATAATACTTATAATAATGATATAGATATACTTTATAGATATATATAATAGGAAATCAATACAATAATATTACATAATGTAAACGAACTTTATTTAAATTGATACAAATAATTCATTCAATGATTATTCTTAACAATTAAAATAAATTTGGTTTGCTTTATATAATATTTTTGTATAGATTTCTTTCTGAGTATGAATTATATGATAGCCGCTGATCTTATAATACTTATAATAGTATGAGATAAAGTAGCGATATAAATTGATAAACATATTTAAATCAATACAATAATAGTATATAAAGTAAATAGATTTTCTTTCAATTGATAATAACAAGCTTCATACGTTGACTGTTATTATCAATTAAAATGAACTTGGTTTATCTTATATAATATTTTTGTACTTGTTTAAAACAATACATATATATACCACAATAGCTTGTAATAATATATACAATACTAAATAAATACGTATTTATATAGACTTTTCCAACAACTTTTATGAAACACGCTTGGTAATACTGTTAAAGTATTATCAAACGATAGCCGCTGCTCTTATAATACAGTTAAGCTTATAATAATAATGATATATAGAATATATTTGAATAAGCTAATAATATATTTATGAACTTAATCGAATACAGTATTCTATACAAAATCAAGACAAAAATTTTTGAACAAATAATTATAGGTCATGAAACAGGTTTTAATAACTGTTAACGTATTTAATATTATAACCGTATTTCTATAGTTGGTAAGATATTCTCTATAAATAGAAATCTTAATAATGATATTGATTGTTAAGAAATCTATTTAATGAATAGAGATCAATCGAATCGACTAATAATGCAGTCCCAGGGTTAAGTACTCTTGCAGACATGCATCTATATAAATATAAATTGAATTGCTATACCCATATTGGAACGACTGAAAAAGCCTAAGGTGTGAAACTTTATATAAATTTTTCTAAATAAACCATTAGGTTTATCCAAAATCATAATGATACTAAAATAAAATATATATAATATAAAAAAAGAAAAATCTGAAAACTATTTGATCCTATCGATATTAATATAACGATAAAATCGAATAGAGTAAAATATGAATATATATTAATCTAAAGATAAAAACAAATATAATTATATAAAACTTAAGAATCAGTTAATTTTATGTAAATTTTTATTTTGTTAATTATAAAATCAAAATCTCTACATCAACTTATTGATGGATTGATTATTGATCATCAGATCAGAGCTATAAATTCATATTTAAGAATACGATCTAATTGTTTGGATCGACTTAAGATACATATAGACCATAAGCTCACAATAGATTATCTTAAAAATAGTTAAGCAGTTGAGATATATGATAAAATATACAAATATTGTCTCTAGTAACGTGTGTTCAACCAGAATTTCATTCACATTATAAAAAGTAATGCATAAATTCAATGAATTATAGAGAGATACATACATATATAATCTAATATACATCCATAATATTTTTGATCATATATGATAAAATATACATAAATATATATAATATTTTATCATATATCTCTAATAACAAGTGTTCAACGCCTAATACAGAATTTCATTCGTATTATAGAGCATACATAAATTCAATGAATATATAGCTATGTCTGTCAAGGAAGCAGTTTGAAAGATTTATGATACAATTTACATAATACATAACATACATAATATTTCATTAGAATATACATATTATTCACATTTTATCATATATCTCTAACGGTGTTCAATCTCTAATCAAGAATTTCATTAAAATTATAGAATTTGATCTTTGCATCACTTCAATAAATTCATATACTATCTGTGTCAATCGAAGAATATTAAATTTTGTAGTCGTCGGGAGCGGGATGAGTGACAAACGGCGCGTCGATTCGGGCAATAGAAATTGCGCAAGCAACGCGAGAGTCGCAAATCGCATTGGCACAGTCGGGCCGCACAGGAGTCGGGTCCGCCAAACTCGCCGTGATCGATGGCGCAGAGGGGCTTGCCCCGGTAGCATTTCCACACGTAGGGCACAAAGTACTCGAGGTAGGCGATGCAGTTGCTCTGACCGTAGCACTTGTCGTGCAGGCGGCAGCAGCGATCGATGCCATCGTTGGGCACTCCATGGCCGCCAAAGCCGCAATAGCAGCCGTAGCCCTTGTAGATCAACGGATCACAGTTCGTGGAGCACTTGATCATGGAGTAGAGATTGGCTACATCCCGTTTGCCTCGATCGTTTGGTTGAGTGTCTTTGCTCAAAGCCCACTTCATGGAGTAGCCAAAGGGATCGTTGGCACGCGCTATATATACATTCTCTCCATTCAGCAGATCCTCCAGTTGCGCCTCTGCCGGACTGGGTGTTATGACACGTATATCAGTGATATGACCGTCCAGTTGTTGGGTCTTCAGATGCAGCGCAATATCAGAGTGTGGATAGTCTGAGAGTGGATAGATAAGCTTTTGCTGTGCTGGCTCTCTGCGTGAGAAGATCTTCAGTGATGATAGCTTCTATGTATATAACTGCTACCTACTTGTATGTCTGCTCTAGCCACGTCTGCGGCTGCTGCAATTCACCCGTCCAACCGGGCAATCCCAGCTGCTGCCACTCCCCCACGCTGGACTTGGTAGCAGCTACTTGAGGCGTCGTTGTGACATTTGGAAAAATTGGTTCCGCAAAGTCAGAGCGCTGCATAGTCACCAGCTCACTGTTGGGCATTTTGAACGTGAACGTTGGATTCGCTTGACGCATGCTCGCCCCATACATTTCCGGTATTATGTGCTCCAGCAGGTCGCTGTCATTGGTGATTCCCCTGAACGCCTTCCATAGGTCATCCACAACGCTATTCGCCTGGCACTGCACAGCCAGAAGCAGCACCAAAGCCACCTGTGCGCTTGCCCACCACCACATCTTGTCAAGCCTCAATCAAATGCACAAGCGGGACTCGTGCGATCCGTCCGAGTCGAGCGGCAATCAGAAATTGAAACTGGTGCGCCAGCGAAATGCGGTAGTTGGCCATTGGCCGCTAAGTACTCAACAAAAGAAATCAAATCAAGACTGCTGCGATCGAGCAAGGTCGAAGCTGAGATACCCTGTAAGCGACATTAGCCCAAAGTATATGCAGTTTATATAGTCTGGAGTGGGAAAGTAGAAGGAGGTAGGATATAGGAGATAGGATATAAGAGATAGAAGAGGAGAGAGATAGGACAGGAGAGGAAAGGATACCAGGTATACTATAGGAGGTAGCAGGTAGTAATATATATCTCTTTAAATTCATTCTCATCTCTAGAAAATTTCATTATTACGACTGACACTTAAATGATATCTATCTCTCGGGGAAAGATATATATTAAAGTTAAGTTACATATACTTATATACACATAATATACACGTACTATACATATATAGAAACTTAAATGATATGTCTGTTTAGAAGAATAATTAATGTAAATACCTTTTAAGATTTATTCTCATCTCTCACTTATCAAAATTATTCTAAATAATTATCTCCATAAATTATCCAAGATAATTATACGCATACTTATCCATTACCCATGGTTCTAGAAAGAGTTGTCTTAAATTCTAGATTCTTTAGAAGTAATAAAATCCCTCTAAATAAATGAAGCAAATAAAGAGAGTTACATTTCCGTATAAAATTTTGGATAAAATAAATAATATATTATATATAAATACGTTTCACACAGCTGCTCAAATTCAATATTTATTTATCCTTAAAACCAATTGCCTTTAGGCATGTATATGCCCCTTGAACATTTGCCCAGGGTATCATAAAAATGAAGCATAAATTGTTCAAAATCGTGTTAATAGCAATATTAACAATGGCCAGCAGCTACGCTGGCGCCGACGTCGACGGATTTGGTGTGCGAGAAGAAAACGCATAAAACCAAATAGACAAACGGACAATGGCACAAATACGATGCCGAATCCAGCGCCGTTCGGTGGGTCAGTAACCGTAACCCACATTGCGTATACGCGCGAAAAGTTACAGCAGGCCCAATGGGCGTGGTTGAAGTGAAGGCCTAGGTGAGCAGCAACAGCAGCAGCCCGAGTCGAGCTATAAGCCAAGAGCAGTTCATGGTCAACGTTTAGGGCTTTTAATTACCACGCTGAACTACTTAGATTGCCCGCAAGGGGGTGGGTGGGTGATTGGCTGGTCTGCAGACCGGTGATCACTTGGCCAAACAAAATTGGCAGTAATGTGTGCAGCTTGTTTATGGTCTGGTTATAAATACATACATATGTTGCTGAAGTCATGCGCACACGTAAATACTCTTATACATATGTTGTTTATGTTTTACCTGTCTGCAATTGCACAGGTAATTTATTGTGGCCGCCTGCAACGCCTTCGTTACGTTGGTTGCATGTTACGTGTGAGAGCAAAAGCAACGCATTCACATCAAAACACATCTTACTTTCAAGTCGAAGTCGAAGTCGAGCATCGAATCAAGGTAAACATGAATGAAAATGGTAATGAACAGACACATACACATATAAATGTATAATTGCGTATACAAGTGTTTACTCAAATCATAGATTAGGTTAATTAAAAGCACGCTATTAGTATATGATATGATTACTTTAATTATGGCATTAATTAAACTGATTATATCAGCAAAATGATTTTGGCGCGCTTATCTGGTCAAGTTTGTTAATCGAAAAATGAATCGAGTATGTTGTTATCGGTTGAATCGCATCATGTTTATTTTGCTTTGATCAGTGCTGAAAAATATCGCAAGCTGCCGCTTTACAGCACTACATTGAATTCATCTGACTTATCGATAGCTACCGCCATGTTTGAATTTTTTTGAGCAGTTCAAGCAAATCCTAATTTGTTTTGCATATTTATCTGAAGTGCTGCAATCTACAGCAGCTGCATTTTTAACTATTCAAGGCATGCATCCAGCCTTCGGGCTGATCATATACATATATGTAAGTATATGCATTTCCTATCTCGCTTAGCACGCATCACTTAACCTAGGTTTACATACCTATCAAATACAGACAAAATGCTTCAATAAATTGCATACATATTTTATTTAGATTTAATAAATCTGATTACTATTCTGGCTCGTCCGGCCAGCCGAAGGGTCGGTCTGTAAACATAATACAAGTGTCTGCGCTGCAGCATCATCCTCGCGGGCAAACGGAAATGCCACGCATTGGAACAAACATTTTTCCAGCTGCCGCTGCCACTTCCACTGCAGTACTCGTTCTGCTGGAACAGTATATCCAGAGAAAAGACGTCGCTGACCAGAGTTCAAGCTGTGCTGTTCTGCTTTGCTTTAATCGCTGCATTGTCATCTTCTTTGCTGTTGGCTCGATCGACAAACCGACTGCTTCTTCTTCTCGCCCCTTTTCTACTTGCAATTGCCAGCATAGAGCTTGTTGTTCTCCTTCTGGTTATGGCAGTCGTAGTTGCTGCTGCTGTTGATGTTGTTGTTGTTTGTGGGAACGAGCACACAGCGCAGCGCACAAAGCTATTTTCAAATTGGAAAGGTTTTGCACTTCGCCAACGCAGTCAGCTCTCGGTAACTCTTTTTGTTCGCTTTGTTTGCGGCTTCGCTCCCGCCACCGTCGCCGTTGTTTCTGTTGTTGCTGCTGCTGTTAGAGCCAACTTCTTTCTCGTTAGTTTGTTATTTTAACTATTATATCAATTAGTTTCAACGTTTGACGGCTCCGCCAGCCTCGGCTCATTGCGGTGGCCGCAGCTACTGCAAGATTGTGGATGGAAGGAGGAAATGGAAATGGGAAAGCAAGGCGAAGGTAGGCAGCAGCGGGCAAATACGAAGTTCGAGGTTGAATTTTGCGCCGTTGCAATTCACTGCGCTTGGCTTTCACGCTGGGGTTGAAACTCTCAAAGAGTGTGCGTGTCTTTGTCTCTATCACTGTGTGTGTGCCTACAAATAGCAGCACTCTCATTTTAAAAATATGTAAATAACACAACAAACGAATGTTGCTTTTTTTTTTATTGGCCTTCCAGTGCGTTGGCATTTCAGTAGCGTGAAGAAGGAAATAGCGATCAGGGTTGAAAGGTGTTCCGGGCCTCGTTTGTGAGCGGCAACTGAAATTATACTTGGAGAAATTTAAATGCGGCAGGTGTTACAGTTAGACGCGTTGTTAGCGGCGTCGCTTGGCAGCACTGCCTGAAAAAACAGTAGAAAAACAAAGAACAGTTATTTTCTTTTGGACGATATTTTTTAATGCCCTTGCAGACAGTAAAGAGACACATATTTGACAATATTCTTTATGATGTGTATTATGTCACGGTTTTATTATTTCTCAAATTATGAAATATAGTGCTATAGAGAAACTAATTGCAAAAATGTATTTATATACCAAATACAGTTCAGTCTATGAATCTATCTATGCCAAGTTGTATCTACTTAGTTTTTGTAAAAGAGAGTAATCTATGAGTTAGATAGATCAAGAGAAGCAAATATTTTTTCGCTTTACTTTCCAAGAGTTTCGTTACACATTAAATGTCAAACAGCGCAACTCACATGCAAAGGGTATTCCAACAAAAAACCGTTAGTTACTTCTCTCTCTCTCTGTTCGATTCTGTCGCCTGGCGCATGCGATTGCGACAGACAGCGTACCCGCAGGCGCAACTGCGTCAACCCCCTCGATAAGTTCACACGCTGACAATTACAGCAACAACAAGCAGTAGCAGTCGCTAGACTAGACTCGCATATATTTGCGTAGCTCGAGGCATTTGTCAACGGGCGGTGGCAGTTACAATTCGGATTCGAGTTTGAATTTGAAATCGATATCCAATCGCGTGTCGCTTGGCCATAAACCAGATAAAACGCTCACAAATCAGACTACTCCAGCAGCAGCAGCAGCGGGATGCGGGCGCAAGGGGGCGTGTGAGCCAGCATGCATTGGCTTCCACTGTTGCTGCCGCGGTCAAATGGCTGCAACTGACAGTGCCAAAAGGTCAATAACTCCCTTCGTCGTTTTTTTGTTTTTTTAGCTGCGGGTGAGTGTGCGCGCTTCTGCTTGCCATATTATGTGGGTCACGGGTCAATCATGTAATATAATCATTTAGAAGTATGTACACACACATGTGCGACTGATTGATGCGCCAGACACAGCCCAAACGGAAGCTAATTGCTTTTTTCCTCCATTCTTCTTCTTATCGGTAAGCAAAGTTTTCTCTTTTCTTTTAATTTACTGTTGAAGAAAGAAGATTATTATTCTCAAATGTCAATATATAAATCTGTATAAATAATAGATATTGTAATATATCAAATTTTAATTGATATAAGTTTTTTAATATATATTTACTTTTTTTGTATATAGAGTGAACTAAATAAAATAAAAAAAAATTTAATTTTTCAATTAAACATTTCATTTCACTAAGTTTTCCTTTAAATTTTTTCTATAGTTTCCAAATTTTTTTTTTTTTTTTTTTTTTTTTTGCACCTTTTAATAACGACATGTTCACTCTTATCGATGCATGGTCTTCACATTAAATGCTTCTTATGACCAAATCATGTATTTAATGTCTTTGCACATTGCAAAAGTAAATGCGTTTTGGCTAATTGACGTGTCCCGATGGCAGCTGCTCCTGGCTCTTCTCTTTGTAATGGCCTCTTGGCCATGTTTTCTCTCTGCGTTTGTGTTGTGTTGTGTTGTGTTGACCCAACTTAATAGACGAGCATGAAATCTAGTCACGAACTTAATCATGAACAACCGTGCACTAGATCCATGTTCGCCGACAAAATAGAGTCAGAGAAGAGCAAAAAAAGAAATATCAGGCAGCAGCTGCAGCAAAGGCTTCCCCTTCAGTCTTCGCTCCGTCTCTCACTATATGTCTCCCTCTCTCGTGGTCTCTTCTTGCATTTGATCCATGCCATGCCATCCTGCAAGCAATGATTATTGCTAGTGCACGACTTTCTGTGGCATTTGGCTGGTAGTGTGCCTCCTCCTTCTACCTCTTCCCGCTCCTCCTTAACATTCACCTTCTCCTGGGCCTGTGGTGATCGGTGATTTTCTTATGTTTGTGGGCTTGGTTCGGTTTTTCGGTCACTTTTCGGATATCACTTCGTTCAGTTTGCTCGTGCCTGGCAACACAATTTCAATTGGGGCTCGTTTTGATCGGTTTTCATAGCTCAATTGGCTGTCAGCCTTCTCCATTTCCTCCCCTTCCCTCATTCCACTTCTTCTGTCGGGCGCTTGCTTTTTGATCCCAAGCGTATTGTATTTACATTTGCATTTGTATCTGTATGTGTTTGTGTGTCTGCGATATGAATGAATCAAGCTCGAAGCTTCGAATTAAGGTTTATTATTTTGATACCCTATTTCACAACGTAATTTTGAGTATATTGGTTATAGCTTTGGGATAGACATTAAGATTCGAAAGCCATTCTAATATATATTCTAAACAGATAAAGTAAACTAATATATCTAACTGATAAGCTGCTCTTATCATAATCTTAATTCCTCAAATGCACAATTTTATTCTAGACGATGATGTTTAATCTACTTTAATTTGATTCTTTTTAGAGTATTTCGCAGTCGCAATTTTCATAGAGATTCTCTTTCTGAGTTCGGCTCATTGCCGTTTCTGCTGATTTATACAATAATTTTTGCACCCTCTGCATGCTCTACTCCGCCCTGAAACCCATCGACCGATTGTTTAAGATTCGTGGCGTCGTTGCAGTTTGAATTTCTGCCTGATCTGCACAAAAGTTTTCAGGCCACACAATTCTACGGAAATTACTGTTTACTCAGACACTAGTTGTTTATTTTTCAACTTAATATATAGAATACAAATGAAAAATGGACAAGGGGGAGAGCCAGAGCAAGTTCTAGTTTAAAAACTATGCGACACATTATGGAAACAACAAGCTTCCAAGAAATTTCAGCAATTTGTTCCGGTAGCAAAATTAATGGAATAGAGTGACAGAGAGAGAAAGAAATAAAGAGACACAGGGACTGAGATAAAGAGGGCGCTGTCTGTCAGAAATCTGAGCCTCAACTTCGACTGGCAATACAAAAGATTGTTGAACTCTTAGGCCACTTGAAAACAAAATCTCATTTGTTTTTAAAATACAAGAAAATCACAAAATATTATATTTATATATAAAGATTTGACAATACAGTTCTAAAAATATTAATATTACGACTCTACTTGAACTTTGTATTAAAATATTTATTTATTGAAGTATTTGTTTAAATTGAAATATTTGGCCTCTTTTGAATATTAACAACCAGCGAGGGAGCACTCAAATTTCACAGACCCACTTGAAATATTCTCCATCTTTATTTTTCTTTACCAAGCAACACTTAATTTCGGAACATTTTCTGTTTGCTTTGAGAATATAAAAGTACTTTTGCCCCATTTTATTTATTTATTTTTTTGTCGAGCTGATTCTTTTTAAAATCATACACATTAGCGTTAATTTAGTGCGTATAATTAAGTCCGAGAAAAAACCCTTGGGAAAGAAATCAACATTGTTTGCACCCTTCTCTTACTCTCTTTCTGACAATATATATATCTCTCTCTCTCTCTCTCTCTCTCTCTCTCACTCTCTCTATCTGTCTCTTTAACATTTATTGTTACAGCTGCTAAAGCACAATTCATTTCGTTCTGTTCCGTTGACTTTTCTTTATTCGTGTGCGTGAGCGTAGAGTTGACTAATTACCTTTTTCGAAAAAAAAAAAAAAAAATAATAATAATAATAAAAATAAAATAAAAACGTCACGATCGGATGCCAACGACTGTGTCATACTCTGTCCATCAAATTGCATCGACACTATCTTTCAAACTGAAGGAGAAGAACATCTGAGAAGACAGAAGTGTGTTTGCCCATTAAAACCTTGGACTAAGACATTTATCAGGCCAAGTTTTAGACTTTCGTTAGACAAATCTAATATTGGCTTTGAGAATTGAGATATAACATTTTTGTTTATAGGTTGATTAAAATATAAATAAAAAAAAATGTTCATGCAGATTTAGCTACCGTTTTTAATGAGTGTGGATCTAGTCACAAATACTAAGTAAACAATGTGAAACACTGGACCCTCACTCACTAAAAACAGTAGCACGTAATTCCGATCCGAACCGTTCCATTCAATCCATTCAGATATTCTTACCATTTTCGGGGCGTTCACTTACTCAGCTCTCTGGCATTTCGTTCGGCTTGTTTTATTTTGATTTTTCTTTATTTTTCCTTTCATTGTTAATTTCAATTACTAAGCGATAGTGCTAAATAAAGTGGAACAACAATAACAAAAAAACGCCGCTGCCAGTTTTCGTGTTGATAAGAGCGACAGGCGAATCAGTTCTCCGCTCTGCTTACTGCTCTAGGCGTTACGACTCTTATCAACAAATGAGCTACGCACACGTATCCATATGTATTTAATGTGTATGTGTAAATAAATGATTCTTTTCGCGCCTAAACAAAAAGATCGTTGACTTTTGAAATTAAAAATTGAACTAGTTTGGTGTAGTATGGCAACGCTACGAAAGAACCGCTTATTTGCAAGCGAAAAAAATATTGAGAGCGCACATTTCTATACATGCTATGTATGTATACATACCTATACATTCATACACACAAAGATCCACACATGCAAAAACCAAAGCTTACACACGCACACAACACAGCAAACGCCGCTGCTGCCTGTATGCATGTATTTGTGAGTAACGATGGCTGCGCTGATGGCTCAAGTTGATAGCAGCAGTTGTTTTTGTTCTTGTTGTTGTTGCGGCTGCTACTGCTGCTGCTGCTGTCGCCGCCGACGTCGCTGCTTTTATTTCTTGAGTATGCCTTGTCTTCGCCGTCGACGTTGTTCTTGTCGTTTTCTGGTTCTTATGGCTGCCACGATTTGAAGAAGTATGGCGAATTACATACACACACACACAAACACATAGAAACAACCACGCACGAGGGCAAAAATTCAACTGACTATTCAGCCATGATATTTGCCAGCAGCACAACAACGACGGCGAATCGTTGCTCCCTTGTTGTCAATTTCATTTCGCAGATTCAGTTTTATTAAATTGTTATTGAAATTAAATCATTTCTAATTAGACGGCCAACCGACTGATCCAACTGTAAATGCTTCGTGCATCCGCTCATTATTTCGGTAAAAATGATGATGCCCATAAGTGTGCATGTGTGCCTGTATGTGATTGTGTGAGTCTGATGTCTCTGTGTGCGTGTCACTTGCCGTGTAATCAACGGCAATTTGAAAAAAACTGCAAAAACAGGCAACGCTCTACACACATGTACATACATTTTATTTTGTATGTACCTCCAAGCACGACTTTTGCATTTGTTGTATTTTATATATTATATTCAGTTTAATTTAATATCGTACATGAAATGTTTGACGCTCAGATTGTTATATTTTGTATTGAATTGACAGACGAACATGGCGGCCAGCTGCGAATGGCAATTAATGCAACAAGCTTCCACATTTTTGCGGTTAGTTTGAAATTTCGGCAGTGTACAGTTATTATTTTTCTATATGTAGGTAGGCGTCGAACCACTTATTGAACACTCACACATTGACACACGCGGCGAACGAAGAATTAACATGATTACAATTAAAGTATTATATAGTATTTTTTATCTTACTATATTTCTTTATAAATTCTTTTAACTGTCGTGTGAGTTTATAAGGCTAAATTGCAATAGTTCGGCGACTGCGCAACTTTAGTAGAATAATGCACCAGACTAACAACCACTCGCAAACGTTGCTCTTATAAGACTAACTCGAAGTTGAGCCAGAGACATACTCTATAGCGCAGAGCAGTGGTTCGCAGCAGAGCCAAGTCGTATACATGTACGCTGAGTGTGGAGCGAATAAAGAGCGCGGTCAGACCAAGAGCGTCGCTTTTCAAGTGAACGATCGTAACTCACCAATGCACAAAAATGAGTAGTGTGCTGCCAACGCGTGCGGCATAAAATCCTCTCTGATAGAAATATTTTCATAATATTTTTAAAACTGTAAGTAAAAGATATATGATAAATGTATAGTTGAATATAATCTTATTCCACTTATAAAAACATATATAATTGTAAATATTTGTTAAATTAAATTTTATAGAGTTGGCAGCACCAACGTGGTGGTAATTGAACTCTTAATACACACACACATATACTCAATGAGCAGCAGCCCACACACATACTCACACACATAAATACACAGTAGAATTTGAGTGAGTTGCGCTTGCGTTTGCGCTTGTGTGTATGGGTATGTGTGTGTGTGTGCAATCGTGTGCAAATGATACAAAGAAGAATTATATCAAAAGCGAAAGAAAATAATGATGACGCAGTGAAAAAATTATATTAAAATAATTACAACAGCGCGTTCAACTTGGACTTGGTGAAGACGTTGACGTAGACTTCGACAACGAAGCGTCGCTGCCGTTTGCTTGTCGACGCGCGCACCTTTTAACTGCTGCTGTTCTTGTTGCTTCTGCTGCTACTTTCCAGCTATCGTTAGCGGGGTTGGTTTGTTAAAGAATTGTAGTGAAATGCTTGGGAAAGGTTTTACAGTACGTACAAACAGAACAGTCACAGTCACAGGCACATGTGTGTGTGTGAGTGTGGATAAATATGTACATATGTACATACATACATGCTGTACATTGAAAGTACGTATGTAAGTATGTATGCATACGTGTGTATTGATGTGTGCGTGTTTGCATTTGTCTTTACGCGATTTTATTTCTTATTCTTTTGACAATTCTTTGCCAAAAGATAGGGCGAGTCTGAGAGCAAGGGTTCGTGACGTCAACGCTCTCGCGCAGCTGTTGCTCGACTGTCAGTCAGTCAGTCAGTCAGTCACTCAGTCATTCAGCCAGTGGTTGTCTTGTTTTTGCGTCTCCTTTCGGATCCGCATCCATTATACAAAACAGCTCGAGGGCCCTCGCGGGTCGATAATTTTCCATCAAGGTGACACAGTTTGGAAACGATTCTGCGTCTCCGTTTAGTCAATGAAATCGGCAAACTGTGCCTTTAAATATTTAATTCATTTTCCGCTTCCTGTAATTGATATGCACTGACGTTTACACCTCCCGCCTAATTGTCCATTCGCGTGGGTGCTGTTGCTAGTCCAAGAGATTTGTGTAAAGCTACAACAAACCTCTCGATCAGCACGTATGAAAGGAATACTGAAGTGAAGCTAATTGGAAAACGGGAAACACATTGTCTTCCCAGTGGAGAATACATGTACGACTAATGAAGCTGCAACAGGAATTGAATGAATTGAATTTTAAATGTATATCAGAACTGATTATAAAATAAAGCTAAATAAATGAATTTGCATTTTATAATCGATAAATGTGTAATGAAACATAGCGCTTTTATCAATGCGGCTTCGTTGGCTTGCTTAAAAGGTAACAATCTGTGGCCCAATGAAACGCTCAGCTCTTCTCACAGTTAACCCAATATAATATATAACACAAGCGCTGAGTTGAGCTAAGCTAAGCTGAACTGAGCTGCTTCGTTTAGTTCAAACCCAGCCCCAGTCGTAGCCCCGGGATCAGCCCGGCCCAGCCCAGTTCAGATAAAAAATCACACACGCTGCACTGGCTACTTGTCATTGCGAAAAATTCGAGGTGTGTGCAGAGCGAGTGGGTTGTACATAAATATGTATGTATATATATATGTCTGTAATCAGGCACAACCAACGAACCGAGCAACCATCGAAAAATCGTCGCCTGACCCATGCCAATGCAATCTCAGCTGTTGGAAATGCAATTGCCATTGCATTTTGTATCTTGTAAATGTCATTGGCCATTGCCCAACTGCCAACGCGTCCGACTGACTGCCCGTCGAAATGCACGTATCCGCAGCTCACTCACATTAAGTTACATTACGTACACTCCTTTTGTTTGCAATATATATATTTAAATTGCACCGCCGCAGCTCTAGCAAAGATGCGAGCCTATCTAATGGCTCAAAACAAATGGCAAAGTTCAAACGAGGTTAACAGCATTTCAAGCTGCAGCGGGCATCGGACGACGGACAACGGACAACGGGCAGGAGCACTCCTGCTGCAAGTCTGTCCAAGTCCGAATCTGAGTCCGAGTTCGGGGCCACCAAAATGGATGCAACGGCAGCCAAAGCTAAAGCAAACAAAGCCAACGAAACTAAACAAAATCAACGAATGAGTGAAGCCGAATAAAAAATATAAATGATCTTGATATGTAAGTAAAATATACCCTGTACCTGCGTTCTATGCTCTAAAATAAAGTTTATTTTTTATGATACTGAATTGCAAGGCTTACCATTCGATACATAAATTTGTTAAAAAGTTGTTACAGTCTCTAATAGATTGACTTATCGATTTTCGATAAATGCTACAAAATATTGATAATTTGGTCTAAGTTTATTTGGCTTTCAAATAGAAACTCTTCTTATCCCTGAGGATCAATGTGAGCATATATGTCATATATAAATAAGTTTCTATTATATCGGCAATTAATGTATGTATATAATTATTTAATCTATTCCTTAGCTTTTACTGCATTAAAATCTCATCTTCCATCACGCCTACAATGATAACAGGGTATACGAAAAAGGCCCAAAAGCATCTAAACGACAGGCAGTGGTAACATGACCATAGTAAGATAGTTACAGCTTCAGCTTCAACTACAGCTACAGCTTCAACTCCAGCTTCAATAAAACGATATGCGCACAAATCTGTGGACGTCTGCCGAAGTGGAGGCACATATAAAAACCTTTCTAACGATCGTTTACCTCTCGCAAAATGTAACAAAGGAGTCGGGCGAAAAGTTGCCTGGGCCAGCTTGGCTTGGCTATGGCTCTGACTAGGCTCGGTTCGGCTATGGCTTTTCTTGGCCTGGCTAGTTGATGCGGGCCAAGCCTAGGCCAAGCGCCCACTTCCTACTTGTTGCTCTCTTCGTGCTGCCAAGCGCTGCAGGCTCTGCTGCTGCTGCTGCTGCTGCTAAAGCTGCCCACAAAACTTAGAAGCCATACACACGTACTAACTTGGCCAACGCGGGCCAAGCCAAGAATTTGATTTTATGCGGCTGCTGCTGCTGCTGCTATTGCAGCACAGCCGTAGTTGGAGCATGGCAGCTGCCGCTTAAGTTGGCCATAATGTGTTGGCCATTTGCCCCTTTGCATACGCCACTGAGCCAAAATGCCAGCCGCCCGCCACGAACCGCTCACCTACCCGAAAAAATACAGAAAAAAAATTATATATAAAAAAAACAGAAAAAAAAAAAAAAAAAACGGCAACCAAAAACCGAAGTTCAGGCAAACGGGGAAAAATATATAAAAGAAAAGAGTAATAACCAGTTTTGTCTCCCAAAAAAGCCAAACAAATGAAGTCAAGCTGAGCTAAAAACAAGAAAACTAAAAGAACTCCTGCAGCTGCTACGAATTCCGAATGCCCTAACAGATCAAATAGAATTGTGTGAAAATTATTAGTTAGATAAGAAAACTACGGAAACTATGGAAACTATTCGTTAGATAAGATTCAAGATATGGTAATAAAGTTAAGCAAAGTTGATTAGAATTTATTTAAATATTGACATAAAACTAAGCTATAAATGTATAATGTGACAGAAGAGATCTATCTATAAGAACTTGAAAGATAGTACCAGAAAATTGGAAGTAGAAAATTATATAATGGAGACTTGGACTTGGAAGAGAAATATAATTGATTGTTGAGGTTTGATTAATAATATTTTTAAATAATATATAATATTATAGTTATTTCATTTATTTAATATGTAGCCTATGTCTTTGACAGCTATATAAATTATAAAAAAATTCCAACGGAATTTCATATATGTTCAAGCTACATCAACAAGACAAATTCATACAAATTTGGAGCAAGCTAGCTTTATTACTAAACGAGTTTAGATAGTTAGGAAATAGACAAATGCGTATGCAGGTAATCTATAAGATTTAAGCTCTAGCAAGGCTATACTTTAACAGTAAGGTACATAGAGTGGGCTATATAATGTTCACATGCTGCGCGCAGATTTCATTATAAAAGTAAAGTATGCTCTGTTAGAGTAGCTAAAGAACGTACCTCATGTTTACGAGTAGAAGCTATACCAAACTTCAGGCCAAAAGCAGCGATCGAGCGTACCTCGGCCACAGATGGGGCCCACACTCTGCTGGAGAGTTTGCAGACAGACAGAGAGAGAGAGAGATAGACGGCGAGAGAGGCAGTAAGAGGGCGAGGGAGAGGGAGAGCAGAACCATGTGCCGGGTCGGGTCGGACGCTCTTCAGCTACAGCTACAGCTACAGCTTTAACTTTAACGGCCATCATCAGATAGAGGCAACCAGGCAAGAGTCAAGAGCCCAGTACAGTTGAATTGAAGTTGTGGCAAACGGGTATTGAGGGAGTTGGCAGTAGGCTTGGTCTTCGTTGTCCTCTTCCACTTCATCTTCGTCTTCACTGTTGCTTTCGGCTGTTGGCTGTGTCTCTGCAGCGTTGTAGGAGTTTTGGCTACACAGAAGTTTAGTTACATGCTCATTACATAGATGCAGAGTGAGCGAGCGAGAGAGAATGAGAGAGACAGAGAGATGGAGAGCGAGTACAGTGAGTACAATGTATGTGGGGCCAGCTATAGATACATACAATTTATGTATTGCAGATACATAGATAGAAGCGTAGCTCTGGTACTTGCCCGAACTGGCTTTGGCGCGGATGCTGCTGTGGCCACGGCTGCTGCTGCTGCTGCTGCTGCTGCTGCTGCTGTTGTTGCCTTTCTAAACTTCTAGCTTTTCCGATGCTTATCGTAGCTAACAAAAAAATAGAAGAATACGAAAATAAATAGAAGAAGCAAAAAAAAAGAAAAAGAAAAGAAAATTAAACGTAAGCTGAACTCCCACAAAAAGCGAGCGCTGCATTTCTTTGGCCTAGCTTTGGCCTGATCCCCTCAGCCTTAAAGCAGATCTTTCTTTTCACATGCATAAATTGTGTACAAAAAGCAGCTTCGCCTCAGTGCGGGGATCATTAGTTTTGAAATTTTTATGCATTGTATGCTCTGCTATATATACACATATATACATATATATATATATTGCCCGACTTGTTTGCGATGGTTCAGGACTTGATTGTGGCCACGACTCTATAGTTCGGGCTCTCTTCCTGCTCGTGTAATTGTGAAAACAATTTAGACGAATTTTCCAGTTCAATTGCGCTTTTAATTTAAATTGCAGCAAACTTGGCTCGAATTGTTGTTGCAGTTGTCGTCGTCGTCTTCATCAATTGTCAGTGCTTAGTTTTCTTTTCCCTCTTCATTTTCTGCTTTTTGTGGGTTTCATGCGCGAAAATTTTCGTTGATCTCAAAAGAGTTTCGGCCCAAACTTGGCCAACTCGGCCAACTTGACTGTCAAATTTGATTCTTGGCCTAGGCGCACGTCAATTGACTACGGCTTGGACAAGACTAGTTAATTAACGTTCAGACAATTGATGGAGTAGAGCAATGTCAGCTGTTAGTGCCTGAAATGGCTTGAAGGGTTAATAAGCGGCCAGCATATATTGAGGCTAAAAGTTCGCACAAATGTTTACTACATATATATATATATATATATATATAAATGAACAGCTTAAAGGGGGCTTTTTCCTAACTATTATTATTACATCTATCTGGCATCGAGTTCATAGAGAATTAATCGGAATTCATTGCATATCATTTGCAATTCAATTATACGGTAAACTAAAGATCTTATGGCTGTGAGAGCGTATCGCGTTACTTAAATAAAACTCATTTATTTATCAATTTCTGATTCGTCTGCTGGCTCCATCAAATGTAGACAAATAAACATTGAGCTTCTGCGCTTGTAAATTGAATATAATATATACATCATATCAAGTGATCAGTTTATATTGAGCTTAAGGAATAACAAACTGTGAACGGTACTTCTATTATATAGTGTTTCGTTTATATAAGCTAAAGATACACTATACACAAGACAACAAATACTGCGAATTAAATTATTTGAATGCATTGCATATTTTACTTGAGAATTTAAAGAAAAGTAAACTATTTTTGTGGTTGATCGTATCACTAGATCTATTATTATATTGATAAAATAGTCAAGATTGGATTGGATTGGATATATATAATATTATTAGAGTTCTTTATTAATTTTAAATATTTATTAAAATATATTTTATTAGTATTTTATTTTATTTTATTTTTTGCCTATGTGTTTTCTATTAAATTATTGTAGTAATTATTCAGATAATTATTATTATTCATTTCTCTTTTATTATGTTAAATTTTTTAGATTTAAAAATATGTATTTTATTTTTATTTTTATTTTAAAATTTTTTTTTTCTATAAAAAATCGACACTTCTTTGGAATAAATCATTTGTTGTAGAAGACAAAGTCAATATTTGCCAATACTCGAAATTAAATGTTCAATCTCAACAACTGTGTCCAATTTCTATTTGTGTTTGTATTTGTAGAATGCAGCAGCTTTGACGCTTGCTTGGACTGGGCAAACATTTTGGCCAGCTCGAGAGTGTGAAGACGGCAGCGATGCGTAACGGCCTTTCTCCGTTTAGACATAGATTTAGGAGGCATAGACCAGTATGTGTCTGTGTGTGAGTGTTCTCTGTTCCACTTGAAGTTCAACTGAAGTGAGCAGCATTAAGTTTAAGAACAACAAAAATCGACTGCTGCTAAATTTCACTGTTTATTTCTTGTACTCGAGCTTGAAATTAAAAGACTATAAACAATCGTGAGAATGGCACTTGAACATGTTCAAAACAATAATGGCCTTAAACGAAATGTACAAGAAACAACAGTCAACAGCTAGAGGCAAGGGGCAATGGGCAACGGGCAACGGACTAAGTTGGTTACAGGGGGAGTTAGGCAACAGGCAACAGGCAACGGGTAACAGGCATCAGGCAACCGGCAACAGCAAGACAAATCAACAGTTGCTGTGCTGCGCAGTGTTCAAGCCAAAGTTAAAGCCAACAAACGGAGCGAGCCATTCAGCCACATGGACAGCCAAGCGGCTAAATGAACAGACAGTCAATCAACTTTAAGCAAAAAGCACAACGACAACGACGTTAGCAGCGACGTCAACATCGACTGCAGCGGCGACGACGACGGCGACAGCATCAAAGAGAAATGCGCGCGCTCAGAGTTAGCTACAGTTTTAGCCTTAGCTACACACGATCATCCGTTGCAGATGATTTAAGGAGCGCGCTCCGAAAACTATTACAAAATGATCAAAACAACTAAAAGAGAAAAAAAAACAAACTGAAAAACAACAACAGCAGCAGCAGCAACAACATGAAAATCAAATCAGTGTGCGAACTGGACCTGAACCTCGGCATCTAAATGCTATTCTGGCTCAGACGGCGATCGTATCGGATTGGATCGGTTCGAGACTCGATTACAATAATTACAATCGGCTACGCGAGATTTACCAAATCACAACAATAACAACAACAGCAACACATCAACATAGCCAGCAGTAACCATATTGCAGCACACAGATACACAGATGCAGATACAGATACAGATAGCTCAGCTATTACGTGCATATACAATTTTTATAAGAAATTGAAGTCAAGAAGCAGAATTAAAACAAAACTCATCAAGCGACGACGTCGAAGATGCAAACACACACACACGCACAAACACACACACACAAACATACACAGCAGCTGAAGCTAGTAGATACAAGCTACAGTGTAGGCCAGCTAAAGTGGATTCAAGCATTTGCAGAAGTTGGGAAAAGAAGAAATAGCTTTTAAAAACTAATAAAAGATTTTAAAAATATATATGTTCAGGTTTTTATAATAATTAGTTCTTAAGAAAAATAGCAAACTTATAATTAATTTGTAATAAATATTTGAAAGTTACATATTTTAAATAATATTTAGTTTAATCTTAAGGTAAACGTTAATCATTTTCAATTTGAAATTAATTTTTCATTAATTTAACTTTTGTTTTTAATTATAAACTAATTTTATCTATGAAGGTTTGCCGAGGCAAGTTCATTACTGAAGCTTCTTTACTGTATAGACATGATATGACTCAATTGCTTTACATGTGTGCGTGTGTGTGTATAGAAAAAGATCAGACAAACGGACTAAAAACGGACAGCATATCCATCTTCAGCTTCATCAAAGCATCGCAGCAATTTTCAGTTAACAGCTCTCAGCTTTGAGCACAGCGCGCATTGTAAGCGGTTAGCTGTGTATCTGCTAGATGGAAAGAGAGGGAGAGAGATCAAGCATCATTGGCACAGCGAATCGGGCAAAACGAGAAATTGAAAAGACAGTTACAACGTCATAATGAAGCTAAAGGCTATGCTGGCAAAACTTTACAAAATCGACGGCAAACCGCATAAAACACAACACACACACACACACACACACACACGTACACAACCACAAGCAATCGTGATATTGTATACATGTATATGTGAGTGTATGTAGTCTTTTGCACAGGAAATTTAGCGAGAATAAAGAGCACGCCATCAATTGAAGAGTTTGGCCATTGAGACAGAGAGAGAGAGAGAGAGAGAGAGAGAGAGAGAGCCGTGCGCACAGTGAAAGGCCTGCGCTTGACAGCGCGTCAACAGTAGCGCGTGTAACGCACGCAGCGAGCATTGTAATTGGCATGCAGCGTTTTGCAACACTGCCAGCCATTAATAAAATAAAATGTGATCTCGTTTTATGATAATGAAATACTTACATATGCATGCATCTGTGTGTGTGTGATCGTTCGTAAATTGCTGAAGCTTTGGCTAGGCAACAGTTGCATCTTGATGCAGTTGCTGACACAGCATCAGGCATGCTGCAAGCATCAACGTGTGCATGTGTCTGAGTGTGTTTGTATGTTTTTCAAGCAAAATTTATTGATATTCATTGTTTGTTTGTTGTCGATCGTCGTCATCGCTGTTGTTGTCTTTGTCGACTTTGTCGTTGCTCGCTGCCAACTGAAATCACAATTGTTGGAAAAAAGCAAAGAGAGAACAAAAAAATTGCTGATGCTGCTTCTGCTGCTGCGACTGTTCTTTACTTGGGCCTTCACTTTTTTCTAGTTGCACACACACATGCAAACGTTTCCTGCGCGGACACCTATGAGCATACATACATACATATGTATGTATATGTATATGTGTGTATGTAGGTATGTATGTGATTGTATGTAACTGAAGTTTACTTGCAACTGGCTTTTGGTCTATAATTCTTGTTTCTGGCTTTCGTGCTGGTGCTGCCGCTGCAAGTAGAAAAAATACAGATAAGGAGCCAACGTTGAAGACGCGGCCCAGCATCTTTAAACAGGAAACTGCCTGGCGCTGTGGCTCCCAAAGGAAGCGGACCAGTAATATTTACATTTATTGCAAAATTATGCATATGCTTGTTGTTGTTGTTGCTGCTGCTGCTGTTGCCTTTGTTGTTATTGTATATAAACCATGCGCCATAGATGTGCACAGTTTATGTATAAATATAAACATTGCTGGCAATTTTTTTGTTCTCTATAATCTATGCACACACAGACACATATACATACATACATATACACATGCATGCATACATATGTATGTACATACATATATCAATAATTCCAAGCTTGATTTCCAATATAAATTTTACAGCACTGGCTTTGTTTTTGGTTTATTTTATGCATAGCAAGCAATCTAAATGTGATTTTTCCTTGCTTTTCAAAATGTGTACATGCACATCATACATACATACATATGTATGTATGTAATAGATTCGTCTTGGCGTTTTACAGCACTACCTTTTTTGGTTGGCCGCTGCATCGTGACTATTGTTTTATTGCATGTTTTATTCAAATGTGATACAGTCAATATGTACTATACGTAACTAAATAAATCATGCAACCTTTTATTGTTGCATATATGTATACATACATGTATGTATCTATGTATGTAGACAGCCATGCTAATGATATACATATACATACATACATATGTACATTTCTTTCTTACGTACATATGTATGTACAAAAAGCGTTTGTAATTTGAGCCAAGTTTATTAGATCGTGAACTCATTTTGGTTGCTTGGTAGGCCCATGTATTTTCGTGGTTGGCAGCAGAAAGGCAAGCGCTGTCCCAAAGATTTTCATGGAAAGTTTCTGTGGTTGGGCTGCTTTCTTGTTTATGAAAATTTCACGCTAGTCGAAAGAATTATTAATTGCGCAGCAGCAACAGCAACAACCACCGCAGAAACAACAGCAATAGCAGCAACAGCAACAGCAATAGCAATAGCAGCAGCAGCAGCAGCAGCAGCTACCAAGTGGGAATTATGCATCGCTGCGCAGAAGCAGAACGCAGCACACACACACACATAGGCTTGTGTTGGTGTGCGTGTGTAAGCGCGTGTAAAAATATGGTAAACATGATAATACGTAATAAAAAATAGTGTAACAGAAAAGGGAAATAGTATAAAATCAGGTACAAATTTTCACCAAAAACCGTTTGCGTCGCTTGGCCGCAGTTGTTGTTGCTTCTGTTGTTGTTGTTGTTGTAAAAGCTGGCTGGCTGACTTTTGACGATTTGGTGGTCACACAGTGTGAAGAATGGGCTAGGAAATATTGTATGCCCAGCACTGTTTGTTGGGCTGTTACAGATTTGAACAGATCTAGCCAAGCAGATAACAAATGAAAGTGCCTGCCCAGATCAGATGAAGTAGGAGGAGATAGATAGTGAAGCAGAAGAAGCAAGAGATAGGCGTAGGAGCAGGAGGAAGAGGAGTGGGCAACAGAACGAACGAGTTGCCTGCTAACAACAAATGAAATGGGCTTAAAAATACATTTGGCAGCAGCATGAGACAACTTCAGAAAGTCAACTCCATTTGACATATATGTATGTGTGTGTAAATGCATTATGAAGAAAGATCTAAGATATGCATTTTGTTTAAGCTTCGTGTGTCTCTGTGAATAGCGGCAAAATGTCAGCCAGCTACAACTATTAAAATACAATTACAGCCACAGCACGGGAATACGAACATTAATAGTGTTGGAAAATGCGCGAAAATATACAATGAATGAGCGAAAGCACCAAAAATGGTCACCATTTGTGGGCGAAAATTATGATTGCGGTATTCAGATGTGAATTCGGTACATGCATTTATGTATGTATGTATGAATGATTGTATGTTTGTTTACATGTATGCACATATGTAGCTGTATATGCCAATATGCTTGTATGTAGGTATGTATGTACGCGTGTCCTTATAAAAGTGACCATGTATGCATGCCTGAATATACATATGTTTGTATGTATGTATATATGTATGTATGCAAGCTTATATGTATAATAGTTTTGTACAATGTCAATAAGCAATCGGCAAAAACCGTATAATGAAGATACTATAATAAATATTTCGTATCTCAATTACAAGCATTCATCATCAGTACATAAATAAAAATGTATGTACATAAATAAAAATGTATGTACATAAATAAAAATGTATGTACATACATACATATGTACATATACATACATATGTATATTCATTAGCAGAAATTCATTAACAGTGCTGTAAAATGTCACTAAATGACAATTAATAGATACAAATTATATGATTAAAGTACTGTAATAAATTGTTAATTTGTATCTCAGTTATGAATTTTCATCATTGATGATAATACTAATCATTTTCGACCTCAATTAGAAGTCTTTTGTCATGCTAAAGCAGCTTTAACAGCACTGCTGTTTAGTGTTGTAAAACGTGCCTGACGATTTGGCAGTTTTTTTGGTCACATTTCATAGCACTGCCTTGAAAGTGTCAGTGTCAATAGTAAAATAAAAAAGAAACAGTATGCGCTTAGATATGGCTAGCAAATTGTTAAATTTTGGCTCTAAGCTCTTGAAATCATCGAAGAACTTCATGAGTGGCGCATATGGAAAGCGCGGCGCTTCATCTACCAATGCTAAAAAATGGACTGGAGCACGCCAGAAGCTGTTGACCTTTGGGGCGCTGACTGGAGCCACTGGACTCTTGATGTACGCCATGGACGTCAGTGTGGATGCGTCCAGCGACTGTGTGCATCCGGCCAAGCAGCAATGGCCGCACAAGGGCTTATTGTCGGCGATCGATAAGGAGAGCGTGCGTCGCGGCTATCAGGTGTACAAGGAGGTCTGCTCCTCGTGCCATTCTTTGCAGTATATCGCCTATCGCAATTTGGTGGGCGTGTGCATGACCGAGGCGGAGGCCAAGGCTGAGGCGGAGGGCATTACCGTGCACGATGGGCCTGACGAGGAAGGCAACTATTACGATCGTCCGGGCAAGTTATCCGACTATTTTCCAATGCCCTATCCCAACGAGGAGGCCGGGCGAGCTGCAAATAATGGCGCCTATCCGCCGGATCTCAGCTACATCGTGTCGGCACGCAAGGGAGGTGAGGACTACGTGTTCGCTTTATTGACTGGCTACTGTGACCCACCGGCTGGCTTCGCGTTGCGTGATGGGCTCTACTTCAACCCGTACTTTAGCGGAGGAGCCATTGCCATGGGTCAGTTGATATCCAATGAATCGGTGTCCTATGCTGACGAACATGTGGCCCCTTCGGCCAGTCAAATTGCAAAGGATGTGACCACATTTCTGTGTTGGACCTCGGAGCCAGAATATGACTTGCGCAAGATTCTCTTGATAAAGGTGTTTGCCATATCAATGTTTTTGATATCAATCACCTATTACATCAAGCGCTTGAAGTGGTCTGCGCTAAAATCACGCAAGATATTCTATTTGCCTGAGATTCAAGAGAAAGCCAAAAAAGCAGCCGAAGATGAATGTCCAAAATAATTATAATTCATGATATTTTGTAGCAGCATTTGATGTAACAGCTTATAATTCTTTGAATTGCGCGGATTGATACGATTTTATTTGTGATGTGAATAAACATATCATCGTTTCAATATATCGATAGCAGTTCCTTGTGTTTCAAATGGGTTTGTTTATTTGAAAGTCGGTCATATACAAAATCATACAAATATGAAAGCTAACTGACAACTTTCTTGTAAATAAAATTTATTTTGATAATTTTTGTAAATATTGGGCGAATTCAGTACCAGTGTTGCCGTGCAGTTATACGAGGGCTGCCACATATCGATATTTTGTTTATAAATGCAGCGATTTTTTTTTACGAATACCGGTTCGATATTCGATCATTAAGTCAAAGCGTTGGCGCAACGAAACTAACAGCTGATTTATCCAAAACAAAAATATAGGTATTTTGATGGCATCTGTTGATTTTATGAAAGCGCTGCAATTTGCAGCCCGAAAACATAGCAAACAACGTAGGAAGGATCCGGACTCCACGCCATACGTTAACCATCTCATAAACGTTGCCACAATATTAACAGAGGCCGGAATTAAAGATGAAGGCGTGCTTATGGCGGCTGTCTTGCACGATGTTGTGGAGGACACAGACACCACCATTCAGGAGGTGGAGCACCTGTTCGGCACCGATGTGTCTAGTCTGGTGCTTGAGGTGACCGATGACAAAAGTCTAGAGAAGGCCGAACGCAAGCGCTTGCAAATTGTAAATGCCAAGAATACCACAAAACGCGCAAAACTCATAAAACTGGCCGACAAGCTGGACAATCTAAGAGATCTGCGCAAGATCACGCCGCGTGGCTGGACTGAGGTAAGTGCTACTATACTACTATATTTAATGGAATTTAAGTTAATTCACAATTTCTCTCACAATTGTGCAGGAGCGTTGTGAGCAGTACTTTGAATGGGCTAAACTTGTGGTGGACAACTTGCGCGGAACGAATGCAATGATGGAGGAGAAACTGGATCAGATTTTTGCTGAATGGAGTATAGTGTAACAAAGGATAGGGCTGTGAACAGGGACTAATGCTAGAGCTTCGACTTTTATAATAAGAATACAACACAAATTCAGAATTTATTTAGTTTTTATTGTTCTCATAGAATGCCAGCATGAGCTTGGCCAGCTTTTGCGTCTCGTCCAGCGTAATGGCATTGTAGAGAGAGGCACGTATGCCGCCCACTGAGCGATGGCCCTTCAGTTGTATCATGCCCTCGGCTTCGGCTTTGGTCAAGAATTCCTTCTCCAATTGCTCGTTCCCCGCGCTGCTGCCAATTCGGAAGGGCACATTCATGCGGGAGCGCACTTGCTGCTCCACGGGACAGTAGTAGAAGCCATTCGATTGATCTATGATGTTGTAGATGAGCTGCGATTTGGCTTTAGCACGTGCCGCCATGCCAGCAACGCCTCCGTTGGCTTTGACCCACTTGAAAACGAGCCCCATCACATAGATGCTACAGAAGATAAATCTCAGATTAGAGCGTCTAAGTGCTGCTCTCATAAGTGAGACTTACCCGAATGTGGGCGGAGTATTGAGCAGTGAACTGTTCTTGTCCATCAGCTCAAAGTTCAATATGGATGGCGTGACCTTCATGTGTTTGCCAATCAGATCCTCGCGCACAATGATCACAGTAACTCCTGCGGGTCCAATGTTCTTCTGGGCACCGGCGTAAATCATGCCAAACTTGCTGACATCGATGGGCCTGGACAGGAAATTGGATGACATGTCGCACACCAGTGGCACCTTCACCTCCGGCACAAAGTCGAACTCGACGCCCTCCACCGTCTCGTTATCGCAATAGTAGACATAGGCTGCATTCGGATCGAGTTTCCAGGTGTTTTGCCTGGGGACAGTGGTGTAAGAGCTGAGCTTGGGCAGCACTGCATTCACTTTGCCGTACTGTGCCGCTTCCTTAGCCGCCTTGGCGGACCACGAGCCGGTGATGACGTAATCCGCAGTGCCCGTGGTGCCAATGAGATTCAGGGCAGACGCTGCGAACTGACCCGTGCCGCCGCCCTGCATCAGCAGCACTTTGTAGTTCTGTGGAACGTTGAGCAGTTCGCGCAGATCGGCAATGGCCGCCTCCTGGATCTTCGCATAGTTGCTGGAACGATGAGACATTTCCATGACCGAAATGCCGCTGCCATTGCAATTGAGCAGATTCGTCTGCACTTCTTTCAACACCTGTGCGGGCGAAAATAATAACAGAACAATCTTATAACCTATAACTCGTTAAATTGTTTTAATTCCTTTTTTTTGCTGACCTCTTCGGGCAACTTGGCTGGGCCGGCGGCAAAGTTGATAACCATAATGATGATGATGCTCTCTCCGATTTACGAACCTCGTCGGCAAGTCGTTTAAATAGAACTGAAAGTGTTACGGCTGGCGGCAATGGAAGCGATCGACTTAGGTCGCCGGCTGCGACGGCGGCGGCGCAGTCTGCTGATAAATAATATGAGCACCAGACAGAGAATCGCAACAACTTACAAACATATACATACATCTGTATGTATGTATGTGCATACGTCTGTTCAAACAAAGAGTGTGCGGAAAAACAAACTGGACAACGAACTTATAAGCCAGAGGCGTTGTCCAGAGACTCAAATGCGTAACTGAAGCTATCAAGCACTGCGCAGGCTACGCCACTGGCTATGCAGCCGCGGCAAAGGCGAATACGAATGCGAAACTGAAGCTCAGAGAGAACTAAAACCGATCAAAACAAGTTGACAAACCGCAGCGAAAACAACACGCGATTTACGCCGCGTCTCAATTCGCCTCATTGTTTTTGTTGCTATGCACTTTGCTGCTGGAAAGGCGTAAACAAGTGCAAATGTAAGCAGTAAACAAGATTAAAGCATAAATGCAAGTACAGTAATAATTGATTAAAGTACGTACAACGTAACTCCTTTTACATAATAACAAATTCATACATTTTTAAATAAAAATAAAAATAAATTAAATAATAATTTTAAATAAAAAAAAAAAACAATAAATATTAATGAAAAATGTTAGATTTATTAATAATTAAGAATTTATAAAATATATACATATGTATATACAATTTAAACGTTAAAAAAATATATTTATAATTTTAGTATATTTCAGTACATTTATTTTCAATTATATATAATTATAATTTTTTATAATATGTTTAGTTATTGAAGTCTTTCTCATACATTGCAAAAAATGCATGCGACAATCGTAGTCAATATAGTCAATCCAACCTGTTGCTTATTGTGCTGCGAGCGTAGACAGTAAAAAGAGAATTGATTAATTTATTGAATGCATCTCGATTACTGCTTATATAACAGCATATTTAAATATACAAATATATACATATGTAAATCGCAGAGTAAAAATAATATTCTAAACTGCTGCTATGCCCTTCTGTGTTCACAACAGACAAACTGGCTAGTTAATAGGCCTATCAACAAACACAGTATATATTAATATACATATGTACATATGCACACACAGATTATGGCTGAGTACTTCTAAGTTCTTATCTTACTGATTTGATGATATCGTTACCGGAAATAATAACTTGGTCAGAACTTGAAGTGGTTGAAATTTGTATTTATGCCACACACACAAACACAAGTCTCAACTGCTCTAATTACTTTATCATTCATCCATTGATTTAGAAGGCATGCCAACTGCTTCAGTTTTCCAATTTAGTTCCAGCAAGCCGTTCGCCAAAGCGAAATTCCAATAAGATGCAGGCAACGTGCCTGGAAATTTAAACATGTGCCTATTCGTGCGCTGCTTAAGTGTGTGCGTGTGTGTCTGTGTGTGTGAGAGCGAGCAAGCGAGCCATACGTACGACTGTGCATGCGAGTGTGTGAGTGAGTGTAGGCAGCAAGCAGTCAATGTGTGTGAGTGAGTGGTCATTCATAAACGTTAAGCCAATAATTTAGTGTTGTTTGGCAAGGGGCTTGGCCCGTTTTGGTCTTTAATGAGGCTTGCACTAAAAAGAAAAAGAAAAAAATATAAAGGAAAAACAAGCAAGCATTTGTCGTTGTATACTAAATTAAGTGTTTATGATTTATTGCAACATTTAATGTACAATTCTAGAATTGTAAGCCAGTTGTTGTTGCTGCCTATTGAGGCTGTTGTTGCGCTTGCACCTTGCCCACAATGTCGCTCCAGAAATTGCCGTAGTCTTTCAGCACCGTGCCGCTGCAAAGAGAAGTCGTATATGAGAATAGTATGTTGTAATGTGTGAAACAAGTTTTCAATTAAGCCCAGGCTACGGCTACACACAAATAGTCACAGCTAGATGAGTCAACAGTTTTGGTCAGAGATTTTCAAAAGTCTTTCCAACACTGTGCTACAAAATTTCGAGTGCTTTAGCTTTAACTAATTTGTTAATTGCATGTTTATTGTTATTAATAGCCAACCACAAGCTGAAGCTGAATGAGTTTAGAATTCAAGTCCAAGTCTTTCCAACACTGTGCTACAACAAGTTTTTGTTCGCTGCTGCGATAATTTATCAAATAACAAAAAAAAGAAGTCAGTCTAAAGCCTAGTGTTTAGGCCCTTTCCACTGCTGACATATACATAATTTATTTATCATTTGGCACATTATGCGTATGCCAAGTGATAAATGATAAGCTGTCATGCCTCACACACACACACACGCACACATATACACTTGCCATGCAGCAGAGTGTTGCCATTGTGTTGCATTTGAGTGAGGCGAAGAAACATCAACAACATTTTGCCGACGTCATTGTCAGCGTCTTTTTGTCGCAACTCTTTGGCTTCACTCGCAGCATTTTCACTAATTTTTTTTTCTCTCTTCTCTCGAACAAATCAATTACATAAGGCCTCTTCTTCTTCTTTGATTATCCGGCATTTTGCTGGCAATTATGTGCGCATTTTCTATGTGGGTCAATGCGGCGTATGATTAATGAGCAGGCCTCGCCGCCGTTGACAACGAAGCCCCAGAGACTTGACTTGAGAATTAACCAAGTGCCGCGTCATCGGCGGCATTCTCGAATTGATCCTTTCTACTTACGTGAAGTAGACGTTGCCGCGCTTATTTTGTGGCGCTTTCCAGATGAGCTTGGCGCCCAGCTTATCCCGATTATCCGAATGCGTTATGGCCGAGCACTCGGGTATGGTCTTGGTATTCTCACTCTGCACCCATTCACCGATCCATTCGTTCGAGTTGGCATCGCGCGCCTGCAAAAAGAAGCCACGAAATGTGCTCGACTGATGCTGATCCTGGCCATAGATGACCACAGAGACCTCCTGCCCTGGATGATAGGTCTGTGAGCTGGCCACCACCTCGAACGGATTCGTATGCGCTGGCTGGCTGCGCGCCTTGCCATGATTTGGCTGATTGGCGCGCTGCTTGACACACGTGTCAGCGGGCGCACCGTCCGGAAAGGCCCAGACGCCCGCGAGCAGCTGCAGCAGGAGCAGCACACAATTGCAATTCCAATGCCGATTTGCCATGTCTATGCGTTTGTTATTCCGTTAGTTGGGCGCGCGCGCGCTTGACGTTAATCAAATATTAAAACTCTTGCGCTGACCGGCGACACTGGCGCTTTTAAAGCCTCGAGCTGTGCGTCTGACCAAAAAATAAAAAAAAGCTCAAGCTATTGGCATGGGCGTCGCGCTGGCTTTGTCGTTGCCTCTGTTTGGGCCAACCAGTTTTTAATGATCAAAACGCCAAATAGTTATGCGCAGTTCCTTTCCTGCAGTGCTCCAAACTGGGTCAAACATTAGCGCTTTGATGCAGCCGCCGTCTCCAACTACTTCTCCCTCTGCCAGAGAGTCAACCGGCCAGCCAGTCAGCTCCAGTGCTGGGTTCCCAAGCTACAGTGCAAACTCCAGAGTGCTCTGACTCAACTTGGTTCGTGGGGGGGTTTATGTGGTGTTTGTTTTGGGGCACTAAGTGCTCCATTACGAAATTCTATGCTTCTAATCGTGGCCCACTGTCGATGTTGTTGGCCTTGTTTGCATTTCGGCTCAATTTTTGCGTATTTTCGTATATTTGTTGCGCGTTTAATGTGTTAATTGACAGGCGCTGTTGCTGTTGCTGCCGCAGCCCCAGCCCCAGCTGCCCCATCCCCTGCTCTTGCCTTTACTGTTGCGGATTTCATTGAGCTTTTGATTATCATTTTACAGCACATCCGGCTTTGATTTCCTTTAAAGTCCACAACCTGTTGTCACATGTCGCCCAAAAGCGTCATAGAATACTAATTTAATAAAATAATTAGCAATCGAGAGGGCTCGAACTGATTGTGCTTAGCCAAGAGCTATGAGTTTTATACCCTAAACCCAATTAAAGTGGGAATTGAGGATATAATGATTTTGTGAAAATGTATGTAACAGGCAAAAGGAGACTTGGCAGAGCCCTGTCCGTTCCGACTGTCCGTTCGTCCGTCCGTCCATCTGTATGAACGTCGAGATTTCGGCATCTACAAAAGCTAGAGAGCTGATTGACTCTAGTTTAAAGAAAAACTAAAAGACAGTTGGATGCATAGGTTGCAAGTAATTAATGATCCTTCATAAAATTTAATTCTCTTCAAACCTATAGCTTATGCAGATCTGATCATATTTGTTTTGATCAAATGCATAGACAAATCTGAGTCAAATAAAATTCTTAAACCTGAAGCAGCCACTCATCTGAGTTTAGCAAATAGTGTTGCAGCCAGTGATTGAAAATGCTATGCTACAACGGAGTATTTTTTGTTGCTCTCGCTATTGCTCTGATTTCGAAAGGCTACGTAGCATAGCAGAGAGCACAAAAACAAAACGAATGCTCTTCTGCTCGGCTCCATAGCATAGAACATCCGAGCACAGAGCAATATCAAGAGCAAAAAATTTGCGATCTGCTATTTGTAGTTGTAGCAATAGCACAAGCATTGAAAGCGAGATGAGAGCAGAGCATATGAAAAAAAAAAAGAAAAAAATTTAACTCAAATACTACTACTACTACGACTACTACAATTGCTAGCATTAATGCTACTACTATTAGTATTAACTACTACTAATACTACTACTATGGCTACCACTACTATGCCTATTACTCCTATTACTAGCATTATTGCTACTGCTACTACCACTACAATATCATTACTACTACTTCGTCTACTACTACAATCACTACTATATCATTACTACTACTACTACTGATACTACCACTATCACTACTATATCATTACTACTACTACTATTGCTACTACTACTATCACTACTATATCATTACTACTACTACTGCTACTACCACTATCACTACTATATCATTACTACTACTACTACTATCACTACTATATCATTACTACTACTACTACTACTACTACCACTATCACTACTATAACATTACTACTACTACTACTGCTACTACAACTACTACTGTTACTACTAATACTACTGCTACTACTACTGCTACTACTGCTACTACTGCTACTACTGCTACTACTGCTACTACTACTGCTACTACTGCTACTACTACTGCTACTACTGCAACTACTACTACTACTACTGCTACTACTACTACTACTACAATATCGTTATTAATAGTACTAGTAGTAGTATCATTGCTGCTATTACTATACCATTATTATTACTACTACTATTGATACCATTGCGCTACTACTATACCATTAGTACTGCTACTATTGCTACCATTACCAATACTACTATGCCTATCATTACTACTACTATTATTGCCTCCATTACTACTACTATTTACTCCATTACTACTATTCTTATTAACATAATACCACTACTACTATTACTACTACTATTATTACTATTACTACTAAATTACTGCTACTACTATTGCTACTGTTATATTATTACTATTACTACTAAATTACTACTACTACTATTTCTACCATATTAACACTTTTATTGCTACTGTTATATTATTATTAAAACAATTCATACAACTAATATTTGTACTCTTGCTACTACTACTATTATTACTACAACTACGTATTACTGCTAATAAAATTACTTTTGCAAAAGCATACATGTCGACTCTTGAAAATCTCCAATTACATTAAAACTTTAACCGACTAACTAAATACAAACTAAATGTTGTGCATTTAGGAAAATGTATTTAGGTAAGGCAAAAGTTGTTGAGAGCTGAACCACTAAAAGTAAATATAATTTTGAAAAGTTTTATCATTTGGCATTTGTGGACAGGATTGCACATTTATAGATGTTAATTAGAGATACAAATTCAAATGTGAATAAACATTTATGAATGCGACGACGACTTGTGTGTGTGTGTGCTGGCCAAATGAGTTTGAGCTGAGCAAATACTAGATGCCGACGGAATCTGAATGTGACTATGACTAATAGAGTTTGCCTGTGAGTCGCTTATATTAATTAACTTTAGTTGCTTGTAGTGCAATGTGCTTGCTGCGAAATGTTTTCGGTAAATATTTAAGCGCAATTGTTGAACTTTTTACTAGCGATTGCTGCTGCTGCTGCTGTTGCTGCTGTTGCTTGTTGGTGTCTGCAAAGGGTCAGTTAACCCGAATGCCCAAGCCGGACTAATCAAATACGAATTCGTGCTGGCGCCCAGTAAGTCATGTATTATAGATGCGGCAAATGCGAACTTTTTGCTCCCAGGCGTTAACAGGCGCTGCCCAGCCAGAGCTAGAGTCAGAGCCAGATCCAGGACCTGCTGTACAGTAGAGCGCATAGCAAATGACATTTGTGCCACATCACGCCCAAAGTTTAGCAAACACAGCAGCCTGCCTACCAGCCAGCCAGCCAGCCAGCCAATCCTCAGCAGCTGTCGACCCAGACCCCATGCTCGGGCCCAGGCCTTCGCCAATGCATGCGAAATTGAGTAAGAAGCACGGCAAACGGTTCCTTTAACCGATGGTCGATGTAAATAGTACAAAACAGCGCACTTTATGAACGCCTGCCATGGCGATGGCTGAGAGGGTAGTGGGAGGAAGACGGCTTGCTGAAGCTGAAGCTCAAAAATCCACTTCATCGATGTTGGCGCGGAAAAGTGTGTCACCTGCAGGACAACAGAGCGCATGTCCTGTGAGCACGCTGGTGAAACGAATTTTTCAACAATTCGACTTGGACTTGAACATTGGCTTTCGTGCGAGTCGGCCAGAACGCAGTCAGACGTTGTAGCGCGTGGTCGTGCCAAAGAGAAGACAACGCTAGCCATCAACAACATCAAATAAAAGACAACAACCAACAACAACAACAACAACAACGAGTAGAACTAGAACAGCAGCCAGGCGAACGAGAAAATTGTGAGCAATTTGTAATTTTTCATACTATATATTTTACGCGCGCGACTCCAAGTGCATGAGTGTGTGAGTGTGCATGAGTGTGTTGCATGAGTGTGACTGTGTGTGTGTGTGTTTGAGTGAGTGAAGTCAGCCAGAGGCTAAATATGAAACAAAAGTGCCACAAAAATCCGCTCAGCGGCAGCGTGCGAAAAACTTTGCTCTGTTGATTTTTGGCAACAAATCAAAAAAAAAAAAAAACAAGTAAGAAAGCTGTAGTCGAGACTGCTCGACTACGAAATCCCCTGAGCCCTTCTTCGAACGAATAATATTCCAAGAATTATTCGATTCGTTTCTGCACGCATGCAAAACCACACATAGACACTGATCTACACTTGTATGCATGTATGTGTGTATGCATGTGGGTAAGCATTGCAAGCGTCTTGCTGTCTCGCTGCTTTGCTGCTGCGCCACATGGGTTTTGATGAGAAAACTTTGATGATCAATAATTCTGTTTCTAGATGGACAATCTTATTGATATCTTCAGATTATGATTACGATATTAATATCTATATGCTAAACCAAACTGCATGTCTCTAGTATTTGAAATGCATTTTTTTCATATTTGGGGGTGGTGGGGCGAAGTGGGGACCGGAATCCAAAATCTGCCAAAAACCGAAATTGTATTAAATTAGTATCTATATATATGCAGAAGACTTGGAGACTCTAACTCTAAAGATGAATTAGCTAGAATTTTATAACTGGTTCCCGATAAATTCGTTTATCGATAACTTTGGAAATATACAAGTTATCGAATTTCTGAAACAAACTCGTACTGCGCGTGCAATATACGAACCTAACACAAAAAGAATGAACTCTCTAGCTTTTGTATCTTCGGAAATCGACGCGTTCATACATACGGACGGACGGACGGACGGACGGACGGACGGACGGACGGACGGACAGACGGACATGGCTATATCAACTTTTCTCGTCACCCTGATCAAGAATATATATACTTTATGGGGTCTGCCACGCCTCCTTCTGCCTGTTACATACTTTTAACAAAACCATTATACCCTGATTTCCCATTTTCAATGGGCTCAGGGTATAAAAAGAAAACAATAAACAAAGTAAAATAAAATAAACTAAATGCAAACAACAGCGAACAACAATAACGAAAATAAAGTGTGACTAACACAAACAATCAGATCAACTCAACGCCTCGCAAATCAGTCGAACACACTATATATATATATATATAATATATATGCATGCATATTGAGTAAATATTGGGACATGTCAGTGTTTGACGGGGCTCGAAAGAAATCAAACGGAAAACGAAATCGAGAATGAAACTGAAAATCAATGCCTTTTGCGAATCAAAAGGGAAATATATATATGTATGTATGAGTGTATATAATATACGTACTTGTACGCTGCGTATACGTGATATGCACGAAGGTACAGAAATAGGAGCCAGCAAAACTCAAATAATAATAAAGCGAATTCTCACGTGACGCATAAAGAGCCAGCACACACACACACACAGACGAGACGCACACAAAGTAAAGAGAATATGCGATACATAAGCTTTAAGCCAACTGGCACAAATACACACACACACAAACACACAGTCGCACACCTGGCCGCTGATTATGTTGCATACTTTTAGGGGCAGCACAAAAATGACAAACAGCAACAGCCGCATTTTGCATACATTGAATTTAATGAACTTCGTATAGCTGTGTGAGTGTGCTGGTGTGTGTGTGTGTGTGTGTATTGTAATACCGCATTTTGCTTTTAATAATTTAGCGCACTCAGTAGTAAATGGCGCGTTTAAAGCATGAAACGTCAGGCGAACCCAAAAGAAGGAAAACAAATATTGCCATTTAATGCCGCCTCACTAAAGCTGCCTGAATGTGTGTGTGTGTGTGTGTTGGTGTTGGTGTTGTTGTTGCTGTGCAATAACAACCCCAGGCTAAAAGGCACACTAACACACTTTAGCCAAACTCTGTTACTGAGGACTACGTCATCCTAGCTAGCCAGCCTGGAGCTGCCTTTGGCAACGTCGTCACATTTGCGCATTCACAATCACATCGCGTGGCATAGGCCTGGCCTCAACATACAAACACACACACATACACACTTACACACACTCTTACATTCACTCATTTACAAGTGTATGTGAAGTTATACGTACTCGCCCCGGGCGCTTGGATCGATTTGGGATAGACATTGCGGCAGCTGCTGCAGTTGCAGAAGTTGCCACACTTGCCACATGGCCAACGTGCTGCAAGTATCTGCAGCCGCTGTACACGTCATCAATGCCAATACCAAATCGAATTTCAGACCAAAAAGCCTAGACTATTGACAATTTCCTTAGCAAACAGCAAATGCCGGCGGCACTGCTGCTGCTGCTGCTGCAGCTACTTCTGTTTGCTGTTGCCACCAAGTGTTGCAGTAAATTTTGACATTATCAACAATAGAGCAACAAAAAACAAGGAAAGAGAGGTCTGACCCTTGACCTTAGGCCCGGGGCAACAGCATATGTCAGCTCGCTGGATGCTATGGCTTAGCATTCGCTTTCGATTTCCTAGCGAAACTATTTGCCATCAAATCGCATGTCGCCCGTTTTACTGGCAGCCCATATCCTTGTCGCAGAGTTTGCGTTTATAATTTATATTACTTGTTCGTTGCCATTGTTTCAGCTGTGCTTGGCCTTGTCTAGATGTCTGTATGCCGCTTTTCATATGTATGTGTGTGTGTGTGTGTGTGTGTGTATCTGAGACCTTTAAGTATGCCCAGTGGCATTTGGCGCTCTGTTGGCCCCGGGGACGGATTTTAGGCTCTTTTACGACTATTAAAATATGCATTTAAATATAAATATATATATATCCTCTTACGCCTCTTCATATATATGAATGTGTGTGTGTGTTTATGCGCCTCTGTGTTGAAAATTGAAATTGTGCGCTTATTTACTGAACGTCTTGGCGTTGATTGCCGTTACGCCCCATTGCCTGGTACATGACTATAATAATGATTGCAATTTTATGACCCAGCCAGGATAAATTGCCGTCGGCCGCAAAATTTTCATGTGCCTTCGCTCATCAATCCTTTGCCTAAGCTGCCTTCAAGCGTTTTCCAGCTGCAAATGTTTCAAGCTGCGCTTACATAGCTGACATATATTTTATGAAAAATATATTTCCCACAGATTTAAAGACAGTTAAGACTCTTATAGAGATAGCTGATAAATTAGCTTTGTAAATAAAAATGCAATTGCTTTGATGAAAGGCCTTGAAATTTGTTCCATGAATTTAACTTTGCTAAAATTAAATTTGCTAATTAAGATAAATATTTGTAGATTTAATTTTGGGGTTCCCACGGATCTACATCTTATACATATGTATTTATCCTTAAGCTTAGTCCTTAAGCTCTGCTATTCCCTCTATGACCGCTGTCTAATAGAAACTTCTTCAATTTTATACAATTACCAAGTGATTTATTGTTGACAATAAAGCATCAAAGATGCCTGCCCACCTGCACAGGTGTCTGCTACGTCTGCTCTTGCCGTGCTTAGTGGCTAATGTGGGAGAAAATTAAAGAATGCCTAGGAGGCTGCTGCCTATCCCCCCTTAGATGCTGTTTGTACAACAGTTGTAATTAATTAGCCCATGTTGATTCTGTAAATTGTCTCGGTTAGGTGTTGCCACAGTGTACCACATTGTGTGGTAACACTAAGTGACTCTCTGTATGTGGGTGTGTGTATGTGACTCTGGCTCTGGCTGGGACTTAAAGTCAATCCAGCTCGGCGCCTAGCCCATTTGCCTGATGACACAAAAACCACTTGAACTTTGTTGGTAAATGGCATTCGAGTTGTGCTCATTATGGCCCAGTAAAATGTGTCTGTGTGCTGCACGTGTGGAATATTAAAGCAGAGAGCTTACAAATAGTCGGCACAGTTTTTAGGTCAGCAAATGCAGATGCCATTGGGCAACATTTGTGTCTGTGTGGGGCTCTCTGTTGCAGAGTGTGTGTGTTTGCTACGAGGTGTTTTATGCGCAATTAAAATGACAAACTATTGTCGCTTAGCCGCAGCCATTCCAATGTGTCCCGGGCTTCCTGTCAGTGCGTGCTGCGACACCAGAAACAACTGAATTGCTTTCTACATGGATTGGCTGTGCCAAGGGTGAAACTACATACATACATGTGTTAGGGGGCGGCTGGTCACGGGCTAGCGGGCAAATGCATTAGCATTGCTCGGGATGCACTGAAAATGTGTGAATACAGTTTGTTTAGTACTCATACAGCTCAGTCACGCCCACTCTGGTAACGCCCAGCGCGCTGTAAATATTGTAGAGCGCTTTGACTTCGACTTCAAAGCGCATTCAAAAGCCACACGAACGAACACGTGTCTAACTGCATTACATATATCTACATCTATATGTACCTTAAAGCCAGGTCATTTAGTTTGGCAAAGTGCAATATAAATGCCGCATGGATGGGCCTTTGAATTGAGCGTGTGCGCTCGCTTCGAGCAAGTTTAATGGGTTCAGTTTACTTCATGGGGAAATTGAGTTTGAATTGCCCCCAACACGATTTGGGCTTGAAACGGATTTACAGTATAGTTGGCCACAAGCACTGCCATTTGGCCACATGACAAACGATGTGCCCAAGCAGTTATCTAAAGCCACATAAATTCTTAACATAAATCCAGTTGACTTCATCGGCCCAGCATGACACAGACACAGACACAGACACAGACCATGCTACTAGATATGCGTCTATAAAAGTTTTCTTTGCATCGATTTGACACGTTGTTCGTTTTCAATTGTATCAGATAACAGATCTTGGCTTTCAATGGCTTGTAAAATAGCTGGACAACTTTATTATTTAAACTATATAAGGACTGAAGCGCCGCCTTGACAACAATACAAGGCGATCCTTGACAGCTTGCCTGCCTATGACAATGGTTTTCAGTTTTTTGCATTTATAAATGAACGCAGCCAAAAAAACACACAAAACACAAAACAACTTTCTCTTCTTGGAGGTTAAACCTTGCGCAAACTATCTATTTATATTTTTAAGTTTATTGATAATATCGAAATAATATTCTTTATATACTCCTTTATTCCTTTACATTTATAAAATGTATACAGATATTAACATGCCTTCTACGCATAGATACAAATACATGAGGGCTTCATGTGTGGACTCTAAACATAGGCATTGTGGCTGACCCTTATAGCCTTAGCAAGAGTATAATAATATGCAATAAACCAAAGCTGAGCCTGACAAACTCAGCAATAGATACGCATGGCTCTGGGTATAAGCGTCTGAATAAGCCCAGGCTCAGAAGAATTAACTTAATATCAAATGAACATCAAAATCAAGTATATTGATTCATATAGCTTTACTTAAGTATTTGTATCTTTAGTTCTATGGCTTCTCAGTAATTGATTAGAATATTTATATGTAAATATTTTTTAAAAATTCTTTGAATTGTCAAAATTATGTATAAGCAATATAAATTTACTTACGCTAAAATCTGAAGCCATTTCAAATTTATATAGACTTCCCAAAGTCTGTATAAGAATTGGTCGCATTGAGTTAAAGTGAATTTAATTTATGCATACGTTGCTTACCTTAAACCAAAGAAACTTATTCAAGCCAAATTTATTTCTGCCAATAAAGTTCTGTAATTTGTTCAATTTCATGGCCAAGATCATGCGCATTGCCAAGAATTTATATTACCAATTTCCTCTTCGCTTTGCCAACTTCAATATTCGATTTATTACATTGCTTACATTGCGACAAGAACCATACGAAGCGCTAGATATCCTAAAGCCTCAACAGACAGACCTAACACAAGTTGATTATTTATGCACGTAGACTTCGTATCGTCTTGTCATATGTGTCAAATTTTTAAAATGAAGTTAAATGGCCTGTCAGCCAGACAGTCAGACAGTCTGACACGCGTAGCATACAAGTGTTTCCAGTTGCCATCAGTCAAATAGACACATATCAAATGCCCATAATCAGGTTTCTTCTATTGTATATAGTATTTGCAACTCAATTTCTTGGTGCCACAAATTGACATAAATAATAAATTGAATTTCCATTTAAAAATATTAATGGTGCATGACTGCATGCGTAATGCAACGATAAAATATCATGGCGGATAGCGGAAAGTTAAAGCCAGGCAGAGCGAAATCAATGGCCGTTATTGGGGCCGTTATTTATGCGACATGTGACAGGCGAAAGGTTAAATGTTGCACATTGAATGCCAGTTTACCAATCAAATGTGGAACCGTGGCGCATCCGTTGAGCATCCGCTGCCCAGGTGTTTGCCGGAAACGGAAATGCTCAACAGCGCCGGAGGCGACAAAAACAGTGAAATAAATAAAGCCGACTAAGCAATGGACATGCATATGTTTTTGCTTGTCTTTTAGCTTATTTTTTAAATTTTGTTTCTTTGAGAGTTTGTAGATTGGAGACTTATTTTTAACGCCGGCTAATTGGAGCCAGTGTTTGACTTGGATACTTTTCAGCGGGACCTGTAAAATGGCGACGCTTGACGCGCGTAACCAGTCAACCATAGGAACCGCCGCTTGCCACGCTATGTTTCGTGATTTGGATTTTTTTTGCTTTGGTTTGGCTTTTGTTTGGTTGCGTTCCAAAAAAACCTTTTTATGTGCTGCGCATTGTTACTGTGCAGCAAGCTGAAAAATAGAAAGACCAGACTTCAGAGGGGATGGTGGGTTAGACTAATTGGAAGTACTGGACTAGGAGTTACTGAGCTGCTCTAGAAAGCAGTTGTAGAAGATTGGGATATGTATAGCAGAAGTACTAGAGAGTAAGTTTCTAGTATCTTAACAAAGTGTATGAAGGAGTCAATAAATATGGATGGATTGGACTTCCACTATGAAAGCGACTTATTGAAAAATCCAAAATATATTCATAGAGTGTGCTTCTTCGTTTTATATATACACATACATACATATATCGAATGAGTTTATCGTATCATCCAATTTTGATTTGATGTGCTAGAGAGACAACTAATTAAGTTACAAAACTGTAAACAATGTACAAATGACAATGAAAGCAGAATAGTAGAGTTATTCACAAATTAGTAATCCTGGTTTAGTCTATTAACTGAAAAGGAGGGCTCACAAATATTTATTGACCGTTTCTTAATGTTTGCAAATATTTAATAAGAAAAAACTCAGCAACCAATTGCGTCGGCTCATCGATCGAAATTAATTTTTTCTTCGCTCTGGGTTTTCTCTGAACGTTTGGTTGAACTCGGCAACCAATAGCGTCGGCTCATCAGCGAGTTTGTTGGCGATCGAAATTAATTTTTTGTTTTGCTCTGGCTTTTCTCTTAACGTTTGCTTGAGTTTTATGAAGCAAGAAATCTTTTGTGTATGTATTGGAGAGTATGCAAGGGCGATGCTTGCTAACCACATCAATGGCGTGCATGAATGTGAATGAGAGTGAAGTTCGTTTGCATGTTCGATGTTCGGTAAAACGAAGTTCGTTAAAAGGGCGTCACACGAATAGTGGAAAGCAAAGCCGAAAACCAAAACGAAAAGAAACGAAGGTTCTTGTTCAGAGCGAGAGCGAGTAAGAATGATTTTGTCTCGGTTCTCGAACACATAATGAAGAAGAACGGATAACAGTTATTTGCGAGCTCTGCTGAAAAGAGATTTGTTAATGTGATAATGTGACGTCACAAAGTGTATAATGAGATGCCAGATCTGTTAGTTAATTTTAAAAGTTAAGCAACAGTTGTTTGTGTAACCTAAACAGACTTTTGATAGTGAGAGGATTGCTATTGGCAAATTTTATATTAATACTTACAACTATCTATATTTGTACGTATTTACATTGCGTTAGCAACATTTATAAGCAAGAAACCAGCATACCCTGCTTACACACTATCAATGCGTACAGGGTACCACCCACAATGAGGAAAAATCAAACCCGGAGCCCTTAGCTGTAGCAACGCCTACAACGTGTACAACTCACGCCATATCCGCTTGAGCCGCTTTTGTTGTTATTAAAACAGTTGTTGCTGTTGTTATTGTCGCCCGTTTGTTGCTTTCTGTTTGTTTGTTTGTTTGTTTATTTGTTTGCCTGCTAGGTTGGCCAGGTTGAGTGAGGGCAAACGACAACAGCCACAGCAGCGACAATGCCAGGCTAGCAATACTTTATTGTTTATTCGCATTTTTTTCGCCATTTTATTTATTGCCCTTCACGTGGCAACGGTTGCCGAAAACTTTTCAAAGCGCAACATTGTACTCGCTCACGACACAAATTGTGGCAAGTAGCTGGCGCTGGAGCTACAGCTAGAGCTGTGGCTTTAAGTAACATACCCAACTGGCCTACATAACCTCAGCGATATTGTTTTGTATAACAATCATAATTCATTATATATAGCATGCTAATTGCATGCCTCGCATTTCCACTTAGCAACTTTCTAAGCCCAAATATCCGCGCTGCCACCCCAATTTTCAGAAGTCAGCCAACACGAAATGCGAAACTAAATGGATTCACAATAGGCACAGCTAACGCAGCCCTATGGGGAAGTCCTATTCAGAACATGCGATATATAATTGACTTTTAATATACAGACATACTATACACATGCCTTTTGCCTTTTGCCTTTTGCCTATTGTATTGCTATGTGAATTAGCCACAACACAAAAAACCCATTCACTAGAGCTAGTAAATAAATAGACCAAGGTGTTGTGTTGGTTAATTCCAAAATGTAATTCCATGCAAATGAATCAGAGCCCACGTCGCGATGCACGATCAAGGCTTACTCATATTCGTGTGGCCGGCCATAAGGAGTGGAAAAATGGCGATAAAAAGCTTGAATTTATAGTTATATTAACCCTTATGAATGCAACAGTTGAAAATTGAAATGGGCATGTGATATAGATCTTTGTATAACTGAACAAGCAGGAAGTCATGTTCAGTCAACACAGAAGTTGCTGGTGAGACGTATGCTTGATATAAGCAAATATTATTAGCCTCAATTTATTTCTCAGTGTCGTAATTTAATATTAAATTGCAATAGATTTCTTGATATGTTTTACCCTTAAAATTTTTAAAATAATTTGTTAAAAGATTTTTACATTTACCTCTAGAGGTAAATATATCAAGTAGAGAAAATATAATGAATTAAGGAATAGTTTAGCTACTTTGTCACAGCAGCTATAGTCCTAGAATAATGTTCATAATGTATTCATAATATTCGGATACAAAAAAAACAAATACTTAATCCAGAGCTCAGTCCGCATTGCCAAAGTGGTCTAATTGCTGTTAGGACTTTAGTGCGCGATATCATTAGCAGAATGAAATTAATTGCAGTTGGATGTAAAAATGAGATAGTAACTAACAGTTATATTATATAATGAATATGTGCAGCAATTATATATGCTTATTACTTTAAATTGCTCTCCATTTAGGCGGAATGTTTAATGACCGAAAGCCATCAAGAGTTTAATCAAGCGTTCGATATCAGAATCCATCTGAAACTCAATTTGCTTTGGATTCTAAGTAAATTTGCTGAAGTTGTTGTTCGTTTTAATGTGATGAGTATACAATTTGGCTATTCAACAGTTTGTTGAATGCTTTTTCTTCGAACTGGCCACGGCAACGTTCGTTCATTAGATACCATTCAGTGCGACGACCTCGTTGGCATTGCCTCAAAACTCGTGGGCTGTCAGAAATTTATCTCTATGAGATATTTTGCATACACATTTAATGGGCTACCCAGTGTGGGCTATAATTTGTATTGACTGCGCCCACCAGGCCGCACTGCACTCGTTGGCCAAGCGCTGGGCATCCATCAGCAATTGGCGCCATGTCTATTGCATTCCGTGGGACGCATTTCCAGTTCCTAATGCCAAGTAATTTGTTCAACAGCGTATAAATCTTGTGCGCATTGTTTGGCTGCCAGGACAAATACACACACGCACACCAGCAAGAGCCCATTGTAATGCCTAAATGAGGGGGTCCTTAAGATATGCGGATGAACTGGTGCGTTCTGCTCGGCTTGGCAAAATGTTTTGTCCGTGGTGTTAGTTAGTCCTAGATTCTGCGCCTAGATTACTTACATCAGCAATCAATAAAGTATAGGACTAGCACATGGGCTACATGCGTGTGTGTGTGTGTGTGTGTGTGTGGCATACGGTTTTGGCATGCGGCCAAAGTGCGTTTGCTGCTGGCCACTGTGGCGCTTGATCTGATAGAACTAGCATCAATTTTGAACTGGGTGATTAAGTCTCTGGAGAGTGCGCTCAGATATAATACATAAGAAATTATGTGTAATGTAAGTTACATGCATATAAATATGATAAAGAAATATACAAACATACATATGTATGTATGTATGTGTGTATGTATGTATGTATGTATGTGTGTATGTATGTATGCATGTATGTATGTATGTATGTATGTATTATTAAATCAATAAATATTCGAATAATAATTTAATTTGTATTGTCAGGAAATTATATTATTGATTTATTTTTTACTTTTATTTTATTTATTTATTTATTTTTTTTGTTTATTTATTTATTTTATTTGTCAGAAATCATTGATATAATTATTTTTAATTTTTTAATTTATTTTATTTTAATTTAATTTAATTGATAAATATGTACATATATAATACATAAGAAATTATGTGTAATATAACTTACATGCATATAAATATGGTAAAGAAATTTACAAACATATGTATGTATATATGTATAATAATCAATAAATATTCGAATAATAATTTCATATGTATTGTCAAGAAATTATATTATTGATTTATATTTTATTTTTATTTTATTTATTTATTTTTATTTTTTTGTTTATTTATTTATTTTATTTGTCAGAAATTATTGACATAATTATTTTTTAATTTTTATTTATTTTTTTATTTATTTTATTTAATATTATTTTATTTAATATTATTTTTATTTATTTAATTTATAAATATATATTTGTCAGAAATTATTGATAAATATAGAATGTATATGATTTGAAGATAAATCAGTTAAATATTCCTTAACTTGGCTCACTGCTGAATCGAAGTAAATTCATGTATTTAATAAAATTACTCTTATTGAAAATTATTTATATCTTAATTTAAATTGATGAAATCTATGCCCATTGCTCAGACCTTGAATAGCTAAGTTCTTATTCAGTTGCTGCACCACTGTGCAGCGTCTTTTATTCTGCCGCTTAGCTTGGATTTTGGTGAGGTTCATTGTTTATCTATGCGAGTGCATTGTTGTTGTTGCCCTGTAGGCAACTACTACTTGTACTTGTGTGCACGCAGAGAAAGAGAAAGAGAGAGAAAGACATATAGACCAACACACATGTATGCACACAGACACACACTCACACAGTGGGATGCTCGGAGTGTGGGGCCTCTCGCTATTGTTTGCAGAATTTATTGCACGAATTTCTGAATTGGCCTCTTCGGACGGGTATGTGAGTTTTATTTTTATATGCCCACACACACACACAGATACATATATACATGCATCTATATATATTTATATATATATATATATGTATATCCATTTAAAGGCACGCATGGGTCGGCACCATTGGGCACTCGGCCGCGGCCTTGGCTGTGGCTTATGCTAAAACAATAGCCCGACCATAAGTATTTATTGGATCGTACAGCCGCATTACGTTTAGGACTGGCTCGCAGGTGCTGCCGTTTATGCTCAGGTAGTCTTAATTAGCATTAAAAAATTAGAACGGTATTGCGCACCCCAACACAGACAATAATTTGGGCAACATTCATTCTAGCTCTCTCTTTCTCTCTCTGTTTGCCTTTTCGCTTTGTACGTATTGCGTATATGCCATATTGTTGTATGACGAAACCCATATCCTTGTATAAATATCCGGCGTTATTATTGTTGTAATTTCCGTTGGCTGTGCTCTGGATGCTTTTCATGTGTCAAGCGATTGTCTCATCAGCGGACCCATCAGAGCCCAGTGCAGGGCTAATATTATTAATATTGCGTATACGCCGCATTTGACATTTATTTATTGCGCTTGCTTTTAATGCCGTCACATAAATTTATGGAAAACCCTGAAAACAATTTGTACATAAACATGCAACACGTTTCCGCCTCATCATTTTCGGTTGCGTGAGTCGCGTTTTATGAGTTCCCATGTGGAGCTGCCCCAACTCGGAGCGTCTGTCTGCTCATCTCCGCGGCAGGCTATAAATGCGTTATATGTGGATGCGGTTGTCGCATAAATTAGTTGCGGATTTACACTGTTTAGCTAGGAATTTAAGGCTGAGTTCGGTTGGCCAACATTCGCATGAAAAGCGCTGCACAAAGCCTTTTTGACTGAAGGTTTAAAGCCCTTTTGGGCCCTCGGTTTGACAACAAGGCTTTACTTTGCAATGCAAAATGTGTGAAGAGTTAATGCACGGAATATTTGGGCTCACAAACAGGGCTCAAATACTCATGCAGTAGTGGGAGATGCAGTTTCAGCTGAAACAGTGGAAAAATCAATAATTATTGATTTTAGAAATAAATATACTAATCGTATAAATAATAAGTGCTTTAATTATACAATTATATATATATTATATGGTAATCCGAGTCTAAATATGCAGAGCTGAATTACTAGGGATTTACATGATATTTGCTTGCATGATGTGTTACTTGGGTCACTTTATGCTCGTCAACTGTCAGACGAGTGTCGCCTGCTTTTCGCGTCATGTTGAGTAGACATGCACCCAAATAGCCAAACACAAGCAGCTGCATGTGGCATGCAGAAATGTTGCAACATTCGTAGCATATAATTGCAGCGGACAGGACATACGAGCCAGATGCGTGTTGCATGTTCAGATTCATGATTTATTTATGGGACTCGCTGGCAGCGACGCCATACATCGCCCAAATCGTGTTGCAGCGGACAGGAACACAGAAATGCCGCCCAGTAATTAAATCGAATAATTGAAGCTCAAATTCAATTAAAATGCCTTTAATGCTAACAACACACCAAAAAGCCAAAAAGTCAAAAAAAAAAAACGTGGCCAAAACAATTATAAACAGAGACAATGAACTGAACATGAGCATATGTAATGGCAGATATTAGTATCTCTCTCTCTCTCTCTCTCTCTCTCACTCTCTGTGATAGTGTGACCTTAATCCAATTAGCTGTGTCCTGCTGCTGCCAGGTCACCTCTCAAATGATTCCCCAATTTACTGCCAGTCAATTTAATTTCGTGTCCTGTGCCACTGGCCACGACACAGAAATGGCAACTCCGCCCGAATTGGCAGTTTGGGCAGGTGGCCGATGGCTGATGGCTGGTGGCTAGTGACTAGTGACTGGTGACTGGTGTCTGGTTTCAATTTCATTGAGCTGGCCATTTGCTGGCACTTTCGGAAATTGTTTCAACGTCGGTTTGTAATTTCACACGCAGTTAAGTGATTAGCCCTGCTTTTTGTTTTTCTTCTCCTCTGTGAACTCCAAGCAGAAATCAAAACAAACGCAAAAGAAAACTTAGAGAGTGTGAGTGAAAGAGAGAGCGAGAGGTAGGCGACCGACTAGCAAATTGAAATGTTGAAGAAATGGCAGAAGCTAGCTGGAAACTGAAAGATTCTCAAGGCTTGCGAAGGCTTGATATGAAATCAAAGATAAAAACTAAAATCTCTAGCTATTAAAGTCTACGATGACTCATGCTTAAAGTCTTGAGAAAATAACAGTTGATATATATAATAAAAGCCACTTTATTACTTATCCAAGTTTATTCTATTTCATAAAATATATATTTATTTTAGCAAATCTCCAGCTCTCAATGCACATATATATTTTTATGTTCCCTACTCTAACTACTCCCACACAATGAGTGAAAAAACATAAAAGAGATTTTTATATTTATCTTGATTACTCTCGATTGCAGCTGGGCCATTCCATGTGAAGCAGCGCAAGGAGCAGCAGCAAGGAGCGCTCAAATTCAATCACTTGGGGGCAGCATGGATGAGGAGCACGACGACGATCGAATAATATGAGATTAGATGGGGCTTTAGAGCCCCGTCACGGTGCTGCCACGTTGCAGAGCCGCTTTATTGGTGTTGCCAAGTATCGGCGCGAGACGCGTGTAAAATGTGAGCTACAGCAACAGCAATGCGCTGACGAAGACGACGAAGCAGCAGCAGCAAAAGCAACGTCAACAGCAGCAGCAGCAGCAGCAGTAGCAATCGTAGCGCCAGCAACAGCTAAGCACGTCAACAACAACAACAGCAACAGTAACAACAATCAGAGCAACCATAAGGACAACAACAACAACAGCAACAGTTGTCGCTGGGAGCAACAAGCTCAAAACTTGTCGCCCAACCAGGCGCCAAGCACAACAATAACAACAACAGCAGCAGCAACAACAAACCAAGTCAACTTGCACTTAAGCATTAAAGGTGCGACAGCAACAACAACAACTGGAGCAGCAGCAGGAGCAATAACAACAACTGCCGCCTCCCTAAAAATGCGTGTGGAGCACTCGTTAATGCTAATGGCGCCCTGGATCGGTGGCAGCCAGCGTCTGGTTAGGATGGGGCGTCACAGCGCAAACAACGTCCTGCGCCTGATTTCCGTTTTGGCGCTGCTGTTGCTGCCGCCATTGCCGCTCGCGTTAGCCGATGACGGTGACAATTTCTTTGCCGTTAATAGCTTCAGCGTGGGACCCGAGACGACAACGCCCGAGTTTGGTAAGCGAATACCATATGCTCGTTGCCCCAATATATACACAGAGGCCGAGTCACACCAGGCCAGGCCTTATCGCAATGCATGCAAATATCATTTGCGGCAAAGCCGTAATCAAATATGTATCGCAATGACGTCATCATGCTGCACATCTACCATTGTTGCATAATCGGGAGGCATGAGGAAGCCAGCGCATGTCTACAAGCATACATGTGTAGTCCACCCCATACACGTTCCATATGTGCCTATAAGCGTAGACCAAACTAGAGTTGATTGCGTGTCGTGCACGAATCCACATGACTTGAAACATCTGTTTTGAGTCGTGGTACGTGTTGAGTGTGTTTGCATGGCAATAGCAAAAGCGAAAATTGAGTGGATAAGTCTAAAAGTGATGTATACTCTGAAAGTTAATCATAATCACAAAAATTGAAGTAAAATCTGAAATCTGCTACGCATTGAATTACTAAGACTCTGATATTATTTATCTCTCCTTTACATAGGGATTATTGAATGATAAACTAAGCTGTATATGCTTAGCTCTAGCGATTCTTCTCCCCATTATGAATCTAAGCTTTACAGACACATACCCAGATGGCCAATTAAACTAACTCTGACCTTTTCTATTATATTTTTGATAAGCTCCATTTCAATAGCAGCCTCAATTTGCATTGTTCTTTTAATCGACACGCTGTCATCTCTGGCTTTTTATCTGTGTGAGTCACTTGCACAAAAAGAATTTTCATTTCTATTTTAGTTTGCTGAGGTTTTGTGCAAAAAGGTTTTTCCTGCAGATTGCTTTTCTTATACATATGCCGAGAGAGAGAGAGAGAGAGAGAGAGCGCGCATTGTCGAAATAAGCAAAAGTTTCTAATTATAAATGCCGTCTTTGCGGGGGGAATCAAGGGTCGCCGCAGACTTTTGTGTGAGTGTGGCAAATGGCTGACCATCAGCCTTTCGACACTGGCAATCACTTATGGGCATAAGGTTTACTTTTCATTTGGGTTGCGGAAAAGGATGTTCTTGATATAAGAAATGCCCCGAGCAGCTGCCAGGCGGCACAGTTACAAAACGGCAATTGGTAAACAAACTGCCTTGCCTGGTAATTCCCATTTGAGCAGGGTATTAAAAGCCTTGCGATGCATGCTTGTGTGGTAGTCAGTGCACACTTTGTCAACACTAGCAGCAAATTTGCCTCGCTTGCTGCAACGTTGCTTGCCACAAAAACCGAACCACCAACAGCAGCAGCAGCAGCAGCAGCAGCAGCGGCAGCAGCAGCAGCAGCGGCAGCATTGCTTTTTTAGCTGCATATGGCTGGGCGCTATTCATAGCAGTCGCTGCATTTAAAAATAAACCGCAGGCAAATATGCATGCACAGCCCTACCATGAACACACTCACACACACACATACACATACATATATATTTACCGCACAAAAATGGCGCAACCTTACGAAAGCGCAGCCATTTTGTTTTGTCTTTTGCGCTTCCGTTGGCTTAAATGCGAGGCCGGCGCACATCCTTTTCCTTTTTCCCGTTGACTGCTATCGCCAGGCTAGGCCTCAGCATCGGCATCAGTACCAACATCAACAGCAGCATCGTAGGCAAGTGAGTGTACCTGGTATACTGGGTAATTATGGTTGGATATCAACAACCAAATTAGTGAAGCAAGCGTTGTGCGCGTTTGGCATATGCCGCAACATTAACGCTGACGCTTAACCCCTGGCTGCCATTGAGATTTTTCTTTCCTCATATTGTTGGACGCGAGTTCCGGCCGAAAGTTGCTCCCAAGTGCTTAATTAAGATGTGAGAAGAACTCAACTCACTTTACAGGCCGCTGGCATGTGTGTCAATCTCTCTCGCTCTCTCTCTCTCACTGTTTGTGTGCTGGTGTGTGTATTTTCATTTCATTCAAAGTTAATGAAGAATACGCCCCTCATGCTCATCCGACAAGTGGCATGTGGCATGTGGCATGCACAGGCTGAAGTGGCTACACTTGAGCCGCACTCCGGCCCCTTGAGTGCGTAGCCAGAAACCAAAAACATTTCGGCACACAGCCGTGCTCAGGTGCGCTCAGGTATATAAATATATATATATATACATATAGACATATCCTAGCTGGCTGACAGTCAGCGATTTAAACATGAATTTACATTTTAATCTGCCACTAAGCCGCTCGGGATTCAAATACTTTTCACTTTTTCAGCGAACTTTGAGTGTTTCTTTTATTTTGTTTGTTTGGATTGAAAGTTTGTTGCGGTTTCATTATAAATTTGTCGCTAGGGATTAGTGGAGAAACATGTGTTAAGATTACCGTTCTCAAACCTTCCTTTCACCCATACATACATACATATGAATATATCTTTATATTGCAATTTTCACAGATTATGCTAGTCGTGGCCCGAAAAAGTTTGGTGACAAGTGCGAGAATACGTTGGAATGCGGCTTTCCTGGCTCCATATGTGATCCCAAGAAGAAGTCCTGCCAGTGCACCGAGGATCTGCAGGTCACCAATCATATTGACAAATGTGGCAAGGGTAAGCGAAGCAGAGCACAAGGCGAACAGAGAATTGTGAATGGGAATGGTAATGTAGGGTGGCTGGAGGGCGAAGGGTGGTGTAACTTGCTTCGCTGTGCCAGTTGCGCCCGGCCTTGCTTGTCAGTCTGCCAAGTTTTCATTAAAAGAATCGCCGGGCTAGCGAAACCAATCCCCCAAAGCCTTACGTTGATTACTAACTGCTGAATATTGAAAATTAAAAACAGAAAACTTGGCAGCGCGCTGCCATATAATGAACCGAGGGAACTTAGTTCATCTTTGACATAATTATAGTATACATCCCCTGGACGTAAACACGTTAAAAGCCATAAATTCAAATCAATTTGTGCGATTATTGCTCGCATTCATGACTGACACATTTATGGCCAGAGTATTAAGCTTCTGGCTAATGAGTCATCGAGACGACTGATTGCGAACCAATGAAATTACGGATAATATTGTGAAATCACAATCAGGAGTATATGGAGTCAATATGCTTAGACATTGAGTTATTGGGCTGCATCATTATTCTTCTTTATTATAATTGTTCTTTTCATGACTGTTTACATCATCATTATCATAGTCATTAGCATTGGCATTGACAATGACATTGCCATTACCATTTCCATTGCCATTGTCATAGTAATTAGCATTATCATTATCATTATTATTGCTAACAATATCATTATCATTTCTTTTGTTGTCATCATTGCTGTTATGATTCTGATTATCATTATCATTATCGATAGAATAAGAATTAGCATACTATTATCCCATTATTATTCCCATTATCATTGTCATTGTCATTATCAGTTCCTTTGTTATTGTCATTGTCATTGCCATTATTATTGTCCTTGCCCACTATCATTATTATGACGTTGTCATTGTCATTATCATTAGCATTAACAATTTCTTTATATCTTCCTTCACATTCTGCAAACATCTTAGTAAACAGACATTTGGGAACAATTCTTCAGCTCTAGCTGCTTAGTTAAGGAAATACAATTTATCTAAAGCATTTCCTGGTTCACCGACTATAAATATGTTTCAGCAACCTGCCTTAGACCTCTTGCATTCTCAGACACGGTTTATGCATTTACACACATGCTAAAATTATTCAAATACAACATTTGCAAGAGCCCTATAAATAGTCAGACAGGTGTAGAGTGATGCTCCGACTGACTTCGCTCCCTCTGGTGGGCTATAAAAATATTTGTCTGTCAGTCATCAAACTGACGCCAGTGAGAATTTACTCAGTCCCAAGTCCAGCTGTTCCGTTCCGAGCTAGCCATAAAGCAAAGTTGTAAACAAGCTGTGGAACAACGTAGCAAATATATTTATATGCTATGTTTGTACATCGTATCTATGTGTGTGTATGTGTGGTTAAGTGAAATGAATCATGGCCACAGCTGTGCTACAAGGATTCACTTTATGCTCCACTTGCAGCGGCTGCCATCAACGAGTCCTGTTTCTTCAACGAGCAATGCGAAGCGGTTTACTTTCAGACCGAGTGCCGGGATGGACGTTGCATATGTCGCTTCGAGATGTCGCCCATCTGGGGCAAGGATGGCTCCGTCGAGTGCAAAGGTCGGTCGCAAGATGTGAATTCAGTGGAAGAGTAATGGAATGTGTTCTCGTGTTGCTTATGCTTCTTTGCAGGACGCCAGGACAAGCGAGGACCCGAGACATACATTGATCCGGCCATGATTGGCGTGCTGGTAGGAATGGCATTGATGTTTATTATTATTTGTGTCGTCCTGCGATTGTTTAGCCAGTGAGTAAATTGCAATGCAAACATTTAACACAAGCAGCAAACACTGCCACACAAACATAATCTAATTGGGTCAATGGGTGGGCGACGCAGCAGCTTCATTAGCTCAGCCCAACTAGACTCGACTCGATTCGACTCGACGCTGCGACGTTGCCCTGGCTACCAAGCAACCAAATGATACATAATTTGATCAGCAATTAATTTCACTTAGATGAACAAAATTTTTGCATTAATTGGCATTAAGGGTGGCTAAGAGCAACGTCCACGTGCCACAGTTGACATCAATTCAATCGAACCACGCCCAGCTCTCGCACATGTCCCAAACCAAATGCCACACAATTTCTGCTTCACTCAACTAATTCAACATTATTAATTTGCTCTAGGGCGCGCTGGCATGAGAACCGCACCATATTCAATACGCCGAATCCACGTTTGATGAACGTCTCCCTGTTGCGGGATAACAAACTGCTCCATGGCCAGGATAGGCGGGGCTCTCGCATGTCTGTGCGCGCTCCATCACGGCAGCCGAGCATGGCCTCGTTGCGTCCACACTCGCCCAACCCGTCGCTAGGTAAGACAGGTTTGTATTCCATAATTACGGCTTCCATTGATGGCACCTTTTTTTTACTGTACTTAACCAGTGCGCAGCATTTTGGCTTTGGTTTCCTCATTTTGTTTGTGTGTTGTTTTTGTTGTCGTTCAATCGTTTTTGTTTCTGATTTGTGCTCTTCCGTTTGAGAACTAGCAGAACTTTCTGCACACAGCAAGAATAAATGCAATCAATCAATCAATCAACCAATCAGTCAGCCAGTCAGTCGCCAAAAAAAAAAAGAGAAAAACCCAACTAAACAAACAAATCACAGCAGAAATATCCCTGTGCGTGAGTGTGCAAAAGTTAAGCTCTTAGCAAAAGCAAAAATGCAAGCCAAATGTTCTTTAACGATATCTTAAGACTATGCTTAAATATACTTTTCTTGATTGACATTTGATAATTTATAAATAAAAAAGTAAATAAATGTAATGCATGTATTTATAGCCACAAAAAAAAACATTGCGAAATCATCTATAAGGCAATAATCTTAATTGAAATTCTGTTTGCGATTTGATATCATTTATAAGTACTTCATATATGCAGGTGGAAAGTTGAAAGCAAAGTAAGACTACATATTTATTATTATAATTTAAAAATAATTTCTAAATACTTTACACTCTAAACAGGCTCTGTAATCAAGCAAAGATTTGAAACTTTTTTTTTATAAATAATTAGAACTTATATTATTTACAATTTCCTTTTATTTCAAACAAAATAAAAAATTAATTTTTTTTTATTAAAATTTTCAAAAGTATATAAATTTTGTATTTTACATATGATATCAAGTTTTATAATTGCAAAATATATATTTTTTTAAATTCTTGTATATCAGATATTTATCTTCAATTTGTATCTTTAAGATTCTTTAAATCTGTACAACAAATGTGTATCGTAAAAAATTGTTTCAATCTGTACAAATTTTTGTAAGAATTTGTAAGAAATTTTCAAGAGAGAAATTTGCAGATTCTTGTTCAGTAAAAAAGAAAACCTTAAATGGAATTATCTTGTGATATATTTTTAGCCAACTGAAGTAGTTATGTAAAGAGAAAGCAAACGTGTTTTCTTCTTGTATAAACAGCTTCGGTCTTATTCATCAGCCGAAATGCCCTTGAGTCTTACTCAATTGAGTGGATCGTATTTTGAATGAATTTCTCTATGGAATCGCAGCGTAATCAGTGTCAAACGAAATTGCGACAAGTTCAAGTGTGCGGTTCAATCCCACTTTGGGGCTCAATCAAATTGATTGACGCTTTAAGAACCGTAAAATTTCGCAGCTTGATTGTTGTTGCTTCGCTGTTGTCGCTATCTAAAGGCAGCCGCTGCCAATTACCTTTGTTCTCAGTGCTTAACTTTATTGTTATTTAAATTTTGTGTCGCGATGCCAAACAATAAAACAATCTCTTTGCTTGCTGCCTGCTCTCTCTCTCTCCCCTCCGCCACACCTACTGACACATACAAACAAACAAATACACACGCACACCCATACTCTCACACACAAACAAACGTACGCACGAACAAATTGCTGTAAAAGGTCGCATGATACGCTCGAAGAGCAACACGCGCTCCAGCGACTCCCGTGTCAGCGATGTTTCCAACTGTTCCCGTCTGCTGGAGCATCCGAGCGCCGCCAGCCAGTACAATGTTGTCCATAGCCATTTTTTGCCCTACGTGCCAACCACAACAGCAGCGGCGCATGTTGCCAGCGCCACAACGTATGCTGCCCCAGCCACAACCACAGCCACAGCCACAGCCTCAGCTACAGCCGCAGTGACGTCGACGCTAACGCCGATGCCAGCGTCAAGCATCACGGTTACGACAACATATGTATCGTCGCCAGGCACGGCGCCTGCCTGTGGCATGACTGCCAATCCGGGTGCCAATAAGTTTTAGTCATAGGCCACACAAAATATCAATTGAAATGCAGTCATATCAGTATATCAATCAGTTCCAGTTGCAGTTCCAGTTCCAGTTCCCGAAACGGCTCCACGAGGTATGCAGCCGTTGTTGTAGTCGCCTCAATTTCGTTGAATGTATTGTTTAGCTGTGTTATGCCCAGTGTCCTGTATATTGTAGTTGCTGTCTTTATTGTTGTCGTACCAACTGTACTGTAAGAATCTAACATTAACGCTAAGCCGTAGTGAGAGTTGCCGTTAACTTCTAAACCAAGTAACTGCTCCCTACTGTAACAAATACTACTACTAACCCCAATGTATGTGTTCCACCAGACACTCTCCAAACACACTCTATACCAAAAAAAAAAAAAAAAGTACAAGAAAAAAGAACAACACACACTTTAATGTTAAGATTATAGTTAAAGCTTAACTTCAACTTCAAGTTCATGTTAAAATTTACAGATTTAGTTATTTAGTCTGCTAAAGACACCAACGACACATCCAAACGATCATTACGAAACTGTCATACGAAACACTAACGAGTCCCATCTACTACTGCCATATCATCACATTTGCATAACGTATAGTGCCTAGCAGCGTCTGTATTTTAGTTGATTTTTTCATTTTCATTTCATTTGCATTTCAGTTTCTATTTCCATTTCCGTTTCCGCTTTTAGTTGCCCGCCTCTAACGCACGCCATTTCCGTTTTATGCTTGACCAACTAGTTGTATGAATTAGCCAGCTTTGGCCTAAGCCTCAAAAAAAACCTATTAAATAAAGTTTATGCTTGCAGAGGACCTTGTAATTAATCAATGTATGGTATATGGTATATGTTGAAATCAAGTTAACTGGATTTGATTGAACAATCTTCTGTAATTTACTTATGCGAGATTATGCATAAGAAATGTGTCCGTCCTGTAGCCGAAGCTACTCTTAGACGTTTATTTATGTTAAATTCATGCAAATTAATATTTTTCGTTTATTTTTCAATATAATTATAAATTAAATATAAATAAATAATTATAAATTATTATTATTATTTTTATCTATCAGAATGGTTTAAAAATGCATATAAAATAATATAAAATCTCCCCATTCAACTAACTCTATTCTAAAGCAGTTTCACATCTACTACTGCTCTGCAAGTGTATGTCATCTTGCGGCAAACCGAAGATATATTTTCTTATAACTATTTATTTCATTTCAAAATTTGTCTTAGTACTATGTAGAGTGCATAAGTAGGCCAACGTGCTTCAATGTAGTCTTGTGCTCGCTCGCTCGCTCGCTCGAATGCATTTCTATTTCCTCAGCTGACTCACGTAATCCTGTCAACAGGCTCCACTTGAGTTAACTGAATGCCAACCTTGTTACCGTTTACCTTGTTGTTGTTGTTGTTGTTGCTAACGTTGTTGTTCAGCTCTATCCGTTTATGCGTACCACATGCTCTGTGAATTAAGTTGAAAAATGTAATAAACATTCACTACGTGCTCTCCGCAGGCTCCCAATCGGAATCTCATGGCAGCGCCAGCAATGCGTCAGCCGTTTCAGTACGTTCAAACCGCAGCAATTCGGTGGCACCCGGCAAAGTGTCCGGCGGTGGGCATCATGAACGGCACGGCTCCTCGCACCGCCAGCACCACTCGCAGCTGCAGTCGCCGCAGGAGGAGTCGCTGATTACGAACATAACCACAAATCCAGTGGCCGAGAGCGTGACCGTTGAAATTATTGAGCCCGGACAAAAGTAATGCAGTAAAAAAAACATGGATATATATTGACAAACATATATATATATATATATTTATAAAAAAAGAAGAAAATATTATAAAAACACATCGTCGTTTAATATGCACGCGATAGTATGGCGCCTGCGGGCCCAAACATTATGCCATGTTTAGAACCCTTTTTTAAAGAAAACATTTTTTGCAATTAATGGACAATTTTTCCAAAGCGTATTACAAACTTTTGCAGAACCACACGACAAACGAATGCTAATTGATTACTTACATATACATAAACAATATATATATATATATATTAACATATATACATAGTTATTATATAGCAAGCAATGTATATATTGTATTGGATATATGCGACTACACCATGAAAAAAAATGTTCGAAAAAAACCTTGCATAACAAATTCATACTACTCTTTATTTCAAAAAAAAAAAAAAAAAAAAAAAAGAATATATAAATATATATATTGAAAAGGGCAGAGAAATAAGATCACATAAATGAAAAACTTTGTTAATTTATATATAAATATTGTACGCAGACTTAAAGCTTTTGGGTTCAATAGCTGTAATAGAACCTTTGCCTAGGCACCCAATTTCGTAGAAATGCAAAAGTTTTTGTAGACACAAAGCAAACAAAACTCGACTTGTTGGTATAATCCTTACATCGAGTAGGAAAAGCGAAAATCATTGCCAAAACAACAATTGGAACAAAAACAACCAAATACAAAGCCGACTATGTACAATGTACATAAGCACAACGCCTTATCTTATCTATACCTAACTAGAAGCAATGTGGTACCGGTTAGAATATATACACAACTCTATATAAATATAAATCTGTATATGTGTAGCTAGCAAGTTCCGGCCACAATGCTAATTGCTGCTATAGCTCCCAAAATATGGATATTATAATTCTAAACGCCAACGCTAAGAATACATTTTTTTAAAAAAGAAAATAATGGCAAGAAATATTAAAAACCTCGGGACCATATTTTATAATCAAAATATGCGTTTCAATTAATGAAGCACGCACGTCTTAGTTCCCACTAACATTCTTTTGTCAAGTGTTTTACTCGATGATAATTTTTATTAAACTAGATATTGTTAAACGCTGGCTGAACTAAAGTTTAGGGAACACACACACACACTCACACTCAAGAAGATGAATGAAAAGCGAGAAGCGAAAAGGTAGCACCAATGCACATTTAAGTGCCGTAGTTCGAGTAGTTAGCGCCTAACTAAGTATAATCTATATACGAGTAGCTGCTAAACATAATAATAATAATAATCTAAATTGACTTCCAGTTAAATTTACAATATTTCGGTTCTTTACAACACTGTAACATTTTGTGCTAAATTTTCATTTACAAGAAAGATAAGTGCAAAACCCTCTTAGTTTCACAGTCTCCTCCATTTTTTGTTTGTTTCGAAAGTTGATGGTTGATTGAGAACTCAGCACTGGGCGGGCTAAGAATAGGGGAAGATTCTTAGTGTGTCCCGTGCTGAGTTCACATTAAGCTGACCACAAACAAATTTAAGGATACATATATATATATATCTATACATATATAGTACATAGAATGTTGAGTATATTAAGGTTTTTTGGTTTTCCGCTAAGCCCCCCCTCAACAAGAAACTCTCATTTGCTTTTGTGCTCAATCAAAGAAGCTTAACTGTGAGAATAACAAAGTGAAATAAACAAAATGTGTTTATACTTAAAAAAAAAGATTACAAATAAAAAGTAAAAAAAAAAAATTTAAATAAATACCTTTATTAACTAACTTTACCAATACCTAAAGAAATAAGCCTAACATGGTACGTACAATATAGTAGAGCGAAAGTATATCGCATAATCTTAAACAGGATATTTAAAAAAATTCAAACAGCAACAAAAAGTAAAAAAGTAAATAAAAATGCTTGAACAAATACATATTAGCTAAAAACAAGTAATATTAATTACGATAATGATAAACAAAAAAATAATAATTTTATTCAACTTGCATCGAATTTTTCTTAAACAGCAGACAAACAATCTTATTTCTAGGGCATACAAAAAAGAAATATATATATATGTATACATACCTATTTACATTCATACACAGCACAGGAGCAGAAAGTTTAGAAAACAGATGCAAAAAGAAAACTTTCAAGATCAGATGATGAAGATGAGGAAAAAACAACTTAAGCTTTGAAATTTGGGGAAGGATTTCAAGGTTTAACTTAGTTTTTGTGACAACACATAATTGTAAGCACAGGAAAAGCTAAAATCTAAATATAAATTTACATATATACTTATATATAAATATACATAAGATTTATAAACATTCTCCAAACACTGATTTTTCTATTTACATCAAACTACAAAAATGTTGAAGGCAGACTTTAAGTAAGCGAATTTTAAATAAGCAAACAAAATCATAAGAAACAAATATTTTAAAAAATTATATACATCAATATATATGCTTTATTTACTTTAATATTTATACACAATAAAACTACATAAAAATATATATATTAAATTATAAAAGTCTAGTGAAAAAAGAAAATTAATGCGATAAATTCATTTACACTCTACCAAAAAGAAAAAAAATCAAAAACAATTTTATACATATACCAAGCAAACTTTCGTAAATCTAACAAAAATCTATATAGAAAAGAATAGTAAAAAAAAAAAGAAAAACATAAATGCACATACGAAAAATAATAGAATAACAATAATATTAATAAATATATATTGAATGCTAAAATATGAAAATAGGCAAAAGCTACCATTGAAGATTTCTCATGTGACTCATGTAATACAAGACACAACAACAACATGAACAACTAGGAGTTGAGCGTAGTTATAGTATTGGTAAAACAAAAATAAATAAAATAAACAGTAGCCAGGTTTATAGCGCGCTAGTTAATCGTTAAGTAAATAAATAGATGGCATTCTAAAGAACAAGATAAGAAATTCTGAAAACCAAATACTTACAAATGCTTTTTTTCAACAACTTTAAGAAGCCGAAACGCTACAACAACTTCGTATATTATACATATAAAGTGCATATATATATACACATATATATATACATATATACAAAATTATATAGATTTATATTTAAAGATCAGTTCACTATAATAAAAACTATATTACCATAACTTACAAAACAAAACATAAACTACAGTCTTTTATAATGTGGTGCCCCGGAATACGCTCAGCCTGCCCTCTGGCTCCAGATCCGGCTGCTCGGTCGCCAGGCTTTTTTTGCTGGTCACACGCTTGTAATAGCTCTGCTCGGCGACGTAGCGCAAGTGCTTGGCACTGCCTGCGCCCGTCTTCTCCACGAACCGATAGAGATACCCATTGCGCTGCTGCAGCAGCTCGTGCGGATGACCCAGCTCCACGACACGACCACGATCCATGACCAGCACACGATCCGAGTCCATGACCGTATGTAGGCGATGCGCAATGGTCAGCACCGTGCAGTTGGCGAACTTGGTATGTATGGCCTCCTGAATGAGTTGATCCGTGCTGCAAGTGGCATAGGGATAGATTTATGAATATTGAATTGTTTTCTCTTGTCGTGATATAACCTACATTCTACCATTATAATAGTTTCTGAGTTTTTCAAAGATGTGGTAAAAGAAAGCAAACTTGATATGACTAACTCTATGGTCGCACTTTTATGCTCAGTCGGTGATAGAAAATCGGATTAGATATCGAAAAGTGATGATAAGCTTGTTCCGCGTATGACATAATATAATTCAAAATATATATTTCTAGTATCTGTGTCTAGGTTACAGTCAAATCAATTAGCTGTCTTCATGATGGATAATAGGTACTTGTACATGATGAGCTCATGAGCCCGTCTAGCTAGTCTGCTGTCTGCCGTCTACCTGTGAGCCAAGTGCTCATTTTTGGACATGAATCATATGGTGGTTCACACTTACACCGGATCCACATTAGCCGTCGCCTCATCCATAATGAGTATTGTGTTGTGCCTCAGTATGGCACGAGCCAGGCAAATTAGTTGGCGCTGGCCCATGCTGAAGTTGGCGCCTCCGTCGTGCAGCCTGTAGCTGAGGCCACCTTTAAGGGCTGAAACGAATGTCTTGAGCTTTACGGCGTCTAGCGCCTGCCAGAGTTCATCGTCCAGTTGATGCTCAAACGGATCCAAGTTGTAGCGCAACGTGCCCGAAAAGAGAACCGGATCCTGTGGTATGATCGAGATGCGACTGCGCAAATCTTGCAGACCCAGCTTGGCAATATCATAGCCATCGATTTCGATGAGGCCCTCGTTGAGCGCCAGGCGAAAGATTGCCTGCACCACAGAGGATTTGCCAGCGCCTGTGCGACCCACAATGCCCACCTTCTCCTTGGGATGAATGGTGAAGTTGAGTCCCTTCAGCACGTAGTGACCGTGCTCATTATAGCGCAATCGTAGGTCATTAAAATGCAGCTGACCCGCACTGGGCCACTTCGCGGGCAGATTGATAGATGCCTCCGTCTCATAGGAGGGCTCTGGCGGTATCTGCACGTACTCCAGCACGCGCTCAACGCTGGTCATCTGATTCTCCAGGTCAACAGTCTGCCGCATGCCCCACTGACATATGATGCCTAGGGTCATGGACTGCGTTATGGCCAGGCCCACATCGCCGCTGTAGTAGGCGCGATCGATTACCAGAAAGCTGAATGTGACCACCAGAATATACAGCACACAGATGAGATTTGTCCAGAAGGCAAAGGCCCTATTGATGCTCGCGTGCAAGTAAACAGCCGAGGTGTGCTCATTTTGATAGGTGTGAAAGCCATGCTCCAGACGCTTGGTGGCACTCAGAGCGCGTATGGTGGTTAGACCTTTGAAGGTGGTGTTCGTGTACGAGTAGATGGGACTGCGAGCTGTGATTGAAGAGAGTCAATCAGCAATATATACTATAAATGTGTTAATCATCTACTCACAAATAGTCTCGATACGCTTGAGGCTTCTGCTGGCTCCTATGTAGAGACGCCGGGTAATGTAGAGCAGGGTGATCATGATGAGCGCTGGAATCAAGAGCCAATAGTTTGCAGTGCTAACGACGATAATCACTGCCAGGCCATTGACGAAGAACTCCCAGGAGTCCATCATGGCATGCGGCAAGGTGATGTCAATGGACAAAATGTCGCTGGAGAAGCGATTGAGTATGCGGCCCGAGGTGGCCAGCGTGAAGAACTGCATGCTGGCGCGTATGATGCCATCGAAGAGAGAGTTATGAATGCGCAAGGAAATGCGTAGGGACATCATGAAGAAGCCAAAGGTGCGCACCACATATAGGATTAGAGTGCACACAATGAGCACGGCATAGAGGGTAACCAGACGGATGCGTATCGCTCGGCGTTCGATTTCTGGTTCCGTCTCATCTGGTTCCGTTTCCTCCCAAGTGGCCCTGTGAGAAGAGTGAAAAAGTGATTCATGTCGAGGTGGAATTTGAAGCAGAAACATTTACCATTTGGACAGAAAGATGTCCATGGCGGCCTCAAAAGCACGCGCCAGCACAAAGAGAAAGAATATGAGGAAAACCACCAGTGGAAGACCCAGCACGGCATAATATTGCTTATAGGAGCTGAACTTGACGGATCCATGCTGCTGCTGCTCCTTGTAGCGCTGCTCGTGCTCGTCCAGCTGCGATTGGAGCTGCTGCTGGGTGAGCTGCTCGTGTGGCGGCACCTCCTCATAGATGCTATCGGCACGAACGGCATGCAATCGGGCCACCTCGTTGTCATTGGCCACGGACATGCGAAAGTGAATGAGCTTCTTGAGCGACTCGTAACGGCCCTGAATGGAGGCACGTCCGCCCTCCATGAGCACCATGTGATCGGCACTGCGCAACAGGGGCACACGATGCGTGACCAGAATCCGTATCTTGTCGCTGAGAAACTCGTTCAGGCAATGCTGTAGCAGCTGCCGGCCCACATGAGTGTCCACGGCGGAGAGTGGATCGTCGAGCAAATAAATATCCGCTTTGCGATAAACAGCTCGAGCCAGACTGACTCTCGCCTTCTGGCCGCCACTCAGACTGGCGCCGGACTCACCCACAATGGTGGCATCGCCATGCGGCAGCTGATCAATGTCCTTGTCCAGCATGCAGACGCGCAGCACATCCTTGTAGCGCTGATCGTCGTACGGCTCCATGAAGATGATGTTCTCTCGCAAACTGCAACGATTCAGCCAGGGCTCCTGCGGCGCATAGCTAATGACTCCATTCAGCTCCACGCTGCCACTGATAATGTCCAGTTCGCCCAGCAGAGCGGCCAGCAGCGTGCTCTTGCCCGAGCCCACGGTGCCCACAATACCAACAAATTGCTGCTCCTCTACCTGAAAGGTAATGTTCTCGATGTGCCGCTGACGCTTCTCCTGGCTGGGTTGATCCCAGCTGGCCGTCAACTCACGCAGTGTCACACTCTTGCGCATGGCTCGCGGATTATGCATGCGTCCAAAATAGTTTCCATGCTGCACGTCATCGTCGACATCGTTAAAGTTCGCAATGCCACCATCGGCGGGATCCTCCTGCTGCAGCAGAAAGTCCAACAAGCGTCGGGCAACCACATGTGTCTCCGCCCAGGAGTTGATGGCCATGGGCCACTGGTGCAGCAGCGACTGATTGAGATGATCATAATAGCTGGACACTATGAACACCTTCTGAGCCGTCACAATGTCGCCAGTGAAGACATACGTGAGCAGGCACAGAAACAGTGAGAGCTTCGAGATCATGTCGGTGCACTGCAGCGCTGCATAGACATACATGGAGCCACGGATGGCGCCCATCTCTTTTTTGCGCACGCGTGCTATCAGCTTGCCAAAGGATTTCTCCCAGGCATACATTTTGATCACCTGCATCGCCGATATGATCTCGTTCATTAGCTTGACGCGCTCATCGCCGTACTCCGCCGAGAGGCGCTTGAAACGGGCCGTTGCCTTTGCTGCCCACACCTGCAGCGGTGTGAAGAGTATGATAGTGGCGATGCCCACCAAGGCGGGCCAGCCAATTACCTCGTAAATGATGTAGCCAAAGATCACTCCCTCTAACGGGCCCTTCCACAGCTCGTGAAAGTAGTAGAACGTCTCATTGAACTGGGGCAGGTCGGTGGCCATGAGGGCAATGGCATAGCCGCTCATGCCACTATTATCTGCTGCCACGGAGACACGCAGGCACTTCCTGTAGACCAGGCCAGCGCAGGCCAGGCGTATACGGGCGCCCAGCCCGAACAGGTAGAACATAAATGGATGATAGCACAAAGCCTTGATAAGCGAGCACAGAACCACGCCCATCGCGTACAAGTAGGCGGACTCTATGGACTCGTTGTTATTGCCCTCCGAGAAGAAGGACACCAGTCTGCCCAGCAGCAGAGGTTGCATGGTGCTAAAGCGGAAGAAAAATGTTTGAAAAACTCATAGATACATATATGCCAATGGGCTTGAACTTACTGCAAGGATATCTCCACCAGGGAGTAAAGTATGCAAACGGGAATAAAACTGGCTCCATATGCCCTGAAGATCATGTGCAGCACATTCGGCTGCGGACGCTTCAGCTCGCGCTCCCAGTAGCCCAGCAGAGAGTGCGATACCTGCGTGCTATCCAGGCTGGGAATGTGCGCGTATAAATCCTTTGGATCGATCGACTTGCCATGACCCTTACGCAGAATCTCACGTGACCAGCTGACAAAGCCAAAATGCAGTTTATGATATGAGATAAGGATATTTTTGTTTGTTTGTTATGTCACTAGTCACGAGAGCGCGACTAGAAAATACCCTAAAATCCGCTAATGTCATCACATTTGATGCATTCTTTAATCAAAAATAAATACTTCTTTCGAGATGTGAGATAAGATATACGAATATTTATGATGAAATAAATAAGATTGCGCAAGTGACGAATATAGCTAAAAATATATTTGTTGGTTATAAATATATTCGTTAAACTTGGCTGGAAATAGTCAAAATCAAGTAGCCAAAGAGAAAACTTTATTGTATAAGACTTAAAGTGGAGTATCATACCAAATGTGATGAATGCTTTAAGCGGCTGAAATTCTGATTATCTGATTTCCATTGAGGGAGTTGTCAACCAAGAATATATGGTTAAAAATAATCTTTATATGGCATACAAAAACTAAGATGTCAAATTTGGTGTCGTCAGACGTGAAATTGTGTGGAATGGTTGGCATAATGAGTCCCCAAGTCTTCTCAAATAGGAATTCATATGCTTTAAGGAAGGATTTTTTTTTTGCATGTTTTATAATCGACGCTCTGTCTGTGCTGGCACAGAATATTTTCGTATAAACTGTGGCACGCTCTGCATACAAATTGACAGGCAAGCGTTGCGACACTGTCATAAATCTGTAGTAAGCGATTTGCTTTGCTACAATCACTATCTTATCAAGCTGACAGGCGACAAGCGACAGGTAGCAGGAGCTGATCGCGCCAAGAAAGATTTGATTCTGTAAAAGTTTTCAGCATTTGCTCCATTATGAAATTTAAAGCACTGTGCGTATACGTAATATTATCTTGCATTGGTTCAGCACGTATCATTTTTCAATTTCTGACTAATCGCTTAAGATTTATGGCATTTCGACTGAGATTTATAGATCGCGCACTCACATAAAAAACCACTTGGACAGAAAATTGGCCTTTAGCACTGGATTTGGTTTGCGTGGCTCCTTTGCGGCGCACATTGTGATGGCATGAGCTTCACTTAAATCACTATTTATATATATAATATATGTATATACATATATTTTTGATATTACACGAGTATAGTTCTATACATATTAAATTGCGCACAGATCCTTTAGAGCACTTCGCACGTGTGGCCGTCGCCTTTGCCGTTTCACTCGTAACTGATAGACCGTGTGTGAAAGGCATTTGACTTTTAACTAAATGTTGCGCTACGTTTACGAATCATTGCTATAAATCAATGATCCGGGCTGCCCCTATCGCACCACTTGGTGGCAGTTTTATCTTAATGCCGCCTGACAGCGAACCATCAGCCGCTCTGCATTCGCAACCACAGCTCGCGCCATGAAAACATGGCCAAAGTTCCGAAGTTTAGTAGTTCGTAGCTAGATACATCAATGTATGTCTGAGTAATACATACTTGAAATACCCTGTACATTGTTCTAGTGATTCAAATAGCTATAATGCAGTCATAGAACTGTGGCAAAACAGAGCAGGATAAATGTTTTAAATAGGCTTCAAAATCTGCTCACTTTTCAGTCCACATATCAACAAAAGATATTTATAGCTGATAATATATAACTTGATAAGAGTTTTCCGCATTAAAAGCTAAGGATATTTACAAATTATCACCAAACTCTCTATCTAGAGGGTATCTGTCAGTCGAGCACTCTACTCACAGCTCACTTGAATTTTAGCTGTCCAGTTTAATCAAATATTATTATGTTTTACACACTCCATAGGCATTGACAATTTTGATTAAAGCTCTTCCCACTTGACAAAAGTAGTTTTTCTTTAAATTAGGTTTTTTTTATCTGTTTACTTCAGATTCGCGATATATATTGTCCGTTTTATGACTAATATAAATCTTAGCTAATAACAGTTAAGGCATATAATTTTAATTTATTATTTGGTGTAATAATTCTCAGGCACTTTATTGAGATTTTGTACGTAATACATACACATACATAAGTACAATTTCATAACTATATATACTATATAGTAATTATCTATATTAAGTGTATACAATAGTTGTATAAAAAAAACAGTAAATATAGTTTGATTATAGTTGCATTTTGATTTGTGCGAATTGCTTTCGAGTTCTACAGTTGAAGACATAGCGGAGGTATACATTAGATATTTCTAACGAAAGTGTTGTATTCATAAATTCGGCATTTGAAATTTAAGTAACAAGTTAACAATATAATCACGCTTACATACATAAATTTATGTACATACTTATATACGGAATTAGGACTTAGACAATTACAAGTACAAAACAGAAATTAAAGTTAAGTACAACGTTTCGATGTACGCTCATAATACTTTCAGTTCCCAATGCTATACATCTTAAGTAAGTTTTTGTCTTTGTTTGTTTGAGAGTTATTATTGTGCTAATCGTTATGTTCGTGCATCGCTGCCGTGATATTCAAATCTTCGGTAGTGACTCGGCCATCCAATAGCCTTTTGCTGTAGCTTTCCTCTGCCGCTTGCATTAGCGCATTCGCCATCGATGTACCCGTATTATTCACTAAATGGCGCAAATAGCCGTCGGGCCGTTGCAACAACTCGTAGGCATGGCCCAGCTCTCGCACCTCGCCTGCATCCATGACCAGGACACGGTCCGAATCCATAACTGTATGCAGGCGATGGGCAATTGTCAGCACTGTACAGTTGGCAAACTTGGAGCGGATCGTTTGCTGAATCAACTTGTCGGTTCTGCAAAAAAATTTAAAACAATTGTAACAATGGACAGGAAACGAAGTCAACTCAATACGTACTCTGGATCCACATTGGCAGTAGCCTCATCCAATATCAACACTCGATTGTTGCGCAGTATGGCTCTTGCCAAGCAAACAAGCTGCCGCTGACCTACGCTGAAATTGGAGCCACCATCGTACATGCGGCAATTAAGACCACCTATGAGCGTGGACACATAGGAACGCAGCTCAACATCTCCCAGTGCCTTCCACATCTCTTCATCCGTTCGTTCATCCAACGGATCCAGATTATAGCGCAGTGTTCCCGAGAATAGCACAGGATCCTGTGGTATGATAGAGATGCGACTACGCAAATCATGTAAGCCTATATGCTCAATATCGACATCATCTATGCGAATCATGCCCTCATTGTAGGCCAAACGAAATACAGACTGGATAATCGAGGATTTACCAGCACCGGTGCGACCTACAATGCCAATCTTCTCGCGAGATTCAATGGTAAAGTTCAGATCTCGCAGTACAGGTGCCTCGTGAGGTGCATAGCGCAGCTTAAAGTTGATGAACTCAATGCGTCCTTTGCTGGGCCATTCGGTTTTTGGCTTAAATTTCTCAGCCGTCTCCAGTGGTGGCTCCGATGACTGTTCCGTATACTCCAGCACACGCTCCACGCTGGTCATCTCATTCTCCAGTTGTGCCGTTTGCCGCATACCCCACTGGCACATGCCTGTCATGGTGGTGCTGTGCAATATGGCCAGGCCCACATCACCACTGTTGAACTCGTTGCGCAGCAGCAGAAAACTAAATGTGACGGCTGTTATATAGCCAATGCACAACAGGTCCGACCACAAAGCAAATGCACGTGTGCATGAGAGGAAGAGAAACCAGGCGGAGGTATTGGCATTCTGATACTCGTGAAACTCGTTCTCCAAAGCGCTCTGTGCCTGCAGAGCACGTACCGTGGTTAGACCTTGAAACGTTTGATTTGTCAGCGAGTAGATGGGACTGCGAGCTGCAAGAAGAACGATGTTATACGTTTCACAGAAGCCAAGATTAAAGACAACTATTGGACTTACATATGCCCTCCAGTCGCTTGATACTGCGACTAGTGTTCACATAAAGATAACGTATGCAGCCTAGAAGGACGACAATCACTGCCGCGGGCACCAGCAGCCAATAATTAGCAATGGCCACAATGACCAGCACACCGGTGACATCAATGGCAAACTGCAAGTATGAAAATGCTTGTTAGTGTATCAATAGACAACAGATTTGATATGTTGCTACATACAGACAGACAATCCAGCAGCGTGTGCGGCAGATCTGTATCCACTGTGCGTATATCTTTGGAGAAGCGATTCAAAATGCGACCCGAAGAGTTTGTATTGAAAAAGTACATGGTGGCACGTGTGATTCCACGGAAGAGGCGATCGTGCAGGCGCAGAGAAATGCGCAAACACATCCTAAAGTAGCCAAAGGTGCGCATGAGGTAAACAATAAGCGTGGCGGACAGAATCACAGCATAGAATACGACAAGCTCCTGGCGAACGTTATTCTCAATATCCGCAGTTGCTGTCGGCAAGGCAGTGATCACAGTATCATTAACGGGCACCTCTGTAGACACATCCATCGAGGCATTAACAGCTGCTGCTGGCACAGTAATTGAGCTGCCATTTAAAGCAATCTTTTCCTCCCAAATCACCCTACATGAATGGAATATGTGATTAGTTAATAGTTCAGTTATTTGTAGAATTCTTTCGACTCACCAGCGGGAGAGGAAGTAATCCACACCCGTGAGCATTATCCTTGAGCAAACGAAAAGCACCACAATTAATGCGAAGAAAAACGTGCTCTCTAGCGCCTTGAAGTAGGAAGCGTATACGCTGAACTTCACTGCGCCCACACACTGCTGCTCCTGGTTGATCTCCTCCACGGTTTCATCTGGTCGAAGCAGCGGATTATGCTGATTGTGATGTTCCATGCTCTTTTCTGAATCGCTGCGCGACATGTGACTATGAACGCTGTCCGTATCGATGCCGCTCTCGTCGTGCGACTGTGCCTGCTCCAGAAATTGGAATTGCCGCGAACGCTGCAGCTCCTGATAGCTGCCTTGCGCCACAACCTTGCCGGAAGACATCAGCAACAGGTGCTCCACGTCGAATAAATATTGCAGCTGATGTGTGACCAATATTCGTATCTTGTTGGACAGAAAGTCACGTATGCATTTGTCAAAGATGTGCTTGCCCACGTGCGTGTCGACGGCAGACAGCGGATCGTCCAGCAGATAGATATCCGCCTTGCGGTAGACAGCACGTGCCAGACTTACACGCGCCTTCTGCCCGCCGCTGAGACTGACTCCGCGCTCGCCCACCACAGTTAGATCACCCCTTGGCATCAGCTCCAGATCACGTTCCAAGGCACACGCTTTGATGACCTTCTTGTAGCGCCGCTCATTGTAATCCTCTACAAATACAATGTTATCTCGTATTGTGCCCTCAAATACCCAGGGTTCTTGTGCAGCATATGAGATTTTGCCATGAACAGAAGCCTCGCCCTGATCAATGCCCACCTCGCCGAGCAGCACATGAAGAAGACTCGACTTGCCCGCACCCACCGGGCCAACCACAGCGGTCAACGTATGATCCTGAATGTCGGTACTGAAGCTATCAATGGCGCAATTGGCATGACCGTCACTTGAGTCCCACGAAGCCGAAACGTTCTTCAAAACCACGCACTTGCGCGTCGCATCGGGGCTATAGTCGCGCAATCGGCTGTGCTTTGCCGGTGTCGTCTGCGTCTGGCCATTAATCAACAGTTTGCCATTTACCTCCACATTCTTCAGCTTGTCTTCTTGTGTTACCTTGCGCTTGTTCTTGGGCCCCTTGGTGTCTGGCTCCAGTTTGGTGGGCACCTCGGCCTTGTCGCCATCCAGCAGGAACTCCTTACAGCGCCGCGCAGAGACTAATGCCTCTGCTATGAATGTGATGGATAGAGGCCAAAAGTGCACCATGGAGTCGTTGAGCATGTTGAAATAGGAAGATACCATGTAGACCTTCTTGGCAGTCAGTGCATCGCCCAGATAAACATATGAACACAGGGCGAGGAACACAGATAGAGGAGAGATCATGGAGGTGCAGCTGAGAGCGGCGTGAATGTAGGCAGTACCTCGTATGGCATTAACCTCCTTGAGGCGCACCTCGGCAATGACGCGTGCAAAGGACTTCTCCCAGGCATACATCTTGATCACCTGTATGCCCTGTATAATCTCATTCATTAGCTTCACACGCAAATCTGTGCGTTCCGCAGTCAGCTGTCGGAAGTTAGCTGCCTTCTTGGCAGCCCATGCTTGGAGCGGTATAAAGCTGAGCATGAAAGAAACGCCTATGACAGCTGAAATGCCGATCTCGCAATACATAAGAAAGCCAATAAGCAGTGATTCCATTGGACCTTTCCATGTGTCGTGCAGAAAGCACAGGGCCACATCGAATCGTCCCAAATCGTTGGACAATATGTTAATGGCACGTGCGCGCAGACCATCATTGCGGTTGCTCTTCGATACCTCCAGGCACTTGCGGTAAATGAGGCCGGACAGTGCCAGACGCAGCTTGGTGCCCACTTGGAATATGTAAAAGATGAACGGATGGAATGTGAGTACAGGAAGCAACATGCAAATGACAATGCCAAACGCATAGTAATACGCCATCGATTCGGTTATCGTTGTCTGATCCGCGGCAAAATATCCCACGAGACCACCCAGAAATAACGGCATTAGAGATCTGAAAAGTATAATCGAGGATTAACTCATTTCTACGATATCGATTATTTAACTTACTTGCAACATGATTCGAGCACGGAAAAGAGTAAGCCCAAAGGCACGAATATCGCGCCATATGCACGAAATATCATGCGAACGACGCTCGGGTTACTGCGCTTCTTCTCATCCTCCCACAGTTCAGTAAATTTGGTCGTCACGCGCTCACTGTCTAGCGTCTTTCTATGTTGATATAGCTCCTCGTCTGCGAGTGGCCCCTCCAGACCACGTTTGAACAAATCTCGCATCCACCTGAAAATATTAAATTGATATATGAATTGAATAAATAGTTATACAAATACATATTTAAAAATACCAAATCAACGCTCTGTCTATCTCTATCTACATTAGTACTTGGTTGTCACTATCGAGGCCCCACTGTACTTTGATAAGAAAAAATAATACGCTCGTTATAACTAATTACATTTGTGTTAAGTTTTTTTTAGGGTTTCATTGATGCTTGCTGTTGGCATTTTGAAGGTCTTACATCAATTCGCTGTATATAATTAACTAAGCTTCTGTATTATATGTGGTTGCTAACGCCCCATGTGGTCCGATAAGATAGAACGAATTGCATTCTATTCTACATTTGAACTCATGAATAACTTACAGTTAAACATTGTAATTAGATTATTACTAGATAAGTTAAACTCGCGATAGAGTTATACTGTCAGTAGTACGTCGCCTTAAAGTTTATAATGGAAAGTAGTATATTGTCATAGAGTTTTACTACAAGTAGTATAGACGTAGTATTTATATGCATACTACAACTGGAAATGATAACGAATGAATGAATATAATATATTTATATATTATAAAGAAAGTTAAAAGATTATTCATCTGGTACATTCATTGCATTCTTGCACATTCATTGTGTTTCATATTATAATCATACACGATTCGCCAATATTATTTATTCAATGCTTTTCTAATAAAAATTCCCCAATGTAATTCTAATCAAAGTGAACATATGCGCAACTGTGCGTTGTCAAAATATATATGTATGTACATATGTTTGTACATGTGATTTGATGTTATATGTATGTACATATTTTATATATATGTATATATTCTAAGGCTTTATATACTGTTATCAACTTATACTTAGTTACACTGCTTATATACATATATTAATTATATTATTGTTAATATATATATGACGAAAAAACTTAGTGAATGTCACAGAACAGAAAAATAAGCAGACGGTGAATAACCTCTATAAAAAAATCTAAAAATTACACCTAACGCATATACATACATACATATGTATTTATATGCCTTTAATTATGACTGTGTGCTTACATATTAAGTGTGGTGCTCATTTATTTGTTTATCGTATTAATAGCTAATTCTGGCGGGTTTTAAATGTTATTTTTAACTGTTTAAAAAGCTACATTTGATAACAAAAAAAAAACTGTACTGAAAACACTACAGATTATTAAGAAATATAGGAATACATATGTATGCACATAAATGTAGCGACGAATTTCCATTAATTGCGCCTATAGCCAATAAAAACGAAAATTGATCCATAGATATATGTACATATGTATGTGTGTACATAATATATATATGTACATTATACTCTACTCGACTCTTTATGCAGAAGAATTAGTTATCTATATGCATTTATATTCTATATGCATATTATATTCTTCCGCGGGGCATAGCTGTTTGTCACGATGCTTTGTGTCTTAAAGAACAGTTCCTTACTGTATATACATACATACATACATATGTACATTTTTATATACGTGTGTACATCTACGATAGTTAATAAAATCTAACACGTGCTATCGAGCTGATTGGCCCAGTCAGCGAACACTGCACAATATACATACATACATGTACATATGTATATGGTTTACCGTTAATGAATAACATGTTTGTCTGTATGTTGTGGACTCTGCAAAGGGGGAAGAACAACTACTTGTAACTCACCAAAAGCTCCATCGTGAAAATGTATTTGCAGTTGTGTAAAGATTTTTTGGACGAACAACCTTCCTTCTGGTGCGGTTCATATTATGGGTGGATTTCTATTAATTTTAGGCACTATTTATCACTTTTGCGTTTACCGTTACGCCACACAATTGCAAGTAAAACGCAAATCGAACTATCGTTCGCTCCTCTTTGTATGCGACTGCTTTATTAAAATTTTATACACGCTCACTGTCACAGCAATATCGACGAAATGCACTTATGCATGTACAACATATGTATATATTTTAACAGTGATGTACATGTACATGTACATATGTTTGTGTAAGTACACAATTATGCCGGCAACAACACTGTAACCACACTGTAAATTGTCTAGGGTCGAGGCCAGCAGCAATTCTTTTGTGTCCACTTCTCATACGAAATTAGCCGTTTGCTGCTGTGATTGACCTAGCAACATACAAAGCAAAAGCAAAAGCAAAAGCAAAAGCAAATGCAGAAACAAATGCATACACAATTGTTTCGTATGATAATCAGTCGGGGTGGCTTTACCGCACAAATATCAACACTTTAAATTTAAAATTCGTTGCCTTTTATAATTAATAAGAATTTACACAATAATTACGTGAAACAAACAAATGTGTAATATTAATGGACCGATGCACGTCTTCTCGGTCCGACTTCGGAAATGGCAATGGTAGAGCTGACGCAAACGATAGAGCAAGAAAACTTTTGAATAAACCTCAGTTAAGAGAGAAAGAGAGAAAAAAGAGCATTAATGTGTGAGTGCGTGTGTGTAAACCAGCTGCGCGATTTCCAATTCAGAGAGTATAATTGATTTCTCGCTATATTTGTAACGCACGACAGGCAACAGTTGCCACTCGTATATATTTGCCAAAACAGGTTAGCATAAAATCATTCTGAGTGGAATGAAATTAAATTTTGACTTGATTTAAATTGACATGAAAATCATGAAAATCAATATACAATCATATATGTTATGTTTCGGAAATACATATTTGCGCATAAACTATTTTCAACTGAAGTCAAAATCAAATTATAAGTTTCCTGTAATTAAATATAAAAATAAGCGATTATCACAATATTTGTTTAGAAATTCACGACACTGACAGGGTAATTTTGCTTCGACCTGATGCCCATGCCTACTATTTACTTTGTATTAATCGGTTTCTCTCGCTCTCTCACGCATGCCGACCACGCTCAAACATGTGCATATGTGTGGGTGTCTATGACTGAAACGGTCTCTGCAGCTAGAGTGAGAGCAACGTATTTGTATGACGATAATTTAAAAATTTGAGCGCCAGCTATTTCCAGGCGTTGTGAAATTGTTTGGCATACAATTTAAAAAAGCTCGTTAATAACAATAAAAAAAATCCACAAACAAAAAATAGGGGCCGTTGTAAGCTTTGAAATTAAAAACGTGCAGAATCGGCATCTGACAACAGACATATTTGAGATAATTTTGATAAGATTTTATCATTTCACAATATAAGAAATGTTTAGTTAACAACGAACTGAGAATGAATGACTGAGTAAAGTAAATAAGTTTTTACATCATGAGTGATGAACATTTATTATTGGTAATTATAGATTAGCATTAATTCTCTGTGTAATTTATTTATTTTTCATTTTTCTGTTTTTAGTAAATTTGGTGAAAAATACATGTGTATGCAATATTCAAGAACCAAAACATGTTTTACTTAGATAATGACAAACAACATGCCCATTTAATCTTCAATGTATTCGAATGGCTCTGGTGGCTCGGGCTCCTTCTCATCATCGTTCATTGGACCAAATGCTGCAACCGGTTCGACCAGTTCCTGATCTTCAGTCTTGCCCGTGTGCCTGAATACAATGATGCCGCCAATCGTGACATCCTTCATGGCCTCGTAGTTCTGGCCATCGACTACACTGATGACTTTCAGCTGTTGACGCAGGGCACGAGCCGGATTCTGCAGAATTTCGAAATTGGGCTCGGGTTCCTTCCTTTCCTTCTTGTCCTTTTCTTTGTCGGCAGTCGTGCTAGTGCTCGCCTCTTTATCCTTTTCATCAATCTTCTTTTCCTTGTCATCCTTCTTCTTGGGCTTGGTCTCTTCCGCCGGTTTTTCTTCGGTCTTTACTGCAGTTTCCGATTTCTCATCTTCCTTTTTGCTGCCTGCAGCGGCGCCCTCCTTGCTATCCTCATCAACATCCATTTTCTCATCCTCCTTCTTGTCGGCATTCTCGCGGCGCTTCTGTCGAGCTGCAATTGATAAGACCGCTGTGGCCACCTTCTCGCGCTCCTCGCTCTTCTTCTCCTCCAGCGGAGCCGGGTAGGCATATAGCGATGGCTTCGCCGCCGATCTGTACTCCATTTTGGGCATCTTCAGATCTGAATTCAGGCCAATTATACAGGTGGGCGTAAAAGCAAGGGAGAGGGTGTGCGCCAGTGGGAACCAGTACCAGTACTGAGTGAAGGCCAGCATACCGACCACAGCCTGCAAATTGGTGTGTCCAGTGCGAGATTGCAACGAGAGCGTAGCATTGCGACCGCCAGCATCAATGATGCCTGCAAGCAGAGATTAATACTGAAAAGGCATCTTATTATTAATATGTAGTCTTCACCCACCTTGCGCTAGAATGGCACCATATTTAGCCATAACATCCTCGTGCTTGTTGCTGATAACTTCAGCATACAGTTGGCGGAAGAAAGTGCTCTTGGGGCAGCTTAAATCTGTGTGCTGAATGAGGATCATAGCGGATGCAATGAGTGCTCCTTGACGGACAAAGTTCACGGGATCGAATTTAACCATGGGCTCCAGCAAAGCAATTGCCTCGCGCAGTCCAGTGCCGGCGCATGCGATACCAAGCGCCATGGCGGCACCATAGCGCACATGCGGATTGTATGATTCCGCCAACAAACTAACCACCGATGGGCACTGCTCCGGTGTGCGGAACAAAATGAAACCAATTGCAGTGACAGCAGCGCGACGCACATCGTCGTTGACATCCGAAACGGCCACGTGGAGCAGCTTGCGGATTGCCTTGTTGCTGCCGGTGCCATTGTAAGCCATGGCTAGGGTGTACATGCCAGATCGACGTAAGACGGGATCCTTGTCGGTAGAGAGGCTGGTGACAAGGGGATCTGCCTCTTCAAGGCGCGCGAACATGGTCAACGAGATGCCTACAGCTAGACCACGCAGAATTTTTTCGTGCTGCGTCTCCTGGGCATAGGACACCATATCCTCAATGGCCTGAGCATTTTTGGAACCCAGCATAACCATACCCATTGCAATGCCAGCCGCCTCGCCAGTCACGGCATCGTCCTGATATAAATTGAATTTCAGCTGCTCGTACAGATCCTGGCGATGGGTGCCCATGCCGGCCAAGCCCAAGCCAAGGCAGCCTCCATGGCGCACATTCTCGTTTTGAGCATCCTTTAGCTGTTGCAGCAGGTAGTCAATAATGTTGGCGCCATGGTTGGCATGTATCAGACCCAGGGCGTACAATGCACCACCTTCGGAGTAGCCAGAGCTGGGACCCGCCTCCTTGGGCAAATAACTTTGCATAAGTGCCAGCGAATCCTTTTCGTGTCCGCGATGAATGACACCCAACGAGGCGGTAGCTGTTAGCTTGGCCCAATTCGTGGCACGTGCCAACCAATCCAGATTGTCGCGCAGGAACTGATCCGACGTGGTGCCGCTGTGCATAAAAGCATTGGCAATGACTGTTGCTGTGTGGCAAATCGAGACGCGCACCGCCTCCTTAGTGCCACGCAATATCTGCAAATCAGCGTGATTGCTGCGTATAAGAAACTGGAGCTGCAAGTCAATTGACACCTCGCCGGAAAGAATCGAAATCAGCTTCTCAACATTCTTCTGATGCAGCTTTTCCATATCGTTCAACGAGTCAATAGTGCGCTCGATCTTCGCATCGCCTATTGGACATTGGGCAGGAAAATGAATATATAAATATATGTTTAGTAAATGCAAATCTTGCTCAAAGACTTACCATCCTTATCCTCAGTTGTCTCCATGCTCTCGTCACTTTGAGATTTAGATTTCTCGTCATCAGACTTGCCAGTGGTATCGCTACTGCTGGCTGTGGTGCCTTGAGGCTTGAACGTGCTGGGCAAAGCTGTGGGTATGGGAGCTGTATCTTTCAAGGCCTGGAGTACATTACCCAGAAACTCTTGGGTTGCCGACTCGTACAGATCGAAGGCAATTTGATAAGCCATCAGATTGTTAGCCTCCACCGAAGAGCCGGTCAACTTGTCCAGCATTTCAGCAACGGCCAGCGGATCCTCCAGAAAGATGAGGCACTGGCACATGTTTACATAGTCAGGCACACCCAAATCGCGATAGAGTCCGACCAGGCAGCGCAGCACCTGATTACGGAAACCTCGATTCTGTAGCAGCGACATGGTCACGTTGTAGGCATAGGCCAGCATGCCGCGCACATCGTCCGATTTCATGATGGACACCTCGAAAATGTCCATACGACGTGTCTCTAGAGCAATGCCGAGAGCCTGACGGTATTGATTGTCGTCCAGGCAACGTTGAATCATTCGGTTCACAATGCCCTCCAAGCGCTCATCCACAGCTTTCGCCTCCTTTGGATTTTCAATGAAATCTATGCGTTGTGCAATGTAGAAATCTATGCACTTGGCAATGATTGTCTCCGTGTACTCGTTGCGTGCATTCACATCGAACAGATCGCCAGCGCCTAGCGCATATGTGAGCGCATCCTCGAAGGAGCCGAGATGATAGAATACCTTGGAAGCGACCATACCAGCCAGCTTGTTCTCCGGGAAGGTCCTGTCCTCGTGAAGCATTTCGATTTTTTCAATCGACTCGGAAATTTCGGGCCAGAACTCATCCACAATGTTGTCCAGTTTCTTCAAGGCGAACACCTTGAGATCTGGCATAGGTTCATCAAGTAGGGATATTATCCCTGCGGCGGATGTGAGGCTCATTTTTCGCTTGCGTTGTTTTTTGTCCCCAATAATAAATATGTTCTACGAAAGTGTACATAACATATGAATAATTTGAATCGAAAAACTGTCTGTTTGAAATATAGACAAATAATTTTTGTTCTGTACATACTTACCAATGGATTGCAGTTTTTAATATTACACAGACTTTTCTTTTATGCCGAAAAAACGCTAAATCACCAAATGTTGTAGTGTTGTACAATGCTGGCTGTGTGTGTGAGTGCTGCAAGTCACCCATAGTACAACAGTGCTGGTAATTAAATCCTTACAAATGAGTGGCAACCTTATTTTGTATTGTCATCGATAGGTATCGAGATGGACGAACGACGAACTTAGCATCGCAGCAACAAAAACGCGCGAACAAATAGAGCAAGCGAACAAAACATAAATTTCTAGTTTGTTGCGTTCACATAAGATTTTACCGCAATAAATAGTAAATAGAACTGAAATAAAAAACAACAGGAATAACATGATGTTCGAGGATCAGCGCATGTGTGTAGATTCAACCACACCAATAAAAAGCTCAGGCAGCTTAAATTCCTCCAGCTCGTCCATTTCGATGGACACAAAACCACTGAATAGTTGGGCCCAAGAAGTGCGCGCCGAGCTGGGACAAAGTGATGAGGTATACATAATTTTCATAGATACCATAGCGAGTTAGCTAAGTAGTTTCGTTTGTCTTTCAGGCCTCTTCATCTTTCAACAGCAGTGCTGGGAGCACGAGTGCTCATCCCAAACGTGAAATGACCCTGGAGTTCCTTGACGGCAGCAATGAGGAAAAATTTGAGCGTCTAGTCAAGGAGGAGAAATTAAAGACGCCCTTCAAGCGTCGCCACTCGCTAACGCCGCCCACACTCAGCACTGAGAATAGTCGTTCCAATAGTCCGAATAGCAGCGCATCGTCCGCAATCAACGAGGGCAATCCACAATCCAAGGCAGCAAACTTCAAGGGACACAAGGAGGAGAAGCGTGTGCGTCATAACAGTTATACTTCATCCACCTCATCATCATCCTCGTACACAGAGGCAGACCCGGCCGTCTTATCGCGCCGCCAGAAGCAGATCGACTATGGCAAGAATACGGCTGCGTACGAAAGATATGTGGAGACGGTGCCTAAGTGCGAGCGAACTCGTGAGCATCCGAGGACACCGAACAAATTTGGCAAGTACAGCCGTCGAGCATTCGATGGATTAGTTAAGATCTGGCGCAAGCAGCTGCACGTTTATGATCCGCCCACAGCAAAAGCATCGAATACCTGCGAAGCCGACTCGGATTCGGACTCGGATTAGAGCTGTTATATTTACATTATAAAGAAATATATATTTATTTATATATTTAGAGATAGTTGGGGGGATATTGAAACGATGGTACAAAATCGGCAAACGTTGAAATAATCACAAATATTGTTAATATATAATAATAATAATAATAATAATAAGCCTTAAAATACTGCTTACAGGCAGCGTATGTTATGTTATGTTAACATATTTTCAATTGTTTAATAAAATGGCGTCGTTTTGATCATGAAACATATCGTGATGCTGATTTTTTCCAGGGAAATGCGAAAGTAATGAACGTACATATGTACATACATACCTCTTGGTATATATGTATATTTATGTTTACATTTCTTTGGGCGGGAAAAATAAACATCTGTTTTCTATTTAACAGCTGTTTGTTTAAAGAAATGGAATTCTGAGAAAAAATATTTTATGTAATTATTCATTAAAAATGGTTGAAATTATTTTATATAAATATGTAGATTATTATTAAATATACATTAACTTGAATCTCGTCGAACGTTGTATATGTTATTCGTTTAAAATAGTTATCACTGTAGCACCAGATTACTTTGCAGTTGGCAAACCGGCAAGCTGCAAACAACAAATTTCGCACAGGGCGTTTATTGTGAACTATCGTTTAAATGTATTTACGATAAATTGGAAATGTGCATTAGTTACCAAAGAACAAGCAATTACAATTATAAACAGAATTAAAACTTAAAAATAGTGTCATTCATACATAAATCTATAATTATATTGTCTAAATTAAGAAATTTACGAATCAGCTGTTTGCATATTGCTCATCAGGCAACGGCGGTTGTCTATTGTGAACGATTTTTGGCTTCTATTTATTTTGTTAGTTTAGTTTACGTACATAAATTGTTCGTAAGTGCTGCTCATGTTTTTAAAACCCTACAGATTAAAGAGCAGTGCCGCTCTCAAAGGCTCAGAATCGAAGAAGCTGCGCGCTCGACTCGAATTAGCCTTTCCGCATGTGCCGGGCGACAATCTGCTGCCAGCAAAAGCGAATGTAACGCAGCTGAAAATTCTCACACATGGCGGACAGCCAAGCGTGATCTACTGTGTGGACAAACAGCCGATGTTCTTCGAACTGGATGGCGGGCAGCTGGTGCCCACACTTTACGCACTGTGGGCAACGCCCGATATACTGCCCTATTTCACCACACACGAGGGAGTGCTGCCCAAGCTATCGAATGGAGCGGACCTGATGCTGCCCGGCGTGGTACCGCTAGGCGTTGGCCTCAACATGTATGGACACTTCAAGAAGGATCAGCTGAGTGAGTGTGTGATATATTGGATAAATATACCATGATTTCTTATTCTCAATTCCTTTCTTGCTTGCAGTGGCTGTTAATTTGACAAATAACAATTCGGCTGTGGGCGTGGGGCAATTGGCTCGTTCCAGCGACGATCTGTACATGTGCGGTGGTCATGGCGTGGCTGTTAAAATGCTGCACTTGTTCGGCGATAAGCTGTGGGCACACGAGCCCAGCATGCTGCAGCAAATCCCACTGGTTAAGTCGAAGCAATTGACGGGCGAGGATTTTCCCGCCTTGGGCAGCCCAGATCATCAGCGCAAAGCAACAAAATCTCTACAATCAGATCAGGCATCTTTAACATTGTCCGAATCGAATTCACAAGCAACAGGATCGGCAGAATTGGAGTCAACCACAGCTGCCTTATCATTGGATGAGAATCGTGAAGGTTCACCAGTGCCCGAAGCGTCAGAACTAGAGGAAGCCACGCCGGAAACGTTGCTGAAAAGGGCATTTTTGGCTGCGCTCAAAAACAATGGCAAGAAGCTGCCGCTGCCGCTCTTGACTAGCAACTTCTATAGGCTCTACGTGGTGACCGAAGCAGCTGAGCCGATTGACCTGAAGAAAACACGCTACAAGAAGCTGTCCAATTTCCTGGCAGAGATGGTAGATCAGGGTTTCATAGTGGTCCGTGAGGAGACGAAAGGCGTGGACAAAATCATCTCTGTCGATCTGGAGCATCCGGAATTGGTGAACTTCATAACGGATGTGAAGACAGGCGATGCCAGTGGCGCAACGAACGAGAAGCCCCTATTCCACTCAGAACTCAAGGAGATGTATATTGTGTCCGATGTTACCGCTGCGTTCTTCACAAAGTTGAACTACAAACGAGGCGAGGGCATTCCCGTAGGTCAGGTTAAGAAGATTGTTCGTGAATATGTGAGCAAGCATTGCCGAATCGATCCGCAGACAAAACTGGTGTGCCCCGATACGGTGCTCCAGGAGCTGTGCGGCAATCGGGAGGGCACACTGAGCGAATTGACATCCATAATTACGAGCAAAATGGAGCATTCCTATCAAATGTGCAGCGGGAAGGACACCAGTGGCAAGCCGCAAATACAAATGTCACTGGCCACCAGGTCGGGCAACAAAAAGGTAACCTTGGTGAGTAACATCGAGGCATACGGCATCATCATGGCCGAGCTGATAAAGCTATGCAAGCAAGGCGCTGCCGCCAGCACAAGCATCGTCAAGCTGCCGCACCAAAAGCACGAGCAGCTCCAGGTGCAGGGCAATCAGATCCGCTTTATATACACGCTGCTCACGGAGACCTACAAAGTGCCACCCAAGTGTATATTGGGTCTGGAGCTAGCCAAAGATGGCAAGAAGAAACGTAAGTAAGCTGATAAGCCGAGGAAATGAAATTATAATAAAACCCAAAGATCTGATCTTTGGCTTGTGTTATAATAAATTATTTATTAACTGTACTGGGGAGTGGGGATGAACTGGATAAGTGTTACAAGAACCACAACAACGAACGGGAGGATGGGTCCAGCATCTAGCCGAACTTAACAATGTCTAGTAATTGTGCTCGTTTATCTTGAGACAGAGATTAGCGTTTACTTGGCCTTGCCCTGGGCGGCAACAGCTTCGATGGCCTTCTTGACGGTCTCTTCGTCGCCAAGGAACTGCATGGACACCACGGGCTTGAAGTTCTCGTCCAGCTCGTAGACAAAAGGTATGCCAGTGGGCAAGTTTAGGGCCATGATGGCATCCTCAGACAGATCTGAAAGTATTAAATGGATACTTTAGAAATTATAAATAATTAATCACGACTCGGACGTACTATCTAAATGCTTGACAATGCCGCGCAGACTGTTGCCGTGGGCTGCAATCAGGATGCGCTTGCCCTCCTTCATCTGTGGAATGATGACATCGTTCCAGTATGGCAGTGTGCGCTCGATGGTCAGCTTCAGTGACTCGAACATGGGGAACTCCTCGGGCTTGGGTCCATCGGCATAACGTGGATCCTTGACAATGGTGTCGTAGTAGGGATGGCCGGGTTCCATCGGTGGTGGAGGTGTGTCGAAGCTGCGACGCCAGATTTGCACCTGAGCCTCACCATATTTGGCGGCGGTTTCAGCCTTGTTTAGGCCCGTCAAGCCACCATAGTGGCGCTCATTCAGACGCCAGGTCTTGTAGATGGGGATCTCCTTGTGGCCGCTGGCCTGCAGAATGCTAGCCAAAGTGACCTGTGCGCGGGTAAGCACCGATGTGTGAGCCACATCGAATTCGAGGCCAGCGTTCTTAACGGCCTTACCAGCAGCTAGAGCCTCCTCCTTACCTGATCACAAAATATCGATTGATTGTTATGTCCTTTGTTATGTGAATTTCTATTTACCCTTGTCGCTCAGATTAGCATCGAACCAGCCGCAGAATTGATTTTTCTGGTTCCACTCGGACTCGCCATGGCGGACCATTACAATCTTGTATTTACCACCCATATTTGATAATTGTACTAGTTTACGGAAAATTATGTTAGACTTGCGGCGATGGCGCTGATAGCACTGTCGCTTTCCTTTGGATGCGCTTAATAATGACCTACAAGGGGGCTTATCAAGGTCGTAGCTGTCAAAATAGCGTAATGCAACGCTGTGTGGGTTGTTCGCGGTTAGTGTTACGTAAGGCTGTTACGTTTGGCGCCAAACTCAAATCGCAAAATGCAGCCCTGCTTTTGCTTTGTTGTTGGCCCTGCTAACGCAACAGATGGGCAGCCTCGGCATCGCAGTGTAGAAGAAGAAGCAGCGATAAACAAAGCAATTTTTAGCTTTGGCTGCAGAAATTGTTTTTATTACCGTAATTATTAGATCAAATTGAAAATTATGACAGAAAAAGTAATTGCCAGATGCAGCTGGGCGCAAACAGCTGGCAAGGAGCTGCAACAGGTTGTGCCCACACGCCTCTCGGACGAAGATGTCTTTGAAAAGTAAGACAAAGGATTTCCATTTAGTTCAAATTGCATTCACGCCCAAACTGGTTTACAAACACATCAATATAAATATGTATATGTATAACTCTTTACAGGCCTGACTTGGACGATGTTGTCGATGAGGAGCGCGCTGTTTTGTTGTCAAACAACGACAGTCCGTCCATTCCCTGTGAGCTGAAATTTCAAATATCGCCACATTTTAAAATTGCCGCCATAACGCTTGTGTGCAGTGCACCCAAAGTGGAGCTCTTTGCTGGGCCTTCACAGGAGTATCTGGAGACTGTGTATGGCACCAGCATTGAAGAACAGGAGGCCGATATACCTATACGACCCTATCGCTACGATGTCGAAATCGATCGCTCCGGCATAGCTGAGATTAATCTGAAGCTGCTCACCTCGGCCAAAGAGATTTGTATTTATGGCACTATGTTGCACATAGCTCCGAATCCAAATGGCATTACCACACAGCAGCCGAAGACTTTTGATATACTAAAGATACAGGAGCTGCTACAAAAAGGCGGCACGGGCGGCTCGCCCAATCAGACCGAAGATAATGAGAAGTTGCAAAAGTTTCTGGGCATGATGAAGGGACTTTCGTGTCCAGAACAACCTAATCCGATCCCACCAGCCACTGCCAGTGATATCAGTACCAGTGTACAGCAACACATCGACGCCAAGTTCGAGCAGCTGCAGCTCACAATTACCAAAAGACTTGAGCAATTTGAAGTGCAGCAGACTGCAAAGTTGGACAAAATTATTGCAATGCTTGAAAAGAATAACTAACTAACTAATATAAACACTAAGCAAATCAATCAAAACTAAGTTTAATATGCATCTAAAATTATGTTATATATATATGCAATTGTGATCTTTTAAAGGATTTGTTTTTAATTATGTATTGAATTCGTTTCTTGTATCGTGGGCCAAAATCAAATCATTTTTTATACGAAAAAAAAATCAATGTGACATTGAAAATATCAATTCATGTATATATTTATGTATTTAGGCAACTATAAATGTTTATAAAATTACATTGCTTTGCATATTGTTAACAATTATTGAGTTTTATGTTAAACTTGGCCTCGTACTTGGCACAGAAGGCTTTGTCAAAGTTATCCGAGAGATTCTCCTGATCATCAGAGTTGAATTCCTGCTTGAAATTGGAAAATTGTTAGTTCTATAATTTTAAGCTTAAGCTGATTATACTTGCATTGTCAACTGCTATGGCCGGCACTCCCCTAAAATCCACATGGGCCGTCGCTTCTCCGTATTTCTTCAATATCTGATCCACGCTGTGCGCGCTCTTGCAGTCCTTCACAGCGGTTACATCAATGCCATATCTATTGGCGCACTTGTCTAGCTGATTTTTGCGACCGCGCATCATGCAGGCAATTATCTTTAATGCTGTGTTGATGTCATTGTGCTCTAGTACGCAGGCATGCCAGGCATTCAGCTCGCATTCGTTCTGGCCGTGCTGACAGGTCACCTCACCCTCATCGTTCATCTGCAGTGGTAAATATTCATTTGTACCTATGTCGTCGAGTCCTGTAAATCACTTACATGGGCATTGCCAAAGGGCACCAGGGTTAGCTGCGTGTTTTGCAGTCGATCCTTGTGCTCCATCGACGGATTCAGCTGAGTGGTTACGAATTGCATGCAGTACGGACAGAGTGCCTCATAGTAGAGTGTTATGGGCAGCTTAGGTGTATCAGTTTCCTGATGATGCTGCAAAACATTATTGACTATAGAGCAGCAGATTCACCATCGAATTTCCATACCCTGGCCGTGCTGGCTGCAATGCCAAAAGTGAGCAGCAATAAAACAGTAAACGCCTTCATTATTCTGATGCTGAGACCAAAGACGCGTTGACACTGAGCTTTTGAGTACATTTGAGCAGAAATCCAAATCTGTAATCTGCTTTTATAATCATTAACTGTATTTTCGTAACTAAGCAGTGGCTGCGGCATAGCAGGGGTTTGCGGAGCAAAAGCATTGCGATTGCTATGCCAGGCTATTTTAATTGGTTTGCGTAGATAGATACCCTTTTGTACAATCGCTGCCTACGCCACTGCCGCACCTTAATCTGTCATCGTTTCCTCATTTCACAAACTGCGATAAGTGTCAGCAACAAGTGCAATAAACTAAGCATAGACTGCAGAATACCCTTTCAAATACCCTTCTATCATCTGATCAACATTTTTTTTTTTTAATAAAAGCTAAATATTTAGAGGAAACATATACTTATTTTATTACGCTCAATTTAATTTTGCTTGGATAATCACGAATTTTTCTAGGTAGCTAAAATTTAAAAGAATATATTTATTTGTTCACAGATTTTTTTTTGTATAGTGTCAACGTTAGCTAAAGACTTCAAACGAAGTTACCAAGCGAGATCATTATGCTCCAATAGCTAAGGGTATGCAATGCCCAGTCAAGTACACATATATCCCTGATTCATTGACAGACTTATGGGTATTGAATATAATAATATATGCCTCATTTAATGGCTGGAATGGAGTCGTCGTCACGCTTAACTCTGATGCGTTTAATCAATTTTAGCGAATGATTCAGCTGAAAGTGGTATATAGTTACGGAAACAGGAGTCTGTGAAGCAATGAGAGCACATAATTTTGAGTTTCTTATGATTTCATACAATACAGATGAAAATCGATAGCGAACTGATTGCAATTTTAGAAAAATAAATCATATTTCCAGTTAACATTAGTCAGCTTATATCCATTGAGATGTATAATTAAAGTAATATATATTATATCATATACATACATGTATATAATAAAAAAATAATAAAAAATAAAATAATATAATAATTAAAATAAAAAATAATAAAAAATTAAAATAGTTGTAATACTAATAAAAATAGTTATAATAATATTTTTAATATATCATCTTAATTTAAAAAAATTATAAATAAAAAAAATGTTTTTGATACATTTTTTCATTATTTTATTTAAGATTATGCAAACAAAAGAATTCCAAGAATTTGTAGCTAACATTCGTTCGAATCGTTATTCCTCATACTTTTAATCGAAGCAATAAAAACAATATATGTATATATATTTTTCATAATATGTCATGTTTTATTACTTATCATTAACACTATTACTTTATCACAAATATTTTAAGCATTTTTACATAGATAGTTACAATCATCGTGCTTACGTTGGTTTTTCATTTGAGTTATGTATTTATGTACAATGCGTCGCCCTCTTTGAGGCCCATTTGATACATGTTTATATGTTGGTTTCTTCCTCTTTCATAATCGTTTTCATGATCGTAATATATGTATGTTTATATGTATGTTTAAGTAGCACTACATGATTCGTTTTTGTTTTTGAAAATTTCAACTACTCGTATTGTATATCTACAGCAGGGGACGTTAGCTTATACACGTTGAAGGAAGGAAGTTTATGATTTTTACGTTTGTCTATAGCAATACAATTTATGCATTTTCGGGTTTTACAATTTTATAGGTTTTTATTCTGTTTTATTCACACAATCTTAATACTTAAATTTATTAAATCTTTTTTTAATTATCTTTAGTTTACTTTTTTCGTTAGAAATGCAATTTGTAGACCCTAAAAATCCAAATGACGATGATCAACCTTTGAACACTTATTAATTTAATAGTTTAAATATATGGGATGCATTTCTGATATGCGAACATGCCTTGATAACAATTGCCATGCCTTTTCGAAAGGCATTCTCATTTTTAATGAAAGAAATAGATTTTTGAACAAAAAAAATAAAAGATTTTCCAGCAACTTTTCGAACTGCCTGCCACTCAGACTGACCCGGAGTTTTTCAATTTTCACTAAATAATTCGTTGTATTTTCTGACTAATAATTTCTGGACAAAAGTGATTTTGAGTGCTCTAGTCGGAAGTACCTGACTAGGAAATATTCTGCAAATTTAGCAAAATGTTATCGATGATTGAGGCTGAACTTCACGTTTTCAGAAATTCTCGATTATGATTTGAAACATATTTTTAATCCTCAATCTGAAAAGGTGATGTCCTTTCGCCTGTCATTTTAATAACTCTAGAAATTGTTTTATGCAATTTATGTGTGTGTTAAAGTCATGTTTATCAAATTGTCGGAAGCAGTTGGTAAATCAACAATTGGACTTTGGCCTACGATTAATAAACCTGCTGAGTATGCGGCAAATGCTTCGGGTCTCTCTTGCTCTCTCTCTCTCTCTCTGTGCCTCTCTCTATATCTAACTTTGTCTCTCTCTCGCTCAAATGTTAGCCATATAAATCATTTTATTGGCTTATTAAAAACTTTTCCATTTATTGTCATCATTTTGCGCTATCGTGCGCACAAATTCATGCCCGAGTTTTTGCCACCGTTTGCCCGTCCTGCCGTTCGTTTGAGTCCTTTAGCGAGCTTTTATTGTGTTCCATGGCCATTCAATCGTTCGTGAGCTTATTATGGGTATCCACAGGGCGGTTATCGCATATTTTTCTAAACTTTTCTTTATTGCTCACTTGTTGGCTAGCTGGCTGGCTGGCTGGCCTGTTAGCCATGGCCAATGCCCAATGCCCATTAAATTCAAATCTGCCGGGCTGCTGTTTCTGGTGCGTGTTTAAAAGTTAAATAATGGCCAAAATGGCTTCTCCCTCTCCCTTTCCCTCACGTTCCCGCTCCCCCCGCTCTCACTCACTCCCTGGGACAGGCAATGGCCCACGACGTGTTCCCAATATAACTTTTTCCCATCGGGCTGACCCCCAAATGTGAAATGCTTGTTTTTCGACTTTGATCTTGGGCAGCAGTTCAAATAGTTGCGGTTAAGTAACGGTAAAGGCTCCATTGGACAGCAAAGGATATGTTTTTTTCGTTCTGATATTTTTTTTTGTAGGATATGTTTTCGAGGAGTAAAAGAAGTGAACTAAAACTTATCTTAACAACACTTTGGGGTTCGATTGGAAGTACACAGCAAAATTCAACAAGATGATTTTTTGTTTTATAATAGTCGGGCCTCTGCAATCAGCATCAAGTATGAATATCAGTTTATATCTAGTTTATGTATACTCAAATTGATATAATGATTGTTTATAGGAACCCGTTTTAACTTCAGTTAAAAATATTCTTGGATTTATCAATCGATCAAAGTTCAGATTACCAGAATCTTAGTGGAGTCATAAATATTTTCACCTTTTTTTTACTGATATTTTAAAATTCTATCAGAATACAAAATTGAACTGAAAAGTTTTCATGATGAAATCTTGTAGGTCTAACAATTCCCTTTAGAAGATATCTTTGCCCAAGTAGGGATATATTCAATTACATCTGCATTGTGAGCTGCGATGATCATACTTGATGCTGAATGTCTGGCTATACATGTCTCTATATATATATAAGTATATGTATGTATATGTTTACAGCTAGAAATACATTTACACTAAACATGTACAAACAAACAGACACACATGCACACGAACACATACATTGACTAAGTATTAAAAACTACATTTAGGTCTAACAATTAGAATTGAATGCTTAGAGACACGATCGTAGAACTGTTTGCTAGTTACGAATAGTTAGTTTACTCTTTGTTATGGCAAGTTTTGCCCTAGCCCTATATATATATGTGTATATAGATTTACTATACGGATTTCTCATTCAACTACTTCAATTACTGCTTTGCTATTCGATTTCTGTTTCTGTTGCTGTTTCTCTCGGTTGTGCGCCAGTCTTTAGTTTGATGCCAGGATAGTTCGATAGTCGCAGCTTAGACGCAGCTCTCCGGGCCGGGCAGTGTGTCCGTGATGATGTGATTGCGACCAGCATTCGATTTCTGTGTAATGGTGGTCAGCTGCGATGGCGATAGACTTGTGCCGGCCAGGCCTTTGGGCAGCGTCATATGCGTGCCCATCGGCGCCGCTGTGGCTGCCGCCTTGCTCAGATTATAGTCAATCAGGCTGCTGGTGGTGAGGTAATCCGCCAGGGTTAGCGGGTCCCGACCGCGTGGCAAGCTGCCCGAGGCCATGCCGTGGGGCAGCGTGTGATGCAAATGCTGGACACCATAATGACCGCCGCCGCTGCTGCTGCTGCCAGTGCCGTGCGCATTGCTTGTGGAATTGGCCACGCTGCCGGCCGAGCTGAGCGTGCTATTGCTGCCACCTCCAACACCGCCGCCGCCGCCAGCATAGCCGCCCATGTTCAGGCCCAGCTGCTCGTAGCGGCTAAGCGTGGGCATGGCATCGTAGAGCAGCGGAGCAGCCGCTGCCACTGCCGGCTGATAGCCCTTCACTGCATTCTCACTCTCCAGTTTCAGTGTGCTGGACTGCGAGGGCGGGCTATTCAGGTGCGGCACATTCACGTCCTGCAATACGCCAAATGTCAGCATGCAACGCCTTTCGCATGTGTGTGCACGGAGCACTCGCACACCCATGGCTACCACTACAACTACAAGTACTTACATATTCCGCCGTTTTATGATTCGCTGTGCCGCTGGGCGCGGCGCCATTGCTGCCGCCCATAAATAAACCACTCTGTCGATTTCCCAACGGCGACGATGTGTCACTGCCAGTTGCGCTTTTTTGTGCACTCAGTATGTCCGGCTGCTTCTCGATGCCCTGCTTCAGCGTGTAGGCCACAACCAGACGCTGATGCCCGGCGCCAGTCTCCAGCGGCGCAGTGACCGTCACATCCATACCTGGACGCATCAAATGAAATGGTGCCTTGGTTATTTTCTGGCCTGCCTGGCTGGCCTACCTACACTTCAGTGCTCTACTCACCCAAATGCTTGTCCTTGTCATCGCACAAATTTCGTGCTCCCTGGCAGCGGCGCCGACGCACCGCAATGACAACCACAAACAACACGGCAATGCCCACGGTGAAGAGCGTGCCAGTAAGCAGCGCAGCCAGTGGCAATATGGATAGACCCATGCGTCCATCTGCAAGTGCCAAAGAAAAGGCAATATGTAATGGATGAGAAATTAATGGAAATAGTTGGATTTAGAGACGGATTTTGATAATACTCTATATAAGTAAGTTATGGAGTCATTCCCTTGCAGAAAGTTTGAATAATCAATCCATATATATTACATGAATGGGCGCATACAGCAATATTTCTTAGTAAAAATTCAATAATATTTTAATAAAATTAATGAATTAAGTGTATATGATTTTTTATTACAATTCATTTCTTTGAAGAAACACTAAATAAATAATCAACCTATATACCTATAGCTGAATATTTTTAAATAAAAATTTAAAAATACTTTAATATCTGCAATATAAATCAATATAGTTCATATAGTAATATCAAATTGTTGCTCTTAATATATAAAAGTATGCAAATTTTTTATATCAAATAGAATTTTTACCAATTTGCTGTTTCCCTTTATGAATCCAAATAAATACTATATAAATTAAAATTTCTACAGTTTGTGGCCAAACACATATGCGATTTAGTTGACATTTCAGTTTAATTGAAAGCTCTATTCATGAACTGAAAATTAAGAGCAGAAAACAGTTTGATTCGAAATTAGAATCCCTAATTAAAATGCAAATCATGTGGAAAATAGTTACAAAAAAGCGGCAACAGAAAAATTGAAACACTTTTCAAAGGCGCATTGAGTGTTGTTGTTCGATCAGAGGCCAATCCTAATTAAATATAAAATATCAACAGTGTTAGTGTTGTTAGTGTGTTTGCTGAGAGCGAGACCCCAATTAAAAGTCATTTGATTTTTTGGCTGCGCTGGCCGGTTGGTGTTGACGTTCGCGTAATTGAATATGCATTACAAGGCCATAAGTATTTCGTTAACGTTAACGCGAACGTGGTGTAGTTGAAATGTGTTTAACATTCAACAAATCATGCGCGCCTGCGGATATGCAACACAGAATTTCAATAAGCAAACATGGCGAAATGGCGAAGCTAAAGCTGGCTGGCTAACTGCTGGCGGGGTGGGTGATGGGGCGTGATGGAGTGCCTGGCTGCTGGAGTTGAGGGAGCCGTGTGTAGTCGCACAGACTGTTGCTAATTTATAAACCTGCGCCTGTCAGCCAGCCAGACGCCTGTTGACGGCAGCGAAACCAAACTTGCAAATCAATAAATATTTTTTTACATTTTTGTTTTTTTTTTTTTGGTTTTTTGTTGTTCACCAAATGTTGACGAAACAGCGCCGCGAGCGAAATTGCTCATTTATGCATGGCTGCGCTTAGAAGTACAACTGCACACGCACACACACACACGTATTATATATGTATAGGTTTTACTTGTGAATACGCACACACTCGTGCACAGCCTTGTGCATGTGTTGTAATTGTTGGCACATGACTTTTGCAAAAATCCACGAAAATATTACAGCAAACGTGCAAGTCTTACAAAAATAAATTATGTGTGTTCTTTTTTTAAAGATTTAATTAAATTTCAATTAGAGCTGCCCACGGCTTGCTCTTTGCTTTACTAAACAAATATAATTATATTTATTTGAAACGTTAATGTACTTTCTCTTAGCTAGAAATGATTTATATCTCAGTAGATATTTTATTTAAAAATTTGTAAAAAACAAATATATATATATGTTTATTAAATTTTTAAATATTTTTGATTTATTTATTTAAAAAGTCATTGTACTTTCTGTCACGATGTCATACGATAAATGAAGTCTTATCTCTAACTAAATTTTATTCAAAGTTTGATGAGGTTTCTCAAGCATAAATAAATCATTTATAGCATAATAAAAAGATTTCCTGTTTTTTTTATTTCCATAAAACTGAGCACTTATTAGAAAGTGAATAGCTGCCAGGTATTAAAGTTAAATTTACTTAAAAATAAATTGTTTATGAAAAACAAAAAGATTTGAATTTTCAATTTGCAGTTTGAACAGAATTACATCATAGCAAAAAGCTATTTTTGTTTAAAATTTAATTAAATCTCAATCAAGTACTAATGGTTTGATGAGCAATTCGCACAAAGGCCGAGCCCGAAGGCAACTTCGATGCTTTACATTGAAAAGTTTTCTACAATGCAATATTCCTTCTCATCAGGTATAAATCAGTTTCGTTTTGAAAATAGCTTTGGTTTCCTGCTTTGAATATATATTTCAATAAGATATGTGAGTCCATGTGAGTGCTCAGTTTACTTAATAGATTGGCATCGCATTACCTCAAAGCTAGACGTTGCATACAAATCCCCAAACACATCAAAAAGAAACTCAACATACATACCATAAAAGAATGCCAAAGTGAGCAATCGCTGGCCAAATAATATATTTATATATATGTGTACATATACATATATAAAGCAAACACATATATACATATATTCTTTAGCAGGAAGACACTTGAAACTGATGCCAAACGACGGGCAAGCTGAGCTGACAGTAAAAAAAAGAGCTAGTCTCTGCACAACGAAGATCAGATGCCCTGTTGGTCATATGATATGGAGGATTATTTCTTTGGGAGCTATAAAGGAATTTATTCCAATTAAAAAGTAAAAAAGTAATCATTTCTAGCTAAGAGTAATTTCTGAAAGCTATAAGTTATATCAATTCAATCTGATCAAGAAGATACACATATATCGATAAGCGTTCGCATGCCTACTACTCCACGTCACATATTCGAGCACATAGTGAAAATACCCTCTGCTAAAGGGCATATCAAGGGAATGAAGAAAGTAATTTAAATATAAGCAGAGCAGCGTAATGAAATTTTCACACTTGTGCAAATATTTATCAATAAAGCATGCAGCAGATAGGACGCAGCACTAAGGTGGACTGAGAGAGAGAGAGGGAGAGGGTGAGAGAAAGAGAAGAGAGAAGCGTTTACACTGGGGAGCGGGCCGTCAGGCGCATGGCCCAAAGTTAAGCAGATAAGCCAGGCAACCAAAGCAGCCAAAGCGACACCCAGAGAACCTGTATGCTGCATGCCACAGCAGCAACCACAGCGCCGCAGCACCACAGCACCACAGTGCGGCACCACATCACAAACATTGGCCAGACAGCGTCCTGCGTGCCGCTCATAAGCCAATTGTTTGTATGCGTTTCATTTGTTGAGTGCAGGACGAAGCAATTCGTCTACTACTTGTGCCCGATGGGCTTGGTCTTGGGCTGGGTCGGTCTGGGATGTGTTGGCTGTATCTGCTTATAAGCTTAATTCGATTTAATGCTCCCGTTTGTGATATAAATGATTCGATGAAACGATGAAAAAGTGGATTGGTTAAAATGTATTGGGATTACGATGACGATGCTGCTCACATGCCCGTCGAGGCGCTGCCTTCGCTTCGACTCCGGCGCCGAAACGGGAATGCGTTTACGGTTACGTTTACGTTTACGTTTACACAAAGTAAGCATAAATAAAATGCTGTGTGTGTGTGTGTGTGTGTGTGTGTGTGTGTGTGTGTGTATGCGGGTGTGTGTTTCACTGTGTATGTGTGTGAATGCCAGAATGCCAAACAATGTAGTATCTGTATCGTATACAATCGCCCCCGCTCTACATCCGCTACCCAGCGTACTCTGCGCGCTGCGCCTGTTGGCCTATCGCCGTTGCTGGCGTTTTCATCAAGGCGGACACATTGCCAGCCGAAACCGCTGGCAGGGCAGGAGCCATCCAGTCAGCCAGGCAGCAACCACTTCGATCTGCCTTATATATATGTATATAGGATATAATTTTATTTTACTTTACTTTCAGCGCCGTTGTCTTTTGGGATATTTTATTCAGATAAGACATGTTTAATGTATATTTTTCTTGTCTTACAGTAATCGTTTATATTTTGTGTTGCATGTGGCACGCTGGCAGTGGCAGTGGCAGTGGCAGTGGCAGAGGCAGTAACTGTGTGGCAGCCAGGTTGTGGCTCAGTGTCTGTTACGTTTCCGTTGGCTGTCGTCTGATATGCTGTTACCTTGACGCCGCAGATGCGCCCGTATATATACATATATACCATATATACCTATGTACGCTGTGAGCTGCGCGCAGACCTGGCACGCTCAATGTGGATAATGTAACTCTTGGGGAATCTCTGTGTGTCAGTTTAGCATAACAAGATATTTCTTTTCACTGCGTGGTTGGTTCTTTTTGGCTAAGGTAAAACATGAAATTGATTATATTTACATTAATGTGATGGCGTCAAGGCGTTGCCATTGTAAACTGTTCCAAAAAATTCCACAGCTTCCCAGTGGACCCACTTCCAACTCCTTACCACTCCACATTCACTCCACTCCACTCCACTCCACTCTATTCCATAGCATTTTCACACGTGTGTGTGGCCCTGTGTGCCGGCATCCAAATCTATCCAGTTAAGTGTCGAATGAAATGCTTTCAAATTTGCCAAGGTGCAAATATTGACACTTGACGTATATTGCATTTTTCCGTATTACTCTCCCATGCAATATATAAGTATATATATATACACACACACCTTTGTTTCACATAGCTACACGCTCGTAACAAGCAGAGTGTGTCATTTTTGTTTCAAAAGTTTTAATATATTATATAAATTTGGAATATAGATTGGCTGATATATATTAGGAGTGAAGTTTAGCTCTTTTTGCATATAAAATAAATATAAATGTGATATTCAAACTTATCATGAAGCAAAAAAGAGAAAACAAACAAAATATAATATATGAATAAATATTGTAAATAATTTGTAATATGAATATGCAATCGTATATATTACAGTAAGGAGTTAAAACTAAAATTCTTCATTAAATAATGCCTGGCATAAATTAATTTAAAAATTAGTTAGAAACTAAAAATAATGTTTTTTTTTTTTCATTTAATTTATTTTTCTCTCACCATAATTAATAAAATCTATAAAATTTGGTGTATTAATAAAAAAAAAATCCAAACAGAAAGTTTATAGAAAATATTTAAATAATAATGCAAATATTTAAATAAAAATAAAAATAATAAAAATAAATAATAATATTAAGTTTGAGTCACTCATTTGAGGAAAATAGTAAAATTCTGGACAATTTTTCGTAAGTCAAAAAATAATAATAAATTTATATATTCTTTTGCAAGTTTAGCTCTACAGCAGCAGCTGTTTTATACAATAGCCAAGTAAATTTAGTTAACTCATATGTCCTCATATCTCGTATCTTTTCCATAAATTGGCCCACTGACCAATATAACATGCGTGTGTGTGATGTGTGTGTGTGTGTGTGTGATGTGTGCTCTAATGCGCATTAAAGAGATGATTGAGTGGATTTGTTGCTCATGCTGAATGGACAAAGCTTACAAATATATCATTTAGGAGAGACAGAGATGGGGAGAGCTGCAGAGAGGCAGAGCTGTAGTGGGGGAGCTAGTGTATAGCATTTGCTCACTAAATCCGCACTGGATTTCAACCTACTTAATAACATAATATCATAATAAATCAATGTGCTATGTGTGTCTAGTCCAATCATGATATGGCCAGGTGCATCAATGAAAGTTCTGATTAAGCGGCTCGCTTTGTTACAATTATTGTGTACAATTTATGTTTGATTTTGGCCTAATTGATTGAGCTTAACTGTGAACTGAATAAAATTTTGCATATTTATGTGTTTGGCAAGTGGGCTTGTTGAAATATTAGTTATGATTCCAATTTGTGCAAACGGAAATTAATTGGAACAATAATTTTGCAATCTGAGTTCAATTTATACAGCAATATAATATATTCCAAATTCGACAGAGAAAGTAAAGTTTAAACAATTCCAAGTTGAAAATTTTTGTCTGAATCCATTTCTTTTCTTTTTTTTTTGTTTTTTTTTTGTTCTCGAACTGCAATCAATATATTCTAAAGTGCGTGTAAAACAAGCCTTTCTTACATTTTCCGCACAATTTACACAATTTTTCTTTTAGAAATTCCAAAGGAAAAGGAGAAGTGAAAAAATGAAAACTTTTCAAGAAAATTAACGTCAGAGTTGAATAACAAAGCATGAAGAAGAAATCTTAGCGACACTACTTGCCGTGGTTAGCAGCACGGCGGGTCAAGGGGGAGCTACAAGGTGGGGCTGAAGCAGCAAAGAAGTTGAAGCAACTGTCGCCCCCAAACGTAAACAAAACTCGTTAAATAAAAGAACAATTGTACTTACAAAAAACTAAAACGGTTAAGCAGACTATGCAAATACTTGAATGACTTTTTAAAGGTGAAATGGTGCTTAAAAAGCAATGAATGCTCTGTTGCCACCAAACACCACCCACCACTCACCACCCTCCACCCACCCACTCACGAACTTTTTACCGTGTTGCACACTTTGAGGGGGAGCCCGGGACACACTTTGCACTGAAACACAAATACACTTTGGGGACAATGCGAAATGCAAACTTTGTATGTGCCATGTTTCCCCTGTTGTTCTTTTTGTTGTTAGGTATTTTTTATGTTTTTTTTTGTATTTTTTACTGTTAAATAGCTAAAGCACAATTCATAAGCAGTGACACCCACCTGAACGCTTGTCCGCCTCATTGATGGGCACATTCTCGAGAACAATCGGCTCGGAGCGTCCCTTCTGGTTGACACTGTAGACGACCAAGTGCAGCGCTGGATGCGAGTCCGGATAGTAGTCCATGGGCGTAAGATCTGCAATGAAGGCGATGGAAAGGGTTTGTTGGCATTGCCATTAGCTGACCCAAACATTCATTTCAAACTTCTATTTGCAAACTACATTAGGTAAACAGCTATTTAATTAACACGTTGCACGCTGCACGTTGCTCGCTGCACAACTGCAAAAACTTCTCTCTGCCACGCGCATTAAATGCAAAACTTTTGTTCTCGACTCTTTTTTTTTTTTTTTCAGTTTTTAGTTATTTTTGCATTCTATATGCAGTGCGAATTCATGTTAGAATGGGTATACTGTGAGTAACTGTGTATTTTAGTTAATTATTTCATGTGTACTTTTATATATGTATATTTGATTTATTTTTTAATATTCTTGATATATTTGTTCTTTAAATTAAAGATATCACAATTTAGATTTGAGTATGATATCTCTCAAATAGCCACCTTGAGCCTCAATGACGCATTTTGCCCGTTTTGCAGCATTATTAATAGTTTTGGCTGACATTTCGGCTGAAATAGAAATGGCATGGAACCTGTCTCTTTTGGGGTTATATTCATTACTCTCTCTCTCTCCCTCTCTCTCTCTCTCTATCTCTATGTACACTCTATAAGAAATAGAAGTTTGCGTTGATGCTCCAGAGGCGCCTGAAGTAGTCAATGCTTAATTGCAAAGCTCTCGAATGAGCTGAACTCTTCTCTCTACTCTTACTCTCTTAGCTTCATGTTACTCCTCGCTTCTGTTATGGATAACTTTTATAATACACAACAGGCTCAAGCGAATAATAAATGCAAGCTAAATTAGAGCAGCAGCAATCACATATATCTAAATTTCTCCAAGGAGTATGCGCTAGTCAGGCATGTGTAGCAGTTAACTCTAGTCGACTTATTTCATTTTTTATGCTCATGTCAAAAGTTTTTTTGTTTTACTGCAATAGCAGCTCATTAAAATCGCAACTACTTGCTAAAGGCCAGCGCCAATACGCAGCAACTAGCTCGTGGCAGCATCTACTCCTAGCTGCTCACACTCTCGCTGCTAGCAGAGCCAAGCTCATCTGTAAAGCCAGAGTCGTTAACACGCCTGTCTAACTAATCGTGACTTTACGCTTCGTTTGACTTTGCAAATATCGCAGAATGCAAAAGCCGCAAAGCTTCGCTTCGCCCTCTTTCCCTGCTCATTCCAAGTCATCGATAGAGCTTGTATAAAAAGCTGCCTGCTTGCAGGAAGTTGTTGCCAAGTTGCAACCCAAATGATAACCAAATGTGGCTCATTAACTTGGCTCAGGCTTAGCTGGCTCACCCCGGCAACCCGCTTGACATGGCTAAAATCAAAAATGTTATATGATAATATTACGGTTCATCTTTAGCCGCTGGGCGTGCAACTAAATCTTGTTTTTCAACAACTTAATTCAAAAATTTTTGCCACTTGCCATTGCCGCTGGGTTTGGCAACTGCCACAGCCAATGCTGCCAGCAACAGCCCCAGCCCTAGCCCTTGCCCCACATCCCAGTCCCAATCCGCTGCTCCCTCAGGCATTCAGCATCTCGACTCATCCCTGGGCTCCGGTGCCATTGGCATAAAAGTTTTGCTGACTAGCTAAAATTCATTACAACAAATAGAGGCAGCCGCATGTGGCAGCTGGTTGTAGTGTTTGGCGGGGCAGAGTTGAATGTTGGATGTTGAATGCTGAGAGCGGAGCGTGGAGCGTGTAGCGTGAAGTGTGAGGGGCATGGGGTGGCATGTGGCCCTGGCAGCCTCAACTAATTAATCTGCGTGCCACTGTGCAGTTGTTGGTGTTGTCGTTGTTGTTGTTTTGGATAGCTTTGCTTTCATTTGGCCATGCCCGCTCCATGCCAAAACACGCCGCGCAATTTGGCTTGCTTAACTTTTTGCACAGTTTGTTACTTTGATTTGTTTTTGTTTTTGTTGTTGTTGCTCTTGCTGTGTTGGCCGCATAAAAGTCGAGTCTTTAGTTTGCGGCTTTTTGCACAGTGCTGCAAAACGCTTTCTTGGCTAAGCCAGTCAGCCTTAGCAAAGCAATCTGTAAATCCAACCATATTTAAATATAATAATGATTAAGCTTAATGTGTTAAACAAAGTTGCCAAAGTGCTCAACGCAAGCACAAGTTCTATAGACTTCAAATATATTCCTAATTGCAGGTATCTTCATTTGAAGTCTCTAAGATGCTGTTTTGGGTTTACTTTAATAGCTTTTATATATTTGTATAAAATTATCTGTATACTGTACGATATTATAGAGATAAGGAATTTGTAATTTGAAACTCACCTGATAGATCGATGCGAAACACTGGCACATCCACATAGGTGCTGCTCATATTTAATCTCAACTTCTTGGTCTTTGAGTCGTAGGCCTCCAGATAGAACTGTTGCTGCAGTCCGCCATCGTAGCCCGGCATACACTCCAGCTCCATGGTCGAGTATATAATGTTGTCATAGTTGTCAAAGTTGATGGTGGCACCGCCATCAGCAGCAGCAGCTGCTGCTGCCGAATTGCCATCGTAGCCATTGGCGCCACCTCCAATCAGGCTTTGTGTGACAACGCCATTGCTGAAGCTATATTCCATGCGTGAGTAATCGAAATGAGGTTGCTGCCATTCAGCTGGTTGTTCCTGTTGTTGCATTGACTGCTGTGGTCGTGTTGTTGTTGTTGTTGCTGCTGTTGCTGCTGCTTCTGCTGTAGACAGCGCGATGCTGGCCACAAAATCATCATCGCTAACATTGTAGATATCATCATCGACATCGACATCAGCATCCGCATCCGCAACATCATCCTCTAATGACTCCAAGTCCAGTTGATGCTCCAGGCTTGAAATATCAACATGCTGTCGCTGTCGTTGCGGTTGCTGCTGCTTTTGTTGTGCGCCTGCCTCATAGTCCACCAAGTCACTGGGCTCATCTGCTATATAGTCGCCATCGCCGTCACCGTCGCCGTCACCGTCACCGTCGCCATCACCATCATCGTCATCGTCATCCTCGTCGACTTCTGTCTGCAGCTCGGCAGCATCTTCTTCAGCAACCGCAATGTCATCGTCATCGTCATCATCATCGCCATCGCCCTCGCCTTCGTCATTGTTCTCATCATTGTCGACGTTGTCGTTGTCGACTCTGGCCTGATCTGTGGACAAAGGCACATTATCTTTGTCAAGCTTCGTCTTCACTACATCTTTCTGTGCTGTAGCAACTGCAACTGTTGCTGCTGCTGCTGCTGCTGCTGCTGCGTCTACTGTTGTAGCTTGCTTATTGTTGCTACTAATTGCTGCTGCCATTTGTTGCGCTGCTGCCGCCGGCTTGTTGCTAATTTGTGGCGCATTTGGCGGCAACAATCTGCTCTTGACTTTCTCATTGCCAATCGCCTCTAAAGATTTGCGTGTTCGCATTGTTACCAGCATTGCGTCAATGTCGCTGTTGCTGCTGCTGCCGCTACTGCTGCTGCTGCTGCTGCTAGCATCATTTTCATTCTTGTTGGTTGTTGTTGTGCCTGCTGCTGCTTGGATTGCTGCTGCTCCAGCTGCCACTGCTGCTGCTGCTGCTGCTGTAATGTCATTTGCTGCTTGACGTTTGCTTCGCCTGGCTGCTGCAAAATGATGGATTATGTTGTGCTCGTTTACCTCGCTGCTTAGTCCTTGTTGCTGCCGTTGCTGCTGCTGTTGTTGTCGTTGTTGCTGTTTGTGCATGTTTTTCTGTCGCTTATTAAAATACTTTGCTGGCAGTTCGCCGTTGTTGTTTTTGACATTCGAGCTAGCAACTATTTCAGCCTCTTTTATATGTGACAATGATAAATTTGATTTTGTTGCACGTTGCAGCTTTTTCTTTGTTGTTGTTGTTGTTGTTGTTGTTGCTGCTGTCTTAAGCAGCTCTGCAGCACGCCGCACACGCCGCTTTGTGTCCTGTGGCAACTTTGACTGCTTTGGCTGCTGCTTCTGCTGCTGCTTCTTGGCCAGTAATCCATCAGTTCTGTTATTGATGTGGGCGGCTGTGGGCGTGGCTGCTGCCTTGGCCAGCAGCAACTGTTGTTGCTGCTTGCCACGCTCAATGGCTGCCAATGTCTGCGACGGTGTAAATGATGTGCGCTTTCTTAGACGCTGCAATTGCTGCGGACTCAGGCTATATCTTTGCTGTGGCTGCTGCTGCTGCTGCTGTTGTTGCTTATTATTAGATTTAACATGGCCAGCATTTATTTTACTTTTGCCTTTCATATTTTTATTATTGGCAGCTGATGCAGCCGCATTGTTCCGTCCATTATTGTTGTTGCCATTGCGCTCACGTACGTATTCCATGTGCGGATAATTCGCATCGTGTCTGCCGTATTGTGTTTGCAGCATTTGATTGCCGTGCATTGTCGTCTGATTCGATGAATTGAGAGACGCAGAGGTCACCACATACGGACGCAGCGTACAATTGCGCAGTGCGCCCGGCTTGGCTATATACAACAAAAAGTAACAACAATCGAAAAGGAAAATCAACCCAAATAATAAACCAATGGAATTTAATTTAAATTCTATCAAATTAATTACAAAACACACTCACCCGCCGGCACCACCTGGAACAGACATGGCTCCGACTGTTTGCCAATCGCATTGCGGCCCCAGCAAGCCAATGTGCCGTAGTCTCGCTCGCCCTTGGGCGTATAGATCAGCTCACTAACTGTTTCCACTGCAACCACAATAAAAAAGTCCATGTATTTATATGTGCATGTGTGTGTGTGTGTATGTATAGAGAATGAAGAGAGTCAATTGTGCCTTAAATGGATTCCATTGTGATTGTGCGGCTGTACATGGAGCATTGTATTTGCATTAGGTTTTGGGCCAAGTTAAATGAAATAAATTCTGCCTGGTCAGTCAGGCCAACTGGGAAGCACAGGTAATTCAATTTATGTGCATAATATTGATAACAAGAAAGAATGCTGCAAAGCATGCTGAGCAAAGACTAGATACCCTGTAGATGTAGGAATGCTGATACTTTATTTACGAAAAAAAGGCTAAGGGTGCATGGGGCAACTGAAATGTGCCGAAAGATAAAACTCTAAGATTTTATCTATATAAAAATATTTAAATTATTTATTTTATAATATTTGATAAAGATAGAATGCATAAGCTTGAAGCTCTTAGATTTGTTATATAGAATTTAAGTCTTCTGTTTGATAATGAAAAAGTTGTTCAATAAATCAGAAATTCATGCTATTTAATCGAATAGAATTGACACGATCATAGCTTGTATATATTAAGTAATAATATATATATATTTCATATTCCTATGACTGACAAATCAAAATTTTTTATATAGTTTTAATAAACTTTAATTCCTCACTAGTTCCTATATATATACTCTTCAATCAACTACAGCAGCAATATACCCACTTTATCAACTGCGCTTAACTACAGGGTATAAACAACTATAGGCTCCAGCTGTTCATTTTGCAAAGCCTGCTCAAGCGCAAGCACAATGCAAATTTTATGCAGTGCACATACAAGGACAGGCTGAATGCGAAGTTAGCCAAAAATGAAGAAAGGAAATAACAGTTAGTTACTCTTACCATAGCTCTCGAAGTGAGTATCATTGGACTCGACTACGGTGTGTCGCACATCGCTGCTGGTGGTCATGGTTGGATCCTGTATGGTGGCATAGTGTCCCGACGGCACCTCAAAGTGTTCGCCGCTGCTCGAGAAGGTCCACTCGAAATCGATTTCTGGCGGATCGGAGTTGACGCGACAGGGTATGGGCACCGCCTCCTCCAAGGAGGCGCCAATAACGCCAATCGTACTGCTGCTGCAAACGGGCGCATCTGTGCGAGACAAGAATGTATATATATATAAGTATATGAAGAGCAGGCTAGCAAAATGCAAAATAATGAGCAGCTGCAGTGTCTATAAAGCAAGTCTCAATAATATGTTATATATATGTGTATATACGTTTTTATATTGTATTTACATAGCACGGCTTGAGCCTGACAGCTGAGCACTGGACAGCAGCAGAGTAAATTGACAGCTTTGATTTTCAATTTAACTGCAGCACCTGGTGCGGCCGGCAGGTGTGAGGCGAGGCGTCTCGGACAGCGGGCAGGAGACATTTGATGCATTTTATTTAAATTGAACTTTGCCGGAATTTGACATATTGTTTTCATAAATTTCAACTGTTTGCAGTTGACTTCAACACATCAGCAGCAGAACTTGGCTTTAACACTTGGCTTATGATTTATTCAAAGTATTGTCACCCATGGCAGAGCTCACATACACACACACACTCACACACTCATGCCAAAAACTTTGAGTTGAAGTTAAAAAGCAGCTGCTGCCGTCGCGTCATAAACACACATAAGCACAGACAACTCAAGCTAAAGCCTAAGACTTCTTAGCACAAGTTTTTTACTCCATGCGGTTGATATTTCTCGCCAAAAAAAAAAAAATAAAAAGAAAATTATTTGAAAAGTTTTTGGCTGTATGAAAGCAATACAAATGCCATCAAGTATTGAGGTATTTGCAGCATGTAAGAGCTGATAAAATGCATTTGCTTGAGCCGTATATATAGCTATACGTATTTATATGTTGTATAGAAATATATATGGTTTACCTCATGTCGTGTGTTTGTGGTTTACAAGCTGCTTTCTGAGCTATTAGCCTGAGCTGCTTGACCAACTTATCAGAAAACAGTTTTATGCTACTCTCTCTCTCGCTCTCTCTCTCTTTTTACTCTGTTTAACTGTTTGTCTGTCTGTTTGCTGTTGCCATAAAAAATAGTCATAAATTTTATATGGCTGCGTCAATTTCACAATCGTAGAATGTCACTTCGAACATATTCTGATTAATTTCCAGCCAAGATACGAGCGCCAACTGCCATAAATCCATTTATCTCAATCATAGTCATGCCACACAATATTGCTACCCATTCACATACATTAACCCAACAATCCCAGCCACGTCCAGACCCGCTCAGCCACATTTGGGCTGTGTGCGTTATGCAAATGTTAACGTGGCGTATACGTTATGCCCGTGCAAATAGCTCTGCAGCACTCGGATAGCTCTTCAATTTTGATAGCTCGGCATGAGTACAGTTAAATATATATATCTATATGTACGCATATATCCCTTGCGTTTGTATTTGCTTTTAATTATCGCAATTATCGCAAAAGGGTAACTCAATGCAATGCAAACAGGGAACACGGATCCATTTGCTGATGTCTTCGATTTTATTCCATTTCACTTTTCACAACAAGCTGATGCAGCACATTATTGTATACATTTTCATTTCCATTTTCATTTTCATTTACGTTCACGTTCACGTTCACGTTTGGCCCCTTATTTGCCTTCAATTGCTAATTTGCGTTAATATTGTTTGCTTTTATTTGAGCATTTGTATATAAATTTTTTATATATTTCAATTGAATTAAATGCAATTGAATTGAAATCAGTCAACCACAAAAATCAAGCATAATTAAATTTTTAGTTAAATAAACTAAATAATATGCATAAATGCTGCAGCTAAATTTGCAATTAATTAAATAATCTGCTTTTACTTGGCCCGTTGGCAGAGCGCTGGCAAAAACTTATTTGCATATAAAATGCATTTTTTTCCTGCGACTCCATTAAATATGCACAATAAAAATTGAATTTTCCACAACAGTACACATTCACACATACACAGTCGCAGAGAAGCGCTGTGGTAATTTCCCATATACATATACATATGTATATAAATATATATATGTATATAGCATATAGATCGATGTGATGTGCTGACCTGACCTGTTGTCCGGCCGCCTCTGCTCGTCCGCTGTTGCCCATAATTATAAATGTTTTTACAATGACTATGTGTTTCAATAATAAAAGCATATCATTCATTTTTATTATCCCGGCGGCCACTTTCACCAACGCTTGTCCAGCCATGTGCCATATGAATATGCATACTTATTTATGCCCACGCACAGGCAACACTAACGTTCTCTCTCTCTCGCTCTCTCTCTCTTTGCCTGTCTATGTATCTATATGTGTATATATACATTTTGTATTTAAGCATCATTAATTATTTAGAAAAACAGTCGGAAGTAAATTCTCTATAACGGTAATTGAGACATTTTCAATATGTGTGCGTGCACAAAAGGCTCGAAATCATTTTATGCGCCCATTGTCAGGCCATGAATTTATATTGCGCTTTGTAATATGCTCGCACTCTGATATATTGTTTGTCTATGTGTGTGTGTGTGTGTGTGTGTGTAATTACATGTGTACATGTGTATTTGCTAACGAGTGTCAACAGCAAATTTAAAACAGTTAATTATGATATGTAGCTGTAGATGTGCGGCCTTTAAGTCAATAAATTGCTGTCGCTGTAGAAACAGATGGAAAGGCAAACGATTCACATTTCACATATTCCAAATTCAATAGGTAAATGCATTAATTATTAATGAATACCAAGCAATGGAAGTCTTTTCGAATCGGTTATTATAATTGTATTAATCGAGCGCATTTTGTTATTGTTGTGTTGAGTTTTCTAAGTGATTATTAATTTGGTCGCATTAACAAAGGGGAGAAGAATTGTAGGTAGAATATACACTGCCTAATGATAATAATAATGATAATTACAATGATATGGATAATCATAATCATAATCAATCATGATCATTTTATTTAGAGTGTTTAGTATTATATTATGTTTAAAAGTTTGAATTTTATAATAATAGTGATAACAATAATGATATGGTTGAGGAAAATGAATTGGTAATGACAATGGCAATGGCAAAGACAAAGACAAAGACATTGGCAATTTTTTTTATTCATTTATTTCTTTCTTTTTTTTTTTTTTGGCAATGACAATGACAATGACAATGACAATGACAATGACAATGACAATGACAATAACTAACTAATAATAATAATCAGAGTAACTATAAAAATTGGAAGACTATGCTTCACTTTAACCTATATTTTGACCCTTCAACTTCAAATACAAATATTTGTTAGCTCACTTTTGGCAATATTATGAGATATTGTTGATAGCTTTGATGCAAGAAGTTTATCAAATATAGTTTCACTTTTGACATTCCATTACCCAAAGACTTTATTGCAATCGCATTGTTTGCTTAAATGAAATTTCCCATATTTTTTGGCACATTATTATTATTATTTTTTGTTTTGTTTTGTTTTGTTTTTATTTTGTTGTATTGCGAAAAGTCAGTAATTGTCAAATTTTTGCCATTTGCAAAGAGCTAAAAATGAAAAGCCGTTAGACACGTAAACCAAAAACACAATATATATAAATGCATGTGTATGTGTATATGCATATGTGTGTGTATGTGTGTATGCACATATATTGTTCATATTACGGCTTTCTGCACAAAATATATTGTAACATTTATTTTTGTTGTTGCTGCTGCTGCTGCTGGTGCTGCTGCTGTGTTGCAGGATTTGTTGTTCTAGTTGTCAACGGTCGGAGGGTTTTTGTGATTTTGTGATGTGAACTGCCGCACACCGGGTCTGCTTCATGGAGCTTATCAAGTGGGTGGTGCCAACAATGCACCACACCGGACAGTGAGTGGTTGGGCAGTGGTTATGTCTATTTGTTGTCTATTTGTGCATAAATTTACGCATATGTATTTTTAATGCTCCGCTCGACTGACATCGACTGTCAGCATTATTTTCTCTGTGCTATTATTGTGTGCTATTATTTTCATGCGCTTTAACAATTGAGTGCTTTAAAATATTTCGTTTGTTTTTCGGCAATTTAATACAACTTTTGTTAAATAGATTAGTTTCTATAGGATTTGTTGGTTACTTTTCATTGAACTGGATTAAGAGTTTCTCCTTTCATAACCTAAATCACTTTTATCTTCAAGCATACTCACAGCGTATTCGTAGGTTGACCAGGGCGCTCTGCGTCTCGCCGCGATCATTGGCCGCCGAGCAGGCATAGTAGCCGGAATGAACTCGACCCACACGCTGCAGCACCAGGCTGCGCGTGGAGATGATGATGCCCCAGGATACGTTCTGTGTCACGGGCAGACCCTGCAACGGAAAGCACTTAGTAGATTTAAAAGTGATAATATTTATGGTCGGAACTTACATCGTGCGACCAGGTGATGCGATGCTCCTTGGGATTCGCCTTGATGTGACACTCAAAGTAGACGTCGTCGCCCTCCTTAATATCATCGGGCCTCAGGGTGGAGCCCAGGGACAGCGTGACCTGTGGCGGATCTGTGAATTGTAGATAAATCCAATTTGTATAAATTTCACAATTAACGCAAATTTTAATTGCAATTTTTAATAAACATTTTCTTTTTTTGTGTCTTCTTTTTCTTGTTTGGTTCAGTGTCGCATGCTGCCAAATTAAAATGTGTTTGACGCGGGCGTGCGTTGGATTTTTATAGCAGAGGCTGGCGTGATATAAAATATAAAATCGAAAAATATTATAGCATAATAAAATGGGGAATTGCATGAGACGCGATGCGCCAAGGCACGACCATAAAAGTTAACAGCGCGTCTGTTGAACCGCTTTATAAGCCGGGTTAACCCTGAACGCTGGCCCCGCCGACCAATGGGTATGACAAAATTTTTAAATTAAAATTGTTGCCGTTACGCAGTGCTATGCTGGGCGCTTGTATGTGTGTGTGTGTGTGTGTGTGTGTGTGCTGGCAACACAAATACCGATGATGGATTACATAAAAAAATTTAGTGCACTTTTATTTTTATAACATAATGATTATTTATCGAAGGTGAAATCCATGGTAAGGCTATTTGGCTATAGTGTGAGCATGAGTGTGTGTGTGTGTGTGCATATAAAACTCTGTCTTGTTTCATAAATATTTGTATGGTAAATATGGTAATATATAGGCGACGATTTCACAAAAAAACAATAAGCTCATTTCCCATTGCGATCAAGTATTAAAAATCGGTTCATCCGTGTTGTTTGAGGATTAGACTGAGATATGGAGTTTAGCTTTTGATATTTTTAAGGAGATTTAAGAGATAGAATACAGCAAAATGTAATTAAATTTCCATTATGATTTTGTTTGTCTTTCGATTTGCCCTTTTTTAGGGCTGACTAAAAAAACCTGATATTATTTCCGACAATTATATTTCTACAGCGGTTGAAGATATTGATAATATATAAGTTTTGATTTGATTATCAATTATTTTAGCTAGCTCAACGATAATTTTTAAAATCTCTTAACAAAATGCAGATTCAATGTAAATTACATTAATCAGATCTTTTCTTAAATGCCAGCAAGCCCTAATTGGTTAGTTGATGTAGTCAGGAGGTAGTTTTAAAATAGAACCAGACACAACATAATATTCCACATCGTTTTTGATATATTAAAAATTCTCAAGCTGCTGTTTTTATGTCAAAATAAGTAATTGAAATGGAATAAGGCGCAGCTCAACTATTTTATATTTATGCGCGCTGCTCCAACTGAGTAAAGAGCTTGGCTGAAATAGCTTTTCAATCCTTTGCAGCTCGTTGTCTTGAAGTCACCGTTCTTTTTTTTATTATTTATAAGTTGGCTTTGCATATATGTGCTTCGTGTGGTCGACTTTAAAATTCAATAAATTTATGATTATCTTCGCTCCGCTCGCAAATAACCAGAAAAGCGAATCTAAGTGACAACAAATGGCGAATGCTGGCAAACTAGAGGCAGAATCTGCAAAACTTTGGTGCGGGACAAATTTTCTTTCATTTCATTTTTATGGCTACACACAAACTGCAAAAAAAAAAGAACACAAAAACGAAAGCAATCTGACCTTTTGGTGAAACTTTTAGGCAGCTGGAATAGGGAGTGTTGTTTTATTTCTTTCTTTGAAAATTGTAGAAATTGATAATCATATAAAGTAGAATTTATGGCAGGCAGGAGGCAGGGCGTGAAGTCTCTGTCTGACATTTTATGGCCTCGCTAAGAGTCGAGAATGCAAATATTGACATACGAGCAGCAACTGGGCAAATAATGCTACATAATTTAGACTTATTTGCGACGGCAGCCTTGATTTGTGTGGCATCAGCTATATTTATGGAAATTAAAATGGGGTTTCCCCCCACAGCCCATAGACGATATAAATAAATATGTATAGATATACGTATTCCACTTACACATGACATTCAGCATGAGCGAGTCCTCGATGGCCGAGTTTTGTAGTCGAGGATTTGAGCCCTCGCATTTGAGCATAGTGCCATCGTCTTCAGGCTGTGGATAAAATGACAAAGTGGATAGGACGCGTCCATTGCCCTGGCTGGTTGACAGCTATATAAACGAGAGAGTGAGAAAGAGAGAGAGTGTGAAATCGATTAGAAAAATGCTCACAACTACAAGTGCATGATATCAAAATGTCAATGGCAAGTCAAAGATATGACAGTCGGATTTCAGTTGGATCTGGCTGCAATCGGCTTACCGTGCCACGCTTGAAGGGTCGATTATTTTGTGTCCATCTGATTTCGGTGTCTGGCACCGAGCCGGCCACAATGCATGTCAGATTATATTGTGTGCTCGATGAGAACACCTTCAACTTGTTCGTCAAATTTACCGATGTGGGCTTCACTGCAAGTATATATTATTTACATATATATATATAAAATTGCTGTTTGGGTGCAGCACTTACATAACATCTCAATGCGTATGCTGCGCTCCACAGGTGCTACCAGCTTCGTGTTGGACGCCTGACAGCGATAGGTGTTGTTGAGTGCCGTGCGTGTTATTTGCGGCACTTCGAGTCGATTAACAGTTACATGACGTCCCATCGATATGCCGTTGCCAGCCTCCAGCGTTCTGGAGCCATTCAGCCATGTGACAGTGGGCTCCGGTCGTCCTATGGATACGAATTGAATACAAAATTATGCAAATTATGCAGACAGGCAAATCTAGACAGATTCGTCATGCGGCCAACGAATATTTAATGCAAATATCTATGTTTTTTTATATTATTTTTATTTTTGATTTGTTTGCTGTGCACAAACTTTGGCCTCATGCATTATTAACTCACAACTAACTTATTAGGCAGCAGTCGGAGCTGCATTTGGAAAATTTATGACCGAAAAGAACTTTTCACATTTTAATGATAATGCCCATTTAGCAGTGTGTACCCAAGGCATTTAAAAAAGGCTTAGCCAGCTTAACTAGCAAAGTTGTGGTGCCCATGTGCCCATCTCGCCTGCCAGCTGCACGAGTGCTGACCCCACTTTGGATAGACAAACGCCAAAGCCTGAATGCTAAATAAGCAAAAGGAACAAAAAAAGTGGCTGGGCGAATTGCCATTCGAAATTGGTGGGCCCTAAAAAAGCAGCCGTTGCATACATTAAACAAAAAAACTTATCATTAACAATTTACATAAAATGCCTGGATATATTTAAAGCAAATCTAGTTAATTTATGTGCATTTAATTCAGATTGAGCTGAGATATGAAATCTATGTATAGCTGACACTATATATAATTAGTTTTTATTTTCTATTAAATTGTTTTCTACTTCTCTATCAGCTGTTCATATCTAAGAGAAACCAACAGCGATGCTTAAAAATTAATTAAAAATATATTGTTGTCATTTCTAATTGATAATTTTAATTAGATATCCTTAAATAGATTTTCAATTAATTTATTCTTCACCGTCTATATGCTTTGTGCTATCTTTCTATTTTAAGCTTTCTCTAATTACAAAATCTATTTAGGTGTCAGCAAGAATATGAAGCGCAAATTGTATAATGTTTGTATTGTGGAAACTTAAATACCCTAAAAATTGTGGAAAAAATTAAAAGTATTGAAGTCATTTATGCTCCATTAGAAATTCTGAATCTGAGAGGAAGAGACAGAGAAAGAGAGAGCCCATATATGTATAAAATGTCATTAAAATTATATATAAATTATTAAATTTTTAATATATACAAGAAATGTTTAAGAATATCCATCAGATAGATATTTGTCAATAAATCTTGATAGAAATGATCTCTCTATTAGAGAATCTAAAAAGAATGATGAACATTAATCATTTCTAGGGTTTAAATTTCAACTATTTTGAATAGCTATAAAAGTTGATATCATTTCAGATTCAAATTCAGATTCGTCAAAGATAAATTCGAGTTGCCTTTTAGAAAGTCTCGAAGTGCCAAATTTATGCTTAGAATGATCGTAGATAAAGGCGAAATCTTGTATAAAATGAATGAAATGAATATCATGTTCTTGCTTGAACAGATTCCATAATTATTTATTTTGTATACAAAACTTATTCGATTACATCTTCACTACTACTTATGATATCATATCAAATAGCCCGACCAAAAGCTAGATTAGTTTGATATAATCAGGCAAATAATCATGTTCACATCGAGACACCAATCAATAATACAATTATTTTATGGTAAGCGGAAATGTCCTGTTTCAACTTTGACATATAATTATCGAGCTATAACTCAAATGGCTTCAATCATAGTTATTCGATTTAAGCACTCTCCAATTAAGCACTAATTCTATTCATTCCTGATGGATATTGAGTGTAGATGGATTGTATTGAGTATAACTTTTATAGATATAATTAATCTATACGCTGCGAATATGTTTGCACTTAGCTTTTATGTTATTATCTAGCCAAATATCGGTTGCCTTTAATTTCACTCTCTCTCTCTCTCTCTATCTCTCTTTCTTCTTCATTGGCGAAAGTAATCGAAATTCTCCAACGTTGCTGTTTCGCGCTGCTCTCTACGTCTGAAGCGTTTCAGTAAAAGCATTTCATCTGCTGGCTCACATATCAAATGCACAAAATATTTTTAATCCGTTTAAGTGCCTCGAAACGTTAGCAGGAGGAGGAGGAGGGCTTAGGGAGAGTGGGAGGAGCTTCTACGGACTGCAGCTTGGCCATTAAGTCAGTCAAGTGAATGTGGCGGAAATGAGCAACAATAGCAACATGCAGGAGAGAGAGATTCGGGGCAGCAACACAAGTAGCAAGTGGCAAGCACCAGCAAGTAGCTGATAGTTGAGTGTGTGTGTGTGTGTGTGGGGAATTTGGTGCCCAAATGTTTGCTGATTGCAAAGGATACGCAGCAAGGACATTGGCGACAATAAGCCAAGTCAAGACAGGACACACACACAATGGCCATGAATGTGGCACGAAAAGTATGCAGGATAATAGACAAATAACAGTTGCCTTGTGGCATTTAGCTGCTCGCATTATACCCCCCTCTCTCACACTCACTCTCGCCCTCTGGCATGTATGTGGCGAAACTCCCTTCTCTTCACTCTAACCACATTCAGCACCTCCCCGGCCCCCGGCCCCCGGTAATCCCATCAGTAATGAAGACAGCGCGCTGCTAAGCCATACTTAAGGTTGTCGACAATTGGTTGGCTGCTCTATGGTGGCTCTTCATGGTGGACGCACCACCAAAAATTATGCATAGCCGCCCGCCCGGTCATAAAACTTGCTGGGGTCTACTGCATAGAGATCGGGTTTTTATGTGTGCGCTTAGATTAGCTTTTTATTGCTGGTATTAATTGCTATTAGTCGAAGTTAATAAAGTTGATAAAGCAATTTGGTATTTGGCGTTTATGGCGCGCCCAGCTGGGCTATGATTAGTGTGCGCCAGCCATAAAAACCGCATCAAGATTTGCATGCGCTTAAGCTAAACTTCCCACTCCCCTCCAGGCTCTACTCTCTAAGCTTTGGCAGCATGTGGCGCCTGGCAGCAAATATTAGTTAATTTGGGTAAGCGCTCAGCGGTGGCAGGTGCAGAATGAAATATGCATTTGCTGGCTGCCAGCTGCGTCTGGCTGGCAACGGCAAAATGTTGCATACAAATCACAGTTGTATTGCCGCAGCCAGCTAGCTACGCCCAGCAGGTGTCAAAATAGTAAATGTCGTCAGAGTTGTCGGCGAGTCTTTGCCAGCTACTTAGCTTGCCCCACCCAGAGCGCACCTACCTCGCCGCGTATGCCACCTCTGCTTTGCCCATCTGTGCTGTGCGGCTAATCAAAGCAGCTGGCGCGTTTGCGTACGTGATGCATTGCCAAAACCAAAACAAACCGCACGGTAGCAAATGCCAAAGCTGAAGCTGAAATCCTTTGCATGCAGAGTGTCGCACGTAAACATCAGTCGAGGAGCAGAAACTGCTGATGGAGCTGGCTGCGTGCTACATTCAGTTGCACAAAGCCGTAGCCAACTATTTGAGTAGTTCAAAGCAAGGATTGAAAAGGCACTGGCTGCGGCTACACTGACAGAAAAACCACAGAGCTTTTGCCACTCTCATCAAATACTGAAATCGTGTCAAAATCTAGCAAATTGACGCAATCTCTTGAAAATATCGAAATTGTCAAATGTTGAGCTGAAATCCTATAATAGAAATCGTTCTAGATCATATTGAATATTCACATAAGACTAGCTCAATATATATCAAACAGTAATTTCTCTCTCTCTCTCTCTCTCTCTCTCTCTCTCTCTCTCTCTGTGTACTGCTTTCGCAAATGATTAAAGCAAAGCCAATCATTCGGTCTCAGCTGTCTGCCGTATGGGGCGTATGCGCAATGCCAGTTGATTAAATAGCAAATTGATTAAATTGCAGTGCTCTGAAACAGCATCAGCATCTTCATTAGCTTTGCTTGAAATCAAGTCCAAATGGGACTATGCGCCCTTTAAGCAAATACCGCTCCCGCTCGCCCCAAGGCGTCTGTAAAATTTCAGTCTGCATTACGTCTGGTCGCCCGAAAATATTGTTGTCACAAAGTTAATGATTTATAATGCTCGTGTCAGGGGCAGCCAGCCAGGCGGCAAACGTTCAACTGGAGCCCGTCCGAGTGGAGCATGGAGCAGCTTTAGCGAAGCGTGCAACTTGTACAAATTTTTCACACTTGCTCTCAAACAGTGTGTACGTAAAAAAAAAGGGAAGAAAGAAATGATGAAAAGTTGCACGAACACTTGTTTCACCTTGGGGACCTTTTTAAAGATTTACGATGCCGCATATGCCTACAGGTCGTACGCTGCGACAAAACCCAGACGCTGAAAATTGTTGCATTTTTCAAAGAAAAGTGGCAATGACAGCCGCAGTAGCAGTGACGGCAGCAACAGCATCCGCCGCAACATCAGCCACAGCCACAGCGACAGCCGCAGCCGCAGCCGCAGCCGCAGCCGCAGTCGCAGCCGCAGCATTTGCTGGCAAAGCAGAGACGTTAAGGTTCTGGCCAGCCTGGCTGTCTAGCTGGTTGGTTCGACCTCGTCGACACTGTCACCGCAGACACTGACATACATTTATTTTTATTATTTACGATGACTTAGGCCATGCTTCGACTGGGTCTGGTCTCAGTGTCGGCTTTGGGCCCTGGGCCAGCTCGTGCGCGGCTATCTGCTGTGCCACATCTTTAATTCTTTAAATAGACTCACGGCCGGGCAGCATGGGCCAATGTTGCGTGTGGCACTGCTTGTCATCCTTGCCTGATAGCCTTTTGTCTGAGTGCTACATTTAAGTAGCTGCCCGTGTGCATGTGTGCCCCACACTGCACGTGTGTGTGTCTCTCTCTCTCTCTTTCTATGTGTGTGTCGCGTCTGTGTCGTTTATCATGATTTACTTACCGCCACGCACTTCACATGTCAACACAATATTATCGCCCTCAAGCAATGGACCCACAGCGCCAGCCACATCTCGGCCCGAGGCATCGTACACGAGTATTTGATGCGGAGGAACTGTTGAAAATGTACGTACGTTGCTCTTTAATACCTTCACAATATATTGCATTCACTGCGCTGTTGCTAGCTTACCAATAACCGTTAAATTAATTCTATGATTGCGCGTTGGCGAGTTCTGAAAGTCCACGCGACAGCGATAAACCTGTTGACGAAAGTCGAAAGCAACGAAAGCTGTATTAGGGCTGAATGCAAAAGAAAGGACAATCGGATGTAACCGACTGCAGCACACTCGTTCACAAGCAAACTTTAAGATTTTAATTCCAAGTCTGTAGATGTGGTGCAAAGTTATTTGAATAAATTTCAGACAAACAATTGAAAAGAAATAGCTTCAAGCTATATTCTAATATACTCTCCTTACTTGCTGAACGAGCATCGTAAGCTTACTTTATGCGCAATGAATGGATTGTACTTACGCCCTCATCATCCAGCTGTATATTTTCCACAGATAATTTCGCTGGCTGCTGTCCGGTCACAAAATAAGCACGTGGCCCAAATGAATTCGTATCCGACCAGTAAAGCGCCTTCTCGAAAGATCGGCCTCGCACGTCGAAGCTGTAGAAAATAGAAGTAAAAGACAGAAAAAATATATATAAAGAATGCATTATATATATTATATTTTTCATGGTAAAAATAAATCCTGACAGAGATTGTTACAATAGAAATGCTTAATATCAAATTGTTATTCTGGGAGAATTTTTAAGAATTGAAAATTTGCTGAAAAATAATATGATAAATTTAAATTTGTAAGAAATATATATATATCGAAATTTCTCTAGTATACAAGTTTATTTTATACATAAGAGACTTTTGATTAATTTATTTTTATTATTAATATATTTACTATATTTATTCTATAAAAATTAATATTCATAGAGAAAAAATGATTTCTCCAGTTGCTTTTTCAAACATTTGTTTAAGTATTTAAATATCCCAAAACCAATAAAAGATGAAAAACCATCTTAACGATGTATAAAAAGTTTCCAAATAAATAGAGTACTCAGCAGTGCTTCAAAGCCAACTGAAATTTTACCCCGCTTTACCGTATTTTTTCACAACACTTTGTGCAAATATGAATTATGTATTTCCTTGGAAAAAAGAGAACATCGAATGACTGGTAAATATCAATGAGTTAATAAAAGATTTTACATACGGATAAAGAAATGCTTTATTTGCATATTATTGATTCATTAAAATTAAAAATAAAAGCAAATGTCAAAGATAACGGCAAATGCGTATACGTAATGTGTGAACGTATAGCAAAAAGTTGATGCTGTTAAAGGGGCTTCACTGTAGCCGTAGGTTAAAGTAGAGCCCGTTTCATAATAAAAATGGCTCCGCAATTTAGCACATTTTTCAATTGAAACGTTTTGTAACTGCGGCATTTGCTGATAGGGAGCCATCAAGCTGGCTCCACTTATTGCCTATTGCCTCTGTCGCAGTGTGCTAGGCCAATAAAAGGGATCGTTAGAGAATGTTTAAAAGTGGCTGCGGCTTTTAGGGGCGGTTGAGGTGTTGTCTGAAATTTCACGCGTCTACAGAATGACCCTTTTCCTGTGGGGTCAGGCTGACCGAAACCTTTGAGCATAAATTTGCACGCAACTAATTTCTTCCGTTTCGCATTATTTTCGCGCCGCAGCTAGAGGCAAACGTTTGCAATTTTGCGCATTAAAAAGCCTGACGTGCTATCTTTGGCGCTTTCTTACTGGCTTCTACTTCTTCTTCTCTCTCTCTCTATTTTTTTATTGTATTTGTTAATGTCCGTCCAAGCGGCTGGGCAGCACAGCCCCAAGCAGCGCCGAGTGCCGCAAATGACTTGGCAAAAGCAAAGACAGCACCCGGCACACACACACACACACACAGAGACGGCACAAGTTGTATGTCCTTTTGTTGTTTCCGTTGTTGTCGCTATTTGTGCTGCTGTTGTTGCTATTGTTGCCCTCTTGCTTTTGCTGCGCTTGCGGTTAGTCGAGCGGTTTGTCATTGTGCCGGCTGCCCGCCTGCCAGCCAACCACCCTGGCAGCCTGCAGAGTATTGTTTGCGCCTTTAAGTGGTTTTTTATCATTTTGCCGCTGACACAATTTATATCCGGTGCTCATATTTCTTATGCTTATCACGGGCTCTCTTTGCCCCGCTGCCAACTCCTGTTGCCAGTTTCCTGCTCTCCATGGCCGGGGCCACACCCTGAGCAACACCTTATGCTGAGACCGCGTCATGTGTTGACCAAGGCAGACAGTTCTAATTATTGTTGAAATGCAGTAACCCATGCGGCGCATAAATTACGCACTCAAAAGCCGGGCTTAAGCCGCTTTCTCGCACAGAGCACGTTCCCTAATTAGCTTAATTAAATATATATGTGCGAATATGTAAACAAAAGGCGATTTACGCACTCTGCAGCCAAACAGAAAAATGTTTAAACATAACTAGAGCGAATGAGAATGTGAAATGAGCGACTAAGAGATGATGTGGGCTTATAGTGATCGAATATAAAATGTTAGAGAGAGAAAGAGTGAGATAGATATATAGACAGAGAGATGGTAGGAAAGTGAGAGAGGATAGAGAGAGACATAGGGGGAGAGGAAGTGAGGCGGGAGAAGATAGAGAGAATGAGAGAGAGAGAGAGAGAGAGAGAGCGAAAGTAGAAGAGAGCTAGAAAGAAAGGGAAACGGAAAATGAAATGGGGAGAGAGAGAGAGAGATATGTATATATAATAATATCAAGAGATAGAGATAAATTGACATCATCAGAGAGGCAATGAGAGAGAGAGAGAGAGAGAGAGAGTGATAGTGTGAGTAAGACTGGAAGGCATACAGGAACTCACATACCATCGCCTCTTTCATATGTTGGTCGTATACAATTTTCACCTTCCACAAATTTGAATCGGGAATTTACAGGGTATACAAAGTAGTTTTAAACGCAGCATTCGAGCGCTGTGATTGTCGTAGCTGATTTTAATTTGGCGTCTATGCAAACAATAGACAACGCCGAGTAGTCAACAAAAGGGGACAACAGCAGCGATAAGGCAAGGTGCGGATTGCTCAGTGAAGGAACGAGCCAACAGGCAATACTGTCCTTTGCTGTCGCATTGCCTGACTTGGGCATGACCCAGCCTAGGCGCTGTTGACGTTGTGTTTTCTTCGTTGTTGGCCTTAGGAAACAATAATGCCAAGTTTGCACAATGAGCAAAAAAGAAAATCAACAACAACAACAAGAACAAAATAAAAATTGAAGAGAAAAAGTAAAAGAAAACGTTCTGCCAAAATGCTCAAGCAGTAAAAATTGTAAAGAAAATGGCGGCCAAAGGAAAAAGGAAAATAGAAGTGGGCCAAGCGTTGAGCTGGCAGGAAAAACGTAGACACGACAACATTGTGGCAGTTGCAGAAATGTCGACTGTCGTCGGTTGTGGCCAAGTGGACGAGTGGGCGGACGTCCGTGCGTCCGTCAATTTTTTTTTATATTTCTTTTTTTTTTTTCTGAAGAGTTTGCCTAGCGTCCAACCTCAGCTCAGACTGATGCTCGTTCATTTCTTTTGTCCAAAGTCCGTCTCTCCTCTCTCTCTCTCTCTCCCGCTCTCTCCCTCAGTCTCTGTCTCTGCAATCTCTCTCTGGTTTTGGCAACAATTAGTAGAGTTTTATTTATTTTGCGTTAATTGGTAGCACTTTATCTTCTGCTCGAATGAATGAGCCACGTTATTTAAACAAAACGAGCGCGCAAATCCCTCGAAGACCTTCTGGACATGGTTTGGTAATTACGTTTTGTTTTCTTTCTTTCTTTTTTTTTTGGCAACGCCCAAGCTCTAAACGCATATGTTGGTAGCCACGCTCCCTACCTTAATCCAATATGTGTGGGTATATAGATATATATAAAGGGCCTTCTCATATTGCCATTTAATGTTTTTGCCTTTTTTATTTTGCAACGCTTACGAAATGCTATTCAAAAAAATTGCTAAAGGGCTGCAGGGGGGTACGAAGGCGACGTTACAAAATAAGGGTCCAAAAACTTTTAACTTCATATATATGTGTATACATGCGCCTCTATGTGTGTGTGATGACGTTGACAATAACCATTGAATAATTTTATGACAATATGTGTCAGAGCGTGTCCCTGTCCCGTATCCTGGCTGCTTCGTGTGGCTGATGACATTTTTTTTTTTTACATTTTAAACACATGTACCCCGGCTCTTAAAAAAAAAAAACAAAAAGAACTGTTGACTTCAATTATGCAGCGCCAGACAAAAGTCGGTAAACTATGAGGGCGCCATACAAAGGCCCTCAGCAAATAGGGAAAAATGTTTTTGTGGCAACTTTTGCCATATTAGGCAGGTGGCAATTGCTTGGCTTATGTCTGGCAGCCCCTATCAAATTTATAGAAAAAATAGGACACATAAGCAGCGCCAGATAAGACAAACGTAACCACGACTGAAACTGATGCGCCAAAAAGTATGCAACGGAACTTCGCAAAACTCGCAACAAATTTTAAATTGGTTCGCTTCAGCAGAAAGAAGCAAAGAAAGAAAAAAGAATAATAATAAACCAGTAAAACAAACGCAGATCGCGGAGAGAAATATGAATGAAAAAAGAGCTGTTCACGCCCTCATACACAATGCACACACACAAACTGACATATATGTACATGCGTATGCAAATGGTTTTACTGGCCCTTTTGTTTTTGTGTGTGAGTGTGTTTGTTTGTTTTTTTTTTTTTCGGTTCTGTCTTTCATGTGTATTGGTATTATTATGGAGCCATGCTGTGTAATATCTGTAAATTTCTTTTGTTATTGCCAACAACAGTTTTTCCCCAATTTTCCCAGCCCAACCCCACGTTTCCCACTCACACACTCGCAGTGTTGACATTTGTTGGCATCATTCCGCACATTGTTGCCGCTGGTGTTTTTTGTTTTGTTTACTTTTCGCTGACTCTTCTTCTTTGCTTTTACTATATAATTTGTAGCATATGAATATATGAAAACGAAGAAAAAAAAGTATTCGCAAGCACACACACACATGCTCACACTCACACACATATATAAAACGTAAAGTCCTCCATGATGGCCAAGTTCAAATTTATGCAGTGTTGCCCAATAAATTCGGCAATAAATTCAAAATAAAACTTTCATCTTGCCACGTTGCCCATTTTCTCTGCCCGAATGCTGCTCTTGTCGTTGTTGTTGCTGTTGATTGTTGATTTTCGCCAAAGTTTAGCATGATCCAAAGAAATGAATTCATATTGTTGTAAAGGTTTTTTTTTTATTTTTTTATTTTTAGTCTCATTCAGCTTTGTTCAGCTGAATTATTTGCTTTTTCTTCTTTTCCATTTTAAGTTAGATTATTCGTCTATTTTTTATGGCTAAAGCTAAAGTATGAAAAAGGCTTTACAATCTATGCAAAGCGTTTGCTAGTTTGCTTTCACAATGTGTAAATCTTCGAATCAGACTTAGTTGAAGATATGCGATATGCATAGGTATATATTTTTCTATACATTTGTACATTTACATGTCTTTAGGTATATATGTCAGCTTTATGTCAATTTATTCAATTTCCATTCTAATTTTATACTTTTACAACTGCGCCCAATATCGACTTCCCTTTCTCACTTTCTCTCTCTCTCTTTCTCTCTTTTACAATCGGCTTTTGCAGAATTAGAATTTTTAGTCGTTTTCTATTCGTCCACTGACGAATCATAACAACACTGCAGTGCACTCTCCGAATGGCATTGCTATCTCGCTCTCACCTCTCAACTCACTTCACATACATTCAGCCATCACTATATTTGCCTCTCTCGCTCTCTTGCACACACACCTGAAAAAGGGCACTGAGCAAAGACGCAAACTCACTCGGATAATAAAAAAAAAACACAGCTCGCAAATATCTGTTGAGCGTTTCTCTCGCTCACACTTCAGAGAGTAACCGATTGAGTCGGTTCTTCGTTAAGCTTCAATAGCGCTGTGAGTGTGAATGTGAGCATGTGTATGTGAAGACCGTTTGCATTAAGTCTTTGAGTATTTGTATCTCTCGCTCACACTTCAGAGAGTAACCAATTGAGTCGGTTAAGCTTCAATTGCGCCGTGAGTGAGCATGTGTATGTGAAGACCGTTTGAGTATTTGTTTACTTATTCAGCTTTAGCTTGCGAGCGTCAATCTTATTTCTCCCTAAACGAAGTTCATTAGAAGAGCATCACCCGAATGGTTTAACCCGAAGCCCGAAGGCCCTTGCTCAGAGAGTGGCTCAAGCTCACTCTAATACTACAGCAACATGATGTACCAATCATTAGTTAACTTTTTGGCATAAGTTACTTAGTATAAACAACTAATTAACTTAAAAAAATATATATGTATATATCTCTTTCTGATCATATATTATGTAGATTAAAAAGCCTTTTAAATTAACAAAATCAATCTGTCTTGCAAATCTTATCTACTCTCTTTCTTATTTCTAAGTATATCAAAAGAGTTAAATTTTAATTTGCATTTTTTTAAATAAAAGTTTCCAAAGGCTGATCACCTCTTAAATTAAAAACTTAAAAACTCCGTGTAACTAACAAAAAAAAGTTAATCTTGTTAGCAGTTTACTCAGCACAAAATTTCACATGCTCCCAATTAAAGATTGAGTGTCGCAAAGTCGTAAGAAAAAATTTGTAATACAATGGAGCATCGTTTGTTGGGACCACAGAAGTCCATTAGGAAATTTGTATGGAGTTGGTCGTAAGCATTTTGTGGTCGCAATGGAAATAGATGAAATGCATTAATGCCGAGTCAAAGTTTAGTGGCTGAAAATCGATTTGCATGCGCTCTGTGCATTTCCGCTTTTCACACATACACAAAAACACACACGCACACACACACACACACATTTACACATATGCGGCGACTTAATTACAGTTTTAAATAACCCATCTAACTGGAATTTGCGCCAAGTGCGGCACAGTTGCAATTGCCGTTGGCTGTGCCGCACTGTTGTTGCCGCCGTCGCTCGTAAAGCCCCCGAAAATGCACTCGAGTTAATTGCCATTGGCTCGACTTTTGGCCAAGTTGGCGAGTCCTGCGGGCTGCTGCCGTTGCTGCTGCTGCTGCTGGTGGATTTTATTGCCAGCCATTTTGAATACCATTTCGTGGTTTATTACTTTTGTGGCCGGCAGATTCTCAAGTAGAGCGCCAAGTGCATGGCGCACTCACACACACACAGAGAGAGACTGGAGTGAATGCACTTTCGATTGCCACACCGTCTGCATGTGTACTATATATGTTGTATATGTGTACAACGTATACATGGCTATATTTGTATTTATGGGCCAGTGGCCAACGCTGACGATTATGGCAGTTAGCGTGGGCCGTAACATGGATTACGGCTGCCTTTTGACAGCCACAACAGCCGTTTGGGCCGACACGCACAGCTGCCGTTTTGCAGTGCAGCAAATTTCATTATTTAAGCCCCATCGCTCGCCACAACAGCAGGGGGATCTCCCACTCTCCAATCCGTTAGCCGGGCACCACGCTGGCTTTAAAAATCAATTAACCTTGATTGCGGCCATACTCAATACGTTCTTTTTTTATGGTGCTAGCCAGCGCCAAAGAGGCCGCAGCTCTGGCCAACATTGTCTTTGCCCTTTGTTCTTGTTTATTATTCCGGCTTTGGCGCGGCCGTTGCTGTTGGCTTTGCTTTGTAGCCATTGACGACTTGCAATATTGGACATGACATGACGGCAACTAAATGCCTGCCACAGCTGCCTGTCACGCCCTCCAAATGGCAAATGTTAATTTTAATAATGCCGCCTGACCTCTTGTCGAACGAATGTCGAACGGCCAAATGAAACTCAATCGCAACAATCCATAACAGTTGAATATATGTGAAAAATAAGAAAAACAATCTGATGAAAATCGCATTTCAAGGGTCAAAACGCGCTCGAAACAAATCCCAGCAAAGGTATGGCCCATAAAAAAGGGGAATGAATTGCAGTTAGACTGGAAGATACCCTGTACACAATGACAAGTTATTGAGAGCATATAAAAATTTGCTAAATTTTAGCTACAATTTATGTAGCAAGTCATTCGAGATCATAGAGCTAGAGTCTGGCTATTTCATTACCTTGTGAAACTACATTACAAATATAAAGTCTGTATCTGTATCTGTATCTATAATGTATATAATTTATAGTCACATTGATAAGTCCCTCTATCTGTTACATATATATTATTACCCCAACAGCATTATATCCCTTTTAGCCATTGGCACTGATGACGCGGTAGAAAAGGCAAAGCATAAAACGTAGCCTAACCCTAACAAAAAATCCTCAGCTCAGCTGGTCCAGACAACAAAGCAAATTTTAACATTATAATTTTTAATATTTTTGCCTTTCGGTTCGGCGAGGAGGAGACAGCTTTAGCTGTTGTTATTTTTGTTATTATTATTGCTGTTGTTGTTGTCGTTGGTGCGAAGCTGTCAAATGCAGAGAGAGAGAGCCCTAGACAGGGCTCTAGGTAAGGCTCAGGCTTGGTTCCGGACTGCAAGCTGTGACATCCTTACAAAATGTGCCAAACGGAAAGCGCACACACGGGCAGCCAGTCACACACACACACACACACACACACATACACTCATACATATGACACTCATACGTATAGCGGCCCGCCTGCTGCCTTTCAATTTTGGCATCTTTTTGGTCTTAGCTCTTGGCTTTCGTTTCTTTTTAACTTAAGTTGCCTTCGATTTCACGCAGCGCTGGCAATTTTATGCCGCAGAACCCAACTTGTAGAAGCCCCCGAACGGGCTCCCCTCCACATATATATAAATATCAACCTCCTGCTGCCCTCCTCTGCCATCCTTGTACCCGTTGTGGCTTAGTCTTGTTGTTGTCGCTGCTGTTACTGTTGCTTGTTTACTGTCTTATATTTATTTGGCCGTTTTTTTGTTCCTTTGCTTTTTGCTGCTCGCTTTCAAGGAAGGGAAATCGAATTCGAATCACTTTCGGATATTTTGGTTATAAAGTCGGAAATTTTTGCAACATTATTGTTTTCGACATTTTCCTAGTTTTTGGCAAACATTTTTTTCCACTCTCTCTCCCTCTTTCTCTCTGTCTCTGTCTCACCCCTCAGTCAGTTTCTCACTGATGCTGTCCCATTGTCTGTGCAGCACTGAAATTTATTGCTTCCAATTGAGTGCACGAAGCAGCAGCAGCAGCAGCAGCAGCAGCAGCGGCGGCAAAAACAACACAAAACACATGGAGCAGCTGGAATAGCAGGAGACGCAGCAACAGCTCGTGAACAGTTCGCGCTTGTCCTTGATATACACGTGCGTTCAAAGTCCTGTCCCTTGTTAGAGTCGCCATGTCCTCTTGGCTCCCCTCTTCATTGTGCTCTGACTCTGGCAACATATTGGCGAAGGAAGCACACATGTAAGCAAAATTGACAAGGCTAAAGGATATCGATGTCTGCTTATAATGTGCAACATATTAAACCTAAGCACACGCTCACAGCGCTCGCCCGCTCTATAAATAACAGCAGAAGCAGCAGCATAAGGACACCCACACACACACACACACACACACATTCTCTCGGCACACCTCTGCAAGACCCGGCTCGACTCATGCCCTAAAATAATCAAAGTTGCCGCCAAAACAGTTTTCACTTTGGCTGCTATTATTTTGCTGGCCTGGCTGCCATTGATGTCCTTTGCCTTTGCTTTTGGCCCTGCGGCTAATATATGAGTTCACGTCGCAGCGTTTGGCCTCGCCCCGACTCGCTTTTGTTTTTGACCCACTGCCATCGCCGCTGGCCTAGGCACATCACTTCTCCGTCCAGGGACTCGGGGGCTCGAGTTGAGTTACTATTGATGATGTTATTAAAATAATAAATTATTTGAAAATTATGAACTGGCGCCATTTCTCATCACGTGCTGAACGGTTGCTCCGGTCCTTCACATAAATCAAAAGCTAGCCTTACATTAACTGAGTGCCACTTGAAGGCGCAACTTGCTAAAGGTTTGCCACACACACAGCAACAACAACACATACATTGAGACACACCTGGCACAACACACACAAAGAGACTTTAAAATGTTGTCAACCGATTGAAATTGAATTAAAGTTATGTCTCCCATACTCTGTGCTCATTATAGCTACTGTAAATAGAATCATAATTGATGCGCACACATATTCCCCTGTAACCAATTTGCATGAGTTGTTTCGTATAATTATTTCACAGAATTTAGTCTGCGTAAATTTTAATATTAGAATTTGTGCAAAAATAATGAATGATACAAATTTGCTAATAAAATTATTTTAAAAATAGATTTATTATTTATTTTATTAACCAAATATAAAAGTTTCACAGAAGCTCAATGAAATGAACCGAAAAATCATATAATTTTCATACTCTCATAAAGTTTTTAAATATAGATATTTAATACTTTGAGGCAATTGAGAGAAATTGATTAACTCTGTGAATAATTTATTTGTGAATGTTTGATTGTTGTATTAATTTTACTGTTGCATTGTTTTATTGCTTAATTAACTGCTCTGGTATATTTAGCAAGAGGCTCTATCGAGTTTCAAATAATTGTGTTAAAAAGATACCAAATTTGAATTAGATGGATTCAACGTTTTATAATATAAATAAAAATAATAAAGGAAGATATTTAATAGAAAAATTTGCTCATTATACAAGCTCTATAATAAAATATATATAATTAAAGAAAAGTTTTTAGACAAGTTAAAATTATTATTAATTTCAACTTCAAGTTTCAGATTAAGATTAAAAAAAAAGTAAAATAGTTTTTGATAAATAAGTGTTTAGTACTAGCTAAAATCCTAGACCTTAGAATAATATTCATTTTCCATAAAATAAGTCCCCTATTTGTAGGGCAACATCTAGTCGCATATCTTCAAATACAAAAACTCTGTCATTTCTTTTATGTTCACAATTGAATACCTGCGTAAATGGCATTTGCGTTTGCACTTACCTGTAAAGTGGTTTTCCTGCACTCTCACGGAACCACAGGACCATATAGACACGATCGTCCTTTGCCTCCGGCTCAATGTCACACGGCAAGGATGCGGTGCGTCCTAGCACGGCCTCCACGGCAACTGTGCTAACTGCAAAGCGAGATAGAGAGAGAGAGAGAGACGGAGAGAGTTAGGCAAAAAGTCAATTATGTGGAAACATATACAAGTGCAGGCAGCTAGCGCTCAAGTGTAGTTTTAAATGCTACAACACTGACGACTATTGACAAAGTCATTAACACAATATTAAATTGTCTTTTGTTGTTCCATTGTTGTTGTTGTAGCTGCAATTACTTGACTCCTTCTTCGATGCCTTAAACATCAACAAATGTCAACAAAATGCTGCCTTTTAACTGTCACGCCAGCGGCACGCAAAGCAGAGCCAAAAAACGAAACTCAACCGCACGACAGGCTAGCACCGTCAGCCCTCTCCCCTCCACTGCGGATCTCCCTAGCTGGAGCACGCCTCCAACTTCGCAATTTTAAAAGCCCGCCACACCCTCTGACCCTAACCGCAATCGTAGCCATCGTAGTCGAAGTCGTAGTCGCATAATCACAACCAAGTACGTGAGTGGGAATATTAATGCTAAATTGACGATAGCGACAACGACAACTACGATGACGTCGACAACAACAACAACGACGACGACGACGATGACGACGACGACAATGAAATGATGATGATGGCAACAGCGTTGAGCTCTGCTCCCAGTTTTACTTCAAATCGTAGTCGTAGTCCATCCGTCCGTCCGTCCGTTTGTCTAGCTGCGATTTCATGGCGGCCTCATCTTTTGCATTTAAACTGCCAATTGATGTCACTGCAAATAGATATACGCCAAGCATAGAGTGGGCAAGGGAGCTGGCTCAGCAGCAAACTCTAAAGGCAATCCCAGCAAATGACAGTGGTTAGAGCGCTGAATTCCAGCTGCCTGAGGTGATTGCTTCATGGCCTAACGAGCTGCGCCCTGACCGCAGACTAAGCCAGAGCCTGCAATTGATATATATATATATATGTATATAGATTGGTGTATATATATATATATGGATGTATGCATGTATAGAGATAATTGCAGTGCTCGTATTGAAATTCTTTATAGTTGAGCTGGCATTGCGGAATTATACCACAGCTATAAAATCAGCTGAATTGAGAGGTTATTAAATTTGTATCCCAGCAAAGCAGCCTTAAATCAGCTAAACACTATTGATTTAATATATTGCTTGTAAGCGCTTAAGCTGTTGTCAATTCTGAGCTGATTGATGATTGACAGCGATTTAAGCAACGGTTTACGCCTAGAGAGTACACCTGTGCAGCTCTGCCAGCCGAATCAACACATACAAACATACAAACACTCACACACACGCACACACAAGAAAACGCTGAGATCTATCAAACAGCACAAAGCTCATTAATACCCCGAAAAGGGAACCCGCAATGATGTTACGCGTAATTTAATTTTGGGACACCCGCCAGCAACAAATTCCTCACGCATAATTTCAGTTTGCACACGGCTTTGTGTCGCGTACGTGTGTGTGTGCGTGCAAGTATGTGTGTGTGTGTGTGTATGGCTGTGGGTGGCAATGGTACAATTTTTGACATTTATTTAATATGCGCACGTTTTATAGAAAAGCAATTCCCAGTCGTATAATTTATGGCACACTACAAAAATTTGCAAATGACGTCGCAAGCGCAGAGCACGCACACAGCTAGACAACGCTATATATATATGTATATATGTATAGCATATATACACTTATGGACAACAAAATAGGTACAAATAAGACTCATAATTGTGAGTATGTAAAGTGAGTAGTTAGAGATCGATAAAGATACTTAATTAAATACTAAACATTAAACAAATAAAAAATGCAAAACAAATTTATGAGAATAATATATAAAACAAAAGAAAAAAGAAATGAAAGAATAAATTTTTGTATATATTTATTTTTATTAAGTGTAGAAACGGTTCAATCAAATTTAGTACTTTAACAACACATTTATATATTATAAATAAATAAAAACAATAAATTAGCGAAAAAATTTAGATTAAAACACTTAAAAATAAAATAAATTCAATAAGAGGAATAGTATTCTGTAAGAAAGAAACTTACGACTGAAACATTATTTTAATTAATTTTAGTGTTTATTATATGAAGCGATTGTTCAATTAAAAAAAAAAAAAGAAAATCAACAAACATTATTTCATGTATTACATGTGCGCGTTTCCCAACTGATTTGTTTTAGTATTTTAATTGCCTAACACAAATTGTTAACAGCATTGCTTTAAGCGTAATGTATACATAAAATAGTCGTGGTCATGTACTTATTATTATGCCCTTTAGTGTTTAGCCTGTGCTTGTGCATGTGTGTGTGTGTGTAAATATATTAGTTTCTATTTGGACTGTCGCAAAACATTGTAGCAATTTTCGTTGCGTTTGTAATTCCCATGTAAGATGTCAAACTCCCAAACGAACAGGGCAAACACTCACACACACACACACACACACACACACACATATACACACACACACACAGACGTAGACACATTACTGCTCTGTCTAGGCAGTGCGCTGTGTCTCTTGACGGCAGCGGCATCAGCAAATTGACATAATTTGTGACGTTGCCCTCCGCCACAGCTTCGGCTGCAGGCTGAGGCAGAGGCTTCAGCCTCCAGTCTTCAGCCTCGATGCCAGCTACTGCTGTGCGCGCAAGCGTAAGTGTGTAATGACTGATTTGCCCGTGAGGCGCACATGACAGTTAGCACCGCCAATCGCAGGACCGCGCCCCGCTCGCCTGCCTTCATCGCACGCCACAAAACCAACTGGCAGCGCTTGGATTTTGGCCAAGTGGAGCGTGCTGCGGCTTAGGTGGCCCCAGCTGGTTGTGGGGTCATTGGCATGGATTAGTCTCAACGGCGGCAACAGTTGACAGACTTGACAAATGTGTCCTAGTTTACATCTACGTCTGTGTGTGGGTGTGTGTGTTTATTTAATAGTTATTTGCATACACACGCAGACAAGTTTCATTAGCCTGGCTTAATTGCCGGCTTGTTTGTCTTAAATATTTATAATACATCAAAATATATTTTATTATAGTTACTCTGATATGTGCACAATTAAATAGACCTGCCTGACCTGCCACAACGTTGTTGGCATTAAATATGCATTGTATATACAAGCATCATGCAACAATTTGTGGCAATAATTACAGGCCATTACATATATACATAAATACATACATGCATACATATATGCATACTTATGTGCTAACAATATCATTCAGTGCACCTGTCTACTCATTTCAATGAGTATTGAAAGATTTCATATTTGCTGGAATGTTGCAGAATGAAACAAACTGAAAATGAACTTGGCATATACTAGAGTGTGGGAAAAGAAATAAATTTTAATTTAATTTAATTGTATTCAATTTTTAAAAATTATTTATATTTCTATTATATTTATATTATTTAAATTAATGAAGTTATTTTATTTATTGTATCTTATTTATTTATTTTTTATATTTAATTGTTTTATTATAAATGTCATTGCTGCTTTTTATTTTATTTTATTTATTTATTTTATTATTTAAATTTAATTTTGTTTAAATTCTATTTCGCGTTAATTCAGATGTAATTTGTTTTTCTCATTTTTTTTATTATATTTATTATTTTCATTTATTTTAATTCTTGTTATTTTATTATATTAAATTATTTAAATATGTTAATTTATTTTATGAATTTATTTTTTATATTTTATTTATTTTATATTATATTATGATATTTCATTTTTTTTTATTTATTGCATTGTCATTACTGCATACTATTTTATTTATTTATTTTTTTTAAATTTAAATGTATTTTATTTCTATTTCGATTTAATTCAGATGTATTTTTTATTTTTTTACTTGTTTAAATTACTTTTATTTTGTTATTAATATTTTCCATTGCTCTATTTCTATTTTTAAATTCTTTTCAAATTCTTTTTATTTTATTATTTAAATTCTCGATTTTAAGTTTCTTTTATATTTATTATTATTTTCATCGCTTTACTGTTTGCTTTATGCAAACATTGTCTGACATAAACTTTGCTTGTTGAGTTTGCAATTTAGGTTTAGAACTAATTTTTGCAAGTTTTATCATGATAGCAATATTTAATTTGCGTTGCCTTTGAGAAAGCTGCTTGCAGCTTATTAAATGTGCCGTATTAAAAGTAATTGCAAACTGGATGCTTAAGGCAGCCTCTTATTTTAACTGTAATATAGTATATATAGTCGTATTCTCTGTAGGGAGGGTACATAGGAAAGACAGCAGAGATAACTTAAAAGCTACACAGTGCACTGCATATTTAATTGCTTGTGGAATAATTGCTTAATTCCTAGAAATATATATATCGAAAGCAATCGAAAGACTCTGGGAGCCCAAGACATATAATTGCAAACGTTCACTCTACATTAATTACAGACTGACTTCTACGAAAAAGTTAAGAATCGATTATAACCATAGTCTAGGAATTTTTGATTATATATCAGTAAAGGCTGCGACTTCAAATAAGTTTTGTAGGACGCAAGGGAGTCTAATTTACTCAAAGAGACATACATTTATTGTGAGTATATATGTATATCTCCACTATCAGCTAATAGCTGGCATTTCCTTAGAGGGTATCTCTCAGTCTCGGTAGCTTGGCTATAGTGCTCTTTCCGTATTTGTTTTGCTGGCACATAAGTTTTCTATTACACAATGTCATTTCACTTTCTTATTTTTTTTTTTTCTTTTATGGAGCGCAGGATGAGGCAGATACAAATTTCATTTGTTCGCGTTGCCGTGGCAGCTGCGTAGTTGTTGTTGTTGTTTTTTGTGCGTTGCAGGAAAACTGCCAACAGCTCGGCAACACATACTTAACACACACAGACACATACTATATAAGAGGCACATAGAGCACTAAAAAAAGAGAAAAGAAAACACATACACGCAACAGCGAACTCAGCTGGGTTATGCACATAGCATTTATATTTATATAAGTTGTCTTTATATAAGCGAAAGAAGCTGTGAAACTTATGCAAATTGCATTTCAGCCAGCTCGACTCGCAGCCAGCGCCTAAAAGTATGCAATGCTAACGGGGCTGAGCTGCAAACTAAGAGGCAGAAGAAGAAGACGAAAAAAAGGTGGTAGAAAATGCGCATAATGAAATCCAATGCTATGGCCAAGTCGGCTTCTTAACTTGGCTTGTGCCTTGGCTTGGACTGGGCTTGGCTTGGCTAGGATACTTGCGGCACTCCTGCATGCCGGTTGCCACTTTCACGTCCCACTTTCGAGCTGCTGCTGCTGCTGCCGCTGCTGCCGCTGCTGCTGTTGGTGGCGTCTTTTGTTGCCACCAAAGTTGTTTTACTCGTTTCACGCCACGAGAACGATGCGTCCTCTGAGCATGGTAATTTTCGCACAGGCACAACAAAAGTGTGTGTGTGTGCGTGCGCTTAACTGTAGACACTTGTAAAAATAGTGTGCGACTATATGGCAGGCACTGTCGCCGACCCTGGCCAACGGCAAAGCAGGTCACGTGTGGCATAAACGAGGCATTGCGTCAGAGCTGCTTCTTCTTCTGCTATTTCTTCTTCTTCTTGTTCTTCTTCTTGTTCTTGGTGTATATTCTTTAAATAAATATGTACGGCTATGCATACAGTGAAAGCTCAATTAAAGAACAGCCCCGACTGCGCGGCAATCAAATTTACTTTACTCAAAAGCAAAATTGCCAACGAACTTGGCAAAATTCTATCGATGGAAATTCGAAACTATTTTGTTATTGTGCAAATGACAAAGTTTTAGTTGAAAAACTATGTCAAAGCAGAGCAAAATAATTAACTAAAGAGCGAACATATTGAAGACATTGTTTAAAGTTTAGGTGAACATATTCATATTACAAAAATTTTGTTATGCTTCATCTGATATATTGCAAAACTTTTAACAAGTTCCAGAATTCCTTTTAATTATTAAAAGTCTTGCAATATTTCAATGAGCATTTAAGATGAAATAAAATATACCAAATATATATATGAGTATTTAATATATATAAAAAGTCTCTCTAGTTGTTTTTCCTATTATTTTCTTTATACGAAAAGCAATGCTGCCAGTGCATTTGCCTAAATGCAATTTGTACTGTACTCAGCTGCTTTCAAAAACTCTTGCCTTGGTCTCTCTCTCTCTCTCTCTCTCTCTCTCTCTCTTTCTTTGACTCGCACCTGCTATCTCGCTCGTTTATTGCCGTGTGTGCGCGTTTGTATAATTGAGATGAAAGGTAATGACTCGCATAGCATACTTTTGAGCGCCCAAATCGCGGCCCAACAATGCGCCAGACAATGCCATACTAAACACACACACACACACAGCAACACATATATTGTGTCGAGGTGTGAGTGTGCTTGTGTGCGTGTTGTTGGCTCTAAGTGGCACAAGGTAAAGTCGTTGTCGCTGCGTCAGGTTTTGCTGTTTGACGCGCCTGACTAGCTAGTGGGTGTATGAATGTGTGTGTAGGTGTGTGTGTGTGTAGGTGTGTGTGTGTGGACTATTTGCACTAATTTAGTTGAAAACAAACAAAGTCTTTTGTTCAATTTTCGCCTTTACATTGAAGTGCAGAGAAACACAGAGCAAGACAGAGCGTGTGAGAGAAAGAAAGAGTCAGAACGAGTGGGACAGAGAGCGCGATGAGTGGGGCTCAGTGTATGTGCAAGAGAGAAACGTAGCCAGCGGCTAAGCAGCAGCTGCTTGGCTATAACAAGAAAAAGTAAAGAAAAGAAAAGAATGAAGAAGAAATCGCAGCAACAACAACATCAGTAAAGGCAGCCGCTGGCAAGTGTTAACCCATTTTTAGCCTACTCACTCTAAGTAATTAGCCAAGTACATTTGCAGCTTATAAATTTTGCATAATCTGCAATTAGCAGCAACTTCTTGCAGCCGTTGTTGCCACACTTGCTTTTGGTGTTGTTGCCATTGTTGCTCTCGCTGTTGCTGTTGTTGTTGCTGTTGTTGTTGCAGTTGTTATCTCACGTGCACCCAATTAGTTCCAAATGTCGATAGTTGTGTGCACAGTTGAAGGCTGTCAGGCAAGAGTCAACAAATTCAATTTGTATTGCGGCCCAATAAATAATAAGCCAGGCCAAGACAATGGGCCAACTGTTATATCGACGAAACGACTCGACAAGCAATAAAGCAACAAACGTAAATACACATTCAAACACACACACACAGCCCACTGACAAAATAACAAATACGTCAATAAAAAATGGAAAAACATATAAAAATGCAAAAGTAACTGGCGGGCCGGAAAAACAAAAAAATAAACAAGCTCATCGCTTACATATTAATTGACCTTCAGCTGGTTGTGCCCCAAGGTAAACGAAAGCAATTGCTTGGCCTGGAGGGGGCTGGGTGCTAGGAGGCTTATTGATTTGTCTTACTGTCGTATCTATCGATTCTTAAACGGCTCAAGTAGCTGGCCTTAAAGCCTGCTTGTTTATGGCCCCAGCACTTAAATATCAAATACTTTATGCGGCCTGCAGCTGGTGGGCGTGGGATGTCGGTTCGTGACATGAACATTTAGTAATCAATACGCGCGCTATATGTATGTAATTTCAAAAAGACAAACATTGAGAAACATGAAATATTACTTAATAAATTATATCTTATTTCATGAAAATTACTTAGAAATGTTCACAGAGCTCATGCTGTTTAGTGTGTTCCGATTCGCATTGGATAAAAATACGAGCAGAGCTCATCTCTAGACAAATGCTCAACCGCAAAATCATCTAAGCAAGCAGACACACTGGGTGAGAGAGGGAGAGAGAGTGAATGAGAGAGATAGAAAGCGAGTCTCAAATTGCGCTAACCTTATACGCCCTTTGGTCCTTCGAGCGCGTCTGATATGTGAGCTGGCAGCCTTTTATGACTTTTGTGCTCTCGAATGCTGCACACCTTGCACAAAGGAATGAAATCTCTGTATGTGTGTGTGAGCATGTAGTTTGATGCCTGTCTTGCACCTTTGCCCAGAAATTACATCAATTACAGCGACTTGTCTTCGACTAAGCTAACCGAAAAAGTAAGAATAACGAGCCGAGCAACAGAGACCTTGCGGCTGTCTAACAATACCTATTCACACACACATGCCGATGCACCCACATGTGTGTGTGCGTGTGTGTAAGCAGCTGGGTGGCTGGTGCCTTGCACATTTGAGAACATTTGACCTGAAGTGCATTGGTCATCACGTGTGGCCATGAGTCTGCATTTGAGTGCACTTTGGTCAGCAATTATTTTACGTTGAGGTCACATTAGAGAGGTCGTCGCCAGTTCGGTGTGGCCAGCTCGGTTGCCAAAGCCAAGGCACGTGCGAGGTTTGCTTCGAATAGATAGCTGAAATGTAAGCCAATCTACTTTAAATCTGAATGCATATATGCATTTTGAATAATTTGATATATATGGTTTCTATGCGTGTCATAGAATAGCGAATCTCTGTATCGCTATAGCACTCGAGCTAGTATCTTAATTAATCTCAATTTCGGCCAACTCGATCGATCTGTGGTCAGACTTAAATTTTGAGTGCAAAATATAGTTCAATTAAATTAAATCAGTTTAAGTGTTTAAATTATTATTCAGTATATTCAAATTTAATTATAAATAGTGAATTTATCCACAATAAATACTCGCTTTAAATATCTATATCATATAACCACAAAAATCAATCAAATAGTTTTTCCGCAACAGTCTTGTTCGCACCAATTTCCTGTTGCTTTAATTACTTTATAACTAATGGAATTTTTCTTATTGCATATTACATTTCCAATCAGCATTTCGTTCTTTGCTTCGTGCCAATCAGAACTCTCATTAACTTGCAAGCCTTGCCACCTAGGCAACAGAACAGCGCTGTGACAAAAATGTTTCTTTGATATTTTACATCTTTTTTTTTTTGTAATTTGTTGATGGCCGAATTTTTTCTTGACCAACCCTCGGAACAATTTAACAACTGAACTGGCAGCAGCAGGCATAAAGTGTGAGAGCTTGCCCCGAGCTGCCAGGCAACCTAATGGTAGTTTCGTACACATGGGATCGAAGAGCACCGAGTTAGGAGTCAGACACACACTCGCAGACAGAGATAGACAGAGAGAGAGAGAGAGAGTGAGGCACCGTTAGCACAAAGTCCGCAGACTGTCGCCCGTGGCATATTGAAGTGCAGTTCGACGCAAGCATTTTGCAGCCGCATTGTCATGTCAACCGATAAATTCACACATATGCTTGTATGTGTGTGTGTGCGCGTATATATACACACACATACATACACACAAACCAACAACAAACAATTGACACCTACGGCAATCCTTTTTTCGGTCACGTCCAAATTGCAAGTTGAAGTTGCCGTTTGCAGCTGTTCGGTTACTGCTGGAGGACCGACGACTGCATGTGTGTGTGTGTGTGTGTGTGTGTGTGTGTGTGTGTGTGCATTGAACTGTTAGTTATGGTCGCTGACAGTAGCGGACGCTTAAGAGAACGGACGCCAGCACATGGCTTGCATAAGCTGCCTTTCCGCTGCCAGCTCGTTTGAGCGTCTGTCAACCGAATGGCTGCTTCGGGCAATGCAGTTGGCCGTGCAATTGCACCTTAAATGGCTGCATAATGATAACACAAATGAAACCGTTATCTGCGCTGTGGAAGCCATAAGAAATACAAACAGCGGATGAGAAGTATATTAAAGTATATCATATGAAATACAATTTATATGCTCAGGCAAAAGAGTAAGACTCGATTGTGTTCAAGGGAAACCATAATGTTGGTTAGTGAAATTTAAACTATGTCAAAAAAGAAGAGAAACTCGTAATTGGAATTTGTAAAAAATATCTCAAAAAAAGCACACACAATTTAAATATTTAATATTTTAATAAAAATAAAAAAATATGAATTATAAAACCCATTTGACAAATAAGAAATATTCCCATAGCGTAACAAAATTATGCACTACTTACAGCGAGAATACATAGCTCAAAGAGTAAACTGCTTAATTGCATGATTACATGTATAAATTGAAGCATTCATAAAGTTTTTCACTTTGCCAATTAAAAACGTGTTTCATTATACAGTGCGCAGCCATAGCGAGAGAAAAGTATATCAGTTTGTCAGTTCAGCAGAGTTTACTTTAAATTTAAATATAAATAAATAATCACTTGAATCGATTTTCTTTAGATATTGTTATTTATTTTTTCGGTTTTTAAGTGTTCAGCTCAACACTTTGACGTAGGGTTATACCGAATGAGACCTAAATCTCCATTGACATGTCCATTATAGTTATCAGCAGCCGAAGCCTTGCTGCCTTTTAACAGAGTATCGAGCAGCTGTAAAAGTTGATTGCTGATTGTATTAATTATTCAGTTTTTTATGTCTGAAAACGCTGCAGAAAAAAAGTGCACGTTCAGCATGCTATCATGTTCATTAAATCAGTGATTCGACAATTTTAATTTTTTAGTCAACGACGTTCACAGCGGCAGCACCGCCCTCTGCCCGCTCCTGTGAATTACAATGTGTGGGTGTGGGAGTAACCGCATGCAATGTGGGCACATAAAAAACTATTGCATACTTATGTGCGCTTCAAAGTTTCGGTTCCAAAAATGTCTATGAGCAAACATTTTGGCAAAGATTTTCGCAAAGCTCTGCGATTTGTAGACAGTTAGACAAGGCCAAAGTTTTCAACGAGTTGAGCGAACGCGCGTGCATGTGTGTGTGTGTGTGTGTGTGTGAGTGTGTGTGTGCGGTTGCACTGGAATTTGCAATTATTGCCGCTTAGCAGAAAATTCTTTGCATGTTTTACGCGCACGTCATCAAAGTAGCAACTTGGCAAAACTATTGTCAAGAATTTTTAGATCAACACACACGCACACACATGTTGACACTCATACACACTCATTTTCCCACACATAGTCAGAGACAAACTCATATAGAGACCACATTCGTATGGCTGACAATGAATGACAAAAATGAATTTTAATAAAGTTGCGCAAATATTTGCATATTGCATGAGCGCTAAAAACTTTCATTGACACAAACTTGTTTGCCCCGACAGACAATAAACCAATTTGGTTTTATGCATTGCGAATCGCTGGCATTTTCAATATTAAAATTTTGGCCAACTTTTGATGCGGGTCAAACGTGAAATTAGCTTTGACTTTTTAGCATCAACTTTAGTAGCGCCCATTGCGTATACGCCACGTTTGGCAAACATTGACTTGTTTACATTAGAGGCTTTAAAACTTTTCTTAGCCAAATCAATTTGCCAGTCCACGTAGCGCTCGCTCGTAATAACTTTAAACTGTTTTAAAACACAGCGCGAAAAATTTCATTACCACCTTTGCCATCGGATCGGTGAGACGTAGCGTGCGACGACGGACGAAGTGGGGACCCGCAACCTTTTTGATTATTTTGCGCCGCTTTCAAAGTAAATATTTGACAACAAACAACAACAGCGGCAGCAGCAGCAGCAGCAGCAGCAGCAACAACAACACCAATATCAGCAACAGCAACAGCAATGGCAAACAACTTGGCCGTCTTAGACGTCGACATTGCGCTGAAGCACTTAAAACCTAATTAAATTTGCATTACAATTTTTTTCTTGCGTTTTTCTCTTGTTATTGTTGCTGTTGTTGCTGTTGCTGTTGCCTCTAATTTTGTTTTGAGAAACAGCCACGAGCTTGCGCTTCGGGCATTACTTTGAAGGACCATAGACCCGGCACACTTAGTTGAACTGGTTGACAATCAGGCAGCCTGGTCTTGTAAAAAGGCGTCAGAGAGAAAGAGAGAGAGAGAGAGAGAAAAAATAACAACAACATAAACAACAACAAATAGTATTGTGAAGCAGCGCTTGTATTTTTCAAGTAACTTGCATATTATATATTTTAATATCTTTGCTTAGCAAATTATTGCTTTGATGTTGCTGCCAAGGGCTAGGCTAAGTGGGCGTGGCAACAGATTGGAAAAGGAAGTGAAAAAGCGAGGGACAAAAAGAGAACCAGAAATAGATTTACAAATACTAAAGACAATGCAATTAAAAATAATGAAACTGACAATGAATTAATAATGTCTAATATGTTAGCTAAAAGATATCTAATGAAGGTTAGCTTTGATAACCTTCTAATGAAGGTTAGAAATATTTATATATCTGCTCATAGTTCAAGCTAACATAACAATGTGATGCTGATTAAATTTACTATTTTTAATATTATTATTATTATTATTATTATTATTATTATTATTATTATTATTATTATTATTATTATTATATAAAATTTTATATTTTTGCAGCTCTTGAATTTCATTTGCGAAATTAAAAAAAAATATTGATCAAATTTTTAATGTTTTCAATTATTGTTATTATGTTATTATATATTAAGTAACATTTATATGCATAATTAATTAAGTATTATGGGTGGGAAAGTGATTTAAATAATTAAAAAATAGTTAATGTATTCATGTTCATAGTAAAGCAAATAAGTTGTATCTGGCTGAAGGGACATTAAGCCGCAGTCAGCAGATCATAATATGTTAAGTACTAATGGAAAGAAAATCTGTAAATTGCTATTGCAAAAAATGATTTAATTATATTTTATATATTTCTATATATTTTTACATTTCACTATTTATATTTCCACTCTGCACTACTTTTCTTTCCAGTCGAGTTCTAGTTAGCTGTTAGCTCATCATAATCTCAATCATTGGCCAGCTTATATAAAATCACACTTTTAGCTTTAATTACGTTTTGCGCTTCATCTAAGCTTACATTTGCAGTCACTCTTCGCATTCACTGTGCAGATTATTTACGATTATGAATGGTTCACGTTTTTTCTGTTGCATGCATTTTTAACGATTCGCTAAGCTGGTTGCCTGGGGTAGCCGCAGTGTCTTCGGGCCTTAAAGTTGCCACATAAACACGTACAGCATTCAACATGCAGCGTGAGCGGCAGATGATTGTTAACTGAGCTTTGGCCTTTTAATATCGATCAAGCCTTTGCCGCAGCAGCAACAACAACGGAGACAAGCTACAACAGTATGAAAATCATTTAAAAGGCATTAAAATTTATTCGAGTGGTCGTTAAAATGTCAGTCGCGCAAACAATAACCAATAAAAAGTGCGTGCCGAGAAGAAAGGCAAAAAAGGTACGCATTATTATGTAAATGCCCAAGAAAACACGTGTAGCACAATACAAAAGCTCAAAGCCATTGTTTAAGTACGCAAACGGACGTTTGCGTATACGCAATAAGTTTTGCCGATTGCGGCGTGGGAAGCCGCGTCTTGGATAAGAAGGCGGGCTGGCGGGCTGTCTGGGATGGGTGGCAGTCGTTGACCCAACTGCAGGCGCGGCAATAAAGCAAAAGTGATGAAGGAAAAAAAAAATATATATATATATATATACATATATATAGATGAAGAAAACACCCAAGATTTATTTCTTGAGCAACTCGGCCAGCTAAAGCGATGCCAAGACGACGTCTGGCCATTTCATGGCAGTCTCTGGCATAGTTTCGCCTGCTGACACAAGTCCAAGCTCCAGGACCTCCATATGTTGCGTGCAAATCACGCTGCAGAGCACTACTGTCTGCACGGCTGCTCAGCTTGCCCAGACTGTGCCTGGTTGTTGTGCTCATGCCCACGGCACGACTCGCTGCTGGCCAAGATGCCGGCTGGGAGCTGGTGTTTGGCCGTTGCCAACAGGAAGTTTGTGGACCAAAAACGGAAGCGTCAAGATTTATTATAAAAATGCTCATAGCTCAGCTAGCCAAACGGCATATTACGTTAAAAGTGCAGAGCACACACACAGACACACCCGCACATATAGTGCTTACGTACGATATATACATGAGCCGTGGCAAAAGTTGGCAGCAAATTGTGCGGTCCAACGGTAAAGTGAGCAGCTCTTAATTGCACATTTATTTAGGTTCGCCACTCGAGGCCCGGCTCTTAGTCTGCCGCTTAGTAGTTTATCATTTGCTGTGCTTAAATAACCCACCAGCGCACATACACACACACACAGTCTGCCTACCTCTCAGCACACACTTCATATGAACTCCCGATACACTCTCTAGTCAGCGCCACGTAAAACTTTCCTTTACAATTCTGTTCTGTATTTCATATACTCTATGTGCCAAAGGGTTCTCTCCGTTTGTCATGGAACTTAAAAGGTATTCAGGTGAGCAGCTTTACTTAAGCTATGTTTATTTACTGTTGATTATGTATGGGTATAGGTTAGATTTGTATCTAAATGTAATATATATTCTGTATATACATAAGTTAAGAATGCGAGTAGACTGGTTTGTCCTATGAGACTTGCAAGAGGAGAACACAACCTACGGAGCTGCTTCTCTTCAGTTTATAGCCGGAAGAGACAAAGCTTATACCTTTAGTTCCTTAATTATATAAAATTCTATAAAATATGTAATTTCATTGAATCTAGGTGTATATGTTTACGCGAGAATATAACTCAGCTCAGTGTAGGAGCGGCTAACTTATATATATTCTTTATAAGGAATAGTTTGAACTGTCTGATCATCAAGATTTCAACTGCCTGAATTATCTCAACTTTGTTGAGTTTAGATCAACATCTTTATGTATCTATGTTCTATATATATAGATTAGTTTGATCTATCATCAGTCAAACTAGCTGGAACCGTATATATCTCTATATAACCCTTTATATCTGCTGTATAAAGCTGAAATATATATAGTCGAAACCTAAAGAGATGCAAGTTTACATTGGGAATTGAAAGGTTTAACTTTTATTTATATAAATTTACCATGGAACTCAAATCTTAAAATTCTTTTATTGTCAAATATTATTAAATTATAGTAAACCTTTAAATATTTAACAACTTTCTGCTAGAGTATTGAAACTTCGCTAGAGCATAAAGAAAACTATTCTTTCCTGATTTTTGTTTTCTTTTTTTCTGCTGCTGCTCCTGCTGCTGCTTCTTCTGCTGCTGCTGTTGCCCTTGCTGCCTTGCGGCCAGGCAAAACTTTTTGCCTCTTGACGCAAAACGGAAATCTGTATATTAAATGACTAATTATAGACATTTTATTACCTTGAGCAAGATAAATGGCCACACAGTGTGCACACGAGTATGTGTATGTGTGTAACTGTGTATCTATATGTGTTTCTATATATCTATGTATGTATTCCTTCGTGTGCTTGTTAGCCCGACTTGGTTTTGTGCAGAGCATAGTTGGTAGTCTCAGTTACTTAAGTGCCTAGTGCCAGTCGGGCCTCGCCCACAATTAAGCACAGCAACTGACATAGAACATTTTCAATTAAAAAACATTTCTGCTCGCTGGCATCGCCGACGCCGCTCACTAACCTTGGACGGAGTGGTTTTTTGTTCTCAGTGGCATGCTACATGCTGCAAATGAAAATGTTGAAAATCCACAAAATTAAAATGACAAAAGCGCGCCGTTTACTTTAAAATGCATTTCCATAGAGGCGGCAGCACCAACATCATCTCCACCTCCACCACCAGCATCAGCAGCAGCAACGACAACAACAACAATAAGCGCTTCCTCAGCGACGGCGTCAGGCGCCTGCAATTTCCACGTTACGTTTCGTTTCATTTCAGTTAGTGCCAGCTGCTGCTCCCGTTGCCTTGCCTTTTGTGTAATATGCTGGCAGGCAGCTACAGTTCCGCTGCTCTCTCCCCTGCCCAGCCCGCCAAAAATCTCTACCCCGCTGCACTCTCTGTCGGCCATGTGTGTCCTTTCAAATGGCGCAGCGTTTTGCCCCCCCTCAACTCCTGACGCTCGCTGACAGCATGAAAATTTTTGCAAATGCAGCAAATGAATTCTTTTTCCCTAGCGCTTCTTTTGCCAATCTGGCCTAGGCGCTGCCTTCACTTGTTGTTGTTGCTGTTGCTGTTGTTGTTGCCAGCGCCCTTTCAGTGCATTTAGTGGCATCATGAGATGCTATTGCAATTTCCTTGCTTGTCGCACATACTAATTCGCACTGAGGCAGCCAACCGCATGGCCACCCTCATTCCCTCCACGCGCCCAGAGCTTGTGGCTGGGCGTGCCACAAGAAAACATGAGACAAGCCAATGCGAAAGCAAAGTGGAAAAACTCAAATGCTTTGCATAAACGGAAAGTAATAATTTAACGCAAAATTTCCTTTTGCTGTTCGCTGTGGCTCCAACTGCCGCTGCTGCTGCTGCTGGTTGTTACTGCTGTTTCTTACGCTTCAATTGGCCCTCGTTCGCATGTGTGTGGGTGTAACGCCATCGTCATGCCACAAATTGAACTTTTAACTGTAACACAAGCTTCCCCAAAGCATCCGGTGGCAGCTGCGTCTGCCGCTGCTGCTGTTGCTACTCTCGCTGCTGCGTCTGCTGCTCAGGAAATGACAACATGACCTTCGGGCGCCTGAGCGCTTTAAATTTGTTTAGCATCTTCCGCTTATAGCTTGGCAATAGCCTCCAGCTAAAGCATTCAGAAATAGTCATAGTCCAACTTTTCCACTTATTACTCTTGACTGCGTCCAATCGATAAACTTGCCACAGACTTAAGCTAATGCCACGAGGCCAGAACCACTTGCCAAAAATATGTATGTAAATCGTCTCGAACTGCAATAACACGTGCTCAAGCTCCTAACTGTGCGTGTGTTGGATTTCCTCTCTCTTATTGTGGCCAACAATTTTCGTCCTTTGTTTTTTTTTTTTTTTTTTTTGCGCTCGTTGCATGTTTACACTTTGAACGAATGTGTTGGCTGAGCGTCGCTGAGCAGAGGGGCAAACTAAGCTGAAAATATGTTGGATCTTAAAAGTATTCCGAGCTGCAGTTAGCCGTGTTTTAAGCAGCTTCTTAGTTTGATATATTCGCTAGTTTTTTTCCTATATTTTTTTAATGGATAAATATAGTTATCTACCTGGACCCCAAGGGCGAAAAGCTTTAGCTACGTCACTGTCAAATGCAAATTGTATTTTCATGCTGGGCACAAGGAGCGGAAAAAAAGTAGGAAAAGTACAAACGAGGAACTCCCAAGAAGATTTCAACATGTCCAAACATTCTAAACATGCAAATTTTCCAGTCTGTCGCTGCTTTCGCTCTTTTTCTCTTTTTGTTTTGTTGCTCTTTATTTTCGTTTGCTTTTTAAGTAGCAAAAGGCGAGAGAGAGAGAGAGAGAGAGGGAGAGCGAACAGGAAAAAATAGCAAACCGGCAACCGGAAAAACGGAAGCAACGTGCGTGCATGCGTGACACAATTGAAGCGCCTAACGCCGGACTTGGAGTTCCAGCTCGGAAGCGGGAGAGGCAACGGGACGTCCGAGCAGTAACGTGCGCTTATCTCTCACTCTCACTGTCACTCTCGCTCTCTGGCGCTCTCCCTCTATCTCATCCTGTTTCTTTCGCCCACGGCTGCTCTTCAAATCGGGCCCCGAGGAATCGTTAGCCAGCCATTTCGGGCAGAGTGGTTCGGTGAGCAAACAATGCAAAACAACCGCCGCAATAGAAGCAGCTGAAAAGGCAAACAATGAACTAAAGACAAAAACAAAACAACAACATTAGAAAGCAGGTGAAGTTGTGCCGAATATTCAATGCTCTACGAAATAAAAGTTGAGGAAAAGGTCATGCATTGAGTCTATGAAACGATCAAATGAAAATATGAAATGATAAAGGATAGGTAAGTCGGGCATGCCTGACTAGGAGATACCTTGAACGTTGTTATTCCAGAATGTGAATCTCAATATGTTATATATTGAATGCTGAAGCGGTAATGCCCTTCAAAATGTATCCAAACCTAGATATTCAACTAAACGCCGTCAACGTGCACTGCGTTTGCGTTTGGGAACAACGCACTGAAGTGATTTGGCGATTGATTTTGCTCCGCTACTGATTTGCCTCCTCTGACATGGAAGAACAAGAGCAACCAAAAAAAAAAAAAAAAAAGAACAGTTGACAAAAAAAGAGAGCAATGAAAAATAAAAAAGAGAAAAAAAGATGCCCGCAGCTGGCGACAAGTGCATAAAAACCCATAACAAAATGCCGGCAGAGGGCAGAGCACGAACTGTGCTGCGACGTGGTGGGGCTCGAAGGGTTAGCAGTAAAATTGTTTGGAAAATTGATTTTTCTTACATTTAACTGAGCATTCGATTGCTTATTTTGCTAGCATCGCAGCGAGCGAGTAAGAAGTGCAAACAAAAGCAAGTAAAAGCACACAAAAATCAGGCAACAAAAGAGCCAAAAATCAGTTGAAGAAAAAACAGAAACGAAAACGAAAGAAAAGAAATGAACAGAGAAGCACAGAAAAACTGAGCGAAAGCATCGAGCAAGTGAAGTGGAAATATTAAATTATTTATGTAGTTGCATTGCGTTATGTTCTTCCGCATCTACTGTTCTTTTATTGCTTGCTGTTCGCGCTGTTTGCTAATTTCTTTGATTGTTTTCCCCAGCCAACTACGCAGTGAACCCCATTTGCCCTTTCTGCTCCTGCTACTGCTTCAGATTTCACCTCTTCCTCTGCGCTGTGTCCTCGGCTTGGGCGCATTGCCTTGTGCTTGTTTGGAGCTTTTGTTTACCCAGGCGCTATTTACATGCCGCTCTTGCAAAGACAAAGGCCAAGTCTCGAGGCACTTGAAAATTGACTCAAATATTTGGGCGTAGTTAAATTAAAGCATGTACTTATACCCACGCACATTTCTAAAAAAAAAGACCTCGTGCGTGTGCGTGTGCGTGTGCGTGTGTGTGTGTGTGTCTGGGGCCAGTTTTTGGTCGGTTCGGTTACCTGCGGTTATTTGGCCAACTTGATATCTGTCTCAGTTCATGATGTATTCATAACGAGCCACTCAATTAATTAAGTAAAAGTAATGCACCCGCCTAGGCTCAGCTACTGTAATGCCTACCGCCCAAGCAAACAAAATAACATAATGCTAATTATTTTACTTTACGTTAGAGTCGAGTCACCCCATTTGACATTCCAAGAAAATGGTGTCTGGGAGGTTACGCGCTTCAATTACCAGCGAAACGAAATGAGGCCCTTTGACATTGGCAATGTGTTGCCAGACCGAAATGAATAATTTTTGGTGAAACAAAGCAATTCGAGTATTACGCACTCTCTCATATATACCTTTTCCAGCTCACAAAAGAACAATCCAAGAGAGCGGGAAAGGGAATGAGCAATTGAGTCTATTGTGGAACTTTTGAGTCAACTATGATTTATATGTATACATACATATATAGAAGTAAATGTGCCAAGCATATTATTGTGGACTATATATATAGACTGTCAAATAAATATTTTGAGAATTGTGTCAATATTGTGTCTTATACAAGACGAAGCAAATATTTATAAATATTTGATTCAAAATTGATTATACTTACAAATTTAATTAGTCAAAATTTTGAAAATCTATTAGCAAGGGTCTGAAGTTTCTAAAGACGTTGAAAAATGTACAAATTTAAATGTATTAAGTAATTTAATTCGAGTAAAGACTGAGTATTCATATAAAATTGATGAAACTAAATTTACAGAATTTCTGAATACATTGAAAAAATTTAAGAATATATATTTAGTTGTAAATTAGATTAAACAAGACTGAATCACACAAGACTGAATATTCATATGTATTTAGTGAATCTAAATTTAGAGAATCAATTAGCAAAGCTAGGCATATAAATTATCTAAAGTCGTTGGAAAAATGTTAACATTTATCCTTAGTTGGAAATTCAATTAAATACAAAAATTATATTTTTTAATAGGTCTTTGTATGTCCAAATATTTTTTGCCACTTCATGAATGAAGTTTTAAATATATAAGAAGAAAATTAAATTTTTATAATATTTACTGGAGTTCCTAATAGAAAAACATTTTGATTCCAAGAAAATTGTTTCAACATCCTTTTGATTCATTAAGGTCATAGGATTTGAAAGCCTTAAAGGATTGCATATTTTAATAAAAATAGTAAACCAAGAGCTTAAGATTTTTACAATAGTTAATATATATATAATTAATATGAGAAAATATAAATTTAAATCTAATTTTCTAAATAAAATTTTAATTTTTTTTTTGCCCATTTAGATTCTTTATGCCTCTCACATTTAGTACATATATAAATACATTTTGTTGATGTTCCGGGAAACATTGTTTAATGTGTAAATTTAATGTTGTTCAGTGTGCCGCTGTTGCTGTTGTTGTTGTTGTATATTAACCTTTTGCTACGCGTTGCCATCTACCTTGTTGTTATAGACACCATGGGCCCATTTTCTTTTGAACATTTATTGACGTCGTTTGTTGATAAATATTTAACGGTCTACAAGGGGAAACCGCGCAACTTATTAGGGTCTCAAACTTGGCTCATGCTGTGCGACAGTTTTTCAACAAGCTCGTTGGCTCGTTGTTGCTGTAATTGTTGTCCTCGTTGCTGCTGCCTGCTGCCTGCTGCCGTTGCTGTTTTTGTTTTGTATTAAGCAACATTATTAATTTTAATAGAAAACTTTGCACCACCTACCATCCGTCGCCCCTCGCTTGTGCCGAGCTGGGTCCGAAATTAATGAGGGTTGTCCACTTGGCGCTTGTTGAATTTGTAATTTGTCGCCGGCCGTTCCCATAGGGACTCGGGGCGAGTCGCTTGCCCCACTTTGTAGCAGTTGCAAATGTTGCCAAGAGAGATAAGCGTCAACCCAGTGCAGCAACTAAGTGTAAGCGTCGCAATTATTTGGTGATTTCTCAAAAAGGCACACTCCACCCCAGCCCCTGCCTCCACACATTTGGTTAGACAAAGGCTTGGCCATATCGCGCCACTAAACTTAATTTAATAGGCACTTGGCCGTAGTCGCTGCTGGCTCAGTTTTAAAGGGCACTCGAGCACTCAGAGTCAGACTCGGGCCAGGCCAGGCTGTCAGAATATATGTATATACCCATAAATAAGCCGCCCGATAACTAATGTAAACATCGGCGGTCGCGTAGAGTTTGCATTTGCATTTGGGGCGCTCGCGAGAAATTGCCGCAATAAATTCGTGACGTAAATATATATACACACACACACACAGACCCATTAATATATATATCGACATGTGCGGCTGGGGCGTGGCCCAGGTACTCGAAGTGACACGAAAGCGCATTAAAACGAAGTGCATACAATTACAAAGATTGCCTGAAATCTGCCAGAGAGTCGGGCCGAGTGAAATAAATGTGAAAACTTCAAAAAGCGCTCAGGGTAATGCCCAAGCCAAAAGCTACAAATGCTCGAAGGGATTGGGCACCCCATATATAAATACTCAATAGCCTTGGCCATCGTACCAAATACTCCTCACACACACACACACACACACGCATACACTTTGAGGTTAGCTGAGCTGCTGTGTTTGATTTTATTACACTGACAAATGGCGTGGCGCATTTAAGCCAACCCGTTGCTGGGTGGCACTGGGGAGCGGCAGGTGCGTGGAGTAAGAATTTGAATTTCAGCTTAGCCAAGTGCCAAACATATGCGGCATTTGGGGCCAGCAACGCCTCCGCAGCTTAGGTGGCACGCTTTTAAGCTTAGGCGGGCGAAGGCGCATAAATCGTACTGTGTCGTCTGTCGCTTAACCATTCTCGTAGTCGTAGTCCAAACAACCCGCATATATGCTGTAAAATCCATTTATTAGCTTTGTTAAAATTGAATAAAACGCGGCTTGAGGCACAATTGATTTTTCCCTTCAAGGACTTCAAGGTTATGCGTTCCGCATCTCTCGCACTCTCTCTGCTGTGGCGCGTGCTCCATTCTTTTGGTTGCTGTTTAATTTGCAAGTAGGCAAAATGTGCGCAGTGCGGGGGCATGCATCAAATTTTAAACAGCAATCTACTTGGCAATGTACTTAAAGGAGGCACCACGCGCCTCCGATTACGCTTTATGTTACGTGATAACGCATAACGCGTAACCTTTTCACAGATAATCTCCTTAAGCAGCGACGGCGTGGCGAGGCGGGGCTGCAGCAGGAGCAGCGACAGGAGTAGCGACACGAGTAGCGCCTATGAGGCCAATGTAAAATATTTTGTCGCCCACATTATGTCTATTACGCGTAGGTGTCACCCCGAGATAGGGTATATTACGCTAAAGGAGCTTTGCTTTCCTAAAGGATTCCAATCAGCCAAGGCTGTGCTGTGGGTATTATGAAAATAGATTTAAGCCATGCAGTTTAAATGAGATTTAAAAGGAATTTGCTCGTTGCTATTTATAAGTAGAGCTCCTTGATAACTCTAAAAATAGCAATTGATAAAGCTAGGGTATATGGCAGTTGAGTAAGCCTAAGTAACTGATGGAGAGTAAAACAAAATATACGATTTTTTCATATATTATTTTCTTTTCTTAAGCATTTATTGTACATCTTTATTTTTATCTATTTGTCAATCGCAACAGGGTATTCTCTAGCCAAGCAAGCTCGACTAGAGCACTCGAATCTACCTTTTTTATTTCGCCACTCAGTGTTGACATCTAAACGCTTGACGCTTTAGTATGCCACGCAACATTTGGCCATGGTGACAGGTGCCTTTAGACGGTTGTACCGAGCACACGGCGCAAAGCTCCGGTGTCATCAAAAATGTCACTCAAAAATTTATGAAAAGAAAAACGTCGAGTCTAAGGTACTGAATGGAAGAGCTACAGCCACAGAGTCAGAGAGAGAGAGAGGGAGAAAGAGATAGGGAGAGACAGGGCAGAGTGGTTCTCTGGTAGGGAAAATAGAAACCAGACGCAACTAACATGAACCCACTTAAGTCGCATGCATATTGATAAGAGGACAAGGACAAGCGAACAGGGGTCGCATGTTGTTGGCGAGCGAGGGAGGGAGGGAGGGAGTGGGGCTGGGGCATGCGATACAAATGCTATCAGTTACAGCTGCAGGAAGTGTGCTTAAATGTGTCGCGTTAAGCCTTTGGCCGGGATTATGAATTATTATTGTTTGGCTTGGCTATGCAAGCGTCGTGAATAACAATCACGCACGCGGCGCATATCGATTGCAGAGAGGCGTGGCAGCGGCGCCGGTGCTGAGGGGGCTGAGGAGGCAGCCGTGTATACCCGCACAAATCAATTTTTGATGTGCGCTCAATAAGCCGCCACTTCCTGATTATCTGGGCCAGCGCCTCCATTGTCCCAGCTTGTTACGCAATATTTGTACAGCTTCGATTTTTATTTTGTTCATTCGCATTTTTCTTTGCTTTTTTTTTCTTAAATTTATTTTTCGAATATTTCACTTGGCATTTCGAGCACGTGCTGCAGGAAGATGCACGTGCATTTATCTCGCTGCCATCAGGTGAATGAATGCAAAAATTTATGGAATCCAAAAATCCATTAAAAAAGCAGAAAAAAAAAACCAACCAATAAAAATTATACAAATGCATGTGGCTTACATGGCAGCTGCCGTTATCAAATTATGGCCCAGTACAGTGGCCAGCAATTAAAAAGTTTTGCGCCTAATTACCAAACGCAGGCCAGACCCCAGGACAGCTACTCGCAACTGCAACACATATGGCAACATTTCAAATGTCTTTTCATTTCTTGTGCCGCACGCTGATAAGAAACTTTTCAAGTACCTTGGGCTGATGGCTGCTGCCTGCTGTCTGTTAGATGCTGTGCTATGCTGGTTGAGCCTGTAACTTATACTTTGGATTATCGCATATTTTTCATAAGTGCGACGTGACTCCATTATTGCTAGCTGCGCCCGCTCGGCCCGGCGTACCTACGGCACTTGTGAAACCTCATTTTGTGTCGTCACTGTAACTGGGTAAACGAGCGACCCCAGAGGGGCGCATATTTGCATTTAGATGTGTGTGCGCGCCTCTGTGCACGTGTCTGTCTCTCTGTCTGCATAAGTGTGCGTGTGTGTGAGTGTGTGTGTGTGTGTGTCTTTTGGCATGTGAGGATGCGTGGAGCGTGTCGTATCTATTGATTAAGCTAAGCGCTTTAACTTTATTTTTCTAATTTAAAGCACAAAGTTTTTAATGCTAACGATAACAAATTTGATTTACAAGTTGCTCTATTTTATAATATAAAATTTGTTAGAGTTAGTAATGCAGATAAATTATAGTGTTTCTTAGGTTTGTTTGGTTTGTAAAATGAATTTAGTTATATTCGTTATTAGCCCTATTAACTATTCATATAAATATATAATGTAATGATATGTAATATTATCCAACAGATAATTAGAGTCTACACATCATATGATGAACTAATTCAAATTGTTTTCTGCTTTGCTAAATCGACATCTAAATATTCTCAAATATTGTTTATTAAGTTTGGCTCACAATTTTCCAGTTAATCTCTGCTGCTTTCTGCTACGTAAACAATTGTCTTTGCTACCCATTGAAAAGAGCTTAGCCTCTTGTTAAATATTTCCAATTGAATGCATTGCAAACATCTGAGCGATGCAGACATACATTTATTCATATCAATTCTCCAAGTTGCTCTCTGCAATTCAATCGCCACTAAATGAAGCAAAAGTTTTCATGAATTGCTTCGTTTAATCGATGTGGACGTTGAAAATTGTCAGTTTTCATGCACAGTGAAATTACTAAATATATGCATGGCTCCACATACTACATGTGTATGTGTAATTACAAAATACACTTTTCAAATTGTAATTGCAATGCAACTGTCAAAATGGGGACTGTAAACAGACACACACACACACACACACATAAACAGCAACTGAAATAACGACCACAATAATAATGCAAACAGTTTAAGGACAGGCATAGAGGCGTGGGCGGAAGCTGAAATTATATGCCTATGCATTTGCAGACAGAGCAGGATAAAGTGCTCATATGTGTGTGTATATATGTGTTTGCGTGCTTGCGTCGTGTGTGTGTGTGTGTGTGTGCGTGTTGACATATTGTTCTCGCTGGCCTGCCTGACTCCGTCCGCGTGCCTTCAGCTGTTGGTTCAGAGTTGAGATACGGGCTTAGCTCGGGTTGCAAGCTTGTTATAGGGTATTATAATTTTGTTAGGAATCGTAACGCATTGAAGCTAATATACTATGTTTCTTGTTTAGATATATACGAAGTAAAATTGCTAAGCAAGTATAAAAGCAGTTTATAAGCTGTACTTGCAGCAAGAGAAGCAAGTGAAGTTGTAATGAAGAGCATTGCTAGACAATTAATAAGTGAAATTTAGTCATCAGCTTGAAATACTATATAGCTGCCATAACATCTAAAATATATATTTGTTGTAAATTTTGCATGTTAAGCAATACATTTTAGCCAAAACTCATTATAGATTAGCTAGCTTATTTACTAATTCTTAAACTATAATAATAATTACAATTGCTATATTTTCTATGGCTATTATATTGCTTTATTTCTGTGCCTGTTAGGGTATTTAAAATTCATTAGCTGACTGACAAGATCCTGGCTACTTGTTTTCATGTTTATTTGTTTGCCAAGTTAGTGTTAACTTTAGTCATTCAGCCAGATATCCGTCGCTGGCACTTCAGACGGCCGTCAGCCATTGAGCAGGGCACGTTCTCATTATTATAACGTGCTCGCCAGTGAATGACAACTGTACCTAGGCAACAATGGCAACAATACTAAGTGCCATACACGCACGCACACACCCACACACACACACACACACACGCCATACATTGTACATATGTGTATATAGCACTTGGCTCCACAGCCGCCATTGGCTCTTACACATGACCTCATTAGCCATTGAAACGTGACTTGCCATTTGACTTGTTTCGCGACTTGTCTCTCTGTTTGCCTCTATCGTATCTCATAGCCTATAAATGTGAGTGCATACATGTATGTGTGAGTGTGTGTGTATTCTGGCTTAAACTATAATTAAATTTGCCGTGCTGCAATTTTCAGACCCGGCTCAACCGCAACTCTGCGCATATTTTAGCAAAATTGTCATTGGAGCCAAACAATTTTCACGAATTTCCGTTGGCTGACCTCAACGTTTTGTTGGCCTCTGCCGTTGCTGCTGCGCTGCTGCTGCTGCTGCTGCTGTTTTAGCCATTGGGATTAGTCTCGCTCGCTTTCTCCCTGGCTCTGCTATTTGGAATGCAAACAAAGTGAAAACAATCAATTTTATTGCAGTTGCATTTAGTTAATTAACACCAATGCGCCAAGGTTCAATTCGGATTTCCGCAACGATTTCGATTTTCGCAGCACATTAAATTTGCTGTGGCTTAAAGCAATGCGGAGCGGACCATTGGGCGACTGGCAACTGCTTTTCCAAATTAGCTTGAATTAATTAAAGCGCATTAATCAAGCGTTGCGAAAAGACGTCAATTTCAACAGAATAGCCGGAAAAGATCAACAAAAGCAGCAGCACCAGTGGCAGTGGCAGCAACAAGAGTCGTTCACTCTCTCTATTGGCATTGCATACGTTTTTTGCTCTTGCTATTCAGTTCATTCAATTCCTGCTGCTGCTACTGCTGCTGCCAAAAAATCTGAACTTCAATGCTTGCCACAACTAATTATGCCACTAATTGAATTTTCGCATTAAGCGCCAGGCGATAGGGCAAGCGACTGGCGCTTTCATGGGGCGAGGACATCAATGGGCTTGAGGGGGAAAGGGGGCATGCCCATGCGTGTGGAATGAAGTTAATTCAGTTCGCCACATTTGCGCTAGGCTTATTGATTTTTTTTATTTCATATACCCTGTTTTGTGGAAAAGCACAAATGAAAGGTTGAATATGCGTATAGATAGAATATGAGATCAGGTTGAAAATGAAGCCCATTTCTCTCCTCTCTATTTTACTCTTTCACTTATTTAATATACATAAAAACAAACCATAAATGCTCAGCTATTTTGAGTTCTGCAGCTGATCAATTGCATATAGACTTTAATGTATATTTCGTTTTATTCATGTTGGTCATCTTCAGTTCTAATTTGATTTTCTTACAAAGTCCAATAAAAAGTTGCTCTCTTTCACAATTTGCTTTTGCAGAACGGCAATCCCGAGTCGTCAACAGCCAATCATAACTCCCCTATCCGAATGCCATTTCGCTCTCACTCAGCAGCACCCACGACTACCCACATTCAACCATAACTATCTTTGTCCCTCTCACTCTCGCGGAGTGTGAGAATGCACAAATCAGAAGTGAGCAAGCTCTCAGCCTCACACTAACACTACTGCAACAGCAGGTAGAAATCGTGAATTGAGCAACGGCAACTTACACATCAACAGGGTCTGATATGCATAACTATTAGAGAGAAGGCAGTTTTACCTCAAGTATGTATGTGTATATGAATGTATGTATTAGTATGTACATATATTTGATTGTCTATACAAGATTTAATAAACAAAATAAGATTTATGGCTTATAAATAAATCTAACCAAACTTTGTTGAGCATATTGAGCAAATATTAAAATTACAGGTCATCGCCTAGTCGAGTGCTCAACGCGTACGCACTTTGTGCGGCTTGCTGTTCGCTCAGCTTTAATTGTGAACAAGTAAGACTCAGCAATGGCGGCATTTAAGCAATCCAATATGCGCCAACCAATCTCAGCGTAAACAATTGCCAGCCGCACACACACATGCATGCATGCATGCATATGTATATATATGTGTGAATGTGTGTGTGTTTGTATATATATATAAATCGCTATTGCATTTGCCTAGGCATTGTTTACACTTGACTCGACGCTCGGCCGCAATACAAACGTTTGAATTTATGCAGCGGCTTTAAATATTTAATTAAATATTATTGAATTGATCACAGCCATTGCTGAAATCTTGTTATTGTTGTTGTTATTGCGGCTATGAATGCGGTTGCACTCGTTGCACTGATTGGTCATTGTCTCCTGCTGGTTTCATTGGCATCCCGCCTCTACTGGTGCTCGGCCTTAAGCCTTAGATCAATTTGAAGCCAGTTTAACACAATCCGTACATCTGTTTGCTTTCCTTCTTTTTTTGGTGGAATGTCCTGCACTGTTGTTACGTTAATTGAAGACTCTGATTGAAACACACACTTGCATGCCTGGTCTAACTTACAGAATTCTGGCTGTAATCCTGTCTGCGGTCTCTCCTCTCCTCTCACACACACCGCAACCTTTAGCCACGGCCCTGGCCCCAGCCCCGGCCCCGGCCCCGGTAGTAACTGCACTTGCCATCTGTTTCCAGTTGACTCAACTCCATTTTCGTTGTCCGGGCAGCCATTCATTTCCGTATGACTTGAAAATTTTGCGGCTTTTCACTTTGCGGTTATCCTCAGCATAAACCGCAAATGTAAAACTAATGGCACTCGCAAATTTATGAATGCACTACTTCACATGTGTGTCTCTCTGTATGGATGTGTGTGTGCGTGCGTGTTTTGGTTCGAGTGGTAGTATGGAGTCTTCTGATAATTATTTTGCCATTAGAATCCGATTAGTTGGAAAATTTCCCATTGCACACATGAGATGTCCTCTGTGACTGCGTGCCCCTGTGTGTGCGCTCGCGCGTTTGTGTGTGTCAACTTTGAGGTTCATATTTACGCCTAGACCGGGGCCTGGGGCACATCCTGCATGCAGCAGTGGCCCTCCCTCCAACCTGCTTCTTCCCTAGCCATTTGCTTCATTTCCGCTGCGCTGTATGCGGTTCTGGTTAGCTGCCTGTCCACAACTTGTCCGCAAACTTGTGCAGCTCCATGTTGCATGTTGCATACATATTGCAAATAGCTTGGCCTTGGCCAGTACTTTAAATGTTAAACGCCCCAACGCTTGATAATCACAAGCATTATGAGCTGCCTGATGAAGTACAAACAGCTAAATAAATAAGTAGCTTGCTCTCCGCTCTGCTCCGCCTGCAGTTGCCCGCATCGGCAGCTTAAATATTTTCAACATCAATACGCTCGCAATTTCCCCATTCGGCATCAATAAACTATAAAAGCGAAATGCTTGCGGCGTTGTCTGTGCTGTTTATATAGTGCAGGGTCTGCAGCTACACAAGCACGCTGCGGGCTGCTTGTAAATAAAATAAAAAACAACGATGTAGAGCAGCACGACTTTAAGATACCCATGAAATAAGTTATAAATTCTTGATGAACTTTGTTATTTTACTTTAAGATTAATGTAAATATTCTAATAGCTTGAAAGCTTAAATATGAATATTTGATCAGTTGTTTCTGTCAAGAGTTCAACTCCAGATTAAGATTTTATCTATACAATCTATAGACTCATTTGCATAACTTTGCCTGCATATCCTATTAATATACCCCATGTTATTCACTACAACAACTACAGGGTATACGAGAACTAAAGAAAAGTGAACGCCAAACACATAGACACAACCTAGTCAATGCAAGTCAATGGCGCGAGAGAGTCCTGGCCGCCTGGATGCCCCGTTCCCGTCTGCCCTCTCCCATCTCCCATCTCCCATCTCCCATCGCCCCTTAGCCCCGTAATTCTTCTATGCTACGATTCCAGGGCTAGCAGCCAGTGTTGTATAAAATTTATGACTTGAGCGCATTTCACAAAACATTTGCGCCTCGGCAACGTCGGCGGTGGCAACAACAAAAACCAGACCAGAACCGTGGTAAAGTTTAGTACTTATTTACAGCGTCAGCCAAGGCTGCGGTGGATTACTCGAGGCTTACGGGCAGCAGTGGGGAGGAGTGGAGGGTGAGAGAGAGGAATAACAGCAGGAACTAGAGCAGGAGCAGGAGCCGAAGCTGCTGCAGTTTATGTGCTGTTAGCAGCATAACTTGAGGCATAAATAATGAGGCCCAACTATAACTATATACATGTGTATATACTAGTTATCTATAGAGAAGGCATTGCGAGACAGCTTTGAAGATTTCATTTAAAATTTGTTGCGCCACTTATTGCGCATGCCGCCTGTCCATTATTTTCGATTCTAATTGGCCGCCTTGTTGACCCCGAGAGTGTCGCTTGTCTTGTCTTTAAATGCTAATTAAAAGTTGTTTTTGTGCAAAAGTTTATCCGCTCGAGCACATGAATATCGCAAAAGTAAACATTTATATTCATATATATATAAATTGTATGTATATATGCATATGGAAAAAACGTCTGACAGTGTTTAATTCGAAAGCATATGAAAACTTTATCCTTTTGAACGGAGCAGAGCAGAGAGAGAGAGAGCGCCGAACAAGATGGAACAGGGCCAGAACATGATGTCTCTTAATAACTTTATGCCAGCTTTTTGTTTGCCCGAGTTGACTGTTTGTCGTTTTTGTGCTGCTTGTTAGCCAAAAGCTTGGGTCCGGGCCTTGGCCATGTAAGCGGCTCGGGCGTGGCAGAGCCTTTGGCAAACTGCTTTGACACTGTCGGCTTTTCGCTTCTTTCACTCTCTCTGTATGTGTGTGTGTGTGTGTGTGCTCTGTCTTGTGTGTCTGCTGGGCAATATTTGGCGCAAATTAACTTGTTTCAATTAATAATCCCCCAGCAAATATGTCAACCACATGACCCCTAAATACCAAGCTACTGCTGGCGCTGCTGCTGTTAGAAGTCAAAAACTATGCAAACTTTTGGCTGACTTTGACATTTATGGTTATATGGAACTTGAGCTGGGCAGCCCCAAAAAGTTGTTTGTTGCCCTATTTGATTTGGCGATCGCTGTCCACAGCTCCAGCCCCAGCCCCAACCCCAGTCAGCTCCGATAACCGACACAGACAGAATAAAGTTTTTGTAATAGGACCGGGAGGGTCGCAATACTTTGGTCAAACATGCGTCTAGTTTTGCCTAGCATTTGGCTAATGAGTTCAGAGCTCGGCCACACAACTTTCTCACCCCGTGCATATAACCAATTTTCCGTTTAGATTTTACACACACAAATGAAGAAGAAATTTATATTTAAATAAAAAAATTTTGTAAATGGGTTTGCAGAAGCTAAGAGACTATAAAAAAAAAAAAAACAAACAGCCCAGAGAAAAAGTTGGCAAGTTTTCGGACATTGTGACGCTGCCTTATGGCCGCGCTGGTGCCATCTTTTTGGTTTAATCCAATTTATTTTGCGCACTGAAACTTTTTGTCGAGCAACTTAAAAGTTTGCCGCTTAAATGGCGTCAGCTCCAAAGGAAAACAACGACAAAAAACGAAAAGGACTGAAGAAGAAGGAGCAAAAGTGAATAAAAAATCGTCAAGGAAAACGCGCAGAAAATGCAAACAAATACAAAAGCAAAGTATGAAAATGACTTTACTCTCGAGTCGCTGTAACAGTTTAAGTCAATCCTATATCAGAGCGTGTGCTAAAAATTAAATAAATTGCGCATTTTGACACATTTCTGCTGTGTTGACTTATTCGTGCGCCCACACAGCGTCCGGCTGGCCCCACTCTAGCATCGGCATCGGCATCCTTGTTGGCCATCTCCCCAGTTGACTGTTGTTGTCGTCCTTCTGCTCAACCTTGACGACAGCACGAAGCAGCTATAAAATAGTTTTTGTCGCTAACGCATGCCGCATAGCAATTTCTCGGCAGACCAATCCCCTAGCCCAATTGCAAGCAGCTTGTCTTATTTATTTGTTTAGAATTTTTCGCACGCCTTGCCGAACCCTTTTGTGTCGATTTGTATGTATGTATGTGTGTTGGGTCACTTTGTCGAAACCTAATAAAGTTGTCAAAAAATTGTTTAAGCATAATGATATGCTTTCTTGGGCCAAAGTGTTGGTAATCCTTTTGCGGCATAACCCGTTTAATATGTATTGAAAATTCACAAAGGGCACCCACATTAAGTGGCCCCACTTCGAGTCTCACTGATAAGTTTGATAAGTTGCAAGTTTAACAACGGTTGACGGCACAAATTGGGCTCCAGCATAAGGCGCACACATACACAGACGGAGCCAAAACTAACCGCATTTGAGAAAAGTCAAATATGCAAAAGTCAAATGCGTATACGGACACAGCCTTACCACCCCACCACCCGCTTAGGTCCCTATTTACAGTCGGTATGTTGGAATTGCCGTTGTCTGTTGGTCGTGCTGGCAATCATGTTACAAATTTACCAGCGTCCAACTGCCCGGTCAGAGAAGTGCAAACAGTGCCAAACCGAGTCAAGTCGACGTCGTCGTCGCCGTCGCCGTCGTCGATGGGCGCAGCTGCAGCTACAATTTGTATACATGTGTAGCGGGATGCTGTTCGGGGACTCTCTGCTACGTGCTTCACAGTGGATTTTTTGTTATAACTGCTTCGTTTGTTTTTTGTTGCCTCTCTGCTCGTTCTTTTACTGTATTGTAGGTTTTTTGTGTTGGCAGCAATTGGAAAAATGTTGCATGAAGTGCATGGAGGTCCGACACCCGCTTGCAGCCCCGTCAGCGTCTTGCTTGCCGTGGCATGACCACTGTTGGCGATTAATCAAAAATTGTTTACTTTAAATGATGAATGTGCAACATGGGTTTGACTTTTAACTGCGCGTCGCACGCTACTGTTCGCTCACAGCTGGTCAAAACAGGAAAAAACAAAAAAAAAAAAAAAAAAACAAAAAAAAAAACAAAAGAGACTAAAACAACTACACAAGACGAAATTTTAAAAATATCTAAAAAATTTGATCATATTGATCATTTCCAAGTTTTCTATGAAATTTTCTATATTTTTATAATTGTTATAATTTTAATTTTATGAAAAAGATTTTCTGAATATTTTATAAAAAAAATTATTTAATTAATATAATATAATTTTTAAATATTATTTAATTATTATGTACTACGACTCTGGACTTTCATTTTATAATATTAATTTAAACTATATTTTATTTTCTTTATATTTATTTACGTATTTAGATGCTTTTTTAGTTTGCTGTATCAAGTAATATTTTATAATAATTAATACATTTTTTTTCCAAATGCTTTTCTAAATTTTATTTTAGCGTCTTTTTCTGTAACTCAGCCTTCTGGGAAGAACGTTGGTCTGGGATTTCAATCTATTGTAATATGTGAATGACGGCTTATTTATTATGCCTACGTCAAAGTTTTATCTAGTTCTGAATCTCTCATATAGTACTGAGCATCGCTGACATTTCTGTGGAAAGCGAATTGAGGGCATACATAGTATATATAGTTAATTCAGGCAATATTTAGATGTGATTTTTGTTAGTGATGAATTCAAATTGTATAAATAATGATTAGAATTTATTAAAAAGTATTTCGCTGAGTGTAAAATGATGCCAAATGCTTAGCAAGAGTAAACTTTCAGTACTGTACACTGTATGTTTATCTTTAATATTTCTAAGGTGCAATTTATGCTGCCGATAAGAAATCATGAATTAAATAATAACAAACAGAAGTCATATAAAAATAGTCAAATGTGCAATTTCAATACAGTATATACTCAGTCTAAAACTAGCTCTAAATATTCAAATTTTTGTCAAGTGTAAAGAGCTGTCATGAGCTAAGCTGAGTTGCATAGCTGGCATTGGTAACGAACGCTTTGTTTTGGACGAGCTAGTAGAGTGAAGTGTGGGCAGGCTGGCAGGATATATATAGTAGGCCGTCATATTTACATGTGATATATAGAAAATGTAGCGAGCAGCGTCTGACAAGCGGCAGCGAGTTCTATGCAGCAGCAGCAGCGGCAACTGCCAACTGGGACGCGCAGTAGCAATTTTTTTCTTCTTTCTTTACCCCAGAGCCAAACGTTTGACCATTTGTTTCAGTTGCCCAGCAAAAGAGTGTGTGTGTGAGAGAGAGGGAGGGAGGAGGTGGGGCTGGTGCTGGTGCTGGTGCTTCCTTTTCATTTTTCCATGTCATGTGTCAGCGTCTCGTTGGCCGCTTCCGCCCAGCGGCAATCACAGACGATGCACGCTGGTCGTTGTATGCAAATGCGAGTATAAATGGATAACTCCATCATCGCAATTCATGCCACTGCCATGGCCATGGCCACTGCAGTAGTTGCAGCTGCAGCAATTCGCTTTTTCGGGTGCGAGTAAGTGGCATTCGGTATGGCTGTGGGGGCAACCGCGTAGAGACTGTCGCAACAATTGTGTTTGTGTTAGTTGAAGTTCCCTTTTGGTGTGAGCCTGCAATTCAGTCAGTCACTCCGTTAGTCAGTCCGTCCGTCCGTCGTCCGTCCGTCCCTCCGTCAGTCGAGTCGAGTCGTATCTGTCCTGCCATATCCTGGCCTTGTGTGCTTGCTGCAATTTGGCCAACAGCTGAAATTATGCAAAACGGAAAAAATGGCATGCGAACTTGGCATAAATCAATAGAAAATTTATACGTTTCACAAAACCGAACAGTTTTAGTTTAGCAACTGCAGACGACAGCCAACCAAGCCATTCACCCAACAGGCAATATCGTGCGATCATATTTCGCCAGGCATTCAAAACGTTTTATTTTGTCTCGTGCTACTTGGAGCATTCAGACTGAGGTTTAAAGCACTTGAGATTGGAATATGCTAATTGATATAGGAAATATGCAGATCGTATATTTTTCTCCTAATTAAGTTGTGTTTACATAATAAAAAGGGAATATATGTAAATGAAACTTGAATAAATGCAATTTAAATAGTAATATCTAGTTTATTATTCTTATAATGACTTTGCCCTCATAATGCCCATGACGTTAGCATGCAGTAGTTGGAAAAAGTCTCAATAAACTTTAATAAACTGTATCAGTTCACAATTACACCCAAATGACATAGTTAAAGTTTTGTTAACGCTGCCAAGCTGCCTAAGCTATCGACCTAATCTCCTGAGTGCCCAACTAAAGTAAAGAAACGGACAGTTTGTTAAGATAATGCATGTGTGTGTAAGTGTGTGTGTGTGTGTGTTTTTATGTACCTATGAAGAGCACACACACATACGTATAGACACACCCACATTCACATGTAAATAAGCAGGTGGGTTAATTATTATGTAACTGCATTACGTTTTTGACAAATGACAAATTGCTTGAGCCTACGACGTTGTTATCGTGTTATGAATATATACATTCATATATATATATATTTTCTATGCCCATATGTATGTGGTTATTATTGTTGGTGTGGTCGTGGGTGAAGGTCCACAGTCAAGCATTTTTGACAGAACATTAATGCCACGCCCACACGCACTAAGGCGCCAGCTAGCAAATAAACAGCCCTTAAGTTAAACTTTCTGATATAAGCTCCGAAAAATTACCCAACACTTTGGCATAGGTCATTTATCATTAAAACTAGCCACACGGCAGCGGGCAAATGCGTAATTATTGGGAAGGACCCGAAGCGTCGGCTAAGCGACCCATGGCCCAACGGCCAGCAGCAGGTGAATGATTGAATGTGTTTCATCAAATATGTAATATGAATTATAATTTGTACATATTCGCGGCTGCCACACTTAAGCCCCTTTAAACCCCGCAGACTCTCATACTTCTATACTCGCCTACTCTCATACTCTCTGCACGACCCCTGCACCCTCCATTCCTACTCAGCTTATCGGGTGTAACGGCAAATATCGCGTGTCTAGGGAAAATCCAACATTTTGTTGCGCTGAGAAACAACAACGGGCAGCAGCAGGCAACAATCAGCGACGAGCGAGCGACAACAAAATGAGCTATAGAACGCGCACCAGAAGTGCCGATTTGAGGTTTGACTTATAACGGCAATATACACACACATACACAGGCATATACACATACATGCTACTACGTATCTAGCCATGCATATGGGACCTAACTCATATCTACTTCTTGTCAGGAACTGGGGCATAACACACTCAACGCGGCATAAATTAAAATTTTGTTCTGCCTGAAGTTCTCAGTGCTCGGTTCACAGTTCTCTCGTCATTTCACAGGTTCGCAAGTGAGACACGCACACACAGCGCAACAGCTATGTGTATGTGTATGTGTGTGTGTGTGTGTCTGTGTGTTGTTAGTGAAAATACTCAAATTTTATTGCCCTACTCGAGTCACGTTATGATTACGATTCGCTAGCTAAGCAAAAAACCAAAAGCCGAGTGCCAACTGGAGAGCTGAATGTATTCATTTGCTAATCAAAACAAATGAAAACAACATGAATTATGGCCAAAAGGAAGCAACGGCTAATAAGGGTTAAAGCCACAGTGCTTAACAACTAACATTCCCCAAAAAAACAAAGTTGAAAAAAATCCCCACACATACATGTACGTATGTATGTCTGTGAAATCCTTCAAATGTGGCTTTTTGCCCGGCGACATGCGTAATTAGAATATATGGCGCAGAGTTTTTAGCTCCATTTGCCTCCCCTTGAGTTCTCAGCTACGTTTCTGTATTTTTTTTTCTGTTTCGGGTTGGGTCTGAAACTATTTAATACCGCGGCGCTCTTTGCCATTTTGAAAGCTTGGCTGTTTGATAATTAATGAAGTCATAGTGCGGCGCGTATGTCTAAAGTTAAATTCTGTGCTATCACGCAATTGTTTGAGGCGATGCGGCGCGATTCGAGGCAGTGCGTTACGCCTGGCATTTGCTGTCTAGGCGAAAGCCATGCCCACATTTTTGCAAGTTTTTTTATGTAATCGTAAAGATATTTTTATGATTTCATAATTTTACAGTTTTGGTTTGCGCAGAGAGTCAGAAGTTTATGGCCCTGCATATTTGCGCCGCCTCATACTCTGTTGCTATTTAATGTGCGCTATGCGGGTAGAGCAGTGTTCGCTTATGGAGATATTTTTATTGTTTTTTTTATATATATATATTTGTATTTTTATCAAGTTTAGATTATTTACAAGGTTTATCTCTGGTAAAGCACGTGTTAGTTATTGTTAATTACTTTATTAGAAAAAATACTGATTTTGATTAACTTAATACATTTTTTGGACCTATTAAATTTAATTTAAAAAAATATTAGAGATGAACTCTTCTTCAAAAGAATTTGTTTTATCAACTTTTAGTATGCAACTATTTCTGAGACTCTCTATATACTATTTAAATATATTACAAATTAGTTTTTCATAAGCAATATCTCTTTTATTTACTTTTAATTCCTTTTCGCATTTTTAACTATGCTTGAAATGTTTTCTATATTTTCCCTTACCTACAGTATCTGTTACCTCTGCATACTCTTCAGTTTTTTGTTGCTTTTTGTTGGAGTGTGTAGTGATTTTTGTTTTATTTATTTTATTTTTCTTATTTTTTTTAATATTTTGATGGCTCGTCGCCTTAGTTAGTTCTACAAGTTGCAGATTTGAGGCACATGAAAGAGCCAGAGCGACAGTTTATCTCCGGCTTGGCTTGGCGTGGCTCGGCTCGTCGCGCAGCGTGTATTTCAAAATTTATGCAAAATCATATTTATCAAACGGAAAAGAGGCAAAAAAAAATATATAAAAGAAAACTTGCTGTGTTGTGCACGGCAAGCCAAAATGGAATCACAGCGGGCCGTTTCTATTTTGCTTCTATTTAAACAAGGCGCCCACCGGGCTAACAACTCGTCGGCTCCGGTGGGGGCATACAGCACATGCTGTGTCTGTGTCTGTGTATTTGTTCAAGGCCTGGTCTACCTCATGGCAGAGTCAACAGCAGCAGCAGCAACAACAACAACAACAGTCATGTTAAATGCGGCTGCGACAGAAAGGACAACGCGTGCACAGCTTGAAAAATGTTTGTTGTCAACATTTTGAGTTTGCATCGTTAGCTTAAAAGTGTGTGCGTACAATGGGCAAAAATCGATAAATGAGACAATGTCCGTGATTTTGCCATACCAAGAACTTTCATTCACACACACACACACACACACACACTTACACACTCATGTATGTGTGTGCCATGTCATTCAGCCATAAGAATTTAATATTCTATTTAGAGAAATGTCTTTAATAAGCTTGACAGCGTTTATATTAAACTGCATACCTAATGGCTAGTCTGTTGGCTGGCTAAAAATAAATATATATTAGATATTGCTATGCGCTATGAAAAGAGCATATATTTTAATTACAAATTTCTTATACAAAGAGACTTTCGTCTGATGGAAGCAGCTGCCTTCATCTTCTGCTCTTCATACCTTTGTTTATCGATTTCTTATTTAATATAATTTTTAGCTATAAATTCTGACATTGTCTACTTTGCACAGTTATTAGAAATAATATTTGTATATTAAAAGACTCTTTTTGTTTGTAAATAATTAATAAGATGACACCTAAACATGGAAATTTTAGCTAAAAGTTTTTAATTATTCATTAAATATATTTTAATTAAATCGTATTTTAGATTTTGTATTTAAATTGACAAATTTTTAAATAAAAATAAATAAATGGAAAAATAATTTATTTTCGCATATTTTATTTATTGCCATTAAATATGTTTCATTTAAATCATATTACTGTTAAATTAATATATTTATTTCATTGTTTTGTACTTTTTGATTAAGTGCTAAATTTTTAACAATTTCAAAATGAATATTTCATACATTCGCACACCTGTCATCGACTCAGCAAACTCAGCAAATTGAAATGTAAATAAATAAAAGTATCACCTGCCCGAAAGGCAGCCGAACACGAAACTTTCGCCTGCAGCTACTTGCGTCACAAGAGCTACGCGATTTGGTCCACTTTTTGCAAACATGCCACACACACACACACACACAGACACACACACATACACACTCGACGGGGCAAAGTTATGCCAAACTCTTGCAATTAAACTGTCAGACTTATGAATTCATTAAATATTTAAACTGTAGATTTTGAATAATTAAAATTCCATTTATACAAACATATAATATGCCCGCCCCTACGCCCGCCTGCAAAACTCAAGCTATAAATCTGCGATTAATTAAAAAGACTCGTGCCGCATGCCCGTCTGTCTGGCTGCCTGGGCGTATACGTAATGGAAATATAACTTAATTACAAAAACATAACCGAAATCCAATTGCAAAACGCTTCTGTTCGCTGTCAGTTCGTTTTTGTTTCGATCCTTTAGCCCAAACTTTTTATTTCGCAACTTTTCCATTGAACTATTGTCTGGCTCGCCGTAAATTTATGCAAATCACGGCGCTTAAGGTGTAGCGAACCGTGCAGGATGTAGTGCTCGGCTTTTGTTGTCGCTGTCGATGAACGCTTTGCTATTTCTATTTCTATTTTTTTTTTTTTTTCAGTTTCTTTCTATAACTTTGGTTAGTTGCAGTCACTCACCTGGATCATCGTCGTCGTCCCAATCGATTTGACCGGAAGTAATATTGATGTGTGCTGCGAGCAGGAGCAGTGTGAATAGCGCCAAATGGCATTGCCAGATGCCGTTCGAGGAGGAAGTTGTTATGTGCATTGTGGAAGTCCTTGCCGTATCGGTGTCGTTGGTTGCGTTGCGGAAGCGCCAACTGGATCGAGCTCTAGTCGCAGCCTTGAGTCTCAGCCAATGCATTTCTAATACAATATTACAATTTATGCCGAATGCACACGTGTTCTTCTTCTTCTTCTACTACTATTTGTTCGCTATTCGTTTCACGTTACACGTTACACGTTACACGTTATTCGTTTTCCCTTATTCACTATTCGTTTTGCTGCAGTAGTTTATATTTAATTTTATATTTGCTTTTTTTTTGCTTTGTTTTTTAATTTAACACTCACTCGCGCCGTCTAACGAGTTGCGCTTGGGGCCAGGCTTGGGCTCAATGTTTGGCCGTAGCATGGCTGCATTTGCAGCAGCAGCAGCACCAGGAGCCGTTCATTTTGGCCTTAAGCATTCTCTTGCCTTGCGCTAATGAAGCGAAATGAGCAAATATTTCTTAAAATTCCCTCCGACACACTTCTTGCGCTCTGCTGCAGTATATTCGGCTTTTTGCTCGACTCGCGCAACAACTAATTAAGTTGTTTCATGTACAGTTTTTTGCCTTGAGCGCAAGTTTTGTGCTTTTGCAGTCGTTGCCACCGTTGCGACGCAGCAGCGTATTGAGGTGTGCGCAAATTGTTGCATTGCTCAGTCGCACTCACAGTCGCTGCATGTAATCCAGCCACAAGCTGCTTAAAAGAGAAAGTAGAGAGTGAGTGAGTGAGAGAGTGAGTATGTGCTGAAAAAGTAAGAGTTAATTATGATTTGCTTTTCCATAGACGAATAGAGGAGCTAGTAAAAAATACGAACAAAAATATGATACCTACTAAGCAGCAGTCTTAAGTGCATTAACAAATTAACCACTTGTCAGCTGTGCCCGCGCTCGATTGAGTGCCTTGCATGTTGCTCATTCGCGACTTGAACTTAATCGCCGCGAGACATGCAACTAAAGACACATATATTCTTGCCAGGCATTAATGGAATCAGTGTTTGAACAAGGTGACACTTTATTACAATTACACGCTCCACCAGCTAATGCAAGTGAGCAAGGATATTTGCTCCTTCGAAGCTACACTGACTAATGAAGACGTTTTCACTTATATGTATATGAAATATAACTTTACTTTATTCAGAAAATAACTTACAATTTCTATTAGTTATTCAATGAATTTATATAAGTTTTTATGTATGTTAAAAATATTAAGTATACGCATATTGATTTTATATAACTGAGTGAAACTCTACGGTAGGTTGGACACATTACTAAAGTAAAATACAATATTATTAAAAATAGTTTTATACCAAATACTATAGACAATATTCTAGCATTAAATATATATAATATCAGCACTTAAACTGAGAGATCTTTTGCCAGTAAACTGAATCGATTAAAGTAAATTTATTAACTATACCTATCAGGAATAAATCTTTATCATTATAGATAGTAAAAAATTTGTTTATGATTGTTAATTAAAAACATAATAATTTCTGACTTATGTGAAATATATTTGGCATGTCATACAATTTGTAAACTTTTCATATAGTCAAGCTAAGCTTGTCATCAATTGAAATATAATAATATATTTGTAGGAATATTATTCATTTGAAAAGTCAATTTGGCTACACTACGACTTTATTATATTGAATTATATTATTATGGCATAGTTTCAGATACAGTTAAGCCATTAACTAAATCTAGCGAGCATCTGATTTTGATTTTATCATCTTAGATTTTCATTCTTGTATTCGATTTCAGACACCTTGAATTCTTCACAACACAATTCTTCACAACACACTTTTTGCATACTGTCCAGTGCGGCTGCTGCTATCCGACTCTCTTATTGTACTTCTATTCTAATGTTCTACCGTTCATATTAACTAGTTCAAAGCTTATGATTCCGCAGTTCATTTGCCAGGAATATGTTAATATAAACTAATTTTCTTGCTCTGTCATATAAAACTTATTATAATTGCAGCTAACTACATTTATTTAGTAATAAATAATATTCATATTCATATTCACATATTTCAGTTTCATTTTCGTCAATAATAGCTCTAACAATTCATTGCTCATTACATTGACTTAACGCTCGCAACTCAAAACTCTTATTAAGTATGCTTTTACAGTTTGAAAGAGAAATACTTCGGGTAATTGAAATTGATTATCATAGTTTTATGATTTCCCGCGTCATATCATACTTGACGCACTGAAAGCGCTTCCCCAGTGAACTGCTTGGTAATGAAATGGATATAAGTTTCACTTTTCAAAGCAGAAACGCGACACTACAATAGGGCTCGGCAGTCAGTAAGCCAAAACTCTGCCGAGGCGTGCAGCCAAGTGTTGCCACCCAGCCTCGTGGGGAGGCAGTGCTGGATCTATATGCACGCCCGGACGCCCACTATGCGCAGCGACTAATTTGCTGTAGTTCTGGCTGCTCTCAGCCGCTGCCTGCCTTATTATGCGCACTTCAAACTTTAGACAACGCGGCAGCAGGAGTCGCAGCAACAACTACAACTACATTCAACTGGGCTCGGTATCTGCCAGAGTGTTGTTCATTTTTTGGCAAGCTTCGCGTGCCGCGCCGCGCCGCGCCGCAGCACCCCCACTGGCCCTTAGTCGGTCTGATTTTTAATGCAGGCAGGCACTCACTCAAATTTTCGAGTGCGCCAATGCAGCTGCAGCAAAATGTTGTATAGTTTTCGTTTAATTTGATGCCATTGTTGTTGTTGTTGTAGTTGTTGTTGCTGCTAACGAAACTGTGTCGCTAAAGTTGCTCGTCGGACTGAGTGGGGCGCCGAAACACAAGTGAATACAGAATAAATACAACAATAAAATGAAATGGAAAATGGAAAAAAAAAGACAGGAGAGTAGAAGGCAGAATAGGAAAAAGTTGTCTGCCAAAATCAGCGCCACTTTTGCCACAGACATTAAGCGTTGCATGCAAAATTACCAGCGAGTGGTTTGTATTTCCACTCTGATTGTTGTTTAACATGGTTACATTGTCCTTGCAACTGAATCCTGTTCGGCAGTTATTTTCGTTGTACTTGCAACGGTGCATCCATGTGGCTGCTGCTGCTTCTACTCCAGCTGTAGCCCTTGCCCGCGGCTGTGGTTATGCATCATGTCATGCTCTAGTTGCAAAACTTTTGCTGTTTCTCCTTTTTTTTATTATTTTATTTCATTTTTATATGTATTTTTTAGTTTTTTTTTTTTTGGCTTTTTTTTTTATCGCTTTATTTATATGCATATGGGACAAGTGGCATAAAAAAGTGCAACAAGCAGCTAACTATACATAAATTTGTTTTATGCACAACATAAACTTTTGCACATTTGTTGCCAAAAAAAAAAGAAAAGGAGATGAAGAAGCAGCGAGTGTAAGAGAAGTTCAACGTAAAGTCTAGAAAATAAAACGCTTCAGCTAGTAAACAGGATCTTTTGTTGTGCACCTGCAGCATGCAACTAATTTGTGCTTAGACAAAGCCAAACGAACTGAGCAAAGTTTTTGCAGCTTAACAGTTTTGTTAGATGGCATACAGCAGCATGTGGCATGCTACACATGTAACTAGTTGCAGGTTACTTCATCAACATTTCACGCTCGACTTGGTCAAAAGCAGGCTAGAAGAAACGACTCCTGCTGCTCCTGCTACTCCTGCTGCTGCTGGTGCTGGCTGCGTTGGCGTTGCCAGGCACGCAGTAAAAATGTACGCCCCATGCCGCATGCCACTTGCCACATTTGGTCTAGTTGCCTGCCGCACCTGGCCAAAAACTCTGCCGACAAAATAAACTCTACTCAACTGTTGAAAATCAACTGGCGACCCCTCAGCGCCCCGAGTTCGTATCCAACACGTGGCCCACAAAAGTTTGCAATCAATTTTTATTTTCCTCTTTTTTCACTCGACCACCGCAAATACTTGGGCAAACATATTCAGCGACGCAGACCTAAGCTTCTTCTAACAATCTATGCCATAGACCATGGCACATCAATAAACTGAACTGGAGTGCTCCGATGTATCAGTTGACTATAAAATATACTGAAGCGATACCTTAGCTGTCTCCGATATATTATAAGTGGAGTAGACATAAGTGCTGAACGTAATGTAGATATCTTTGATATATAGATTATTTCTTAAAGTAATTATATATGAAAAGCGAAATTCACAAAATATGTTGAAAAGAATAGAAAAGTGGTTCAAGCTGGAGCAAAGCTATTTATTGATTGATTATCTTAAGATTATATTCAATCTTTGCAGAAATGAAATGTCTTCTGAATTAGTATATAAATAAGAAAATTGGTTTGAACACATTTCTAATTAAGAATTGCTTGCAGCACAGAAACACACACAAAAATATTGCTGTCAGATTTCATTCAGACTGCTCAACTCTGCTTTGGTTTTGAAAAGCAATTTATGACGAGTTAATGTATTTTTCGGTCTATCAGTGAGCATAGTCATATAAGTTTAGTAGCTTTAGTATCTCTATCTAAGAGTCTTATTTAAATCACATATGCGCAATTGTATAGAGAGAGCGAGAGAGAGAGAGAGAGAAGAGTGAAGCGCATATAGGCAGACACAAATACTTGACTTAGGTAGTAGTTTAAGTTAGCTATTCGTTGGTTTTATTTAATTGAATTTGAATCTCAGTAATCAGTTAACTAGATCTGCCAAGTTTTGAATGCTGGGTATTTACATAAGTTTACTACCTTTGGGCCAGGTTGGTTGGCCATTTGCAGCCGCCTGAATGTCTGCTTTGTTGCTTTGTCTGCACGTACACACACACACATGCATATATACATATATATGTGTAGACATGTGCGTGCTCGTGCTAGCATTTGCCGTAGCCCAGTTTCCATTTCGCACTGCTATTTTGCCAGCAAGTTAAAGTGTTTCGCCACGCACTCCAATAAAAACATTTGCACGCACACACCCACACACATGCACAGAGAGAGATGAAGAGCTGGCCAGGACTATGCCAAGTTAAACCATTTGAGAGCTGCCACGTTGTGTTGTGTGCCAGTTTCGTGACGAGCAACTCTTGCGTCACGCATACGCCGCATGGGCCCGCCGATGTTGGCGCGGATTGCCATAGACTGCGTCTGGGTGGGCGTGGTATGCTGGGGACTGTCTGACTGCTGTGATGGCTGGCTCATGGACATTTATTATGTTTATCTAGCATTCAATTTGGCTGGCAACCTGTTTACCAACATTTGCATCAATGTTTGCCGCATGCGGCATATGCTCAAGTGCTTAATAGCCTGTATGCCAAGTGGCTGGCTGCTGTCATCAGCAGCTGCCAGGTTCAATAAAATCTACGAAATGAATCGCCAGCTTGTGTCCATGTATATATTAAGCCATTAGTTACACTTCGCTGGCTACGTGGTCTTTAATAAATATTAATTGCATTAATTCAATGCTAATTAAAAACCGATAACAAATCCAAGCGTGCTCAAAGCCAGCGACGCCCCAACTAACAGTGTCTGTGTGTCTCACTCTCTCGCTCTTTCTCTCTTTCTCTCTGTATGCCTTTCAAGTATATAAAAATAACTCAGACTACAGCATAAGAAATGATATAAGAGTTTAACGCAGTGTCAGAGCGAAATATGTCAGCGTTACTTAAATATCAACATTAACATAGCATTTAAAATGCCACGCCCACCTGCCTTGCCCACGACCTCTGTCTGCGCTCAGGTGTCAATGCTGTAGCCAGCGTCAGGTAATTGCCGTCAGCTTCTTGTTGCCATTACAATTCTTGTTGTGCAGGACAATTTGCGAATGTGTGTGCGCCTGTGCTCAAGTATCGCATTTAGTTACAGGATATTTAGCGGAAGGTTGAAAGAGGAAACCGAAATAGTGCACTGTGAGAAATCAAGGGAAACTTTTCACTTTTCAAAGTTTTTAAATGAAAATATTTTTATTTTTAAATTGAAAGACTAAATGAATCTATGAAATGTCCTTCAATTATGATGCTATTCACGGCTTAAAATTTTTATATGAAAACAATTATCTAAACATATTATTTTTCTTTCTAGTGTATGGGCAAGGAGAAGAGACAAGTTGAAGTAGAAAATTGGCGGTGACATTGATGGGATGAGGCTGCATAGACTGTGGGCAGGCAGCTGGGCGTGCGGGGGGTGTGGCTGGAATGCCAAGTAGTGGGCGGACTTTTACAGCAGCCACCACATCAACACAGCTCCAGCAACAAAGTACACAAAAAGTTTTCTAATTATTTTGTCATTAAACGCGCACAAGGTTACACACACACACATAGTCAGGCACACACATAGAGAGCAGCCCTGTTTACAAGCATACACATGTTTGTCGAGCTATAAAAAAGGGTTACGTATCCAAGCCAAACCCAAACACATACACAGACATGGAGAGAGTCCTTAGCGCCAACGAGCGGCAGACACGAAGCAACTTTTTGTCCTAATTGTTTCATTTCATGAAATGAAGGTAAGAAATTTTTGGCAGCTGTGCGTATATTGCCCTAGGTTGTTGTGCGCACAAAGGCAACACCAACATCACACACACACACGCACACAGAGAGAGATGTAGACATACAGTTGCTGCATTAAAGAAGACATCTACGCGCTGCACATAAACCGATTAACACGGCGACTGCTGGAGGGCCTGATTGGTTGGTTAAGTCGGCTGGGCTGGATGGCGCGCACTTTAACAGCCGCGCAACTGTGGCTGCCTCTGCGTGCCTCCACATCTTGTTAAACAACAATTTGTTGAATTAATATCATGCACACACATATGTTGAAGTGTGTGTGCGTACATATTTGTGTGCGTGTGTTCGTGTGTGTGTGTGTGTGGCTTTGCTCACTTTGACGGCAAGTCAAATACACACACACACACAAATATATATCTAAATACATATACACTTATATGCTTAATAGCGCACGCTCCTCATACATATCATGTTGTCATGTCTGCTATAATTTTGACATTGCCTTTGGCTGCGACTTGGGACAAAATTAATGATGCTCCATTCCCAAAAAAGAAAGTTTTTATTGCTGATTACTAAAGCCGTAGCTAAACAGCTTGGAATCAACGTGGATTTTCATGCGGAATGAATTGTGCTAACTTTTTGTCTGTCCACATCAAAATTATTGTCATAAAATATGCTTCACTCGAGTAAACGAACTTGTCTAGTTCTTGATATATGTTTATGCATATATATCTTGCGGTATGCAACATTTATGCGGCAACACTTTCCTTTTGAGTTCAGAGTTCAACGATTTGCGTGGCCCAATTAGAGCTTAATTAGCTGCCTGCGTTTGCCTTGACTTTGCTCACTCACGAAATTCTTTTTATTTAACGAAAATAGCTCAAGTGACAGCTGAGTTCAATTAAATAAGTTTCGACTTAATAGCCTACCTAGCCATAAATAAAGCTATCGATGCAATGAAAAGCTATTGCTCAACATATAGCCAGCTCGATTTTGCAGTTATCTGAAATAAAAACTGTTGCACTGTGGCGCAACGATTTAAAGGCTTAAAGTTGCTCGCTGCCAAATAAAGCTGACATACAGCTGAATGTGTATGGGAGTGAGTGAGTGTGTGTGTGTGTGTATATGTGTGGCTCTCGTATGCACACAGGCGCAAAACGCAATCCACTAAATTGCGCGTTTGTAAGTGAAAAAGCAGTGCAATTACTCAGGAGAGCAACTTTCTGATTCAACTGCAACAACTGCTGTCAAAATGTCATAAATTGAGTGCTGCCTCTGGCCTCTTGGCCAACAATGGAAAGAAACAGAAATGGCAGCATTTAGACAGCTGCAAAGCCGCAGCTGTCATACCCTAACTTGACTAATTATTTATGTTTAAGCAACTGACTAGCTAACTAAATGGCTTTAATTTGATTTTAATTGTGCTATGGAAAGGTTTAGTTAGTTATTCAGGGAAAAATTTTGAAAATATTGCACAATGATATCGGCCAGACTTTCACTAGATATAATATTGCTTACTATATACTATGTTTGACAAATGTCAAAGATCTGGAGTGCATTCGGCATAGCTCTAATATATATATACTTAAAGAATATGTATTTATCTGTTATACTACCTATCTACAGATAAATAGCTTACTAATACATCCCTACAGATACATTTTAATACCCTTTCCAGCAAGCTCTTGTTTTCTGTAGGGTATACTGAAATAAAGCCTAATCAAAACAATGTGTTGCATAAGAAAACAATCAGATGACATGCTTTCAGTCACTCTCTCTCTCACTGTCTCTCTCACTGTCTCTCTCACTGTCTCTCTCACTGTCTCTCTCCCTGTCTCTCTCTCGTGCTCTTGCAATACACACAAACTTAGAGACTTATAGAGAGATGCGTTCATGCCGTCCAAGCCGACAGACAAATAGACAATTAAAAAGCCCTCGAGTACGCCAACTGTTTGACTGCATTTGCAGCGCTCGCAAATCTCTGGGGCTCGTCCATGGCTTTAGCTTCGTTACCTCCCAGCGGCAAAGGCCGAGGCCGATGCCGATGCCGATGCCAATGCACAGAGCTTATAGAGCAGAGCAGAGCAGGGCAGAGCAGCATTGCTGGAGGCTGCGAGGCAGCTGCATCAAATTATTGTTAGTATTCAGTATGGGAATCTAGCTAGAAGAAGGCCTCGTCTCTGTGGTTGATGCCGCTGCCGCTGCTGCCTCAATTGCCTCAGTTGCCTCACTTGCCCCAGCTGCCTCTGCTGCTCCAACGAGTTTTGGCTATGCGAGTAATTTTCAGGGCAGTATCGGTACCAACAGAAGCAGAAGCCGAACAAAAACCCGGCATAGCAATATATCGAAACATTTGCTAACGCTTTCAAGTGGTTTCGTTCGCATTGGCACCGCCGCAACTTTACTCAATTACGTTGGCAGCTCCCTCCACGCCCGCACTTTGTAGGGATAGTTAGAGGTACACTGAGAGAAAAGCAACTGCGAAATTAGAAGTACATTATTGTTGCTTATAAATCATGTCAAGTCGCTTACTTTTGATCATATAGCATTAACAATATCGTTGCTCGTGGAAGATGCTCATTTCTGTAGAATGCAAAATTCAGAGAAAGCTTAGATTCTTGGCTAGACTTTGATTTATTTCTCAATCAGTTTATTTTTCAAGTGTAGCCGTTGGCTTGCTTGTTGTCCCCGGCTCAGTCCTCTTCGAATTCACGTCAACTACTTTGGTAGACTTTCTGAACGAGTTGAGCTCACCTCTCAGCTATGAAATCAACGACTTTAGTGCAAACTTTCAACAATTTGCGTTTTGGCCACGGCCTGGCACGGCGGCAGCAAATCGAAAGCCAAAACTTTTTGACTACTCTGCCGAGTCAGGTGGGATAGCTCGTTGGTATGGTATGGGTATGGTGCCTGGCCCCTGGCACACACCACATAGCACGGCATTCGGCAAAGTTTACCATTGCTGCTGCACAAATACCCAACGGGCTGCTTGATAAAAGTGAGGGCTCGTTTGCCATGTGCCCCAAGGGGGGGCAGCAGCAGCAGCGGCAGCGGCAGCGGCAGCGGCGGTGGCGGTGGCAGCGAAGTCGACGCAGCGTTTACGTCTACATTAGCGACGTTGCCGGCGCTGATATCAAAAGTATTATTTGTGACTGTGTGTGTGTGTGTAGCGGATGGGGCCAGAGCACGCATCTAACTAAGCGTCATACAACGAACTTTGATGAGCTGTTGTAATAATATTACGTCCGACTGTCGTCTGGAGTTATGGTAAATCAACGACCACCCACACACACACACACACACACCTTTACTCTGTCTGTGTGATATTTGTGCAAACAGTTGGGGCTAAGACTTGTAAAGTTTCCGACAGGCGCCTTCAGTTGCATTTCGAAGGTGGCAACTAAATTATTTGGTATTGAGCTCCGTTGCGGAATTAAGTTTTGTATAATTTTTAGCGTTGGCAAAAGTTAAAGCGACAATAATGACAGACGTGAAGCATCAAAGGTTAATTAAAACGATCCCTGACAGACAGACAGACGACAGTTGACAGTCCCTAAAAAAAAAGAGAACAAATTCTCATCAGCTCATGTAATTAAGTGGATTTTCCATATTTGCAATTCGCATTTGCATTTGCTTTCTGAAGTCAAGTCAAGTGCAACGTTTTTCATTTATTTAACCGCTCAGAATGCAATTCAAATAGTTTCAAATAGTTTGATTTCCACTTCAAATCCACTCGACCCACAGCGCGATTGCCATTTCCAGCTGCGCTGCTTTTTGATGAATTTTGCAGTCAATTTGATTGATTTGTTGACACAATGGGAGCCAAACCGAGTGCCGAGCGAGAGTTGGAACGGGTGAAGTAACAAGTTAATTGTGCAGAGTTTGACACTTGGTAAATTGCTTTGGCTTAAAGAGCAGTTGGCCAAAAAATGGCATGCGCCTCAGCTAGTGTTAATTTATGGCAAAAACTAGACGTGCCATGAATTAGTTATAAATATCTATCAAATCACACAGGGAACGATCTGAGCAAGTGAATTATGACTGACAATTGAATGAGGTATATATTTTGGTATCATTCAACATCTCGCACAATACGGGGCCACACTTAAAGCATGAATATCGGAATCAAACAATGCCTGGGTCCGGTGTGGGCGGCCATTGCGTGCGTGTTGCCAACAGTTCGTAGCGCTGTAAATAACAGGGCCAAGACCGGGCTCAGGGCCATTGAATGCGGCACTGCCAACAGAGCCGAACAATAACTGCTAAGCTCTATAGCAACTGTAGCAGCTACAATGCCAATGCCAATGCAGAGCATCTGATTAACACACACTTGAATTGTTGCTTTGTTATGCGCCTTATGGCCTGGGAGGGGCTTCCCGCTAATATAATGCGCCATTGTTAATGATCAACGAGGCGGTCGAGCAGCTTGGTCGGAATTTATAATTTCTGCTGCCAGAGCTGCAATCAAATTTCTCAATTTGATTTGTATCAATTTGTGTGATCATCGCACAATGGACATGGCCCACCTAACACCTTTGCATGCCAGTAAAAATGGGGTTTAAAGTTCCCACAAACAATGACAAGGACAGCTGCTGCTGCTGCTGCTGCTGCTGTTGTTGATGTTGTTGGCTTCGTCCTGTTGCCTGTCAGTCGTTTGTTTACATTTTATTGTTATTGTTGTCGTTGATGGTATTAATAAATTATCTCTATCAAGATTCACGCTGGGCAAGCTTTTTAACGTTTTAGTGCTGGATTTGTTGGCGGCTTCCTTTCTGGACGATGGCCCATTTGTCTATTGACTCTGGCGCACATTATTTTCTAGCTGGTTAAATTTATTTACACGCATAATGCATGCTAACGAGCGCTTTGTTATTTATATTGTTAACCATTACGATCATTTAAATGGCCAACATAAAATGCATAATAAATTATTGGCAAAGCGACGATTAATAGATTAAATGGAACGACTCAATTGGACAGAAGATTGTTATTATAATGCATTTATTGTATGTATTTAATTGAAAGTAATTTCATAATCCGAAGAAGATGGGCTTCAAAAGACTCAAATTTGAGTTCACTTTATATTCATTTAGACTCTGAAATCCTTTTTGCATAGCAAAATCTTGGCATATTTAAATTATTCTCTGACCACGCTCAAATTGAATTTGTCAAGCTGCATTTCTTGCACTCCGTTTGCGTCAAATTGTAATTTGTTTAAAATGCCGTCAAACTACTAATCTTATAAATTATTTAATAGTACATATAGAAAAAATAGAAAAGAAAAATAGAAAAAAACCAAAATGAAAATGGAATCAGTGTTGCGCGTTAAGCGCACTCAGTTTGCATCCACAGCCGCATCAACGTCAGTTTAGCTAATGCACTCATTTTATGCGAAAGGACACTGCGAAGCCATGGCAGGCAGGACTCGCGCCGTGGTCGAGGCGAGAGCGAGGCGAGGGCGCTAATAGTTTTTAAGCATAATGCAATAAAGATGAAAGTCCAAATCATGCTTCATCAACATCAACGTCAACAATATAATCAACAGCAGAGAGAGGGAGAGAGAATGCAGCTGAGCTGGCTGTGGGCGTGGCTTTGAGTGGCGTCAAGGGCTGTTGCGTAGCCGTCGCTGCCGGAGCTGCTGACAATTCAATGTCCTGCTCAATTTGTCTACACGCAAATGTGCAGCAGACCAGCCAAGTGGGCGGATGCCTATTTGTTGCTGTTGTCCTGGGCCAATGGGGTCAGCAGGCGTTAGGCTGTGTGCTCGTGCGACTGCAGCTTAGTCACTCAAGTGCACAGCATGGGACGCACGACAGACAGCCGCTTTGTCTACTGTTGCTGTTACTGCAGATGCTAGTCCGGTGTAAAAAGCGCAGCTAGCGGCATTTGCCGTCAAGTCAGTCTGTCTGGCTGTCTGCCGGTGTCATCGTCCATGCTGACAAACAAAAGCGCCGACAACGAGCTCAAGGGAAGTGACTGCTGTGACTGACCCGGAAACATTAAAGCCACACCAGCAACCAGCAAGCAGCACCAGCGCCAGCACCAGTCCACATAACACCAACTCAATCCCTCGCTATCAACGGATCTCGGTAAGTTGCTCGATTTCAGTTCGCATACCAAAACAGCATAAATATTAATAGTTCAAAATTAATCAAGAGCATATGCGGCACAAAAAGAAATATATACACACGAATGCAAAGTCAGTTAATTAGTTTTTGGCACGCACACACACACACACACACACACGTGTCGGACTTACAGTTATAACATAAAATTGGCTGACAGCTGCCATGCAACAATTTGGGCATTTTGGCCATTCAACTGGCCAATGCAATGCTGCTGCTGCTACTGCTGCTGTATGACCGTGGCCATTACTAAATTATTAACAAACTCAATTAAAGCGAGCACTAATTTTGCCAACACACACACACACACACACACACAAACTCTCTCATATATGCGCACACGTTTGCCGCATATTTGTTAAATGTCTATGCATATGAATGCAGTTATGGCAACTGGCTTGGCATGTGTCTTTGCTGCCCAATTTATTGCTGAAAATAAATTAACAAAATTAAATTTAAATGCTACACAAATGGCTGTAGGTCAGTTGGCAAATGAAATTATTTGCAGCATAGACTTGAGTTGGCTCAAATTTAATTTAGCCTGAACTGGACCAATGTTTGCGCCGTAAATGCATATTTAAATATGCAGCTGCTTCTAGCCAGGCGAACTTGAGCGGCCGCTCAGTTTGTTGACTCTGATAATCCTTCAAGTTTGTTGACAATGTGGCGCATAGCCAGCGACATTTGGCCTCAAAAAAACGTTGCGCCAACGCCCCCTAGGCCAGCACAGCACTTGCCAGCAATACTGAAAAAAAAAAAGAAACTAAAAACTGCAGCACATGTCGCTCTGCATACACGAGTATCGAAGGCAACCGCAAAAAGCAGCAGAAGCTCCAAGCAGCTTGCAGCAAGCTTGTGGCAAGACACGCCGCAAAGAGGCAGCCACTTAATAATTACTTGAACATTTTCATGCAGTCATAAGACGACGACGAGCCGAAGTGTTTGCTCTCAGTCTGTGCTGTAAACATGTGTTTACTTTAGTGTTAAGCAAGGGCAACAAAAAAAATAATGGGCGAGTGTCTGTTCAACTGTGAAATACTGTGCAAAACAAGTAGCTTAAGGTCATTTGATATCAGTTTATGAACAAAACTAATAAAAATTTCTAACAGTTTTATTATTTAATAAAATAGATTAATTTAATAGGTATTTTATATAATATTTTACTTATATAAATACGGTAAGAAAAATTCTACTATACAAACTAAATGAAATTCGAGAATAAAAAATTCATAGCATACTTTTTGGGGCAGCGACGAATTGTGCTAAAAATCAAGATGAAAAAATTACATTTTGATTAGACTCGTGAAATACATATATGTATTTCGTTTAAATAACCAAATATGTTGTCGAAATATAATTCTTGCATAAATCTGAATAAAACCCCTTAAAATTTCTGTAGTGCGCAGGGTATATTGCTCTCAAGTTTATCTCAGCTGCAACTGTTGCTGATCTAATAAACTTAAATCAATTTTGAGTTTTCTTAAACTTGACTCTTGCCTGCTTCAAGTAAAGATTTCAAGTTTTTAACTCAGTTGTACTTTGTTAGTTAATTAGCATAAATATTTTCTGTTTTCGACTTGGATTTATTTTCATAATGCTATTTGGGTTCTTAAGCCCAAAAAAAAAAAAGCTGATGGGGGTAGCGCTTTTAGCTCATGGCTTATTTATTTTTAGTTTTCTTTTTGTTTATATTTATTTTTATTTTTTGCTTTGTGTGTGAGTGGAAAGAAAAAGTGAAACAAGGCTGCTTTTTGCTACATTTAAGGCGGAACTTTGCTTGTTGTATATGTTATTCTGAGCGTGTGTGTGTGTGTGTGTGCGGTTGGGCTGACTGTAGACACACACAATTTTCTGTTCTATTTAGTTTGGTTTGTTGCCGTTGAATAAAACATTTTCACGGCTTGTGGGCTGGCAGCGACCCGCGAGGCAACCTTCATATCAAATGTGTCTTGCACACGTATAAACAACGCCTGGCAAACGGGACGTATGCTTGATGTGTTTTTAAAGTGTGTGTTTATGCGATGCACAATGGCCGATCAACGGCAAGATGTACGAGCAGCTGTATCTGTATCTGAATGTGAATGTGTATTTGTAGTTGTTTGTTGCCTTTGTATGATATATGCATGTGCACGCCTTTTGTTTGCCACCAAAATGTGTTGGCGTCTCTTGTTGTTGTTGTTGTTGTCGATGTTTTTTTGCTTGTTGCTGGCGGTTGTAAAAGCCCTTTTCATTGCTGTTTACAGATCATTGACGTTGATTGTTTAAATGAAATGTTTGCTGTGTGCATTATTTGCTTTTAGTTTTATTTGCCCACCAAATTTGGCTGGCAAAGAGGCCAAAGGGGATATCAGTACACAACAGTTTGCGGCCACATAAAATGCTGAGAATAAGCTAAATATAAACACTCTCTATTTATGTGTGTATGTGTGCACATATGGGGCTAGTTAAAGTTATGGGCCCCAGACAGTAGGCAATGTTTTATTGATAGCCATTTGAAAATGGCTGCGAGCTATAGACACATGCCAAGCATGTGCTTGCCAAAAATATGTGTATGCCTCCATATGTATATAAGCAATTAGCATTCTGTTGGCACCGTGAGTAGGGTCAGCTGCCAGTGAGTAGACGGGAACGGCTAAATTGAGCTGTAGAAAAAACTATGATTTTAACTATAAATAAATATAAATAAAAAATAATTGCAAATTACGCTACTTGCTTTGTGGAAAACCTAGTCTAAACGGATGTGAAAAACTAAATCTATTTTGTAGAATTAAATAAAGTCTCTACAAGAATTTCAAACTGACTGTTCTGATTGAATTTTGATCTCTAGTTGAGAGATATTGTATGTTGTGTTGATCAATAGAAAATTTCCCATCGCGCCCATTCTACAGAGAATGATTGTATTGAAACAAAGACTTTCTATTCTATTATAAATTCTACAAATTTATAGAAAAGTAAATAGCCAAATGGCATAGAATATATTCTTTGAAGTTCTTTAGATACATTTTCATTCTGCTTTTTACCTTTATTTTGCACTTTTAATTTTTGTCTGTTACCCAGAGTTTTGCCTTTCTTTCCGCTTTTTGTAATTATGTGAGTCTTCACAGCTGAATACAAAAGTTTAATTGCTTTTTAATATTTGAACACAAAAGGCGAGCAATTAGCTGACCAACAAAGGCGCCCAAAGAAACCCATTGAAATGCTTGGACGAGCTCTGGAACACACTTCAAGCGTTTCATAATTTATTTGGCCAAAGTCTCAACTTTGCCTAGTTCTCTCGAATCAAGTTAACCACAATTTTCAGTTCGTATGTATATTCCCATTGTCACTCGAACCAAAACTTTGGCACACTTTCATATGTGTTTAACTTTCATTCGGGTTTCCAGCTCACAATCCATTGAAGAATAAAAACAAGAAAATTTTGTTTACCAATAGTTTTTTTTTTTTTTTTTTTTTTTAATTTTGTTGTTTGTTTTGTTTTGGCATCTCTTGAATGCCCACACGGGCAGCAAACACAAACAAAAGAATTCATTATTTTACTGCTGTGCATTTAAATTTGATACAACACACGCTATTTTCGCACACACACACACACACACACACACATGCACTCACACATAGATATACACACATATATAAACATGAGGCACTTGCAGTTGATTTTAATCACACTTTTCGTACGTTTTTTGAGTTTTGCATAAATTTTCCTTCTATTTCGTTTTGTTTACTTTGACCTGGTTTTTCGTTTGCTTTTTACGGCCCACTGTTTTCATTTTCGCTTTTCCGTTTTTCCGCCTTTTCTCTTGTTCGGCTTGGCTTTTGTGCGAGCATTATTCGCTTCTCATTAAAATAGGTAAACAGAATCGCATCAAATTTGCTGATAGACAACAGATAACAGTTAAAACTTTGAGCAAACTGTGTGTGTTAGCCAACTGCCTGTTTGTGTGTGTGCGTGTGTGTGTGTGTGTGTGTGAGTGTGCTTATAAACTTGCCAGTCCGTTATTTCGGGACCAGTTTGATTAGGCAAATTGAGCATAATGCTGATGAGAGACCAAAGCGGTTGAAAGTGTTTTTCATGGTCTTACTAAGTGTTGAGCATTAGCTGCAGCAATTAAGCCTCGATTGAGTAGGCGATTATTTGTTAGAAAAAGGGTTCAGCTTGAAGGTTGCCTTTACAATAAATGTAAGCAGCAAAAAAATAACAACTTTTTATGAGTGTTCCGTTGAGTTAGATCAAAGACAGCCAAAGCAACTTTTGGTATATTTTTTATCATTTTACTTCATTCTCTTACTTTAATAACTGGCTGAAAAAATTTCAAATTTTATGTGCTTAAATAATTATGTTTCCTGCATTCATGGAATTTCTTTTTTTTTTTTATAAAAATTATTTTTTAGCAAATGAATAAAGTTATGAAAAATATGTATTAAGTATAAAAAAAATTTTTTTCGAAAATATATTTAATAAGAAAAATATAATTCCAAAGCTAAATTGGCAGATTTATAATATGAAATTTTATTTTTTATTTTTTTCTGTTGATGTCTTGTACTATAATGTATTAATGTAATATGGAATTAATTTAAATATGAGACCTTAGACAGTGAATAAATAAATTAAACTTCATATGTTAAAGTTACAATTGGATGCCGTTTCTTTTAACTAAAATATTTGAATAGTAATTTAATGTAAAAAGTAAAAAATAATATTTATATATATAAAACAATTGTTATCTTCTTAAAAACCAAATGTGTAAATAATTTTACTTTAATTTAAAAATATTAAAAAAAAAATCTACTTCGTCAAATAAAACAATAAAAATTGCACTCAACATAAACGTAAACTTTTTGAATGCTGTTAATTTGAAGTTTCCAAAAAAGCGAAGGACTTGTCCCTAAAGAAATTAACAATTATTGGAAGGCGCTTGGAAGCATAAAAAACTGACAAAAGAAACACAAAGTTGATTCGGCTATTTAGCATTTGCATAGTCCAAGATACAGACTGCTCCTAAATCAGCCTTAGAGTCCCAACATTTCACAGGAAGTTTTTTGTTGTTTTGTTTTGTTTTTTTCTGTTCTTGCTTATGCAGCAATTGTAGGTCAACACAAATCAGCATAAGCTACAACTACATATCGGGCAATAACATTTTTATGTGTTAAAGCTTTGTGACAAAAGGCCAAAAATACAAACGACAAATGCAAAACTGTCCAAGCAATGGAGACAGAGAGAGAGAGCAAGAGCGAATGAGAGAAGGAAAACAAAAAAGTGGCTATGAAAAAAGTTGTTGCAACTTTTGGCGCTGCCTTGCTCCTTGCCGCTGCTATAATAAATTTGGGCAGCTGGAGGCAAGCAACAAATGGGAATAAGCAAAACAAACGGCCATTGCAACAGTTCGGCAACGAGTCAGGGGCGTGACCGAAGGGGATTTCGGTTCTACAAACCAAGTTCACTTTTACGACCAAGACATGGAAAGCAGTTAAAATGCCAAGCCATGGATCAATTTTGTTGTCTTACAGCAGCTGCTGTTAGTTTTGCTCAGAGCTTAGCAGACTCGACCCACTGTCGATAGCAGCTGAAAGTTTTGTTAATAGCTTAGCTAATTTGACCCACTGTAAGACAACGGCTTGATACACTGTCAAAAATGTTGAGCCTTCTTTTTTTTGTGTTGTTATGTGGGTGTTTGTATACACACACACACACACACGAACAGTTAGAAAACATGGGTATGTGTATGGCATTTACATTTTATTCTATCTCATATCATGGCTGAGCGATTTCATTTTCATGCGTGTCCTGTGTGTTGTGTCCTGCACTTGTTTGTGCACAACTTGTTGTTATACTTGATGTTGCTCTTGTTGCTGGCTCATCCATTTAAATGGCATTTGTTGTGGCATCTGTTGCTATTCCCGCTGCTTGCGACAGCCAGCCAGCCAGTCAGACAGACAGGCAGGCAGCTAGCCAGCTTTTCATCTGGTTTTCATGTTTGCTTAGCCTGCCTACCGTATTTATTCAGTTGCATGCCAAGCAAAATAGTTTTAAATGTAATTTCTGCATGCAGCCTACTAACTTGCCACTAGAATATGTAGAGCCCCCGAAAATGCCCCACTTGATGGTGGAGTGTTACTTTTGGGCAATATACAAGGCAAGCAGATTCTCACACACATAGAGACACACACATACTTGCAGCTGCTGCTGCAGAATTTTTTCAAGCCTCCTCTTAGCCAGCAGCTCATGAGTGCTGGTCCAGTTGGCAGGCGCATGCATAAATATTATAAAACGTGCCAGCTAGCTCAAAAGGTGAATAGGAGCTCAGCCACCTACCAAATACTGAATAGCAGCTCATGCCATTCCGCCCTCTCTCTCGCTCTACGCCTCTGTCTGTGGGCAAAGTGCTTACGCTCTGGCTCTTATAAATAAGCCAGTTGGCTCGTATCTGAGCTCCATGTTCAAGTCCAACTGTCTGCCTGCCTTACTCTCTGTCTGTTCGTCTGTCTGTCTGTTTGACAGAGTTTACCTTTGGGTTTTTTGGCAAATGCTTTGACTTGTTGTTGCTGCAGGAGCCGTTGCATGAGTCTTTTATGCATGCACCGACAGCTAACTGATTTTACCTCATGTGCATCTTCAGTGCTTGCACAGCTTCCATAACATTTTTCATTTTCAACTAAAAATACTATAAATTCTGCGAGTCATACTTGCTTAATGGTGCATACCTTTTGAGTGCATGCAGGTTAGCTGCCTCTTATTTATATAGTATATACATCTATATAAATATATATTTTTATTTATTTGCATTTTATATTTTATGACTTGCACAACACTTTGATTAGCAAATAAGAAATGCTTTTTGCATTAATTTATTTATTTTAAATGCGAAAATTTACACACATTTTCGTTGAACAATTAGGCTCCGACTGTGGCTGTCGGCTGTCTCTATGGGGCGGGGCACGCTGCTCAGTTTACAGGCAAGTTAAATAATTGTTCGATAACAGCATTAAAGCGCAAGCAATTAAATGATTAACATTAAAGCGTAAAGGGTAAAAAATATATAAATTCAAAATGAATAATGTGTCGAAGCCGAAGTTTAAATATTCTCAAAATAGTGACTATGAAATTGTTAGCGGAAAAAGTTGCCAAAAAAAAAGCTTTAAGTATGGATGAAAAGGAAATTAAAAAGTCTTTTAATCTAAATATATGCTTTTAAGGCAATCAGGGCTTTGATATGGCAAAAGTTTGTTAAATTTTACAGAAACAAATTATTAGAAATTTTTTTATAAAATTGTAGTTTTATATTTCTACAAAACTTTGCTATAAAGTAATTCCCTTAAATCCCTTAATTAGTTTTAATTTTCAGCCTAATTGAGTTTCTTATAAACACTTTGATTTGACTAAATGTAAACGCAGTTGATGAAGAGATTTATAGAGGATTATATTTTAGACTTGAATTATTTGTATTTATTATTTAATGCAAATCAAACAGAATGTTTTCTTTAAAATCATAATTTCTATTAATATTTACAGACGAACTTGAGTCTCTAAGCATTGAATAATCCAATATGCATATGAATTTTGTATTTATATTTATATGAGTGAAAATACGTAAGGAGCTTAAACTATTATATTTGAGACTTGAATTTGTTCTTCACTGCTGCTCTATTATTAATAAAGCAGAATATTTGCTTTAAATATTTAAATCATAAATTCTTTAAAAATTAATGTCTTTCTCTCTTATATCTATATGATTCCCATTCCATGCTGATTGTTAAAGTTAAAGTACACTAGAACATTAGAGTGATGAAAAATAATGCAACTTACATGTGCACTTCATTAAGAAGTGATTTAAATGCAAGCCGAGCCGCTCGATTAACAATGACAATTACCGCGAGCTGGGCCAACGCGACGTATGCGCGTTATTAATTTTACGTTGCCAAATGGACATGTGTGTTAATCTAGGATTTACCAAATACCGGGCATTGGTAAAGCGCACACATATATAGACTGAAATATATATACTTTAATATATATATGTATTTTCGCGATAAGAAAAACACAATGAACACGACGTATGTGATATTTATGGCAAATGAAAGTAAGAACAGTCTACAAACAACGTGTAAAATGCCTGCGAGCTGAACACGCGCGCTTTACTTATTTTACTTATTTTTTTTCTTTTACTGTTGTTATTTTTGTTGGCGACGTTGTGAATTAACAATTTTAATAAAGTCATCCGCACGCACGGCCGCAGCAAGGGCTCACTTAACCGCTAAGCCGGGTCGAGCAAAAGGCCGTATGCTCTTGCTGGATTTCTTTAAGCTGTGCAAGTAGTTCTTGTAGTTGGTTTTGGTATTGCTGCCACATCTTCTGGCTGACGGTCTCAATGAGTGTGAAGAGTGAATCCAACAGGAAATACGAAATATAAATGCGACGCAGCAAATGGAGAAACATTTCAATCAGCGTTAAAAGCAACGACAGCGCAGTTTATGCATAACTGTGAAATTGAAATAAATAATTAATTTTTCATTTATTGTATTTCGTGCACACGCTAATAAAATGTAACGAATCGCACACCAACGCACAACGCACAGCACACACTGTAAACACACGCGCACACAAGCACTCTGATCTCGTCGAACAGTTAAGTCGGGCTGTGTGTGCCCTTATTGCGGTTGAACTATCGCTATCGCTTGGGTCCTGGTCTTGTTCGCCGCGTATCCTTCAGCACGGTATGTAGCGCCACGTTCCGACACGAATACGAAACTGAGCAGTGCCAGTGGCAAAAACTGGCACGAGCCACAAATATCCTTGCAGCTCGTTATGCCAGCGTTTGCCAGCGATGGGGATATTTGCGTTTCGGCTCGGCTCGGCTGCTCGACAATCGTTTTCACTCAATTTTCCCGAATGAAAGTAAAACTTTTTTTTGGGAAGCGCACGGCATACGGTACACGGCACAGCGCTCGTCAGACGGCTTGCGGCCTGTGGCTCGGCATTTGAGTTTGTTTTGGTTTAAATTGCATTGACTTGATGATGCTTGAGGCGCCCAGAAGTGGGCCTATCCCAAGCACTTTTATTTTAGCTCTGCCTGGCTGTTTGTTTGCCTTCATTTTTTTTTTAGTTGAGTATTCTTACAGCACTCGAGTCTATGCAAATGCAAATGTAAATGCAAATACAAATAAATAGTTCAAGTACTTAGCTATTTGTGTTTTACATAGCTTGACTAGAGCATTAGAGGCAGCTGCTTGCTCAAGTGCTTATTAGCGTTAGAGCAAATTAGAAAAAAAAATATGTACATATATATTTTGATTTCTTTGCCTTGCACCCAGCCTAAGGACCTAATTATGTTCCTCGCATGGCATGATATAAGACTAGTTAGCATTTTTTGAAACTAAGCTCAGGCTACAATCATAATACACTCTAATGCTTAGCGAGCTAGTAAGACGCTGCTATATTAAAGAGAGAATTTCCCCAGAGGGCACAGTTCTCTTCGTAGTGCAAGCGCATGCGCTACGAACACCTTCCAGTGGACCACTGGGAAATATAAGAGTGCTGTGGGACATTTGCTCTTTACTCAGCGCTCTAAAAGGACACACAGTATCTAACGGCAATTCATATTTAATATCTTAGAAATCCTATGCAGTGAAAAGATTATAATGTATCAAGAGAGTTTAGTCCAGATCTTAAAATGATTTACGCCTCTAGCTGCTCACATTTTCATGATCTTCCATATCTGTAAAGTAGTTAGCATGTGATATATGTTGTATATGGCATCCTGATTCTTACCCGATCGTGTGTATTGTGCTGCGGATTACGTACGACTGGCGGCGTTGGCTTGGGCTTCGTATCTTTGGTATCTTTGGTGGACTTGCTCGCTGGCGTTTGCTTCGCACTAGACTTCTTTGGCTGCTCAGGCATTTTGAATTTATTTTCTTAACTTTTATATATTTTTCGTGAATGCGTTAACGTTTCTCACTGACGAGATTCGTTTGAAATGAAAATGAATCCAGATATTTGGGGACCATTATTTTTTTTTTTTTTATTATGCCGCCTACTGGTGACTACTGACTAGACGCATTTAAATGATTTTCATGAAACACGTATCATATACAAAAAGTCTGTGCCCAGCGGCCAAGTTAGTCGGCCAAGTAGTCACTGAGCCATTCGTCAGACGCATGTCAGTTGCTATGGCTACACACACACGCACACACACATGCACACGTACATTTGACATGCATAAATATATATATATCAAGTCATATATAACAATACATCATAAATGTCAGCGCCTGAAATTGCGCATAAAGCCATATAAATGAGTCTACTTTAAGGCGCACTATATTTATGTACTTCCCACTGGCCATAAGCGCGAAAATTGTCGCACTTGCGTGAAATATGTCTATGGCAGTGGCAATGCCATGCGCCAACTTTATTTGCTTTCTTCTTTTTTTTTTATAAATTAATTTGCATAAATTATGGCATATATGGCGCGGGTTTAGCCATAAGCCTGGCCAAGCGTTCGCTATTTATCAGCGAACGCTTCAAAATTCCCAAGTAAAAAAAAAAGCCCTCAGAGCTCGCCATGACAATCATTCATTCAGTCATTTCACTCGTAATTTGCATTTTTTGCACGGGCAACTCGCTCCAGTGGAATGCCAAGACGAAGAAGACACCACGACAACAACGGCAACAACAATGTTGATTGTCTGCTAAAGAGCATCAAGTCGTAATGGAGTGAAGGCAAATAAACATAAAAGAATCCATCGAATTGCAGCCACACAAAAGGCCAAAGTCTCTCCACGCTCCATGCTGAATAGAAAACGCACGCGTACGCACAAAATCTTCAGCAGCGAATCACTTTATTTCACTTGTTTTCAATTTTTACTAAACAACCCAGAGGATGGGCACTAGCCCCACTTTCCTCTTCCCCTATTCCCCTCTACCCCTCTCCCCATCAAACAAAACAATTTTTACGCTTCTTGCGCTGTTTTATGTGCACTTTTATTCAGTTCTTTTTATGCCACTTGCTGTCGACTCTTATAGTTCTGCATGGAGTTGGCCTCGTGTTGAGCATTTTCTTATGTGAGAGCATTGCCAGACTGGGGTAAGCTATGCGATGTATGCACAAATTGATAACAAATATTAGATAAATAATTATAATAAATAATGAATTAAACATTTGTGTGATTTCTGTAAATAATATTATATAAATAATATGTAAATAATAATAAATAAATAATATAATGATTTAATAGGAATAAATATTTATCAAATAGAAATAAAATATCCATTACTAATTGAAATTGAAAAAAAAAAATGCTAAGTAAATTTTTAAATTTAAAAAAAAAAAAAAAACAAATAAAAAATAATCGATTTAAACTTCAATAATAATTTTTTTTTAAACTGATCACTTGACATTTGAATCCAAATGAAAGTTTCCTTCAATCAAGATAGCCACAGCATAGCTTTTACTTTTACTTCCATCAAGTTGTCAATCATTCCATTAATTATTTAACAATTTTATATATTGCTAAAATTCCACATCCCCTCGTGTCGTGTCACGTAAAGCAACCCCATCACGGTCTCAACACAATCTAGTTCGCCCTTTCAACTGTCTGTTTCTTTGTATCAGTTTTCATGCTGTTCCGTACTCAATAACCACGCAGGCTGCCACAGAAACCAACGAATAATTAAGTCATAAAAGGTTTGGGGCAACCCTGGCTGCCGCATACCCGCTCTACCATCATTTTTTTGTTGTTGGCATTTTTCGGCTGCCGCACAGCTTTGACAATTAACCAAACTATAAAATGTTTTAGTTTGAACACCTGAAAATGTGGGGGCAGCCGCAGTCGCCGCCGGCGCCGCTTATAGAAAAAGCTTACCCAAAGGACGAGCACACGCCCATACACACACGCACACACACACACACACACACACACACTTCTACTCATTCGCACACACATGTGCACACGCACATTTAAGCCAATTAGCATTTATGTGCGACGCCGACTGCGACGTTCGCATTGGCATTGCCAGCACCAAAGCGCGTTACATTTTCATCAAACGCACGACACTTTGTTTTAATTTGAGCAACCGCACGCACACACACACACACACACGCACACGCACACATATGGCTAGCATGCATGAACTAGCACATACATACACATACAGTGACAGTTGTGTTTTGGTTTCGTCACGGACTCAGGCCTAGGCTCTGGGGCTTGGGGTTTTGCTGGCATTTACAGATTTTTGTTTGTTTGACGCACTTTGCCCCGCACAGCTCCCAGGGGCCCTTGAACGGGATATTACATTGTTTTGGGCAATTCACTTTTACTGTGATTAATTTAAATGTGCCTCACACACACACAGACACACACACACACATACAGCCCGTGCAGACGCCCGCAGCTATGCGCTGCCCGCTGCCAAGAGACCCGCACGCAGCGATCCGCAGCCGTGACGACTTTTTATTTATTTTTTCAAGCCGAGCGTGTGTGCGTGTGTGTTTGTGCGTATATCACGTGTGTGGCTTTCATAAATATTCTTCAAACCCACAGCCGCCATTTTAAATCGAATTGCTCATGACACTGATGAATATAATTAGCACTCGAAAAAGACAACGCCCACAGTTGTCGTGCTAATGAGATATATTTGTGTGCCCCAGACTGTGCTGTGTCCTCAATTGATATAATGGAATTGATTTGAGCAGAATGCGATTGCATTATATCAACTTATTAATTACACATCCGTTTATTTTTCTTGCCAACTCGTTTCCACCAAAGATACTTTTTAAGTGGCAAATGAGCTTCCAGTTCAAACGAATTCGAGTTTCGTGTCTCGAAATGAAAGATTTTGCATGGCATGTCATGTAAGGGAGCGACAAATGTTGGTTAGCCAATCAATATGATATTCATTGCAATATTTTAGTTCTTCATCCAAACGAATTTATTGTAAATCATATTTATTTTTCAACAACTTGCTTAATGTTAAATAAAATTTATTTATTTGAACAAATTTTTTACTGTTCTAATCTTATCTCGTATTGCATAGCAATATACATATGTGTATATAATAATCTGAGCCAAGGTTTCTTGATATTTGTCGCACATTCGCTTTGCTAGCTTATATTTAAAGCAGCTTTTCAGCTTTAAGTTTTAGACTTGGAAAATCCTCAAATGTTTTTCATATGAAAAGCTTAAGGCAGAAAGAGAGCATTTGACTTCCAAAGAAGAGATAAGGAAGAGGCACTAAGCCTGGAGTACATTTACAGCAGTTTTTCAGCAACAAATTTGAAGTTTTAGCAAAACCTTAAAACTGTGCAAAAATGGTGATTCCGAGACAGAAAGACAACGACCTAGGCTAATTCTGTTGGCAATATAATATTAAAAGAGAGAGAGAGAGCTAGACAGAGCGAGAGAGAGAGAGAGGTCCATAGAAATTGTTTAAAAAAAAAACTCTACCTCTCAAGCTGATAATTAATGAAATGCATCTGGGCTCTGCGACGCGTTCATTTCTCACCTGATGTGTAAATCAATCCCATTTCGGTTACAGCTTACATCTATACCTAAACCTAGATAAGGATACAGTCCCTTGTGTGTGCGTGCTCTGGGCAAGTGTGCGTGTGACAATGCGCCACATATATGTATGTACATGATCATGCATCATAATCCAATACGTAAGCACACGAAAACTTGGAGCACACACACACAGTCAGGGAGGGATACGTACACAGAAACACAAACACACACACACACACACACACACACACAGAGATTCACATCAGTTGCTTTGTAATTAATTACTTCACACATTGACGCCGGCCGTACACACACTCACACACTCACACTCTCTCACACACATACACTTGAATGTAAACTTTAGTCGGAGCACTTGTTGTTGTTGTTGCTGCTGCTGCTGTTGCTGCTGCCACACGCTAACTAATATTGTTAGCAGCATTTTGGACGGGTTTGCTGCATGTTTGGTTAGCTGAGCAGCATAGCCCCGCTGCGCTGCTGCCACATAACGGTATCGTAAATTATGTGCCATTTATGCGGCATTGGATAGAAATGGAAATTTGTCCCATTTGTTGCGTCGAGACACTTGAGTATTCATATGGGTGTACTACACTCGTACACCCCCAGCTCAAGCATGTGGTTTGGCATTGATTTATGGGCACGACTATATTTCGGCTAAATATTAAATGAAACGTTAAAGCCAAAGCGACACGACTAGATGAGCTTTAATTTAAATTATAATTATCGTAATTGTTTGCCACAGATACCAGGAGCAGAGAGATGGATGGCTGGATGGCTGGATGGATGGATGAATGTCTGCGGTGCGTTGAACTCTGCTGGGACCCTTGGCAAGCTTGGCAAGCTTGGGAAGCCCTTAGCTAAGTCAAATAATGACGCCTACAATTAGACGTACAAAACTTTGACTAACAAGTCAGTCAGTTGCTTGCTGCTGCTGCTGCTCTGCTGCTGCTCTGCTGCAATTATGCTGCAAGCAAATTAAGTTAGCGCCTCAAGACCCGACCACCTCCTAAAAGGATTAGCTTGCATAAAGCGAGTGCAAGAAAATTATATAAAAATTATTCTTACAACTGCAAGACGAGCTGCTTGTTTGCGCTGCAGCACACTGTTATTTTTAATGAGGCGCCCCGCCTCCTGCTCCCCGCCTCCTGCCCCCTACCCGCTGCTTATGCAGGTGTAAAGAGAGCCTGATTAGGAGCCAGGTAATATTAAGAAAGCATATTTAAAACTCACCTAGCTGCCTAGCTGCCTGCCTGCCTGCCTGACTGCCTACCTGTTTAATTATGACTCGACTTAAATTCTCTCTTAAATATGGCCGTCGGGTCCAGTTCGCATTTTACGCACATGGGCCACAGTTTTGGTGTTTGGCGCTGGCCAAAAACTGCGCAATTTGTAATTAAACTTTCATGCGGTCTGCAGCACAGTTGAAAAAGTTGCACTTTTGATTATCCTGCTAACCAATAAGCGCAATCAACAGCAGCAACAACAATAGCAACTGCAATTAACTGGCGCATAATTTCATATGCTCTGAAGCGCTGGCCGCCGAGTCTGTTGGCTGACCAGCAAACAAATTGTTGGCTTAAATTCAAAAGCTGCAACAATTTATGTGCCATGAGCAACAATAACAACAACAATAGCAACATTAAGAGAACAAATTTTAACAGCAGCAGCAAGGAAGAGTGCTGTAGAAGGCAAGTACTCGACTAACAGATACTCAGCATGACGAGTCGTTTTGTTTAGCAGAATGAAAGCAGATTATGACAAGAGATTGGTTGATTAATGAGAGTCTCTCTCTGCATATATGTATAATGGGAATTAACTACATGATCGCATAGAATCTGATATCGAGTTTAGTTAGCGATTCAACACAAATTTGCTGTCTTTATCTCAGATCTATTCTCCCTTTCACATATACTTCTATACAACAATCTACCCCTATACCTACATATAACATATACAGGGTATCTTTAAGCAACAAATGCAACAACAACGCATGTGAGTCGGCAACGTTTTTGGCACTCAGTCGCATTTGCCACTTGCCCCGGCATTCACTGTGGCTGCCACGTTGCAACCAATTGTATAATATTTTGTTTGTGTTTTTTTTTACTGGCATTTTTTAACAAAAACTGTTGCCAAACTTTATACGCGCATTTTTTCAACAAATAACTAACTAATATTCGCTGCAGACGAGTTGCATTAGGTACATATGCGCCAATAGAAGTTATGTCAAGTGCAAATGCCAAATGGCAGCAAGAGGGAGACAACAAGTGAGTAGGCTTTAGACGAGACTGCTCGACTACAAGATACCCTGAACCCTGCAAAAAAAAAAAAATAATAATTCTTCTAATTCTTCTTCTTTACCAGTTGCTGCCGTGGCTTAGGGGTGGGTTGGGCTATACGTTCATATGGACGGACAGACGGACAGTTGGACAGTGCTATACCATATACTATATATCAAGAATATATCTGCCTGTTATATACATTTTCACAAAACAACCCTAAATTCCCATTTTTACTGGGTTCAGGGTACAAAAACTGAATATATGTAAAGCTATGTTAAACTATGAAAGTTTTAATTTAGCTTTCAATTTTATTAACCTAACTGAATGCTTTTGCATTTTTATTTTATTTTATTATTATTATTATTTGTTTTTTGTAAATAGAATTTCAAGAGAGAACATATTTCAATATGATTTTAGTTAAGCATTGAATTAATAAAATGCACAAACAATATGTCGCTTCTGTTTTTATGTTGAATTTGAATCTATGTTATTTAAATGTTCATCTCAAGTTAGCCTTATTCCGGCTATCGACTTGTCTGAGTCCTTCTGTAATGCTGGTTGCTATGGCAAATTATTAGCTCCTTATCAGCGTCTAGATGTTGGCTTATCTTACTAAAGAGTATGCTCATTTTCAAGTAATTTCTGTGTGCCTTAAACACCTCACGAAATCATTTACGTAGCAATTGAGAAGAAAATTAAGGCAAATTTTTGTACTCTTAGTAAAATGGTAAATGTTGTTGACTATTTAAATAACTTGTCAAGCGAATATTTGATAGTATTAAAGTCAAAACACAGTTGAGTAGGTCATGGAGGTTGTGATGTCTGTATAGTATTTACTCCTTCTAGTGCGAGTCTAGCAAATCAGAGGCAAAAGCTCAAAAAACGTAGCATACTTTTGTGCGCTGCCTAGTACATGTATTTATTATTGCATCTCACTTGCTTAACTGACTAAACATTGGTAATTTATTCAATTCAATGATATTTACAGCATATAGCTTTCAACACTTGCCTTAATTATGCTTACAATTTCATTTTCTATACTTTAACAGTTGGCTGCAGTTGAGCTGAAGCGAGTCGCCGCGTTCTCAGCGGCAGATTCTTTAAATGCAAGCATTAATTTTGGCGCGCCGCTCAACTTGGCTGTGCGGCGTCCCAGCTGTCTTCAAATGGGCCACTAAAAATATTTTCACACAAAAATTGCCCAGACTGCGAGCAGCAGCAGCAGCAGCAACAACTGTAAGAGCACAACAAAATACAAAAAAAAAAGGACAACAAGGAATATATATAAAGAGAAAATATCATGTAATTTTACATTCAAGTGAGCGGAAAATATAAATAAGCAGCAGGTGCTCATTTCCTGTTCCGCAGCAAACATGCTACAGTAGCACAAGTACACTGACACACACACTGACACACACACGGGCACACTCACTCACACACACAGCATCGCATGCATACACAAGCACATACTTACGCAGCTGGCCAGGCATATCCTGGCATTTGTAGCAAAGACAGACGAACTGGAGTGCGAGAGATGCTCAGCCAACGCGAGATGCATCCATTTGAACTATGGCCAACACACTACACCAGCTGCTGCTTCGTGTGTGCGTGTGCGTGTGCGAAAGGTTCATTTATATAACTGTCGCTGACATCGCCGTCATGACGTGGGCGCCACACTCGCTCACGCCCACCTCATAATGAGCACAGCAAAAAAAATATGAAGGGAAAAATAGAAAAAAAAATATATATATATATATATATAGCGTATAGCCAAACAACTTCGGTGCGAACAAAGGCAATTACTTGCCCTTGGCGCTAATAACTTTTGCAGGTGTCAAATGTGTGAGTACATGCATATTACATAAATGGCGCCAAACTCGCGCGCGCTCCTGTGTGTGGGTGTTTGTGTGTGTCTGTGTGTGTGTACAGCTATATAATTAACAAATGATTAATTATGCATGACTTTGGCAGGCGAGCTGCCTCGTTATCAGCTGGCATACGTGCTGTCCCTGCCTCCGCCTTTTCCGCCCGTCATCAGCCTCCCACACGAAAACAGTTGTGGGCGTGACTGAGTGAACTCACTGGCTGGCCCTTTGTAGTTGGAGCCAAAATTTCTTGCCCCTTATTGCCTTTGATTCATTAACATTTGCTCCAGTGCAAAGGAGCTGACCATAGGAGAGCGTCTGGTGGGTGGGGGAGAGGCATGGACACTGCAATGCTAAGGTCTGTGCCTTGTTTAGCATTTAACTGTCAGTTTATTTACATAGAACATGAGAGTCGACAACATTGTTTGCATACAATTACAACGAGCAGGTCCTTAGCATAAGGAACGAGCGGAAATGCTAGAAAGCTTGACAACAACTCGCTTGGTCGCTGACAATCGCAAAAAATCGGAAAAAAGTCGTTGAATAAATAATGAAGTGTGCTCAATAGCACTGACTAACTGATAAATCATCAATTTATTTATGATCAAAACTGCGTCAAGCGGCGATTGCGGCAACGAAATAAACAAAATTAAATATTTAAGCTAGCGCTTGAAGTAGACAATGAAATGACTTTGGTCTATATCAAATTGCTAAGCAATCTGCATCAATTCATTAATTAATGCTGACTACGATTTCACTAAATTTGCCTTTAAGATTTGTCTAATTGCTGTCTTAAAGCTAAACAGTTCTTTGTTTATTTACACACACGATCAGCTCAGGTGCTCAGCCCTAAATCCAGTTTGGATTCAGGTTAGAAATCAGGCTTGGGGGCCCAACTTGATGAGTAATTCATGTGGTACGTGTTTGCGAGAGTGTGTTTGTGTTTGTGTATGTGTATGTGTATGTGTGTGCTCGTTTGTGTTGGTAGAGAGATTCTTGTATGTTGCAACGAGTTTTGCTGAAGTTCTGCTAATGTTGTCGAGCGGCAATAACAATACGTGTATGCTGCAATAACAACCAACGGCAACAATGCAACGATGGGGCAACGTGCCAGCGTGCCAGCGTGCAACAACAAAGGCATGCAAGTATTAAACTATGCAGGTTAATTTGACTAGAAACGCCGTTTGCCAAGCTGCTGCTGCTTGTCAGGCTGTTGCTGCTGTTGTTAGATGAAGGCACCCGCGGGCAACTTGGACACAAAGTTGGCCCAGGCATGTCGCCTGGCCCCTTTTATAATGCTGCAGTTAAAATGCGAACAAAAGACAATGGACAAGACACTGGCAGCATGGCTGTAATCTACGACCACACACACACACACACACACACACACATATATTTGCAACATACATGCAACAGATTCTCGAGTCGAGTTGCTAATGCACGAACTTCTTTTCCACTTCAAATGCGGCCTCTTTAAAGTGCAACGTTGCGTATGCGCAATTATTAAATGCTGCATGCGACGCAGCGCAGCGCAGCGCCTGTCATTAACTCTGATTGTAAATGTGAGTGCAATTTCCAATGTAATTGCTCAAAAGCCATTTGACACGATTTTGTCAGAGTGTTGATGCCATTACAATTTTGCCAAAGCAATAAAAAACACAACAAAAATTGCAACACAAATTAAGCAGTAAAACAAAAGAGAAGCCAAAGAGCGAGCAAAGCAAAGGGTAAAAGCAATGAAACGAGAATTTATAAAGGGAAACATTACAATTATTGTTATTAAACGAACTTGGAGTGAAAGGCTTTAAAGTGCCCATGGAAATACAATAATGAAGCCCTACAGAAGCTTCACACTGATATTTCATGACATTTTCCGAAGTGAAACAAAGATTGGCATTCATATAGGGCAAATACAAATCCAAAGTTCATTTGCTAAGTTTCTTTTTCCATCTTCGCATATAAAATCACGCTCTACATTTTCATTTATTCATATACGTTTCTATCAGTGACATTTTCTATTCGAAATTTCGTTTGCCCATAACTTGTAGGCGCAGAGAATCTATTACCGCAACTGCGATTAAGTATTCTAGCCATTTAGTAGTGTTGCCTCGAACGGCCGGCGTAACCCTTTGCAATCCCCAATTTTACATATTTTTAAATATTTCTCACCCAGGCCCAGTGGCAAAGCACGAAAATCCGATAAAAGCCTTGTCAAGCCGCCGTCAAGCGACCAAAAAAAAATATTGTAGAGGCAGAAAATATAATAAAAGAATTAAAAAAAAAAAAAAAGTAGACCATGCGGCACAACATCCGTAACTGCAGAGCAGAGCAAGGGTTGATTGCTGCCCATGTCCAGCAAACAAAAACTGCTCCGCCGCCCCTTTAACCACCCCCCGGCAACACCCGCAACCCCTATGGCCATAGGGTAAACCTTTGACGCTTCATCGTTTGCCGGAATTCAGTTACTGTTGCTGTTGCCATTGTTGTTGTTGTTATGGTTGTTGTTGCTGGTGCTGCACACTAATTTCATTTTTTATACAAATCGAGAGAGAACTCTTCTCGTATTTCGTTATCGACTTTTGTTTGTTAACGCTTAGCTTGCCGATTTTCGAGTTACTCGCAGCTAGATGGAATTTCGTTTCGCTCAATTTTTTTTTTCTTCTATTTTTTGTTGTTCTCCAGTTGCATCGAAAACAATTTTTGATGGTTGTGCAACGCGTTGCGGCATTTGCATACAACGACAATTTATGCAAATCGAATTGTCAGCCAAGCATTGCATATTGAATTAGCTGAAGAGCAGTTGAGCAGCAATGACACTGGCTGTGACAGTGGCTGTGACAGTGGCTGTGGCAATGGCTGTGGCTGGGGAGCCAAGACAAAATTGTGGCCAATTGGCGGACGATTTGTTAATTATGCGACCCACATTTGCATGTAATGGAGCAAATTTAATTCCATTTCTATTACTTTTGGCACACCGAAAAAAATCAGAAAAGAACAAAAATACAGAATCGAAATATGAATGGGTTGGCCGAATGGCCGAATGGCCGGTCAGCCAGAAGGCCGAGCCAACGAGTGCGCTGGACGTGGCCGACAAAACGAACAATAGACCGTAAAATAAGTGCAAAAGCAGGAGGCAGTCGAGGCAGTCGAGCAGGCAGCATAAAAAGAAAACTGAAAAAACTTTGAGAGAGCGCAGAAAATTCAGCGAAATGAAAAATGAACAAAGTGCCCTAATGGCAAAGCGTGCTCAACGTTTGAGACGAAAGCTGCAGGCAACACACAATGAACAGCATGTTCCTGTTTAAAAAAAGAAAAAAAAAAAGAAGGAAGATGAAAATTGTCGGCAGAGGTAGGTAATAAATGGGAGGGAGGGAGAGCGCAAGAGAGAGACAGAGAGGGGGAAAAGAAAACCCAGCATCAATTGAACAGTTAAACTTCCATTAATTGTGCGCCAGCAGGAGGCGTAGAAGTTGAAGCAGCACCAGGACTAGGTCACAGGATGCCAGTGGACGCTGTGTGCTGTGCCAACTGTGTCAGTCTCAAATTTCAAATGCATGAGATGCCTGCGTAAACAGGTCAGCCACCAAAACCGTTGGCAAGTTATTTGAAGCTGGCCAATTGTAAATTACGCTTGAGGAGAGTTACGGTAGACAAGGGGCACATAGAGAGGAGAGAGAGAGAGCGGATGGAGGTGCTGCAAGCAGACGGCATTCAATTACATGATTGTGTCATTAGTGGATCCAAGCGAAATTAACCAACATTTGGGCAGCTAATTGGTTGCCTAAATGGCCCAAGCAGCTCGTGTGGAAGTCCATGGAGCCAATCCCCCAGCAACGCGGTCAAACCAATCCACCACCCGCTTCAATGAAGCGCACCACGTAAAGTGTCGCCAGTCACACTTCATTGAGGACTGTCTCAAATTTTCCATTTAACAAATTAGCAGGCTGACAAAAAAAGAAAACATCAAGTGAAAATTAAAAAAAAAAGAAAAAATTAGAAAGAAAAGGAAGCATCAGCCAATTGCGCACCACTGCGACACAAAGGCCATCCACCGAGCCGAGTGGCGCAATGACACCGAAATTAGTATTAAGTTGAAAGTAATGATAGGCCGGATGAGAAATGCCAGCTGCCGATAATGAAATACTTTTGGGCACGACAAAAGGCTGCCCCACCGATTTCATCTCAAATCCGCTGACAATTATATATAATAAAAAAAAGAAAAAACACAGAGAAAAATCAATTTGATATAAAAATAAAAACTTGAGTTATTTTCAATCTCTAAACTCCTAAAAAAAAATTGTCCATCTGTCATCAATAAATTTCTAAGTTTATAAGCTGCTAAGACACAAAACTCTTTATTCAAATAGTTTTTTTTAGCTTGAACTAGCTATCGAGATCAGAAATTTATACTCTCTTTATTTGATCACCGTTTATGGCTCTGTTTTGCAGTTTCATTATCCTCTAGGCAAGGCCAAAATTAAAGCGCATTTGTTTCAGCGCTTTAACATTTTTTTAAACAGCCATAGAAAATATAATAAAAAACAAAAATAAAAACCAATACATAAAATAACATGGAGCACAAGTGTGAACGGGCGCACATAAATCATTTTCCGGAAAATGAAAAGCTTTGCGCAACAAGTCGACGAAACAATAAAAATCTGCTTTAGAAGGGGCGAGCGACTGAAGTTTACTAAAAGCAAGGCAACGACGAGTCAGAGCAGGAGTGGGGGGCGGCAGCCGCTTGGTGCCATCGAGCGGCTGACCGACCGAAAAGAAATATATGTTAAATTAATATATATTAGAATTAATGGCTCTTTTCGAGGGTGCAGCCACCGGCTGCTGAAAGGGGGCAGCACGAAATGAAGGATGGCGACTGCAAATGAAAATACTTCTAGTTGCACGAATGTCCATTAAAATGAAATAACTTTTCGCATTTTAAAAATCGTATATATAAGTGAAGCTAAAAGCTTAAACGAAGCATATGTATGCGTAGAAAACTGAAGAACTTTAAGCAGAGCATTCAAAGAGATTTTTAAATTTTTAAATATTTTATATATATGTATATATTAAATATTATTTCTGTATGCTTTTATTTTGACATTGATGTCAATAACAATACAAAAATATATCAATTAAACATTAAACAATCAATTGTACCATAGCAAATCTGATGTTTAATGATTTCAGCCATCATTTGTTAGCATTATGAATATTTTTTTTCTAGTAACCTGACAGAACTGGCAATTTGTGGTTCGCTGTGCCGTTATGTGAGATCCGACATGATTTATGTATGTGCCCAACATTCAGCAGTGCAAAAAAACACCATTTGCACACTTGAATAATATTATATATATTTTTTTTGTACTCAATATGGAGCTGCCTGAATACAGTTTCCATTTGAATTGAACTCGACTCGTTAAATAATTTTCTGCATTTTAATATTGTTGCAGCAAACTAATTTTTATTGTTTAATCATTCTAAAAGTTTTATAAAACTTATAGCACCACCAGCTAAAGATGAACTAACACTGAACTTTAACGAATTTTTTAACATTTGAAAACAGAAGCCAAATTCAACGCAGCTTTATGGTAGGAAGTAATGCTAGTTGAGAAAAAAAAGTCATTAGTAAAGCACAATCCTTGGGCAATATTGGTAGGCTCACCTTGGGATCGGCCTTCTTCCAGCACTGGTGGAACCACCAGGCCTTGTGGCAAAGCGTATCGCCTATGGGGTGCACGCATGCCTGGGACATGGCTATCAGATTGTCTCGTATGGAATGCGGCACGGAGCTGAATAGCAACTCCAGATGCACATCGCCATTGTCGTCGACCACTTCGAACTCGTGGAACAAACAATTCATGTAGCACTTGAGCTTTTCATCGTCGTGGATTTCGCCATCACTGAACTCCTTGATCGCAGCTGTAAATTGTTGCAAGCGTTGCAATTAACATTATTATTATTTTGTTCAGTTATATTTTTCTTTTCCATTTATTGTCTGAGCTGCCAGACAGATGGCTGAGTTCACTCACACTCGCTGACGCCGGTTTGCTCCACACAGATGTCGTGGAAGAGCTTGGCCATTTTAAGTACGTTCGTCGGTGGATACTGCAATTAAAAATGTGTTGCTTAAGTAGGCGTGACGCAGCTCAGCTCCGTATATTAACTCACGTTCTCGTCACGCTGCGCCAGAGCCGGCGACAGCAGCGCCTCGCTGAGCACCAGCGACAAGGCGATTAACAGGCAGGCTGCGACAGGACGACGTCCGCGATTTCGGCCAAAGTCACTCAAAGCCATTTTCATGCTGTTCATTCTGTGGAGCAGAAATTGTTTGTACACTCGTTCGGCCTTGTTTGCCAGTTGTGAAAGGCGGAACAAAAGCGACGATGCATAACAACAAAAACAGCGCAACATCAAAAACAACAAAAACAAAAACAAAAACAAGTAAGAAGGCTCTAGTCGAGACGGCTCGACTACTAGATCCCCTGAACCCTGCAAAAAAAGTGATACTCTTCTTCGCATGAGCGCGCCCTCTGCTAACCGCGCAGTTGCTGCCGTGGCTTGGGGGTGGGTTGGGCTATACTTTGAACGCTTATAACTCCATTTCTAGATGCATGATCTTGAAGAAATTTTCAGAGTAGATTAAGAATAACAAAATATATCTATGTGCCAAATTTCAAGTCTCTAGTATTTGAAATGCGTTTTTTGCAAATTGTGGGCGAAGGGGGCGTGGCATCCAAAATCCAAAAATTACATAATCTGCGTATTCATAATATCTATCTAAATATACAAATTCGAAGTCTTTAGCTAAAACGGTGTAGAAGCTATGCTCAAAAAACCAAAAAAATTGAAACGAATTTTCGATTTTTTATCGATAATTTGGAAATGGGATGAGTTATCGAAAAAACAAAATAAACTCGTACTGCGTAGCTAACATATGAGTGTTCATGTGAAATTTCAGCTCTCTAGCTCTTGTAGTTTCCGAAATCTCGACGTTCATACGGACGGACGGACGGACGGACGGACGGACGGACGGACGGACGGACGGACGGACGGACGGACGGACGGACGGACGGACGGACGGACAGACGGACAGGGCTCATTCAACTTATTTTTTTATGCTGATCAAGAATATATATACTTTATGGGGTCTGCGACGTCTCCTTCTGCCTGTTACATACATTTTCACAAAACCATTATACCCTGAATTCCCATTTTCAATGGGTTCAGGGTATAAAAAAACAAAAAAGGAGAAAAAACAAAGGAAACAATCACATGGGATCGGTCACATTCGTAATACCCTTCAGAAGGTTCAGCTGGATGCAGCTAATATTATTTTACTATGCAAATATGTATGTAACTTTTAATTGTTGCTGTATTTAGATGATTCTAAAGTTGTCCAAGTACTTTTTCTTATGGGAATATTTAAAATCAAAGGTTTATCGTAATAAGCCAACGATCACAGATGAGTACAAGAACAACATCCGTAAGGAAATCGCTTCTATTCCAGCCAAAACTATGGAAAATGCTACAAAACGGGGAAAGGCTGTCAATATATCCATATCACACTCAAAAAGGGAAATCAAGGAATTTACTTGAAAAGTAAAGTAGTAAGTAGTAAATATTAAATGAAAAGTCGAAATGCTCAGCTAGCAGAGCTCAGACTCTCGATTGCTCAGCTACAATATATGCTCTGCAAGATCAAGAACATGAATATGATCAAGATCAGAGAAAAATACGAAAACAGCGTTGCTCTCCTGTACATTCGAGCTGACAAAATTCGAGCACTTACTCTGTTAGGGCACACAATGCGAGCGAGAGCAACATGCAGGATGGAAATGGATGTTGAGCTGGCTGAGACGACAACGTGCCACGCGTGACAGCTGGACAATGACAATGTATGTATATATATGTATACACACACACACACACACATACAGGGGGTTTTTCTAAGTGCGCTTTTTTGTAATTTTTATTTCAGGAAGCCCGGCAAGAGGTTTGGGTAGCGTGTAGAGAGTGAGAGAGTGAGTTCGGGTGGCTGACAGAAGTGAAACCAACAAAAAATCATTTGTTTCTTTGCTAGCTGAGCTCAGCGCACGCTAAATTAATTCTAACCGCTAGCTGAACAAAACAAAAAATATACAGAATAAAAAAAAAACCTTGCCAAACGGAAACGGAAATGTGGCCGAGACGTCAGGGCTTCAGAGCTGTTGTCAACGTTCCTTTCTTTCAATGCACAATCGTTGTGTTAATTTTGACAACCAGATGCCCACGTGCGTTGCCACGCCTTGCCGCCCCTGCCAAGCCATACATATATATGTATATACATATAAATGTCGAGGCGAGTATGAAATTTGCCATTCGCTCGCTCATGTTCTTTTTTTTTCCAACACAAAATACAATAGAAAGACGTCAACTTGTGCACAACTGTCACTTTTGTTTCATCAAATGTCAACGCAACAACCGAAACAAAGCCACAAAACGACGTAGGCACACACACACTAACACACACACACACACACACTAGCAAACAATCATAAAGAACGAATGAATTTACAATAACAGCAACAGTTATGGAGCTGTGCGTGTGTGCCACACAGTTGGCCCTGGCAGCAACGATGGATGGTTTTTTAATTGCCATTTCAATTTTCGTTATACGAATTGCCGTTGACGCGTTTTTTTACTACTTTTGCTGCTCTCGCTCTTCTGGCTGTTGTTATTGTTGTTTACCTAGCTTCGTTCCCTTTTAAACTATCAACAGGACAACAACAACGAAAAGTGTTTCAACGCGACACAACAACTGTCTGACAACCGCACTCAGAATCGAATTTACTTTATAGTCATTTCTGGCGGCCTGTTTTATATCGATTTTGGCCAAGTTTTTAGCCAAGCATTGCGCATTAAGTCATTCAGCATTAAATTTCTATAATTTAGTACTCAATCATTGTCCATATTTATCTAAGTTGCTTGTCATCAGCTATGCCCTATGCAGCACTTGAAATATATATTTTTGTAATTTGCATGCAACTGCAACTGTTCGTTCGCTCGGCAGCCAGCACTCCCAGTTGCGTGCTCGCAATTGCTAGTTGTACAAAAGGAAAAACATACATACATATAATAATAAAGACTTGGCCTGCATAAGAAAATGACATTTTTAATTTTTTTTTTTCATTAATTTTGTGGGTCAAGGTATGCGAAATGCATATGTAAAAATTGTTTTAAAATTGTTTAATTGACTTTTCTGGCATTCGCAAATTACTCAATTTGCAGCCTCGCAAGCTTAATTTGGTCAAGACTTTAAAGCTAAGAATTAAGCAATTCAAATAACCTCTAGAAATATAAATGGAAAATATTTAGTTAAAAGCAAAATAGAAAAGTTAAATACTTCAATCAAATTTTGCAATATTTTTGTTCTATGTCAACAACTGTGCTTTACATTCGCTCGAATATGTTTCGAATGCTTCACTTTTTTTTTTTGTTGCTACGATTTATATTGGTAAAAAAAAAAGAAAATAGTAATATTTTATTACCTTTAGCCGTAACTAGTTGTTTGGCATACGTGTTTGAATTCCTAGTTTGGTTGCAATGACAACAGCAATTGCATTCAAATTGCCAGGTATGTGAAATGAGCAAATGAATGCATACAACAAGCTTTCAGATCCCAATGAAATGACAAAATGCCAAATGAAAGACCGGAAGCACATAAATTGAACGCTGATTGTCACAGCTAGCAACGCCCCGTGTTACCGATATGGCGATTGGTCATTTGTATGTTATATACGCTGGCCATTCAGATTTATTGCGTACTCCGCCGAAGGTAATTCAGTTAGCCAAACAGGACTAATGAAATAGTAACGTGTCGAACTTTTGCTAGCTATTAATGTGTTGGGCTCTAACGAGCTTCTCGTTTTATATAGCTAAAGAAGTATTTCAATGAAATGGTTTTGAAATGTAACTATAATGTAATAGGAATAATGTATAAACCAGAATGAAAATTATTTTGATTAATTTTTAAATTATTATTAGAATGTAAAGAATAAAATTACGAAAAAATCTTGATGTCGAAATTTTATAAAAATAATATAAAATTGTAATAATTTAAAATAAAGAAAAAATTTCTAGTGTTAAAAAAAATTGTTAATATTCGTCAAACTGTCAAAGCTCTAAATTGCATTGTGATTAGTTACATTATATATATATACAACCCATATCTGAGAACAAGATCTATTAAGCTTTACGTGAGCCTGGCATAAATTGCTGAATTCAATTCAACTGGTTTCGATTTCTTCTAGTCTTTCTCTCTAGCACGCATGCCAACGCATGCACTTGACCAAAGAGTTTTATAAATTATGTCAATGACATAGCAATCGATGCGTTATTTTCAATAGCAAATGCAATAAAAATTATATTGAGATTCAGAGAGAGAGAGAGAGGGAGAGAAAGGGAGACAGAGAGAGAAACAAGCAGCAATAAGAGCAAATGCTATAATTATTTATGCAAGCAGTAAATGGAGTTAGCAGCCGCATATTAATTGTATGACGATGTCATTAATGCTTGTCGTTGCATAAAATTATAGATGCGCTCTTTAGATAGCGCTAATTAAATAATTAAATATGCTTTAGGCCATGGCCAGTCAGCGGATTTATGTGCGCCATCCATCAGCTGCGACAATTATTGCTGCAAATATATCACAATGTTCGCATAAAATTCAATTCGCAGTGCCACACCCACCCCAAGGCCCCAACTAGCTGCTGCAGCAGCAGCTGCTGCAAAAAACTTTATGCGTAATTGTATATTCATTTCTATTGATGTATTTTTTGTATATTTTTTTTTATTAGTTTTTGGAATGCTCGTCAAATTGCTATTTGTATAAAATGGAAAACATATTATATATTTATATATCTCTACGTGTATTAAATATAAACATAAATCAAATGTCTATGTAAGGCTTAGCTTGGTCCAACGCTCGTCAATGCTTAGATGAGAAAATAATGCTGCAAAAATGTAATTAATTAGCTTCTGCAGCTAATCAGGTGCAATGACACTTACCTTGGGGTCCGCCATCTTCCAGCAGCGATGCAGCCAAAAGGCGCGCTCGCACTTCGTGTCGCCCTTGGGATAGAGACAACGCTTGCCCATGTTCACCGCAATGTCGTGCATCGAGTCGGGCAGACGGTCGAGCAGCTTCTCCAGGTGCACCTCGCCATCCTCGTGCAGCACATCGGTCTCATCAAACACACAGTACATGTAGCATTTCAGCTTCTCGTCCTCGTGCACCTCCCCATCGCTGAACTCCTTAATTGCCGCTGCAAACACAAGTGCGAGAGTGCGAGAGTACAGTGACAGATGGCAACAGCTTGTTTGCATTTGTCCGGCATCCAGCTCAGCTCAAGTCTGCTGGCACAGCTTATGCTGCTTATTTACCACCTGTACTCACCTTCTGTCACTCCAGTCTTGCCCACACAGCTGGCATGCACGGGCTGCAGCTCCTTAAGCAACTCCGGCGGTGGATACTTGAAAAAATAATATAATAACAGAATAATAGAAATGTATAACAAAATATGCTTTGAGCAAATGCTGATGTTGGTTTTTAACAAATATACGTCTCGCAGCAAAGCTGAAAGTTTCTGCTGAAAGTCTTTAATTTTGTTCATATATTTGAAATTATTTTCAGGAAACTTTTTAATAGAGATAAAGTAAAGTTATGGCTTAAGCTAGAGGTACAGCTAGGGCTAGAGCTGAGCTCGTGTTAGAGAGGTAGAGCGAGAGCTAGAGCTAGAGCTAGAGCTAGAGCTAGAGCTAGAGCTAGAGCTAGAGCTAGAGCTAGAGCTAGAGCTAGAACTAGAGCTAGAGCTAAAGGCAAAGGTAGAGCTAGAGCTAGAGCTAGAGCTGGAGCTAGAGCTAGAGCTAGAGCTAGAGCTAGAGATAGAGATAGAGCTAAAGGCAGAGCTAGAGCTAGATATAGAGCTAGGGCTACAGCTTGAGATAGAGCTAGGTATAGAGCTAGAGTTACATCTTGAGATAGAGCTAGAGATAGAGGTAGACAGGAAAGAGTTAAAGATGGATAACTATATAATGATTGTTCGTTAAATAAGAGTTAGATATTTGACAAAGAATTTAGCTGCATTTGGACATATTCATATATTATTAACCTTGCAAGTTGAACACTAAATTAGGTACAGTAAATCGACGCTCGAGCAAACTTGTGAGATATAAAGAAGAAGAGAAAAGTTAATGCACTCATTTGCTGTAGCTTAGGGTCAACCCTACGTGAAGAGCTGTCCGCTCTGAATTGTCTCAACTTGTGATTTGGTTTATCTTGTCGTTGCCGACAGCGATCTGCTGTTGCTGCTGCTGCTGCTTACCGTTTCATCGCGTCGCAGCTCGGCTGCCCAGATGCCACGCCCCATCACAGAGCATAGCAGTAAAATGTGGAAAATGTTAATGGTGGCACGCAGCGACATGATGCTGCTGTACAGATGCTGCTATTGCTGCTGCTGCTGCTGCTGCTGCTGCTGCTGCTGCTGCTGCTGCTGCTGCTGGTGGTCAAGTTGCAACGTGACAACGGCGTTCAAGTCCAAAGTAGCGCTAAGCTGCGGAAGCACGTGGGACGCAGGATATCTGGGATCAAGGATTTAGTGGCACACACACACACACAGCGAGCACGGTCAGCCACTACGGTACGTGCAGTCAAGGGTATTAGCCGACGAAATTGAATGACTTTAGCTGCCAAATGAAACTGCAATAGCAACTGCAACCGATACTGAGACAGAGTCAAGCGGCCAGTGGATGCTTTATATACATAGCCGCCGCACATAGTGTGTGGGGCGAGCTGCTTGATCTGTGTAATTAGCTGTCATTAATTACTATGCTCGGTCCCATAATTAAGCCAGCCGAAACGTGGCCAGCAATTTGTCAATCAAAGAGCACTCGGCGCAAGGCGCGAAAATACATGGCTCAAGCCGGCCAAAATGGCGACCACTCGAAATGGGTGCGCGTCATGAGACGCCGGCAACAAGTTAATAACAATAACAACAAAAACAACAGCAACAGCAGCAGCAGCAGCAGCAGCAACAGCAGCAACAACAACGGCACGCATAGGGCTATTAAATGTAATGCGAATGCCAGGTAGCTCGCTCCCGTAACCGCAACCCATCATTTGTTGCCACACGAAACGCGTTAATTACGGGGCGGGTGGACATTGCAATTTTATTTTATTTTCTTTATTTCTTTGTTTTCTATTTATTTATTTTATTTTTTTCGCCCTCACATTCATTAATTATTATGCAAGCTAAGCGTTGGGCAAAAGTTTTGGCTGGCTCTCAGTTGCTACATAGCTGCCTCTCTCTCTCTCTCTCTGTCTCTCTCTCTCGCTTTGACATGCAAACGCAACGTGTCAAATTAATTTTTAATAGCCTGGCCAACCCAGCAACTCCTCGACTCTCGCCAAATAATAGATTTAAACGAGGCGCTCAGCAACTTTTTAGGTGGGCGTTCGTCCATGCATTGTAATTAAAGTTTTTGACTTTAGCTTTGGGGGCCAGTGGAGCTGCGTACTGGCCTTAAAATAATACGCACAAAGGCGCTGCCAAGTTGTAGCAGCAGCAGCCAGACGTGTGCGTGTGTGTGTTGTCCTTGTCATCGTCATGTTTGCCATAATTGCGCAATGTGTTGAAGGCATTTAATGTGGCAGCAGCAAGAGAGCCAGCTCTCTCTGTGTGTGTCTGTGTGTGTGTGTGTGTGTATTGACATGTGACACTTGCAAATTAGATGCCGGCAGGCGAACAATGTTGCCTATGATGTTGCATGCCATTGTTGCATACATGTGCAAATGCAGATATGTTGCACGAGTGTGCGTGTGCGTGTGCGTGTGCGTGTGTGTTGCACAACTTATTGACACCTTATTTGCGCTCACAAAACGCACAACTCGTTTTGCGGTTTGCACATGCAATTTACATGTGTAATTTTTCGGCCATACAGAAGTTGCAGCTGCTGACCGCAGCAGCAGCAGTAGCAGCAGCAACGGCAGTTACATCATTGTCAGCAGCAGGACAAGCCCAGGATGACAGAGGACAACTTCGTTAAACGAACTGCAGCATTTGTGCAGCTTGTCAACTGTTTAGTCCAGCAAAATTTGAATAGCGCGCGTTTGTTGCGGCCATTTGTATGGACTCTAGTGGTTTGCTGTTGCCGGACATAATCGATTTACAGTGTTGGCCAGGCCTGGCTACGCAATTCAACTGCCATGCCCCCAACGCACCAAAAAAAAAAAAAGATATGAGGACAAGAAAAAAGAGGAAGAGAGCAAAGGCAAAAACCTGGCAGCAAAAGGGGTGACATTACGTGGCCAAGTGAGCCATGGGCTGAGGAGCTGTTTACGGCTCCAATGAATTATAATTAATGATTGCGGCCTGGGCGACGGCTTAGCTTTTAAAATTTATAGCCGGGCCAGTCCGACCGACTGCTGGAGCATAATAAATTTAAATTAGCACTAGGCAAATAAAATACGCACAATAAATAACTGTCCAAGGTCAACAATTTTTGGAGCCAGCAACTGCGCCGGGTCAAAGGGTATTTGGCCATTTGATATGCATTTAACATTTTATTGCTCATTATTATGATATATATACGTATATATATGTAAATATATATAACCAGGTCAGGAACGGTTCGCTGCTCATTTTTGAGTTGGCTCTGGCTCAGTTTTTCTCTTTTCCATTTGCCTTTTTTTTCTCTCCATATTTTGCTTAAAGAGCCGCTCAAAGCAATGCAACTTGCATCATTAACATATTCACAGTCTATTAATTTTCAGCACACACACACACACACACACACACACACATACTCAAGTGTCGAGTCGCTTAAGTCTCGCTGTCGACTGGCTGCCCGTTCAGCCTTTGGCAACATAATTAGAAACTTTTGCACTTAAATGCAAGCTGAGTGCATGCGGCCAGTCGAATGAATGCATTAAGCCAAAGTACAAGCCAAGTACGCGTTAGCAATGTGCCATAATAACTACAACTATATGAGCTGGAACCCACCACGCACCGCGCCCCGTCTCCCCTCAATGCAACGGTCTTAGTGCTGTGCTTATGATGTTAAGTACGAGCTAGTTACATGAAAGTCATAATATGAGCAAGACTTTTATATACGTTAAGCTGCAGCGCTAACAAGTCGTCAGATATATTGAGCATGCCAAAAAAATGCATTAGAGTATTCATTATTGATGCAGATTATGCTTTAAGCTTGCATTTAATAACTCTACAGCATTAGGGAGTATCCAGAGAGCAACACTTCTAGATAAATGCGGAAGTTTTTAGTTTTAAATTTTTAAAATTTTCGTTTATTATTATCATTGTCATTTGTACGTTTTTTTTAATCATTTTCACTCTTATTAGCCGTATCATAGTTTCATCATTGTTAATCATAGTGCTCATTATCATTAATACTCAACCACTATAACTATTTCTTCTTATTATAGTTTTCATTACCAATATTCCAATTTCTATTTTGTTCGCTTTTATCATAGAAGCTCAACTGATTTTCATTTGTTGCAACACTATTTAGCATAGAAAAGTATTTCTTCCAGCAGCATCTATGTCGGACAACACATATACATAGTTTGACATGGAGATTTGATTTCACAACTCTAATGACTGGCTCACTTAGACATTTCATCGCATCAACCCATTTGCCAAGAAGTGCAAATAGCTTACAAAAACTTGTCCTAATTGTTCTTTACTTTTAGTTTGACTTAACCGAACGAAACTCAAACCGTCAACAGAGAGCACATATTGCTCTCAACAAATCTGGTGCAGTCTCTCTCTATCTCTCTCACTCTCTCTCTCTCACTCTAACTCTCTTTCACTCAAGCCGTCTTTATTTTTCGAAATGTTTCATGCTTCAGATACGAGCTTAAGTGTGTCAATTAAATGATACCTGATGACCTGTGGCAATCAATGCAGCAGAATCAGCTTACGTTGCTCAGTCATGAGGTTAAACGGCTTTAAGACTGTTTCCTATTCAATATGAAATTTGATTGTTTTCTTTTTTTGGTCAATTTATGGCCTATTTACAAATGATTGAGCGATTTGGCCTCATTTCAGCCAGTGCGTGCTGTGCGACGCATTGTTGCAATTTGAATACGCGCGCACTTAACTTTATGCATGACCCAGAAAATTGGTCATAAATGCATAATATGGCATGTCATTAAAAATTAATTAAGGGTAAAATATGTGCATATGACTTTTACCAGAGTTTGGCGCGAGTATTAAATAGTCGCCCGATAGCCAATGCAATGCATCAAAAATGAATGTATATACATATATGTCACTGTGTATCAATTTAATACACAGCCTTTTAAACTGTCCCGTTTCAAAATTAAACGCAGCAGAGCCACAGCGCCAATGCCCAATGGAACACAGCTGTTGGAGGGCAACTTGCCAGATGGGCAAAGGGTTGCGGCTCCCCGCAGCTATGTCATTGATATTCATGAGCCTTGGGCGTTTGAACTTGACAGTGATTAAGATTTGACTGTCCTAACCAAAACGGAGTAGGCAAAAAAAAAGAATTAACACTGCTGCACGATTAACTGCACGACTAGCTGCTGCCCTGTAAGCAGCATTGTACTGGAGAAAGCCTGGTAGGTGAATGGTGAATGCTTTTGCGATTCGAATCTTTTCGTATTTTTAGCATATTCAAGATTCATTTCATTCAAATTTCAAAGCAAGCAATTGTGCGCGGCTCATGCAAATTTCGTGCGATTGATACCCCTGCTCGCCTCTGCAGTGCTGGGCATACTGAAGACGAAGGAAAATAACAAAAAAAAAATGGGTGCTGGTATTCGCTTTACAAATGTAAATTAGACCGCCATTTTTTGCGCTGTGGCAGATATTTTAATTTAGTCTGTAAAAATGACACGGCCGCAAACAAAAAGGCACTGTGATGTTTGCCCTTTGTTTTGTTTGGCCAGGGCCAAGCATCTGGCCATCTTTAGCCTTTTTTTGGCTTTCTTTCCATTGTTGCTGTTGTTGGTGGTGATTTTCAAGTGAAAAGCGCGGCTACATCAAAAGGGTTTGGCTGTGGGTATGGAAATTTTTGTGCTGTCGAATTTTTATGCGAAAATGTCAAGCGGCTAGCGCAAACAAATAAAAACGAGCAAGAATGGCGATAGTTGAGAATGATTGACTAGGAGATACCCTCAATGCAACGAAGAGCTGATCATCATTCACTTCTTTCAGAAGAGCACAGTCGCTGTGTATGATTATAGCATGAGCAATCGAATTGATCGATTTTCTGTGTGCCAAAGGTCAAATCTATATAATTTGAAATATATATATAGTGGAATCATGAAAACAAAACTAGCATTAACAAAACATATAGTAATATCCCTTGAGGTTTCAAGTCTCTAGATTTGGTGCTATAAGCGATCGCTACAAAACAGTACATGGCTATATCGACTCAGCTTGTCGTGCTCCTGATCATGAATAGTTTTGTGCCACGCCTACTTCTGGCTGTTACATACATTTTCCTAAAACCATCATGTCCTGTCAATCTAATTTTCAACTGGTTCTGAGCATAAAAAAGAGCAAAAATACAAAAACAGAGTAAGAGGACAAAAAAAAAAAAAAAATTGTAATAAAAACCCAAATAAAAGGCAAATGACGGCAATTTAATGGTTCAGACGCGAAAACAATAGTGTTGTTGTTGCTTGTGGCTGCAAGAAATGTGTAATGTGTTTTTGAAAGCCAAAGTTGGCTGCTGCTGCTGCTGTTACCTATGAAGTTTTTTTTTTTATCTGCTAGCTGCAGCTGGGCCAAAAGTTGTCGTTGCTTCGGCAGCTGCAGCGAGCAGCACACAAAAGTAAACTTTAATTATAGCTGGACAGCAGTGCTTCTAATGAATGCCCCCTGCCCTCGGCCACACCCCACTCAACTGCCCCTCAATTCAGCTCTCTGACTGTGTTTTCTATTTGCTCGAATTTGCCTTATTAAAACTTTTCGTCAACTTGCGATTCTGACGTTCCTTTTGGTCTTTAAGCTCGTCTCGTTGCCATAGCTTGCTCTTCGCCCTATATACTATATATGTATATATAGTATTTATATATTTATTTGCATGACAACAGCAGAAAGCTAAAAATTTAATTAGATTTAAATTCTTGAATGTCTAATGCGTTGCTTCACGTTGTTCATATATATATATCTCTCTCTCTCTCGCGCGCGCTCTCTCTCTTTTTTTTTGGTGCAGGGAAATTTGTCTTTACAAGATTTTTGCGTTGCCAGCCCAGAAATTGTTTAATTAAAAGTTTTGTGCCGCTCTTGTTGTGCTTTTTATGAACATGCTCTCGGTTTCGTTTCACTTCATTTTTTTTATTTTTATTTTTATTTATTTGTTTCTGTTTTTAATTTGTTGCAACGTTTAAAGAGATACGCTGCAGCTGAAAAATAGGCAACGGAAAATTGATGAAATTAATATTATTCGGCTCTCTGGTAGTCATCCTATTATTATTAATTTTATTACCAAATACCTTTTGAGCCGTAGTCTTTTGTAATTTTAATAAGCAGCCATTCAAGTTAAAAGTGCTTAGATTTTAATTAAGTCAACAAATGCACATCAAAGCCAACAAAATAAAGCCCACTCACTGCACGCCCTGCCCTGACAACACGATTTTAATTAATTAATAAGCAACACACAATGGGATGAGCTACAGGCAGGCAGTCTATATATTCTATTGCCTCGCCAGACAATCTCTCGCTTCTGTTGGCAAATAATTAGCATGTAAGCAAAACTATTACAAGCAAACATGTAGCTCTATGCGGGGAGGGGGGCTAGTGCAACTCTTAATGGAAACTAAATTCTAATGAAATTCTAGACTTGAAATGGCAAACAATTCCAAGGAATTCCAATATTATGCATGATGGGAAATCAAAAAAGGAAGCTTGCATACAATAATTGAGCGTTAACAGTTTCGTTGCAATCTGGGAAAAGTGTTTTTCGGGTCCATTTTCTTTGAGAAGACGTATTAGGAAATGGTTTTGCCATCAATCGATGCAGCCGAACATTGAGCAGAAATGTATTCAAAACACAGGCAATAATAAATTTACAGTTGCAGTTATTTGATTGTTTTTGATCGGTCAAAGGGCAGCCACAGAGCCTGTTGGCTGAGCTTGGTGGAGAAAGCCCTAGACGAGAAATATTTGCTTTTTTATGTAGCACTTACAATGTGCAATGGAAAACGTAAAAGCAATCAAAAAATGCCATGACCAGTGTGCTGTGCGGCACAACAAAAAAAAAGTAGTAGAAGCAAGCCTACATGGTGATAATGGCCGGACTGCAGCACTACCAAAAACTCCCATCTACACAGAAACAAACTCTTTCACACAGAGATAGAGAGAGATAGAGAGAGAGAGAGAGAGAGAGAGAGAGAGATGGGGAGAGGAAGAGCCAATACACCTACATAAAATGGCAATAGAAAGTATTGGACAATTGGAAAAACCAAAGCCGAGCGAACCACAGAGCCACAGCAGAAACTTTTCTAGTCATCTTCATCTCAGGTTGACACCCATTTTAGTCCGGGGGCTTTTGCATATGCCGCAAAGCCTGTGCGAAGGGGAAACTAATACAGAAGCCAATAGATAGAAAGAGAGACGGTAAACGAGAGCGAAGCGAACACACAAACAAATTAGCAAAAGGAGTTACCTAAGTAAGAAAACAAGTAAAGCCAATTGATATGTGAATGAACGCCTAGCAAATACCCAGCAATCAAAGCCAATACTTATTAAATGTTCAATGGAATTTATAATTGTTGCAATAATATAAACCAATTTTGATCAAATTTATATCATTTTTATAAACTTTTCTTTCATATATCATAATATAGGACATTTGCATTGACATCAGCAAAACATTACATAATGGCTAACTAAACTAAACTACCCGCAAATGAGGTATGTGACAAGCACAAATAAAGCTTTTTAGAGGGTCGTTCGGCATAGATATACATTGCCAGGAGGCGGTGAGTATGGGCGTGGGCGTGGGCGTGAGCGTGGGCATGGGCTGTTGGCAACTGTACGACTGCCTTCCAAATGTGCCAAAGTTAATTAAGATCGAAATCAATATTGGCCCTTTAGCTAAAAGCATCAAACAAACCAACCGGGCACGACGCCCGCCCATGGTCAATGTGTCTGGCGATTCTTTTCAACTGTGCGCCCGGGGCCATCAACAACAACGTGCAGCGTGGTCCTGTCCAACAATAACAACAACAACAACAACAGCAACGGAAAAACGAAAGTGTCAAAGTGTACGAAGCAAAGTTCTGACTGCTAACGAAATAATTTCAGATATTTTGTGTTGCTAATTCGAATGCGGCGTAACTTGGCTAAAAAACCAGTAGTGGAAGAAGAAGAACAACAAGAAGAGGAAGAGCAAGCTGGAACGCATGTGCGCATCTTTGATTTGGGTTCTGGGCCTGGGCTCTGTCCATTACGACTCAACTATGTAATTTAATTTCCCTAAAGTTCGCTCGCTGCCCCACACTCAGGGTCGCTCTGTTGCTCCCATCGAAGAAAAAACCTTTTGTACTGCTAATTATATAACAAGTTCCTAGCGTTGCCCCTATTGTGCGCATAATCATAGACGAAAAACTTTGTAATTCTACTTATAGGCCACCGAACAAGTTTCAGATATAACTCTCAAATAACTCAGACATTAAGTTATCGATGGTCATAGTACTTAGTGAAGCCTTAAAGGGGGATTTCATAACGTGAAGATATTGTTAATAGACTTTATTTTGATTCAACTCTAAGACTGTAAGAAATATCAATTGATTGATCAAGTATCTGTATCATTATAAAGTTATGAGCGTTTTGATATTCCTCACTAGATATTCCTCGACCAAGACCAAGGTGCTTACATCAGTAGCCAATTATCCTGTTTGGCTAATGAATAATTTGAGCCAAAGTTCTCTCCCTCTCTCTTCTTCTCCCTATCTACCTCTCCCTCTCTAACTTATATATAAAAATATATTAAATATTAAAGATATGCACTACGCCATCCACTGATCTCTTGTCGTAAGCTGATTTATCGTCTGGCAGCACTCGAATCTCCCTTTATAAACCTTTAATCAGCACATAATACCTTTACATGTGTTAAATCTGTTAGCTAAATGGTTTTCCACGAACATAAATTGGCGATTTGTTGCGGCATCTGGCATTAACATAATCCTGGCGATAATTGAAAAACACGTTTGTGGCCATGTTAATGCGCGACAAAAAAAACACAATTTATGTTAATAACAATAACAATTTTTGGCTCAACACGTTTATGGCAATTTAATGAACATTACGTACGACGCATAACACTGGCCAAAAGTATGCTTTTAGCCCGATAAGCGACTGGGCAACAACATTGTTGCCGCTTAACAATGTTGGCCAGGTTTATATAGATAGCGGCTAGGGAAGGAGGCGCCGAGGCGAGGCTCGCTGAAGCGAGCTTTAAGCGCGCTCTTATCAGACGCTGGCCGCGACTGGATCGTAAAGCAGGGCAGGGCCACTCTTCTGGCCAACGTTTATGTGGGCCAAATCAAAATTAATGGCTAACCATAACTAGTGCACAAAGTTGCAGCAAAGTCTCAGGTTGTCAATGCAGTTGATATAATTAGAGCAGGTGGGCGGGGCAACTGCGCTCATGAAATGCCCAATAGACAGCTCGAAGTTGTGTGACTTGGCGACGCTTAAGTCTGGCATCATGGTTGCTGCGACTGCTGCTTCGACTGGTGCCAAGTTTTTAGCCTGAAATAAAATTAAAACTTTGTGTACGCACCAAACAACCATGGCCCCCCTCTACCACTCTCTACCCGCAGAGTGCGCGCCAAACGTAAGCACCCGCCATGTGCTCAACCCAACTGCTTTTAAATGCATAAAATTTGATATTTTATGTGGGCATGGCAGAACAGGCTGCCTCCCTGCTGCGTTTACAGTAGCGGTAGCAGCAGCAGCCGCAGCCGCAGCAGCAATTTCTGCGCCAAGTCCCCTTCCAGTTGTCTCCCCTTTACAACGCCCTTAGCGCCTTCATATCCGGTGACAATTGCAACCGGAAACGTACATAAATGTTGGCAACTAACTCGATTTTGTAGCTGTTGCTGCTGCTGCTGCTGCTGCTGCTGCTGTTGTTGTTGAGTGTTGGCTTCGCTTCTGCTGTTGTTGCTGCTGTAAAATATGGCAACAACATTATTGCTGCTGTTTGTTGTTTGCTGTTGTTCAGCACATTTTTTTAAGAAAAACAAACTATAATAGCTACCTTATTATCTTATCCATATATTGAGCAGCCCTGGCTAACTAGCTAGCTCAGCAGGTTGATATAAATTGATTTAATCAGTTTACAAATGATTTAAAATATTACAAAATGTGTATATAAAAAAAGAAGAAGAATCATATACTGATTATATTAAAAAGTAAATATATATCTGAATACCAACTAAAAAATGTATAAAATTATTTTAGATGAAATTTAATTTTTTAATTGACAAAGATTGAAAAGATTATGTTGATCAGGTGATGTAAATGTCATTGAAATCCGTTTAAAAACACAGATGACATGTCATGTGTTATTATTTTTAAAAAATTTTTAAGTATTTTATATTTCTTCTTTCAAAATTTGCGTTTCCGAATTGAAATATTATGGCTGCGTCGGGGACTTTGGCAATTTATGTCACCTTATCATGCCTATTAGCATTAATGAATATTAGTAAGCCATAGTAATAGTAATGTAACTGGGTGTGTTGGCATTGCCTGACCAAGGGATACCCTGCTTGGCTGCATAGCTGTGTATCTACTTACTTACTTAAGCACATCCAGTTGAGCTTCTACATGCCAAATTATATGCATGAATCTCAGCATAACAAATGCGAAATCTTTTGCAATTAATTTACCTTTGTTTATCCATTTAAGCGGAAACTGATGCTCAAGCAAGAGTTAAAGGAGGGTTCGATACCCTTATTAATAATCTTCCATATTTGGCCACTCTGCGTCTCAAACACTTGGAGTATTCGCAACATTTAGGAAATGGGATGTTTTGTCATGCGACTATCATTCATAATCGAGTGCTTCTCACATCGGCTTATTGTATACATGAGTGAGTACACTTGAGTGAATCTTCTGGATTTTATTATGGTATTACTTTCTGCAGTAAGGATCGAGAAGATGTAATTGTTATAATAGGAAGCTCGTACCTTCAGGGAATGAGTTTTACATTGAGGGCGTTAGAAATATCGGCTTGGCGCCTTCATGCATTGTTTGAAAGTGGTGGAATACCATACGATATTGCATTGGTCTTCACTTATGAGGAAATAATACCCGTTACAGGGGCTATTGGATATCTACCCCTTAATCTAGACATAATAAATCCGGGTACCAAATGTCTAATAGCCGGCTGGGGTCTTGACCCTGTAATCAAATTAATTATTTTATCCACTACATCCACTTGTGTATCGATATTAAGACTAATCTATTGTTCTCTCCTACTTAAGACCAAGACGAAGAAATGGTCAAATTCCCCGAAAGCCGTGTGGCTTGAGACTGTCAGTAAGCTAGAGTGTTACGAGTACATGCGTGAGCCTGGTTTTATGTGCACCAAAACAGAGAAGACTATTGGGCCAAACTTTAATGATGTAGGTGGCGCGTTGGTGTGCGATTATAAACTTTCGGGTATCACCTGCAGGACCGATGATGTCGACCATTTGACGTCGTTTACAGATATACGTATATTTGCCAAATGGATACACGCAGCCATATACCTCCACAACAATGGAACACTGAGAGAGAATGGGGTTGTAGCACTTCGATCGATTTGTGCCCAGAAGCAAATTATTTTGGCCATTATCATTTATGTGGCCGCCAATCATTAATGGTGGCTGACTCTAAATACTTTGAGCTTCTATGATCCCTGTGTACTTTTGATTTGCATTTTATGTGTACATTCAAATATTTTTACTATATTGGAATAGCAAACATTTAAAAATACAATCAAGAAAGGGTAGAATCTTACCCATTTGTGTGTACTTTAAGGGATCTATTGTAGTATATTTTCGGTTTAAGTAAGCGACTGATGCCTGCTTAAAATTTGCGCAATATGTGAACAAGAATTTTATGAATAGACTGTTTCAAGAGTCCCAATGACATATGCTAGTCGGGCAGTCCCGTTTTCGTACTTAGCTTTCAAGAGTACTTTATAAATTCAATTTTGTAACTGACTGTTGCATACACACAGAGAGCCCACAGGGCAAGTGACGCAATTTTTCAGTCTGTGTGAACTCAGATATGTCAACAATGTGCTCAAAATATGGAGAAAGCCAAGTTAATTGGCAAACGGCAGCAATGGCCATCAAATTACTGCAGAGCAGTTCATTAAAATGGTCCGAAATGTGCATAATTTCGTATTAAAATTCAAAAGTTTGCCATGCCAAAATAATGGACTTGCGAGCCAATCTGTTGCCAATAGTCAAAAACTCATAAATTTCAAATGCAACAACAACAACAACAACAGCAATCAACATATGGCCAAAGTATTGAAGGAGAGGCAACAGCCAAGAAATTGGCATTTGCCGCTGCTGCTGCTGCTGCTGCTGCCGTTGAATTGTGGCATGCATTGTTGCTGGTTTATGAGCGCTCAGCTGCTGCTGGGCGGCATCGGGATTGGGGTAGGCTCCTGCTCAACAATAATAGCAATAATCATAACGGCAACAACTTTGCGCCAAAAAGTGCCAAAAACATTTCATTGATTTCATGTGCCGTCGTCGCCTTCTTCGAATCGTCGGCGGCTGTTGCAATAATTTTCAAATTTTCATTTGGCCTCGCCGCCTTTTGAGAACACAACACAGATGCTGCCCCCACGCTCTACTTGCCTCAAGTGTTAAGGCATAGCAAGCGCAATAACACACACACACACACACACACACACACACACACACACATACATACATATGCCTCACCCACTCCGTTTGAGGCGTAACTGAAAAGCGATTTTTCTTTTATGCCGAATTTTGTGAATTATGTGGCAGCAATTGTGTTCAGGGTTCGATTTTTGGCTCTTTGTATTGAATGCTTGGCCCCAAGGCGAGCAGTTATTACTAAAGAAGTAAGTGTGAAAGGGAAAGAGAGAGAGAGAGAGAGAGAGAAAGAGCAGTGCGAAGTGTTGCAATGTGAAGCATAATTAAGTTGACCAAGGCGTTTCGGTAATTGGTTTATTATGTAAGTGGCCTTAGGTGGGCCCCAAAACTTGGCCTATTGTTGGCCTTCGCCCACGCAGCCGCCGCTGGGCTGTGTGCTGAGCATAATGAGTTGGATCGAGTGGATAGCTCAAGGGTCGCTATAATTTGCACAACTATTTTGAAATAAATCAAATAGAATTGTTTGACTCGAGAATGGCTTAACTCTAGTTAAAAATGACCCTGATATAAGCTCTTGCACATTTTGATATTATTTTAATTCATTTGTTAACTGTCAACTGTTAACTCTTAACTTTTATTTTAAAGCTTAACTTATATGCTTATCTTTTTTCAATATCTTCCTTCCTTACTGAAGTAAGGCCTCATTCCAAGTGACATTACCTACATATTTTTAATAGATTTTTTGATTGGTTTCCTAAGTTCTGTCTGAGTTTTATAATAAACTTTCTCAAACATCAAATCATCAGCATCTTCATTATCAGCAATTGATTCACTTCCATTTCATCTGAAGCATTATTGGCCATGGAATTACTCAAGGAAGTTGCATGAGTTTTGGTTTTTTCCCGGAATTCAATTGCATCATCAATTAGTTGTCAAAGACTTAACAGTCAGTTTCTTGCCTGCGGCCAACTTCTATATTTATTTTCAATTATAACGCATGCCACTTTGTAATGATGCTTTATTATTTGCGCTGCATATTGCGAGTGTTTTGGTATTTGTTGAGAATGGGGAATTCCTTTTCATTCTTTTATTCTTTTCCTGCTGCGTCCTGCGTCGATGCTGTCGGTGCTGTGTGTTTTATTACATGCCAAACATTTTTCATATTTTCCGCATTACTTGCATTTATGTATGAAGAAGCCTGAACTACACACACACACACTCACACACACACAATGTTATCTTTGCGCTTCCGGCTGAAAGCATTTCTTAGCACTCTCTCGCGCTCCCTCCCTCTCCCTGTATCTCTCGTTCTTTCGCAGTGTTCTTCTGGCATCATCAATGGGCCAACGTGACCACCAAGTTGTCTTGGAAAATGGTCAAAAAATAAATGGATGATTGAATGAAAACCCCGCCAGCTGGCAAAGGCAAGAACTCAAGCAAAAAACTGGCCAGCAGCAAAAGGCCAAGTCATCGTCTTTAAAGCCAATGTTGGCTGCGCCAATTTCCGGCTCTCTGCTGCTGCTTCTGCTGCTGCAGCCTCTGCTGCCACATCTACTTGGCCAACTAACTGCAGCAGCCGCCAAATGCCAGCGTCTTGCATTCATTGGGCCATAAGCTTCAAATTTGTGTGCCCCGCTTCAAATCCACTCAGTTGGCCAACAGCAAAAATTGTCTGCACCAATTTGGCTGCATTCTTCCCTGGCTCTTTCCCTCTCTTTCCCTCTCTCTCTCGCTCTCTCCCTATCTCTTTCTCACATATTCTCTCTAACTGGAGCAGGGCCGCTTTATTAAATTTCTGCCTTTGCTTTGCCGTCTTCAAGTCAAATTTTTAAATGCGCCAAGCTCCAATTTAACTTTACGTTTAGCTGCGCCAAATACGAAGACCGCGTGGAAAAACCATGGTCATTGCTAAGCTTGCTTCCCTTGCCTCTATTATTACATGCATAAATATTTTGTTTTTCTATTTTCGAATACAGCTGTAGAGGGCATTTTAATTTTATCAAGGCAAGTGTAACGCAGAGCAAAGGAGAATAGACAGAGGGGCATATAGAGTAGAGAGACAATATGCATATGTAAGTTTTTTTTTTGTTTGGTGTGGAACATTAAAGTAAGAAATAAAAATACAGTATGAAATATAATTTATAAATATATTATAGAAACAAAATTATAGAGAGTCAATCAATCTGAAGAGTTCAGTTTTTGCTTCAGACACAAGATTAGCTAAGATTTCTACATAGAACTTGGAGGAGTTTTAGTATATAAGGAAAGTCTTGTCAAACACATTATTCTAACTCACAGATCTAGCTAAGAAAGGCAGCAAAGATTCCAAAATAAATATAGATTCTACTTTTCAATATCATTTCAATTCTTTTTCTTTATTAATTAATTTTTCTTTATTAATTAATTAATTCTTTATTAATTATAAAATAATTTGCAATTTTCCTTTTTAATTTGAATTTAGTTCTAAATGTTTTTTTTTCAGCACAATTTTCTATGTCTATGATGTGTATTCTACTAAATAATATTTACAGGGTATTCACTCTCATGTATATATATTTTTTTGGTGTTGTTTTTTGTGCTCGTTGTCATCTCGTTTGCTTGCCTGCGCCTTGCCGCCTGCAACGCGCCTTCGGGGATAATTGAAATTGTTTGCGCAATTTTACACTCCAAAGGCTAATGGAGTAGTCGACCGAGTCCACTGGCCGACTAACTGTACTGAAGCGAGGCCAGCACAAGCCAACAAGCCAACAAGCCAGCAAGCCAGCAAGGCAACAAGCTGGCCCGGCCAGTGGTCTCGGTTAGCCTACAACAGTGCCAACATCGCTTCGGATCGGGTCTGCGTGGCAAGGGGACATCTGATGTTTCACAAAGCAAAACAGTGCCCAAGGCAGCGCCGCCAGCAGTTGCCAATGAAATGTTAGGCAAATTGAATTTTGTGCATTACAAATGCTTGACAAATAATTTCAGTTAGATAACAAGTCTTAACAAGCCCGCAATGTCCAAAAGCTGACCGCAGTGTGGGCCATCTCTAAAGATCCTTTGTGCAGTGCCTAGCATTCCTTAATTAATAAAACTGCATAAGATTTTGGGATTCATCCGAAATACAAAATAGCTCAAGAATGTTGTTTAGTTTTAGTTTGGAATTGTAGTAAATAAAGAATAATATTATTATTTAAAATAAACTTGTTTTTTATTATTTTAATTTATAATAAGTGTTATAAGTTCTATAATAGCTTTCATTGATAAGCAAACCCGATCTACAATGGAGAGAATTAGAAGACCAACTAGATATATAACATACTGTGTAATTGGAAATGGAACAGAATTCATTCATTATATTGCACAGCTTTAAATAGCTTTCAAGTATAAAACATTTGCTGAAATAGTTTTACCATTCTCATTAAACTACTTCTTTTTCTTTGACCTTGCGAAGTTTCTCATTAAAAAGAAAAGCACGCATGGGAAAGGACAATAGACATATCTGAGTGTATGTGTGTGTGTGCCTGATTGGAATGCAATTAAAATGGCTGTTATTGAGGTGGCATGCATCAAGTGAAAGAACAGGAGACACACGGCCTTGGTAAGTGCTTGGCATGAGCTGGGAGGCGGGGGAAGCCTTATGAATATTAGAAGTGCTTTTCACACCTATAACAAGCAGACACAACACTCTGGGTTTTTCTTCTTCTTTAATATTTGTTGTTGTTTGTGCACGCATGACGCCTGCAAATAAAACAGAAATTACAGCTCATTAGAAAAATGAAACAAAAATGTAAATAAAAAGGGCAAAAAGGAAAAAAATGAAGCAAAATTGCTGCAGGGCAGCAGCAGAAAATGGCAGCAGGAGCAGTAAAAGCAAACAGCAGGCGGGCGTAAAAAGGATTCAACAACAGGATATGCCAAGGCAGACGACGAGTGAAAAATGTAAATAAAATATTGCACAATGTATGAGAAGGGCTGAGTGGGCTGCTGAGCTGGGTATGAGAGCTGTGGGTGGCTGGCAGCCACTTGAGCACGTTGTCAAGGGTGTCAGGGTGTTGGCTGGCTGTCTGTCTGTCTGTCTGCCTGTCTGTCTTCCAGCAGCAATAGCATAGCAGCAGCAGCAGCAGCAACTGTGGCAACAACAACAGCAGTCGGGACACATTATGCGTCGTTTAAATAGCCATAAATCTTGCATAAAAACGCGCCCCCTGAGAAAGATAGAGAGAGAGAGAGAGGGAGAGGAACTGAGAGCAAACTTGACTGCAACTTTAATATGAAAATCTGTTTGGGCAGGACTAACGATGACAACGCCCCCCAAACGTCCGGCGCCATATTTGCAACGCTAATTTAGCAGCAAGTCAGCAGATTGCGCGTGGATCAGGGCGAAGCAAAAGCTGACAAGCCAGAAGGCCAACGAGCCAACGAGCCAACTAGCCAATGGGCCAACGGACCAACGGGCCAACGGGCCATCAGGCGCCATTAAAAACTTGCTAGAAAATTAACTTGACCAGGACGCAGGATGTCAAATTGAATTTGCCAAGGACCTCAAGGCGCTGCGCCATCAATATGAACTCAAAGGGATCAGCGTTAAATGTTGCACGCAACGCCAACGCCATCCATCTTACTTAATGTCAACTGCAGCTAGCTCGGACTTCCTTCCCCTCATATGGCAGCCAACCCATCTCCGCCCAGTGGCTCATTATGCGAGGACAAAGCAACTATTACTACATATACTATATATGTACTATTAAAAGCCAGCAGCAGCAGCAGTAGCAGCAGCAGGACTTTCACGCTTTTATGATTTGCTAACGACATGAGTTTCAGACCGTTGGCTGCTGTTTAAAAATCAATTTCGCTGCTGCTGGCAGCCCTTGCAGCGTTGCAGGCACACGCCCCCTTTTTGCGCGCATGCCGCCCTCGGCCATGTCATCTTCTGTTTATATTCTTGTCATGTCACTGGCTGCAACAACGCCTCCTCCTACCTCAAATCGCAGCCACATCAGCAGCAGCATAAGCAGCAGGAGTAGCCGGGGAAGACGGGACAGCAACACAACAAAAGCCAATAGCCGTCAACATGACGTTACGGGTCGCTCAGCTTCACGCCCCAACTTGCATGGGTAGCCGATGCCTGGTACCTGGTCCATTCTGCCCCGCTGTTGCCCTGTTACCCCACTCCCAGTTCTGGTATATTCTAGCCAAGCCGCCTGCTGGCATGCGTCAGGTGTGCCATTTTAATAAATTATGCATCCTGCTAAATGCTTAAACAATTGAATTTTATATTTACATAATATGTAATATGCTGTGACATCATTATGCAAAGGAGGCGTGCCGCCTGGGTGGCTGAGAAGTGGAAAGCAGCGCCAAGGCGAACGCTTGATTGAATTATGTTTCGTGCTGAGTGGCATCCAAAATATGACGCAAAGTGTAGCCAAAGCAGAGCAGAGCAGAGAGAGAGAGAGAGAGGGAGGGAGCAGGAGTAAGGCTCTGTGTCGGTATTCATTACAGTCTTAACTCTTTACTGTCTTTAAATTATATACTAAATGAAATTAAGCGGAGTTCCGCAGCACAAATTAATCACTGTGAACATTTCACTTTCGACAGATACTTAAGCAAAGCTAAAAATTGGTTAAGCTTTTGTTCACTTCAAGGAGTTCGAGCTGCGTGTTAGACGATGCTTAGCAATATGCGATTGTTATATGTATAAGCTAACAATGTAATATGTAATATGATTTTTGATGTATTAAGCTTAGATTGCAGCTTAAATAAAGCTAGAAAGGTTTTACACTTACTCAATCTATATATGCGAACAAAAGAGTATTTCGATTTTATTACGATTCGATGAATTTTTGTGAAGCTGTGCTAATCATATCATATGATCAACGAATCTTGGCGATATTTTGAGTCATGAAACATTTGCAGAGACTTGAAAAAATCTTATGTTGGAGATTAGTACTTAGTGAATAAAATAAACATTATATTAGAAAAAAAAAAATTAAATAAATAAATAAATAAAAAACCAAAACGAAAATAAAAATTTGTATATGCTTTATTTTAATATATTAAATAAAATATTTTAAATAAAATGGCATGAATATCTTATTCAAAAAAAATTAAAAAAAAAAATTTTATTTTTAATTCAGCTTTTGTTTTATTCATGCTGCATTTCATATTGCATTTATTTGGTCAGCCTGCAGCAGCCCAAGGTAAGAATACCTCAGGACATATGCTGTGCGCAGTGCAACTCCGTTGGCATATAAGCTCTTGGCACTTAATAATTAGTTTTCATTAATTTAATTATTTTTGTCACGCGCAAGCTAATCACAAATCAATTAACTCCTTTGGCAGCTGAAAACCCCATCAAATCGGCACAAAAAGCAGTTAAAATTTGTGCCAAGCATTAGCTGAGACACAAATTGAGCTAAATAAAATGATTTATGATGGATTAAGGCGAATCTAATCGCGACACGACAGGCTGCCGCTGAGCTAATATAACGTATACGCCGCATTATGTATACGCCCGTAGTTGGTTAAGCACGTAGAGCGCGCAAGTGACAGAGCGAAGACCAACTAGCTGATTGAGTGAATGATTGAATGACTGAATGACTGCACGACTAACTGACTGACTATCAGCGGCAGCGCATTTATGTGCAAAGACTTAATTACAACAAAGCGCCACGTGACTGACACATGTGTGTGTGTGTGAGGGTGGGAGGCCAAACAGGGCTACGGCTGGGCGCGCGCGGTGGCTTCGACGTCTAATCAAAACTTTTATTTGCATGAAATTAAATTCAAGCAATTGCACTTAATTTGCCAAACAGCCCGAACAGGCGGCGGGTGATGGTAAATAAACAGGACGAGCGCCCAAAATACACACACACACACATACACTCATATATATATAAGAAAAGATTTACGCAGTCGAGAGCGAGCGAGAGAAAAAGTGAAATTAAAAAGCAAGCAAGCGTGGGAATGGGTCAGGAGATGCGGGTGTATGCCGAAAAAAAGAAAGAAAAACGAGGGAAAAAAATTATGAGCACGCTGGAGAAATCTAAGATGTTCGCAGTAGCTGGGCGTGGCCGCCAGCGCCAGCCTTTTGAAGTAGGCGCACGCACACACACACACACACTCCAGACGCCCATAAATAAAGTATTTGATGTGCATGAAGTTAATGTCTTATTATACCCAAGTTGTCAAAAACAAGCAGAGTACCCAAACACCCCAACCAGCTCAAGGCAGCCAAAGTAGTTAAACGCTGCCTGTTAAAGTCTGTTTAATGTGTGCGTGTGTGCGTGTGTGTGTGTAGGCGTGGATTTTATTAACTTGAGCTGAGGACGCGCTTTGCCAGTGCTCTGATTTGGCTAAAGAGCAGCCAGAGCAGCCAGCGCAGCCTGCTTAATGATAACAAACTCAACACAAGTGATAACGCGTCAAATTACCAAAAGGCACAAGTGTGCATGTGTGTGTGTGTGAGCATATGCATGTGAATATCTTGTTTGTGGTGTGCAGCAGGCGTGGCTTGGTTAGCCACCCAGTGCCGTCGCGGGTGTTGTAAATACAATCAATGAATTTCAACTGGTTGTCTTGGCTTTGCATAACCCGAATCTCATCTCCACCCACACACACACATACCTAAGGCAATCGGGTGTGTGTTTGTTTGGATGTGGATGTGGTGTGGGTGTGTGTGTGAAAACGAAATTAGGCAAATTTAATGAATTTATGCTGGTGGCGTCTCCTTTGTAATCTGAGTGCGCGCGCAGCAAAGTAAGTGACCTGCTTCCTTGTCGTTTAAGTGGCTTCACTTCACTGTGCCTGAGCAGGTTACCAGGAAATAGAATGTGAGAGCTCTCATTCACTCTCTCTCTCTCTCTCTCTCTCTCTCTCTCTCTCTCTCTGTTTAGTGGACTAGCAGCAATTTGCTAACATTCGTTAGACTATAAATGAGCTAGGGTGGTCCAAGTGTGTGAATGCGGCTGGTTAATGGCGCTCGGGGAGGTATTAACTGGAATAACATTTGTGGTCATAAGGATACGTATAAGGATACGGGCCTTAAGCATGTCAATATATGTTTTTACGAGTACAAGTAACAGCAATTTCATAGAATTATATTTTAAGTCTTACACCATTCACATTTAATTTTTATGTTACTTTAAGCATTTTATAATTCAAATCCGGAGTAAAACAACTATCATGGGCTGCGATTGCAAACATTAAGAGCACTCTATAGTAAAAAAAAAGATAATATTGATAACTTCACTAGTTTGTTTAAGAATATCAAAATAAATACTCAACAGCGAAGTAAATACTTTAAAAAGAATTCCAGCAGCTGACAAAATACTTATAGTTATATTATATAGAAAATATAGATCAAAAAATTTGTAAACAATACCCGCCAAAAGCCAGCCTACGGATTTCATATAAGTTTAGTCTTTGGTCAATTCAAAGAAATAAAAATTACAAATAAAAGAAAAAATAATACTTCCAAATTAAGATTCTACTTAAATTCTAAATTCCATTTAAAGAACTTATAATAAAAAGAAGAAAAAGTATAATTAAGAGTTAAGTAAACAATAATAATCGTCTGCATGGCAGATTTGCAGAAATAAACATGAATAAATTATTATTGTCAGATTTAAATCGAAATGAATTGGACTTTCTAGATACTTTTTTAAGACATTCAAACTTTTTAATTGCTGAAGATATTGACAACTCTTCGGAACTAATGTACACATTTAATTAAGCTATAGTTACTTGACCTATGCTGTCCTTATTCGCGTATCGATGGAGCCGCCGGATGCGCATCAGAGTTGTGGGCCTGTAGCGATGCCACATGACATACAATTTGTCCACATAGGGAAAGGTTGGATTGTCACCGAATAGCTTGACCAGTGCATCGATATAAGCAGGGCCGTAATTCAACTTATAAACCCTTATATCGGCCGCATACTTCAGGTAGTGCAGAAAGTAGAATATCGTCCAATTAGTTATTGTCAGATACAACGGCATCACGTACTTATACACCAGCCAATAGCCGACTATGTGTGGATAGAAGTTGGCATCAAATCCGGCCGCCTCATAGAGTGCTCTCTGCCGATAGACGGCGCCAAACAGTAGAAAATATATCAGGAGTGTGACATGGACGACGCTAAATACTTTCAGGACATCATGGCTACGCCAATGGCATAATTCATGGGCAATATATGCCACCAGTTGATTGTTCTGTAAGCCTTTGTCGATGTCCTCCTCAGGCAATTCTTCAACGGGCTTGCCACGGTTGAATAGTAGCGATTCCATTATGAACACTCGCCTGTAACAGCAGCAGCCCCAGACATAGGCCGTTGGAGAAATGTTATGAAAGGTTCGTAAAATTTGAATTGATTCGGGCTTGAATCCAAACATCTCTAATATATCCTTTAAGGCATCTTTCAAATGCTCATTTACGGGCTCTTTGATCTTCGCGCCAAGGCATGGCAGACCGTACAAACATAATGTAAGGATCGCAATGATCGATATAAGGATTATTAAACCCCATATCCAGAGCAAAAAGAATCTAGAACTTGTGGTTTCAATTACCAAAAAGATGCCTGTGAGCGGAACCAGTCCCACCTGTAGCAAGACGATCAGCAGCGAGAATGAGCAGAGCAGTCCCACCAGGGGCAGCGACTTTTCCCGTTTGGGATCATAATAGGGTGTTAGGAACAATCTGCTGTAAAAGATCTGCGGCAGGCTACGTATAACCATATAGGTACTGAACACCGCCACAAACGCTATGCTCTGCCAAATCAGATCATCCACAATACTGTACGTATTGATAACCAGACGCCAAAACACTGGAAAGATACCGATGTACAGTTCGATGCAGCTAAAGATGATATCGAAAATGTACGTGACCATCGCATTCTCCACAGAGTGCATCTCCTCAAGTTTGGCCGTTTCGAATTGCGCCGTTGACATGACACCTACCAGTTCCCTCGGCGGCTCTACCTTTTTGGTGCAAATGCGTATCTGACGCCAGCACAGATAAACGTGAAACAAGTTGTGCATGGTGATCATCAATGTGAGGACGTGCCGCAGCAGGGCCGGATCATTTAAGGACCAGTACTTGGGCGTCAAACTTAAGCCAAACTTACCTGATGGTACAACCATCGGCTGGCTTTGCATTGGATCCTGGTACAGAGCGTACGACATGATATGAAAATTTTACTTTTCTGTGTCAGGCGAAATCATTTGTATAGCTGTAAAATTTTTCCAAAAAAGTTTTTCTTTTTTTATTCCTTTTTCCCAGTTTTGGCATTTTATGCCTGGATGAAAAGAGTAAAAAACTATTTGAAATTTTCCTTTGCCATTCTAATGTAATGCCGCTTCTTCCATCATGTCTTTCATTTTAGCTGAATTATAGAAGAGCATTTCATACTGGATATATATATATATATAACTTATAGTTATTTTTCGATACATAAATAACTGATGCCGAGTCAACAAAATTTTTGCCACACCCCGGTCAAGTCTACCCATTTACTGTTCAATAAACCCTGACCCAAGTTCAGGTTCCCTCTCCTTTACAACCACCCACCCATATTATCAACCAACGCCCGAAAACGAAACTTGTCATAAGAATTTTGAGCGACAGGCGATAAATTCCAAAATACTGCCTGCCATTCGCCCACTCCATCCCGTCGCAAGTGGCTTCATTGCGTCTAAATGTGGTGTCAGACACGGTTGTCGCTGCCCAGCATCGCAGGTCGGCACAAGTTTCTTATCTGGCCACTGGAGCTGCCAAGGACCCCGTCCTGCGCCGAGCCTTCGACTGACAGTTTCTCTTAATGATGTCGAGTTTTCCTTAAGTTTCGGAATTTCCCTTTAAACTTTAATTGAAAATTGCGTGCCTTAGTTCGGTTGTAAGTAGATTTACACATATTTATTTTTCAAATAAACATTAAATTGAATGAGAGAAATCCTCTCCTTGTACATACAATGCGTAATTCTTTTCTTATCTCCTGTATTTGTATTATGTGTAATTCATTTTAGTTATTGGTTGTGCCATAAAAGGTATCCAAAAGTAAATTTAAGAATAGGAGCCTCTTGCTCCGTGTCATCATATTCATCATAAAAGGGAACGACGGGAATGTTCCTTTGCTCTCGTTCCTCGCCTTACACACGACGCGCTTCGATATAGTTTTTGTTTTTCTTTTTGTTTAATAAGTGATATATTGTATTAAATTAAAAGTTTTTATCACATCATATTTAAATAAAATTGTTTTGCAATTTCGTAAATAGTGTTGTTCTTATGTTTTGGGAGGTCTTTGCTCTTAGTGGATTTGAAGCGTCAAATAATTTACAAGTTTAAGATTTCTAACATAAAATGCTATGTTGTTACTAATTTGTTTTTGTTATGAGTTACATGAATACACAAACATCTAACCCCTCTATGTTGTGGGTTATCTGCTGTCTTCCACAGAATCTAATATGAGTTAGGGGGTTGTACGAAACTTAATTTGTAGCTATTACTTAAATTAAACTTAAGTTCTAGGAGCTACTGCTTCTCATTTGCTATTCAAATCAACTGATGCTAAATATTAGTTAGTTGCAGTGTTTAGCTTAATCGAAGCGCGTGTGTCGGCCACCACCTTCGCCGCCGTTCCTGTTGCCAAAGCCTCCATCACCACCGCCACCACCGCCGCCGAAGCCACGTCCGTTGCTAATGCTACCCTTCTTGAATCCACCGCCGCCAAAACGACCGCCGCCGCCGCCGCCACCGCCACCATAACGGGAACGACCGCCGCCGCCGTCGTAGCGCGAGTTGCGCGCCATATTCTCCAGGGCGGGATTTATTTCCTGCGAGAAAAGGAAAATATTCATTTACATATTGTTATGTCTGAAATATCCATACAAATACATACTTGATTAGCTTCTCTCAGCACATCGACTAACGCCTTGGCCTGCTTGGCATTGTTTTTCGTGAAGAAGGCAAAGGACGTACCCTTTGTATTGGAACGTCCTGTGCGCCCAATTCGATGAATATAATCTTCGCTGTTTTGTGGATAGTCAAAGTTAATGACATACTTGATGCCATCGACGTCTGTATTTGCGTATATAATATGTGAGAAATAGATGAATGCATAGATATAGATTAGAATTTATAGAACTATAAAAATAGATAATTTCAAGGCTTATAACAGTTTTCAAATTGCCAAATGGATTTTTCTCTTTGCTTTGTGCAACAACAATTTTTAGCGTTTTCCGAGACGTTTTACACTTTGAATACACTTGTCTTTTTTGATTCGCTTTTAAGTAAAGTTCATTTTGGTATATTTTCCGTTTGTTTTAAGTTTTCAGTTTAACTTAAAATATATATATATTTTTAGGTATTGTTTTTTTTTTTTTTTTTTTTTGTTGTTTACGAAAAAAGAAAATGTTTCAAAATGTACGTTACCTTCTTGGTGCTACAAATTGTTTCATTCAATTTTCTCTCAATCAAAATCTCAAAGTTTTGTGGCGCTGCGCAGCTCGTGGTCCAAACTCTCTCCAAACACACAAAAATTAATGGTCGCATGGCGAAGCGAGCGGCGAGAGTTTGTTGCAATGAGCCGCGTGCACCTCATCTGACTCGACACGACTTAGACTTGGGGGGTCGGGCTGACGAGTTGGCGAGCGAGTGTGCCAGGCCAACCGGCAACCGGCAGCCGCATCCGTCTCCTCCATATTTATAGAAGAGCGGCGCGACTGTATAAAGTTTTCTACTCAGTTATACAGTTTTTATGTCGACCAGGGAGAACGTTTTAACAAGCGTCGGTGTCCAGGATCCGTTGCCACCCACTAGACGACGGGCAATGGCGGCGCAGGCAGACTGACAGGCAGGCAGTGGGCGTGGCGACCCATTTGGTAGCTAGGCACTCAGCAGCAGCAGCAGCGGCAGAAGCAGCGACGAGCGAAACGGCGAACAAGCGACGATCACACAGCTCTCCATAACGGCTGATCTCAAAGTGCAACTCGCACTCCATTGTCCATACATATCCACAGCGTGCTCTCTGATGCTTTGTAGAGTGGAGTGGCAATTTGTGTGTGGGTTGCGTGTGTGGGTCGTGTGTGTCTGTGCAAGTGTGTGCGCCGCGCATGGTGCATCATCCTCGTTTGGGCATATTCTGTGTTACTGTCGCTGCCTGGCTGATGTTTGTGGTGTGTGCTTAGCAACCGGCCGGCCGACGACATCAGCGCCACTCAAGATGTTTTTGCCTGCATTGTAGCGCCGCCTTCTCATTTATTTTAATTATTAATTTATGTTTTTGTTTTTTGGTGACAACAAGATGTGCCCCTTGACCGTTTGCTTGTTGATTTGGTTCGTTCTTGGTTTGGTTTGATTGATTGATTGGTTGGTTGTTAGGTTGACTCAACGCTCTTTCTCGAGGAGAGGACTGCAGAGGCCACGTATGATGCATGTTGGGGATATATGAATGCCGGTCTCGTATGCGAATGCGTTTACGTTGATCGCGCGTCCGTGTGGCAGCCAAGCGAACACGACTCGATCAGGTGAACTTTATCTGTTACCTTTTGCTCATTATTTATTCAGAGTTAGGATGAACAAAAAGTCGCTCATGTTACGAGAACTGGTTTTGGGACTTGCCGCTTGTCTCTTATCCTCCCCATCATACTACAATAAACGGCCTCTGTAAACGAGAAAGGAAGAGAGAGAGAGAAAGAGACAAAGAAAGAGAGAGACGGAGAGACACGCACACAGACATAGTGTGCATAATACAAGACACATATTATCCATTCACAAAGTCAGGTTTTGGCACCAATATAGAGCCGAGGGACGGGTGCAGGGGTTAGGTCGGGGCGGGGTGTGGAATAAAAATGTATGTTGATTATTAAAGTTTTGACTTTGTTCGGGGCTTACGACTAAAAACTGTTGGTATTTATAAATATATTTAAAAACAAACAAACAAAATCTGAATTCGCGTACGCTAATTTGTTCTTGTCTCCAAGTCTAAATGCAGTTGATGGGGGGAATTTTGAAGTTGCTGGATAGGCAATATCTACTGAAGGCTACAGTGAAAGCTCTATTGACGAAAGGCTAAATTAAGAAACCGTTTTGTTTTTTATTAAGTTCTAAGCTGTATCCGTTAAATCGAGCTTTCACTGTGCGAATGTTTTACGTGCGTGTTAAGCAAATGTGTAATTGTGTTCGTGAGTGTAAGTATATATCTTTTGGCAGGTGGCGGATACGCTACTAATTATGTAATTCTTTCATGCTTAGCTAAAAGCTTACCCAAGCCACGGGCCGCCACATCGGTGGCTACCAGAATGTTGGATTTGCCCGAGCGGAACTCGCGCAAAACAAAGTCACGCTCCGACTGTGACTTGTCGCCGTGGATAGCGCCGCAGCGCACGCCAAAGCTACGGATGAAACGCACAAGATTATCCACGCGACGCTTGGTTTCCACAAAGATAATTATTTTGCCGGGATTTTCGCTAGTGTCATAGATGTCGGACAAAAGGCTCTTGAGTCTAGTTTAAAATGTAAAACGAGAGTTAGCATAAAGTTGGTTCAGTTAGAAATGTATGGATGCTTACTTGTCTTCCTTGCTGAATTCATCGCAAACATCGACCACCTGGCGAATGTTGTGATTGGCCGAGAGCTCCAGGGAACCAATATTGATCTGTATGTAGTTGCCGAGGAAATCCTCTGCCAGCTGTTTCACTTCTTTGGGCCAGGTGGCGCTCCACATGAGCGTTTGGCGGTCTGGACGAATCTGTGAGACAATCTTTCGTATCTGGGGCTCGAAACCCATGTCCAACATGCGATCGGCCTCGTCCAAGACCAAGTAGGTGCAACGCTTCAGATTGGTAGCGCCCGCCGAGAGGAAATCAATGAGACGACCGGGAGTAGCAATGACAATCTCACAGCCACGCTGGAGATCCCGCATTTGGCCTCCCTTCGGTGCGCCGCCAAACACGCAAGTATTGCGCACATAGGAGGACGAACCGAACTCTGTGGCCACCTGCTGAATCTGTTGAGCTAGCTCACGGGTAGGTGCCAGAACCAGGGCAATGGGACCATCACCGCGCTGCAGTGGCTGCTGGTTATTGATGTGTACAATGGCTGGTAGAATATAGCCGAGTGTCTTGCCCGAGCCCGTCTTGGCAATGCCCACAAAGTTGGCACCGCTCATTGCGATTGGCCAGCCCTGGGCCTGAATTGGTGTGGGCGTTTTGTAGCCCTGGCGACGAATCTCCTTCACCACGTAGTCGGGTAAGTAGGCTTCCGAGAAGTCTTGAATGGGATTGGCTGCCTGGCCGCGAACTGTGATCTCTTGCTCATCGCGATAGCGCTGCACCTCATAGGGCGACCGATTGGCAACCGTGGGATGCTCCTGATAGAAGTTCTTCTTGAACGGAGTCAAATTGGAGAAGTCCACTGGGCGCATGGGCAAGTCTTGACTGCCGCCACCGCGACCGCCGAAGCCACCACCACCTCCGCCTCCAAAACGCGACCCGCCGCCGCCGCGATCATCACGACGCTTCTCAATGCGACCATTACGTACACCATGATAGTCGCCGCCACCACCAAAACGTGATCCACCGCCGGCGCCACGTCGGTCGTCATCGCGGTCGCGACCGCCACGTGGTCCGGATCCAAAATCGCGGTCGTGAGGTGCCCTATTGATATAAAGAGTCATCTTATTAAAATTTAAGTTATGGAATTTGAAATGCTAATGACACAATTAATTTAATTGGGCAACTTAAAATTTAAGCAATTCGTAACCGATTTTTGTATTTTGGGAAATTTGTTCAAAAGTATTCATATTTCTCTTTAAAATTTTAATGCAGTATTTTTTGTTTTTAACGAAGAGTGTAAAATGTCAGTTTGGATGAATTAACATTGCTGCTCACTTTGATCGCATGCTGTTTGCTCGCCGTCAGATTTGTGACTGGCTGGCAACGCTAACAATTTGACAGATTTGACATGAGTGCATGAATGCGTGAGTGAGACAGCAATACAACCGCAATAAACTTAAATAAAACTAATTGCGTGTTAAGGAAATTAAATAAATTTCGAATAAAATGCAAACAGTAAGGCAAATTTGATTGACAACAACATGCAATTCCAGCATATATCTAAGAGACAGACATACATATATGTATATGTATATGCATAACTACAAACAATCGCCCTTCAATTGCTCAACCAAACAACTCGGCACCTGGCAGCGGCAGCCAAAACACAAATGTTACAGTTCTGACATTAATCAATTATACACACACACACACACAGACACATGTTAAACAAGTCGGTTTATTCGTTAGTAATGTGCAGCCCATAAAATACCCATTCCCAATCTCTTCTGCACCCCTCCAAATACCAAATGTCTGTCAATTTGGGCCGCTCCGCCCTTTTCTTTTTCTAGGCACGCTAACTTGGCCAACTGACAGAAAAGAACACTGAACGTTTATTAGACAGCAAATGTCTTGTCTAGTCCCCCTCCTCACATTCCCGCTTGCACATTGTCTTGCGCTCTATCTGTCGTGCGCTTTGACATGCAAAAAGGCAAAACGTGCGCGCAAGCAGTCGGGCGGACGAGCCGATGAACAGACTCTCATAATCAATTGGCGTCATTTGACATTTTAAACTAACAAACTGGTAAAGGCAGACAGAGACGACGAATATACCCAGTCGGCAGTAGTATCAGTTTTGGCATACGATAAAAAAAATCATGAGCACGCAAACTGTACTACGACTGTTATACGCCAGCAAAACACGCGAGACAGCGCCAATGCCTACACAAACTCACACACACACACACACACTATAGCACGTTGTGTCTGCGTGTTCGTGTTGGTGTTTAGGGCATACAGACAAATTAAAATGCTATAAAAAAGCAAACGAAGTAAAGACACGTTTCACAAATCAAGCCAATTCTTTTTATGACGTACACTGACGTTTCCCCCCGCTTCTATTTTTTGTGGTTGGTTCTTGTTATTAGTTGTTGCTTGCGAATATAAAAAAAATAATAATAATAATAATAAAAATATGAAGAAAAAAATAACCTGACTACTGCCTCTTTGCTTTCTCTTCATTATTTGCAACTCTCCATTAATTACTCATCGTTGAATTTCAACGTATACAGACTTTTACGAACGTTAGCGCAAAGCGTGGGCAAGAAAATGGCGACGGAAAAAACCAACAAACACACACAAACATATGCTTAACATATATATACCATACATACACATTTCACAAACCGTTTTTTTCTCTTAAATAAGTTTTTTTTCTACTTACATTATTCCTTCAATTTTGATTTCCTCTGATTGCTCGTCTGGATCAGTAAATAGCGATTTCCTAGTACTTCTGGACAAAGCAGTTCGTCTGTCTGCTGGGAGTGCTTCGTCGACTGATCTGGATGTTTCGTATCGAGTTGACGATATGTGAAACGCACGCTGTGCCTGCTGGGAGCAACTGGATAATACTCTAGATATGGGTAACGTTGACTCCTCGCTGGACTGGCTCCCTTGGAACTGTTGTGGTTGTTCTCTGCAGAGCAAAGCAAGACTGCTGCTGGTTGTTCTGTTGGTCGAACAAAAAAGAAAATGGCGACGTTGCGTTATACATTTTTCCACGCTCTTTGGTGAAATCAATAAATTGCGCCAACTGCAGGCAGGCAGCACTGCTGATTCGCACGATTTACGAAATACATATTGCACTAATTTTAACATATTTTACTAAGCTTTCAAAGAAATTTATTTAATACTATTTTTTTTTTTTTTTCACTTATTATGCATCAAACTCGTGTAAGCAGATGCGCGCGTGTTCTTACCTAACCTCGTCCAAAATGGAAATGAAAGACGATGATTTCTTTCTGCGATATTGAAGCAACAACCTATCGACTCATACAGAATTGGCTCACGACCGAGGGTTGCTTTCGGAATAATCAAAATATCTGGCGATTATTGTGCGCGCCATACACAATTCATTTAAACTTATGGTGCACGAATTGTATCTTTATAACCACAAAGATAAATAAATTTAATTTATATAGTAATACATTTCAAAAAAGACATGCATGTGTTATTCAAAGGTTGTTATCTAATGGGCGATGAAGCGATGAATTATTATAATGTCAACTCCATGAACTGGCAGCTATTTGAAAAGTGTAAAAAGTGATCCATGTTTTAATTTATTGTGTTTGGAAATCAATGTAACTCAAGTAGAGTGATAAATTATGTTTATATATTTAAAAATATGTTAGGATTGCTGCTGATAGTGAAATAAATTGATTATCTGTAAATACGCACGAACGTCGGTTTCTCCAGCTGATATACACCGTACTTGACAATTTACGATATTCGAGCAAACTATTTTTACGATTATCTTTTATGGAAAGCAAATAAATTGAAGAGAAATTTCTCGTGTGTTTAGTAATCACAATAAAAACTTCGACAAGTAGTATTTATTTAATAGACAATATGTCCAGCTTTATTTTAGAAAAATCTCAAAGAATAACAGAGGATAATACGAAATCCATCAGTCCAAACTGAAGAAGCTTTGAGCTCTCTGGCTATCGTAGTAGATACATATAATTGCTTCTGCACTAAATACAGAGAATCTGTTTGCAAAATTACGATATTCGATCAGTTCTTCCCAGATTGTAGGTTTGCCAAATCGGAGCAATAGGATCCATAACTTTAGGTATGGAATAACATCTCATTCAAATGACCGCCTCGACTTTACTGACAAAACTTCAGACGTACTGCCCAATCTTGGATGATTCGGTTCAACATATGTCGAGTGATGCCGTCAATTGCGTTTTCAAATATTGGCCCCGATCTCTTCCAAAGTACTGGGCTTGTTAGCGTAAACTAAGGACTTAAGGTAGCCCCAAGGATCGCGAAGGCCAATTGGGCAGCGTTCTTTGTGAGATGATCGAGTCTCCAAATTTCTCTTTCAGAAGCTCCAGGGTTGTATCGTTTGCATCGCCGTCGTGTTGGAACCATATATATAGTTTCCTCACTTCGCACCAATCTCTGTCTGGTAGCTGGCTTAAGATCCAACACAGTGTGTTCCCGCTCAAATTTGTCCACTGTGCACTGGATCGTCTGAGCTGTTATTACAAATAGTAGCCCTTTTCTTGGGACATTCTATCTGTTGCATACGGTACAGAAGAGTAGTTCGAAGATAATTTGTCGAATTCATATCTAGTATTTATATCAAGCTGATATTGACGGGCGCTAACTAATATAAATGTGGATATTTTTGCCTGTCACCCTAATTAACTTCAATTACTATTATTTTGTGCTCTCTGCGCTTGGAGCAAAACAAAACTAAAACACCAAATTATCGATAAGTATATTAGTACTCAATGCGATGATTGCAACAATCGATATATGTCCCCGCGAAATACAATGTCAGGTTACCTGAATTTTAAGGCAGTTAAATATTATGTTTTTAATCAACATCAAGCTATGTTTTATTTAAATTTGCTTTTAGTTATTCATTATCATATAAATCCATTACCGTGATCAACTCACAGTGCAAAAGATAAAGCGCCATCTATTGGATGTTGTACTGTAGGAGTAAAAGTGATTCAGTTAGTACAATTCGTACATATGGCAACGCCATGCTGTGGCAGTTATTTTTAAAAAAATACTCAATAGCGCCAATTCGTGATATAATTTATTAAATAAGTAAATCAATGTGATTCAAATAACAATAAATAGTACAACGTTTACAAACCTAACAAATAACAGAAGCTCTTATACATTTTAGCACGGCGGCCCTTTAAACAGCCATACAAATCGTTTATCTTCAAGCAATCAATTTTACTAATCGTTTTTCGCTGCCCGATTCTCACACCTGGCTGCAGCGGCGTCATCGTAGGCTTCTCGCCCTTCTTTTTACTGAAATAATACTCTCCATAGTGCATTACCGAATTGTAGTCGTAGTCGAAAGCGTATTTGCCCCGCTTGCGCGAGACAAGTTTGAAGTTCTTCTTGAATCGCGGCACAATGTTGTCCCAGTGAATCTTGACGAAATTGTCGCGATCGGCACGAGACTGTTCATGATAGATGCCAATGGCGTGCATCAGCTCATGCATGATGCGACCCTCGCTGCTGAAGCAGTGGGCGCTCGTCTCATCGGGCCGCTGCAGGGCAACCACCTGCTCCCCGCCCCGCTTACCAACGTACGACCAACAGCCCTGCGGCCCATCCTCGGGCGGCTCAATAAGCAGATAATCCTCCACCTCGCCATCGTATGGCGTAAACCGGATGCACGTGAGCGAATTGAAGGTCTTGAGAGCATTCACTATCAAATTACGCTCTCTATTGTCATACCGCGGACTTATCTCAAAAGGTATCGTGCCATTGGGCCACAAGCGCTTGGGATGCCGCATAGGATTCACGCCCAGACGCAGCGTGATGTACGTGTACGGATCTACGGCAATGTCACCCTGAAATAGACGCGGCATTGTCTCCGGATCATCAATGCCCAGATCCTCATTTCCAATATCCGGACCGTATGGATCAAAATCATCTGAAGGAGAGGGAGAGTTTGGTTCAGTAAGTGAAGCAGCTGGAATTCTTACGCTGGACGCACCTGGCGACACGCTGGAGAACTCATGCTCAAATAAATCCACACCAGCTGTATAATGTTGGAGAAGCTGCTTCTGGTTAACGCTTTCTCTGCTCGGCGTCACAGTCGCCGCTGCCGAGGCGGGCGAGAGCTCCAGCAGCCCCAGCAGCAGCAGCAGTAGCAGAGGCCGTAGCAGCAGCCCAACTAAATCTTCACACATTATAAATAAGCTTTGATATCCACTTTGTTATAAATATTTGCTTTTGTTTTTGTTTGTCTTCGCCATTCGAGTGGCCCACGCTCCAAGCCGAACCGAACCGTTCCACAGAAAGACGCCAACTAAACTGGCCAACGGCTATCCGAGACATTGAGCCACCCAACTTGTATTTAATTTATGCAAAATGTGCGAAAATAAAAACTAAATAATGTTGAGCATCCGGCGCCGGCGTCGTCGTCGGCGTCGCTGTCGTCGTCCACATCCAAAAATCTATCAGCTGATATATGAGCGCCTCCAATGCGGATTGCAGGTGGCTCAGCGGCTCAACTGTCCGATCGACTGGGCGACTCTTGTAATTTAATGCCGCAATGGGAAAGAGGTGCTGATGGGCAAGTGAATGGCCTACGTTTTCATTATACTCTACAAATTGTTGCCGTTGCACTTATGTGACTGGTTTCGTCTATCTATCTGAACACTATCTAGAAAGATGTTGCTGCAATGCAAATTGCAGAGAATCAATGATGCGAGCTGAAGAAATAAACTTTCTTTTATGGGTATAAGTATTAGCTGAGTGTGTTTGTCTATGTGACAGGCAGGGATTGAGCTTGGAGAATGTGAATTACTGAGCTGCCAATATATATTTTTCCTCCATTATGATACTCGTAGTTTTTTAGAGTGTATTCTGCTGGTGAAGCATCAGTTTTTCTTTAAATTTTAATAATAATAATAATTTAAGCAAGTGATTTAGTTATTCTTATGAGCGTAATTTGTTGTAAAATTTTTATAAATTGTGTGACATTTATTAATTTAATAATAAAAAAATAAATAAATAAAAATAAATATATTACTTAAAAAATATGATCTGAAAAATCGAAAGCTTAGCTTAAAATTTAAAAATTAAAATAAATTATTTTCTATTATTCTCAATATATTTGTAATCATATTATGGAAAGATAAGTTAGAGAATTTTTCAAAATTATGTTTTTTTATCTATTTATTTTTTATTTTGTCGCGTTGCCCACGCCTTTTTTTTTGTCTATTTATATAGTATATTAATTCAGAGTATCTTTTTATAAAGAATAAAAAAAATGCATTTATAAAAGAGAAATTTTCTATTTATTTTATGGTTTACATATATTTTATTAATTAAAATATTGTGCATATGTACATAAGATGGAATCAAATTTTTATATTTAATTATTTATTAATTTCAAAAGTCTTTATATTTATTACACAAGCAAAATCATAAATTAGCTTTAAAGTTGATGCGAGGACAGCTCTAAATCTTAGCTTTCTATTTGTTAGTGTATTATATTAGTCTTCCATGATTTATGACAACTTACATGGCTGTTGTTGTTGTTAGTTGTCGCTGGTCAGGTTTACGTCTTAATGTTATAAATAAACAAATTTCGCAAAATTGATTTCGACGTCCGGAGGCCCGGCACGCTGCATTTCGTAAACGTTTTCAGTTGTTGTATTAGTTGTCTGTTTGCTATCCAAAAGTTGTTGTTGTTTACTGTCGTTGTTGTTGTTGCTGTTGTTATCGTTGTTGTCGGTTTTAGCTTATGTGATGGCAAAGAGCAACATTTGGGCCAACACTTAAACTTAGCTGGCCCGGGTTCAGTTCATTTCAGTTGCAGATCAAAAGATACTATGTGAATTAGATATATGTATGTATATGTATCTATATACAAACATAAATACATATATACTCTATGTACGTGTGTCTTATAGGTTGTCTTGGACTAATCTGTATGTTTGTGTCTATCTACATCTTGAGGCTTTAATTGTTTTCATAGCAGCACTTGGCAATGCGTTTTAATCGCCCAGCATTAATTAGGACTTGCAACTTAATTAGCAAGACAACAATAAGAACAGCAACAGCAGCAACAACAACAACAACTTAATCATGATAATTTGGAAATTTAAATTCATTTATGATATGTGAGAGTCTTGCGTCTGGGAAGGTGTGAGCTTTGATTTTGTGAATGAATAAATCATTTTACATTTCAATTAGTTGCAAATGTCCAATTACGTAAAATTGTCATAGATATCGATGGATCTAACTAAGTTCAAGTAGCTAATTGATTGTCTAACTATGCATTGCATCATGATACCCTGCAATTGGCAATAATCATGGGGAGTATACTGGATGTAAAGCTTTGTCAATTTTTTTTAATAAATTTTTTTTTGAAGTATTCGATGAAATTTATTTTGTATGTATTATAATTAAAGACTCTCTGATACAGTGCAGGGTATTCTGAGCTCCATCATTTCAAACTGGGATAGAATTCGTTTCTTGGTTCATTCATCTTTTAGGCATAACTTGTGTATATTAAATGTCTCTATTACAGGGAATCTGTTTGATTAACCCTCTAAAGTGCAGAGTCTCTTCTATTTGCTCAACTTTGATGTAGATGTAGCTTATGCTCTACTGGAAGAGTTCTATTATCTGTGTTTACATACCCGAGAGGTCTAATTAATTACTTAATTAGCAGATGTAATTAGTCAGAATATTTTGTATTTGAATCCGAGCATAACACAAATAAAGACCTATTTCTATAAAGAGTTTATTTTATTCATGACTATGAAATTGTAGAGTATTTGCAGGGTATTCCATACTCGATCATAGTCAGCAATTTTTCACATCAACTCATAATCAAAATATTTTTAATTTTCTTCTATTTGACTATTTTTATATATATATTTCAATTTTTTCAAATTTATTTTTCTTCTATACACATTAAAGTTGCTTGCAGGGTATATTAAAGTCGCTTTTAGCCAACTCGCAGTCTTTTATACTTTCCTTCGTCTCTGCATATATATTTCCCATAAAAACTAGAATTTCTTATGTGCCACAGACTTTCTAACAGCTTTATCGCCCATATCTATTCGTAAACAAAGCAATTCGCGCAACTTGTTCGGTATCAGTTTTTGTGACCTCTTGACCTGTAGTTAACCGCTGCTGACCTGGCAAACACTTCTAAAACTTTGAGTCAAATTTCAAGCGTGCTTCTTCTTCTTCTTCAATTCTGCGTTTATGCGTTCGCTTTGCTGCCCTCCTTCCTCCCTTCTCTTCCTTCTGCACGAAAGTGTTTACTGTTACTATTGCTTATAGTGTGGGCGGCAGCGAGGGGGCGGGCCATTGGCATTAAAACGCAAGACAAAACAAACGCAAGACTAATTCAAAGTTGTCACGTAATAAAACATCGAAAGCAAACGAACGAAAAAAAAAAAACAACAAAATATGCTGTAAGCGAGAAACAATCGCTTCAGAAATAATAAAAATCAAATAAATTTGCATTTTTATTTGGTTTGTTGTTATTGTTTTTGCTGTCTGTTTTTATCAAAGCAACAACAACAAATTGAACCATGTACAAAACGTTATTTGATTTGATTACGTAATGACGTCACACACAAAGCAACACCAAGTATTTCCCCTCTACTCGCACCCTTTTACCGCACTTCCCCCATCACACTCTAACTTAGTTGCCTTTGCTGCCTCGCTGTCTGGCTTTTGCGTTTTGCGTTTAGCCTTTTTTTTTTTGCTGCAACACAATGGGCATGATAAGCCAATAACTCACTTTGTAATGTATGTGTTAATGTGGTATATAACATATATATGCCTGTTCAGCATTCACAATTGAGTCAAGCAAACATCTTTGATTGTCTTGCCTCTTGTCACTCTTACAGTTAGGTATAAGCGAAACTCCCTTTGCTTTATGCATGCTAGGGTATTTCGAGCTTAACTGTTCTTTCTTCTTTTGCAGTTTTGCTTTGCATTTTTATTGTGTGTTTTGGCTTTGTTTCGCTTTGTCAAATTTGGCTTTGACACCCGAGTGCGATATCTCCAATTATAATGCTTCGAATGGAATTAATTGAATTGCATTAAAACGAATCATGATTTGTTGCTGAGCTGATAAGAATGAACCCCCCTCTTAGCTGTTTGCTTTAGCTGCATTAATCTGCATAATTCAAAGATAATATTTTGCATTTCAATCGTGTTTCCCTTTGATGTATTACCAGCTCAAATATGCTGCCCTTTTGTTTAGATGCGAAAAAAGATTGGATTTGGGCGGTGCGGGTGCGGTGGGTTTGGGTGGGGGATGCATTGTAAGGGATTTGGCGTATTAATTATAACGCCGGTTAAATGAAACTTTTATTCCTTTTACGCTTAATAAAGCGAAAGCGCAAAGTTGTTCATGTTATTATAGAGCATTCGATGCTCTGCATAAACCGTAAAAGAAGAGCAATACCAGAGGCATTGACATTGGCGGGGGGCCTGGATGGAGGGCGCTCACAACTTTTAATGCCGCTAATGTCGATTTTTAGTTAGAGAGCGCACAGGAAGCTTACGAAGAATTACGTGAGTGTGCTTGGTGCTTAAGCTGCATTCGCCCAAGACGGCTTAAACATACTTATAGATTTTAGCCAAAGAGAAAAAGTTCTAGGCCAACTTTGTCTATGACAGCGACCCACTCTACACACACACACACAGACGTATAAAACAATATTATTTTAGGCATTTTTTTCACGGGGCATCATCGCATTAATTGAATTAATATCTTTAATATTTCTTTTCCATTTGTTGGATACTTTACTAAATTGTTATTTCCTGTATTAAAATTTCATTATATTTTGTTTTCAGCTTAGTTCAGCTAAAAGTTGTATATTTTTAAGCAAACTTTAATTTTTATGCATGAAGCATACATAAAGATATATTTATTTACATACGTATGTGTAAATATGTCTCTCTAAATTCCATTGAGCATTTCGCATTTTCTTTGCCATTTCAAAGGGTTTTCTCATAAAGCATTCTGCAAACATTGAAAACTAACAACAATCTGTATCTCAAGTTTAACTAAAATTAAAAATATATATCTATATGTATGCATGAATGCTTATATGTTATTTGCGGCAAGTACTGTAAATATAAAACTTTTGGTAGCTCAAAACTTTATACAATCTGCACGTGTAACTTTTTGCCAAGAGATGATTTCGTGTAAAACGAAATATTTTAGAAATTAATTGCTGAAACTTTGGAACTATGACAAGTATATTGAAACAAATATTGAAATTGTTAATGTTTCACATATTTTCAATTTGAAATGTAATCAAAATATTTTACTTTGATATTGAAATATATTTTGAGCGTTTTGAAGTATGAGAGTACAGAAAGGTATGTGAACAAATACCCTAAAGGAATATGAATTATTAATGGACTTTATTCGTATATACTTTATAAAAAAATGTCTTTGAAAAAATAAAGATAATAATAATAAAAATTATAATAATAATATGTAAATATAAAAAAATTAAAAAAATAAAAATAATAATAATAATAATAATAATAATAATAATAATAATAATAATAAATTTATTTTCTTGAAATAGCGAAGTTTTGATTTTGTTTTATATTTCTTTTTTTTTTTTTTTATAAATAAACATCAATATATTATTAGAGATATACCATTATATGAAACACATTCATATTATATTTTTTACTACATCTACTTATATTTGTTTATATATTTTAGGCATTCGACATACCTAAAGAGTCGGTATTTATCCAATGTACTCACATTACATAGGTCAAGTCATATTTGCTTTATCACGCACATCATTCATTTAACGTGTCACGCGCTCATCTCTTGTTCTGCTTCTTCACACAGCTTCGCAATATTTTGTGTCAAATTCAATTCATTTCGCATCTATGGAGTAGGGTTTACGATTTACGATTGCCAAATTTCACATGTATCAAATGTATACGTGTTTCTGTGTATATGTGTGTGTGTGTCTGTGTCTGTGTATATTTGCAGATACCTATACATATGCGCATTTTTATAGTTGGCTGACATTTGATGCCACTTGAAAGAAGTCCCAATGCTCCCGCGTGCTCCCCCTCCGCCATTGCCTGCTTTCGCACTATCTTGTTGGTATTGAAAATATTATCAACATTGCCACGTGCACACTTTTGTCCCCCTGGAATAAACAAACAAAAAAAAGTGAAGAAGCAGCAAAAAAGTAATAATAATAAAAAAGCAAAAGCAATCGCTTACGTAGGCGTTCTGTGAAGTATGTAAATCGATTTAACACCAACTGCGTATAAATGATGCATGCGCTATATGCATATATATATAAATATGTATAGATATATAGGTGTATATGTATAAATATATATATGGAAAATATCTTTGATAACGGTATTAAAATTCCAGCATTTGCATTATAAAGATTTTGCAGCGTTTACAACTATGGGTTAGACGTGTGTGGATGGATGTGTATGTGTGTGTGGGTGTATATGTGTGCGTGGGTGTGTAGGCGCTAAATATATAAATAAGTGCTATAGTGAATGCCATTAATAGCGCAATTCCCTTGGCAGTTTCAATCTACATAATGTGTATTATTTTGCTGAAGAAAGATGTTTGTTTTTCTTTATTTTATAGAATATATTTTATATTTTTAGAACTGATACGAGATAAAAACCTACAAAATTAATATAAGAATTAGACATTTTATATTCATTAAATTTATAAAAAAAAAATTGCTATTCATTAATACTATATAATATTTCAATTAGTAATATATAACGACATGAATAACACGTGCAGTTGATATAAATATATTTATGAATTATATATTATTTTGTTTATTATTATTATTTATTTATTTATATCTACTATTATTATTATTTTTTAGTTCTTAAAGAGGCTCCTAATATTTCTTTGCATTACTCGAGGAACAACATAATCAAATGAATGAAAGAATAATCTGAATGAATACTCTGCGAGCTCTGCTAAAAATTTGCGTTTTCGCTAAATATAATTTTAAAACAGAAATCTTTCTGCATCTGATTATAGTTAAAACTTTGCTATTTAATCAAAAATACCAATAATTTTACCAATTTTCATGTTTACCTTTTTCATCAAGTTTAGTCCGTAATTACTCCGTGTATTACCCCTTCTATCTATGCTCAGCCATGTCTCTCAGCAGACAACAAAAAATGAAATCATTTGCTGTTCATTTAAGCGAGCTTTTAGTGTTTCTATTTCTGCTATATATAAACATTTACCTTTTCCTAGCTTGGCCGTGATTCAACGCTGTCATATCAATGGTCGGCATACTTTTAGCATTTACTGTGTTACCTAGTGTGTCTGTGTGTGTGAAGGCGAGAAGGCGCGCAGCACGCAACGCTCATTTAGATGCATGCCCCGCGATAAGGTGAAATGCCTGGCATTGCCTACTTTTAGGCAAATTAGTTGAGATTTTATAAAGAGCGTTTAGCAAAATCACAAAACTGACTGCCAAAGACGGAAATTAAAAGCAACTAAATGTTGGCGCTATATCTGGCTAATAAATCAAACCGCCCAAAGCAGTTCCTCCAAGTCTGGCCAGTCGAGCTGCTTTCCGCGTTGGCTATAAATTCAATTTGTTGGCGAGTCAACTGTGTTGCCCCGCGCCTCGCACGTCTCAGTTCTAACTCCTTGGCTGGCCCCGGGGAGGGGTCACACGTTCCAGTGCACAAACCTGCCCTCATTTGTCTTTTCGTGTCGTTCGCTCGTTCTCTGCCCACCTCTGTCTCTGTCTGTTGTGTTGTGTTTTATCACATTTTATCAATTGTCCGATTGTATCCGCTGCTCAATCAGTTCACTTCAGGCAGTGAGACAGTGAGACAGTCGCTTAGACCTGACATTTGTCTGCAGCACCGCAAAATTAATGAAAATTTTAGAATTTGCCAATCTATAATTACATCGCACGGCCACGGGAGATGGTGGCTGGCTGTGGTTTGCCGCCTCATCTGTTGGCATCTTCTGAGCCGGCCAAATGGCATTCTGGCTAAAATCAAATGAGTTGGCACCCGGCCGCGTCTTCGCGTCCCCTGGGAGACATGAATTTGAGTTATGAGTGAGGCGGCACTTTTACGGCCAACCGTAAATTTTTGACGTAGCTGACGGGCGTCTCGGGGCGTCTGGGGGTGGCACAGAGGTGTTGCTGTTGTATATAGTAGGGTGACTTAATATTCACACCTTTTGTTTGGGCTCAGGTCGAGTTATTTATGTGCACGCATTACGCTTGATAGTGCTGGGCACACACATACACACAGAGGGAGGGAGGTGGTGGGGGGGGGGAGTGGCTGGTCGTCAGCTGAATTGTTGGCGCCTTCTGCCCGGCTGATTGCTGATGGGTCATGCTTTATTATTTACACAGTTGTTTTCGGGGTCTTCGCCAACGCGCAGCTCTTATTGTAATTGAAAGGTATAAATAACATTAGGCAAACAGCAAATAAATTTATGTTGTGTGCGTGTGTGTGTCTGTGTGTGTGTGTGACCTTTTGTACTGTCTGGTCTGAGCACCCTTTAGGGCTGGTTGCGTGCCAGCGGGCTAATCTCGCTCGACCATCAAGAGCTGGTTTGCTCTCATCATATTTTATCAATTTATTGGCACTTTTGCGGCTGACCGGAGCTGTACATCAAATTGTTATTTATTATTTGCACTACACATTGATTACACTATTACATATTGCTAATAACATCAGCTATGTGTGTGTGTGTGTGTGTGTGCCTCGCTCGAGGGGGTCTCTCTTATTGAATTTACTGGCACAGCTTTATTTTACCAATTTTTCATCATATTTATGAACTCTTGACGCTTAGCCGGGCCTTCGAGGCATTTGCCAAATAATAAATATTACTTTTTGTGGTTGCCTCTCTCTCTCACACACTCTCTATCTCTCTATCTCTCTCTCTCTCTCTGTCTCTCTTTCTCTTCTATTTTGCATATAAATTTGCTTACTTTTGTACATATTTATTTATTGCATTTTTTTTGCTTTTGTAATTGTATTTGAATCGTAAATAGATACAACACTTGTCTTGTATGTGTGTGTGTGCACTTCTTTGTCATTAAATTATTGTTTTTTGTTGAGTCTAGACATTCGTGCAAATAGAATAAATATGTTTAAGATTGACAAATGGCCTGCCAGGCGTAGAAGTTTCTAAATAAAGCTCCATAAATTCACAAAATTTACATTTATCTAGCGCATGTTAGGCATGAAATATTTTGTGGTTATATTTTCCGTTTTTAATTGTTTCATACAAAATTAAGGATATTAAAAATTTGGTAAATTATATATACTTAATCATGGTCTATAAGCCAATATATATGGCTTATACGTATACTCCATAAATAGTTGAATTCAATTTGTTCTATGACAAATTCTCAAGATTTATTTTTATAGAGATTTATTTTTATATAATATTAGAGAATAATTTAGTTAAGAGAATTTTTATTATATAAATATTTATTTTATATATACATACTTTTTTTTTCTAATGCTAAAGACATGTATAAGGTGAGAGTGACTTAGGACGCAGTTAAATTCCTCTATATCTATCTCAATCGCTCTCAATATTATTACTTCTGTCTTCGCCTGTCTGTGCTATGTATGTTCTTCTCTCTCTCTATCGCTCTCCATCTTATTATTTCTATCTCCGTCTGTCTGCGCCATCTATGATCTTCTATCGCTCTCAATATCATTCTTCTGTTCTTCTTCATTCATTCTTCATTTCTGTCTTCGTCTGTCTGCGCTATCTATATTCTTCTCTCTCTCTATCGCTCTCAAACTCATTATTTCTGTCTTCGCTTGTGCCTTCGTTGTCTATGTCTGTCTCTGTCTTCCCCTCTCTCTCTTTTCATCGCTCTCTATCTCTCTCTCTCTCTCTCTCTTTTCATCGCTCTCTCTCTCTCTCTCTCTCTCTCTCTCTCTCTCTCTCACTCTCTCTCTCTCTTTATCTTTCTCTGTGTATTTAACTCACTCTCTATGATTCTATCGCTATCATTCTCTCTTTCTCTCTCACTGTCTTCTCTCAATTTTATATTAACTAATTCATGCACTAATTTTACCAATTCAACATTAATATTTTTTTTATTCCAGTGATTTAATATATTTATTTCCAATTTCCGCTTATTCCACTCGATAGATTCAACTTGATTAAAGTTTCTCGTTTCGGTTGCTTTGAATTATTTGGAAATTTTCTATTTGTGGTTTTGGCGCATTCAATGCTTTGACTTTGAACTATTTTAGCAGCGACACGCGCATTTAGCCAGGCAAAAGAGACATGTGGGATTCCATACTGATGAAGCACAGACCAGATATAAAATATGTATCAGACAGTTCTCGTCAATTGCATTTTGTTGTGGCTGCGTGTTGAATGCGTGCGGTTGCGTGCTGTCAGCTTTTGTGAGTGTTGACCAGACGAGGCCACGCCACGCTACGCCAGCGTAGACCCTGATCAGGCCAAACGAGACCGAGAGAGCAGACCAGAGCAGACCAGAGCAGAGTTCAGTTGCGGAGGCGAGTCCCACACAAGAGTCCACTAAACGGCTATTAGCTACCAACTAAAAGCTCGCGCGCTGGCGAAGCTCATGCAAAATGCATGACCCAATGACCAGACGCTGCTGGAAGACAAGCGTCTCTGTGGAGCTGGCCAAGTGCTTGTGTTTGTATTTGTGGCTAATCAAAGCGGGCAAGAGGCTGCCTGGTCGATCTGGGTGGCTGAATGGCTCCTTTGGATAGCTTTCTGGCTGCTTAGTTTATGCGTCATTTAAATTAATCACGAAATGTGTTCAAAACTTTGCCCATATTGTGTGAAATGTGTGTGCGTGTGTGTGCGTGTGTGTTCAGTGTGTGTTAATTAATTGACGCACACACATATTTGATTGTGGGCCAAGATTTATAAACAACACATTAGCGGTCTGTGTCGCTTCACTGACCGCATTTCCAAATGCTTTTCAATATACGTGTGTGCGTGTGCGTGTGTGTGTGTATGTGTGCGAGTGTATCTGTGTGTCCACATGTCCAGACTTGGCTCTTTACGCTCTAATTTCGTCCAAATGTGCTGCGTTGGCTCGTGCCCAAACAAAAGGCCAAACAAACCTCGTCACGGAAGTGGACAAGCGCGACACACACACTCACACACAATCTCACACACACACTCACACACACACATACACATTCAATTCACAATCAGACTGAGTACAGGAAGTGTTGGCATACAGCGTAGAGTGGGGGCAATTGCCCGCTTGCCACAATTTGACGGCGAAAGTAGCAAAACGAGTAAACTACATTGCTCATGCCCGTTGATGAGGTGCCAATAGCTATAGACTACATCCTGCATGCTCCTGGACTGTGGGACTAATTGAAATTTGTTGAGATATTTATCAATAGAAATAGAAGAGACATAGAGGGGGGTTTGACAGAGAGATTCATTATGTATAACATTATATTCCACTATATTATATAATATATTTCAGTCCCATCATTATTGTAGCTCGTTCTGATCCCAAGTGCTTTAGTGCCACCTGCGTCTTCTACACCTCTTTTCACGTGTTAAACTCGTAATCAAATAGTTCTTCTACTTCTTCATTACAACTAACATCTCCCTAGCATTAGGTATTTGAATTCCTCATTGCATGCTCCATTCAATCCATGAGGAGCTGCACCCCAGTTTCACTGCTCCTAGTGCAGTGTCAGCACCTGCCCTCCGCCCACAATTGTGCTGCTGTGCCAGGGAATAGCGCGTGTTGTTTAACGCAACTAAAACTTTTATAAACACATTAAAAATGCAAAAGTTCCTCAAGAAATTAATTGCTAACGTTGAGTTTAATTCACGCTTAAATAGTTGGATTAATTTAAAGCGAGTGCAAGTGTTGGAGTTTAAGACTTGATATAGTCAGAGAATTGTTAATGTTTTTTAAAAATATATAAGTATATACAAATTTTAAATAAAAAACTATTTTTAATACATGTTTTATGTATAGATTAATATAGATTTGTCTATGATTTGTCTTACTAGCAGCAGAAAGCTAACTCTGCACTGAAGCTCTCTCTGATTGGATTGCTATATATTTTATTATTATATTCGATTGAGATATTTTGTGTCAAACTGTTGACAGTAAGCTAGAGTTGGAACAGATCTTTGACGAATACAAAAACGAAACTCTTATAAATATAAATAATAATTATAGTAAACTAAAATTCATTTATTAAACGTAATTATCGCGCTGTTAGAAGTCTTTCATTATTTGAGATCTAGTCTCTACGTATACTTAAAGAATTTGTTAATGTTAAGTGCATTTAATATCTGTTAAGTTAACAGCAGCAAGCTATGTTAACAATATTATGTAAAAAGTTTACTAATGCCCAACAATCAACATTTTCTTTTAAAACATTACTCATTTGCCCATTGTATTCAACTATGGATTGCTCAAAACGCGATATGTCCGCAACGCTGTACAAATATCGCTGCCATGGCAGCCATCACTCCGCGCCGCCCACATCCGCCAGGCACTTGTACAGTATTATTTACTGCAGCAGCTGCAGCAGCGGTAGCAGCAGAAGCTTCTCTTTCGACTGTGCGGCATGCCTTGGCTGGCTAGTTGGTTGGCTATGCTGCATGTGTGTGTGTGTGTGTGTGTGTGTATGTGTGACTGTGCCATTTGCATTGACTGTGTTGGCAATGGTAATTCTGTAAAATGCGTTCCTCCTGCATAATGAGTTACGCAAAAACTACTCCTAGGGCATCTATTTGGACTGCCTTTGTGCGCTGTGGGTGTGGCTATGGGTGTCGCATCTGCCTGGGCATGATGTGCGCTATACGATTTGCATTGATTACACACACACACACACACACGCATACATACACTCGTGCACCCACTCGTACTATCGCATACGCACTGGAGCACACGATACTTATACATATATACATACGTATGTTAATGCGAACCAAAAATGTGCCGTTGGTTATCTTTTGTTAGCCATTGCGCGGCTCTAATTGAAATCTTTGCTGCACCTGTGCTTAATTATGCAGCTCTTGCTGCTTTTGTTTAACGAGTTTCAGGCCTCATTAGTTCAGGTAGCGTGGCGTGCAGCGGTTAATTATTCGACTATCAACAGGCGTATTAATCGAGTTGTAAAGCTTATCAGATTGCATTTGTATACGGTTCGTTTATTGAATGCAATAAGTGTGCTTATGCAGATCAGATATGCTTTTGAATCCTTTGGGAATTTCTATTATATCCGAAGCGCATAAATTGCTGAAAGCAATTGAGACTTTAAATAATATGAAATATATGCTTAAAACCAAATGGCTAAGATATAGCTAATATGGCTAAAGATTACAATATGTTTCCGTATATCAAAAAGTTACATGCAGGCTTCGAATGCTTAATCTTTTAACTTCCCCAGCCGTGAGTTTATAAGAGTGTCAACACTAGCACAGAGCTTCTATTTATGTTTGGTCAGAGATATAGTGAATGAGCAATTGCTCATTTATTGCTCGAAACTATACTCTCAGCCTAACATACTCCAACCAGAACGATGCAAAAGACTCCAGAGAATTGAGCTATTACTCAATTTCGCATTATTTGAATGTATTAGTAAGAAGTAATTATAAGCAAGTGTGGCATTTTTTTTTATCCATTATAAGAGCATGAATATCTTGCTTGTTCTCCCAGTGCTTGCTTATTATGCTCTCATTGCAGCTGCTGAACTCATGAAGAATAAAGTCGTAATTAAATTAAAAACAAGAGCGAGCATTTGTATTTTTGTTAGTGTTTCCGTGAACGAAGAACCCATAATTTTTCAATTAAAATATTTATAAAATTTCAATATCAATTACAATTTTATTTTTATAATCCTTCACCACGACTAAAGATAAAAAAATAAATTAAAATAATAATAAGAATTACAAAAGAAATAAAAAAATAATAATTTGAAGTAAAAAGTACAAAAATAAAATATAATACAAAATATTAAATAATTAAATTAAATAGTAATAAAAAAAGAAAGAAATTAAAAAAATAATAATAATTTAAAATAAAATATAAATAAATAAAACCTACAAAAATAAAATAAAATAAAATAATAAATACAAAAAAATAAAAATAAACAAAATAAATCAAAATAATTTAAAATAAATAAATAAAAACTACAAAAATAAAATAAAATAAAATAATAAATATATATATAAAATAAATAAATAAATAAATAAATAAATAAATAGAAATCTATTACTTATGCTATTCAGCAAAACTCTATTAAATGCTTCACTTATATTCTATTCTAATTCTATTATTTCTATTATTCTTTTGTATTCTTGAATATTTAATTTGATGAGAAACACTCTGTATTATATAAGTATTGTGCTAATTTGATAATCCAAGCCTTCACACACAGTTTATCTAAGATTAAGGCTATATTAATTTACTGTCTTTTGCATGCATATGCCGCACACGTTTTTATCACCTGCTGGCGGTGGCAACGATAATAACCAGCTATTAGTTGCTTTATAGTTGCAAAATTGCTGTTAATATGCGTCCGTTCAGCTGTCCGGCAATCTAACTACAACTAGGAAGGCCGGTGTAACAGCTGTCATTTATGGTGTAATTATGGTTTTTATTACATCAAGCCAGGCACTCTCTATGCACCCATACATGCAGCACATACTGGCGCCCACCTACACACCTACACACACACACATACACATACATGTGCACATATATATATTAAGAGACCAACACATGTGCGTTCAGCTGTCGTTGTCAGCAGCGGACCATAAAGTCGATTGATATTGGCATGACCGCTTGCTAGGATTCGAGTACTCGGAATACACGAGTAGTCTTCCAGCTATACATATACATGTGCACGTGTGTGTGTGCGTGTGCAGCTTCGAGTGCTGCATTTTGCTGGTGCTCTTTCTGCGTTTGGTTTTTGGTCGTTCATCTGCTTTATTGGCCACTTGCTTTAAATTGTAAATCCTTCAGTCAGAAGCCAAGTCAAAAGTCATATGACAGCAGTTTCCACTGACTGCTACTGCCTCCATCTCGATCCCCATCTCCATCTCCATCTCCATCTCCGTCTCTATCCCTATCTCCATCTCTATCGCTCGTTATTGCAGTGTGTCTGCTCTTACACCCACTGCTGGCATTTGTTTGCCATCTCTTTCTGCTTTGGCTGGCAGTGTCGTAATTGATTCGTGTTAACTCTTGACTGGCAATAGACGGAGCATGCCAAGCAAATGTGGCTCGCAGTTATCCTGCGACTGCCTTTCTCTCTTTGAATGTGTGTAAGTGTGTCTGTGTGTGTGTGTGTGTGTGAGTGCTGGGCTATGTCCTGGACTGCCTTTGTGCGGGACACATTTGCTGTCATAGATCATGCACTTGGTTAAATCAAAAATTCTTGCTGTCAACTTGCGTTTTAACACACGAATGAGTGCAGTCAATGCTCCTGCCGACTGCCATCTCTTTCCCACTTGATCAACTTCCCTTACACACACACACACTCTCACAAAGGCATTGCCTGGTAAGAGCTTTAGCTGGTTTTTGAGTGAAATTTGAATTTCATTACGTGCAAACCTCGAAGTGTAGCTTAATTACATTAAATTGCTGTTAGCCAACCTCAAAACGTCAATAACGTATCCATGCATCCATGAATTTGTATGAACTGTCGCGCACTAACCCAGTTCAAGTCGAAATAAGTACAAGTGTTTTCGTATTGTTGCAGACGGACTGATGAATACCCTGCCTGAGATTGTTTTACTTGATCAGACATTGTTTTTCTCTTAGTATGTAGACTTGTATTATTTTAAATATATTTATTTTATTATTTTTTTTTACAATTTTATTTACCTTTTCTTTTGCTGTTTTTTTCTTTTCTTTTTTTTTTTTTAATTATTCTTATTTTATATATATATTTTTTTAATATTAAACTTTATGAACAATAAATATTTTTAATTTATTATTTTTTTTTAATACATTGACGGGGAAAAATACAAAAATAATGAAAAAACTGTGGAACGTTAGGATTTATTTATGTCTTTCAGGTATTTAATTTTCTTATATATAAATAAATTTCTATATGAATTGTCTGGGATAAACATATATGTTGTTTATCATATATCAAGCCCAAGAAAACTGTCAGCTTTTTAATGAGTTACTAAATAAAGAAATGATGTGGTACGGTAAGGAAAGGTAAGATAATCTAGATCACTCAAAAACATCACAGATTGCAGTGCCCTCTTCTACCTGTTACACATATTGTATTATCACCCTATATATACCCTTATACATGACAATGTGCTCTAGGGTATACACAAAGAAAACTGAGAATAATATATGCACGTTCTCTTTATTTCTCTCACTCTCCCACTCTCTCTATCTATCTCTCTCTCCCTCTCTCCCTACCTTGCACATCTCATAATTTAAGTTCAAAATGTTTTGTAGCTTGAGTTATCCTGTTGGTGTGTTTGTATGAGTGTGTGTGTGTTTGTTTGGAGAACACACTCTTCTTCCTCTCACTTTTTTTTTTTTGGCAGCGTTTCGGCTTACCTCAGTGGCAGGCAACAGAATATGGTAACTAACGATGATTGAACGCTTTTCGGTTGCCGGTTTTGCGCGCAGATATAAAAAAATGCCTGCTGCATCCATGTAGCAGCGGTTCATGCCACAAATAGTTGATGCCGCATGTATGTATGTAGATCTCATACTTGTACATGTTAACAAAGCGACCCTTGAAGACTCGACATATCCACACACACACACACTCGCACACATACAGTTGCAGTTGTGTAAAGTTTTGCATGCATTTGGCGCATTTAACGGCTTAACGTCATAAGCTTTGGCGCAACACACGCGATGACAGATGAATTTCATATGTATGTATGTATGTGTGTGTGTGTGTGTGTGTGAGTGAGTGTCTCTCTGTGTGAGTGTAAGAGAGTGTTGTGTCTACGTATGTGTTAAGCTTTTATGCTCTGCGGTGTGTTTTTTGATGCTTGACAATCCGCTACAGTTGCTGCTGCTGCTGCTGCTGCTGCTGCCAGCTTCTTCCATCTGCTGGCAAACATTTTCCAAGTATTATTGCCATTCATGAGGAAGACAGGCCGGCAAGAGTGCAAAGGGGGCGTGGCATTGTGGCTAGAGTTTTTCAGTGCATCTGCATCGATGCGTGGCCTGACATCCATCAATATGATTAAACCGGCTTCAAATTGAAGTGTTCACTACAGAAATAAATCCAAACTGTGTCTATAATTATCTAAAATTGAAAATATTTGCCGGATACACTTTGCACCTATTGATTTAGACCGCAATTTAATGGTACAACATTTTGGGCAAATCCAAATATCGACATGTTTATCTCTATATAACTGCGCCTGGCTTTTTCTCGGATCTAAAACATTTTGTGTGCTTAAATAATTTATTTGACTTAAATATATAAAAATGCGCCAGGCACAAATATGCGAGAATGTACCCACACATGTGTGTGCATATATACATATACATGCGTATTTCGTGCTTTATTTATATATTTCTTTTATCAACATATTTTGTGCCATGTGAAACATTTTAACGGGCATTTGCTCTCGGACTGTAACTGTGTGGGAGATTTGCTTTTTTTCGGTACGTTTTTGCTTTTGGTTTTGGGCCGCATATTAACTCCCCGCCAACATGCTGCTGCTGCTGCTGCTGTGTGATGATTTAGCGTGCGCAATCAAAGTGATGTGTATAACAAATTTACCGTTATTTATGCATACAAAAATTGCACGGCAATTAACTTTCGTTTGGCAGGGTTGGTGCGCTTGTTCGTCAGGGCTCTCTTGCAGAACATATTGATAAAAAGTATATATATATATACTAAAAAAAAAAAATAAAAATGTACATCAATAAATGCAGTTGACAGATCGAAGTGCAGATACCATGTGAATTGCTTTTGAATAATCAGAAAAGAAATTTAATAAATAAATAAATGAATAATGAATACACGGAAAAGAAAAATGATTAGAAACATAATGTCAAATTCATCTGACTTAATTAAATATTTTATTTAATATATTTATTATCGACATATAATTCCAAAGGAGCAAGAACAACTAAAGCCTTGAGGGCTGTTGCGTAAGCAATTAAACTAAATTGAGTAATTAAATAAATGAAATGTTTTCGAAACTTAAAATCAGCTTAGCAATTAATTAAACTTTGCGTGTCTCAAGTTTGGCAGAGGCATTTGCTAGTGCTGCCTGGGGATGGTTCTAATTGTCGCCCTTTGGTCGTTACATAGCTTATTACACCCTTTGTGAGTGCTGCGCTCAATGGATATAAATTGTGCAATGTCCGGCGTTTAAAAATGCCATGTTGCATATTGACGGTCTCACCCTCACCCTCGAGCAGTAGCTTTTGCATGTTGAACAAATATCGACAGCGGCAGCAGCAGCTGCTGTTGTTCGCCGAGCCCTACTCACTGACTGACCCCGCCCCCACTGCCCTGGCTCTGCTCTAACTGTCCCGCACTTCTTTTAGCTCATACATATTATTGGTTTAGTCACATTTGCATGTATAACTGCGATTTACACTGCGCGCAAAAAAAAAAAGAGAAGAAAATATGAAGAAGAGTTGTACACTAATCGGAGCGAAGCGAATTTAGCTGTGGGGATTGGGTCACATGGGTGTAGATCATAATTGCGTGTCGCGACTGTTTGTTCATCTGATTTTTTAGTAAAATATGAACAGTTAACAGGCGACAATAAAACGACTCAATTAGTGCTTCTGCTCAGCGATAAATCATTGAGTGCACAAAGAAAAAACTTAAATAAAGTGAGAGGGAGACAGAGTGAACGAAATGATTTGAGACTTTTTAATTGATGTCGACCAATTACAAGCGAGTAAGAAAAAGGTATTTCTCCGAATCATTTTCTTTGCCCACTTGTTTGTTTGTTTGTTTGCGTTTTCATTTCCTTTGGCCCCAATCAATTTGGCATTAACGTATTTTGACCAGCTTTGCCTTGTGGCTCGCCATTCACTAATTGCTAAAACAATACACAACACTTATAATTTCCATTTTATCTCTTTCTGTTTACTCCCTTTCTATCCCTCTCTCTCTCTCTCTCTCTCTCTCTCTCTCTCTATTCTGTGGCCATTGCCAATTTGGAATTTGGTTCATTTCGTTTGCCAAAGTGTTCAATTAAAAGTGAAGCACTAAGCCAGATTGAGCTGATTTGTTTACATAACGTGTTGCAGGCGGTCCAAGTTTGAAAGCGATCAACATGAGCTCTCTGCTGCTGGCTGGTGGCTGCTGGCTGCTGGCTGATTGTTACCTGTGCTGCTTGAGGTATCCTCGATGCCAGGCGAAATACCAGCACGAGCCGGGCAGTCTACCAGTTTGGCTACACATGCTGGAAGCTCTGCATGTCATCAGCTAACGAAATTTGCAACCAGCAGCGTTGCCAGCAGCGCTGATCCCGTTCCTACAGTTTGATGATGATGAAATAGCGTGCACACAGAGATTACAGCAACTACAAGCCCATTGTGCACGTGTGGGTGGTTGGCTGGTTGGGTGTGTGGCATGCCAGAAAGGAATGTGCAACAGAAACCAAAAATATGCGATATAATTCCAAAGCACAATACCATGAAGTACATCATCAGTGCAGATTTATGGTTGACTGCTAGAATAGGTCAGCAGCCGCATTTATTGAAGAAGCAGCAAACGCCAAGCGCTTGCCACATGGTGACGCCGCACACAGGCATAGACACATGGAGTAACTGGAGCAGAGGCTACCGTTGCAACGGGGCGTTTGGAAAATTACATGCACATGCACACATGCCATGCCAAGCCATGCCAAGCCATGCCATGCCTTTGCTATATGCTAGAGCATCATAGCCATCATGTTGCATGGCAAGCCCACCTACATGCATACATACGTATATGCGGCACGCCCACGCGCACGAACGCGCGAGCCGCACGCTTTTCCGCCCCCACAACGCCCCAACGTCCCACGCTGCGGATGCGCGATGGCTTTGTTGCCTTTGGTTGCTTTCGGAGCACTAGAAAATATTGAAATCTCACTGACTGACGCCGCATCTCTAATGACGTGTGTTTGAAATGAAATATTCATATGTGCGGCTCGCATGGGTGGGTTAGGTGGTTCAGCCAGCACAAGCAGAAGCAAGAACAAGAACAAGGGCCTGCCTGCCAGGCCTCGCCCAGCTTTGGCTGGCAGCTCTTTAAAGTGTCACCAAGTTAAGGGCACGCAGCAAAATGCAAATCTCAAAACTCAAATCGCTGGGCATTAGGTTAATGGGCAGCCCAACTGGCGCTGCCGCTGGGCTCGGGCCCAAGTCTTGGGCTAGTCTAGGAGCAGTCGGGTCGCCAGCCCGCCAGGCTTTACATACTATTATCGTTAAACGTCATCAGCAATGTCTTAACTTAAATTTTCGTTGGCCAAATGCTGATTTGTAATTCAAAACCTGTTTGCCGATTCTGCCTGGACCCCGGAATGAAACATATGTTACGAATTATAAGGAATTAGATTCATAATAAAATAAAGCAGCCACCGTCAAGCTGTAATCAAAACAAAACATTTCGTTTGCCCCATTTCCACATTTCGACTGGCCCTCCGGACACGCCCACGCCCACGTCCCACTCACGCACGCACGCACACAACTGGGATCTCGGGACATCTGGGCCAGCCAGCAATCAGTGCACAATGTGTCCATGGTTTTTGCTAAATTCCAGCCAATTCAGAGCTGCCTCAGTAGCAACAGCAACTGTAATAGCAGCAGCCAAAGCCACAGCAGCATCCCATCAGGTGAAATTTGATTAGGGTCGTAAGGGCAATGATTGAGAAAACGTGATCAAATATGTTGCCATAAATGTTTAAATGTTGCTATAGTTTTTCTCCTCTACCTCCACTTCCCCCTGCCCCATTAGTCGTTGTCGTTGCCATTGTCCGAGTCACTGTGGACAGTGCATGTGAAAAGCAAAAACTTGGGTTTATTATGCTGATGACTTTTAGCTGTGATTATTATCGCTAGCCATTTAATGCTTGTCGTCGCTAGTTCGTTTAGTTTTTTAGGCTCTCACCTTAAATGTTGCTGAACTCTTTTATGTGGATGTGTGAAGTCTTCAAAAGTGCTGCATCGCATAAATTGCTGCTCTAAAAATATTAAGTGAAATTTTAAGTATTTTAAGCATTTTATCTTTCATAGCTAAGAAGTATAGAATAGGCATGTTAAATCACTGTTTTGATTAGGAGAGCGAAGAAATTTTCATGTTTAATAAATTTGAAATGCCTTTTGGTTTATTATATTTTTAATTCAAACTGTGTTTGCATTTTGCAGTCCTCTTATGTTCATATTTTTATTTTATTTATTATTTAGTAGGCTATGGCAGCTATGGCCTTCAGCTTGCGTCGAAGTTCATAATTATCTTTAACTATATGATTGGAATCGTAATTAAGGTTATCATGCGAATGCAATGCTTCTGGTTTCTTAACAGCTCTCTGAACTATATCTCGCTAATATCTGTTGAGCATTTCTCAATGTCTGCAAATAAATATCATGCAGTCAAACTCTGAGAAGAATCGATCAATCAATCAGAGAGCAATCGATTGCGTCGGTTTTTCAACGAGTTCGTTCGCAACGGTGAGAAACTTTTTTTCTTTCCTCTGCTATTTCTTCGTAGATTCCGTTGAGTTTTATGTATGTATTGGTTTGTATGCGAGAGTTGTCTTCGCTTAACATTCCATGACTTATCATAGCTCACTGACTGAACTTCATTGTGTGAGCGTCAATCGTATCGCTCTCCAATGATGTTCGTTCGCAAAACGCTCAGCCGAAAACTAAAACGAATAGAACCGAAGGTCTCTCGGTGCTAGACCTTTACTGCTTCCCTCTCTCGGTCGCTTTCTTCCCTTCGCTCTACCTCTATAGTCTGTTTCTTAATACTTTTCACTCTCTGTCTCTGCTCAGGCATGCACATTCAAATATACGAATATCATTATCATATCAGTTGTACAATATGTAAAGGTGACTCTTACAACCCCAGCGATAGTATATAGAATGCAATAAACCAATGCTAAGTCTTAGAAACTCAGCACTATGAACATTAGATTTAAAAGATGAATTTACGCATGGGTCTGGGAACAAATACTCTGACTCAGATGAATAAGATTCATTACTAATTTAAGATTCAGTACTGAATAAGATTTAATACAAGTGTATTATATCTTGCACTTTCTCTTTTGGACCCTGGAATATCAATTCATGTTCATATTCCAAACGTTATTTACATTGAGAAATACATTTAATTTCTCATAAATATGTATATTATGCAGCCATTATTTCTAGTTTGTCTTTTATGTCATAGTATAAATATTAAACGTCTGCAGCTCAAGGCATGCCAAGTTAATTGATATGAGAAATACTTATGGCTTAGCAAATTCACCTATCCAATTCAATTCGCAAATGTAAACATCAAGTGGTCATATTAATTGAGAAACATAAACATGTGGTGCACACACACACACACATACAATTATATATATGTAAAGCAAATACATGAGATTGGGCTGCCCAATTGCCATTGGGGAAGCAGGCTTAGAGCCATTTGGTTTGGGTTTCTATAATTTGTTGGTTAATTTGTGAATAGCTAACGACCGCAAAATTTACTTGTGGTTTGACTTGGCTCCACACACTCACATACAGATATCTAAAACCACCCACACACACACATATATGGGTGTAATGTCTGGTATTATGCTGTACGGGATCGTAATGTAATTGCATTAAACAAATGCAGGTAAAAGTAGCTTATGTCTTAAGCCATGCCAGCAATCGTGAAATTGTGAAACGGATGCTATGCATAATGTAATGTTTGACTGGGATTAATTTATGATATCATAATTAAACCAATTAGATCGCAACGACGTTTCATAATCATTGCAATTGGCAGAGCTGTGAGCGTTTGCCTGGCACGGCTTTTGTCGCCGCGCATAAGCGCATTTGCATAACTTAAGCTCAGTCCCAGTCCCTTGCAGTTGCCCCAGCCACACTCTAAGCTCCTCTTCTTGGGGGAATGATGTTACGCAGCTTCGTTTTTATGGCCGACGCTTTGGGGCGCCATCATTTCTAATTTATAAACCTAATGCGACGCAGTTGCAACGTAGGGGTTTGAGGGAAGAAGCAGCAGCAGCAGCAGCAGCAGCAGCAGCAGCAGCAGCAGCATTGTCTCCAGTCTTCGCTATTTAAGATCATTTAATATGCAAGTGTCTTTTGTTCGTGGCGCGTTTGCTGTCATATTTATTTTTCATTTGAGTGCAGGCACTGAAATAAAACTTTGCCATTTGGCCAAAACAAAGGCTCGAATGTCGCGCAACTCGGACGCACGTCAGCTGGCTGCCTTCTTAGGCGTCGTCTTGCGTCTTCTCCCTCCCTCTCCCCGTCAACTATGCCAATTGGCACAAAAAGTACATGCATTTTCTTAAAATGTTATTGTTGCTGTTGCTGCTGCTGCTGCAGCTTCCTGGGAAATTGTAAATTATTTAGCGTGTCGCCGGGGCAGGACATTGCTGGCTAGAGGAATGGACGGGCAGCGGTAGCAGGGGCTGCCCGCGAATGCAGCGCCTGAATAATTGAATAGACTTTCTTGCGTAATAAATGCTTTTTACTATACTCTGACAAGCGCAACCCGCCAAGGCGGGTGAAAGTTTTTGCCACTCAACAGAAACAGCTACAACAACAGCAACAGCAACAGCGACAGCAACAGCTAATGCAAGAGGCAGAAAATGTAGAAGTTTTCTATTTTATATTCACACGTATTTCTACAATTTCTTCAGCTTGTTTTTAGCCAGGATTGTGTGCAGCCGGCTTATTAGCTAATCAGTTACCGATCATGCCACCTGTCAGGCACTTGACATGCATTTTTTATCGGCGCACTTGAGGCACGTGTTTCGTCTACATTAAATTTCGATTATGGCTGCGAACGGCAAAAGCGTAAAATTCAACCAATTAAGCACTGCTTTAAGCTTGAAAAAGTCTGTGCGTGGACGGGCAGGAGGCGGCAGCAGGCGGGTTGATTATGCGTGGGTCTTGGCTTGGTCTTGTGGCCAGCCAGGTTTTTCACTTGCCAGCTTTTTGCTAGCGAGAAAAACTTTATGCTGCCGACGTATTACGTTCCCGGCGTAAAAATAAAAATTAATTCTTACGGCACACTGGGCGAGTCTGCTCTGCCAATTCATGCACAGTAAATGCGTCTGTAAAGTAGTTAGATTTGAACTTTTTTGTATATATTAATAATATCTAAATATAACATTAAACAAGTACGTGAAAAACTGATTGATAGAAGAGCAAGTTATGGAATTGATTAAAATTGATTGATATATAAATGAAGAAATGATTTTATGGTTGATGTGTGGACAAGAAATTTCTAAAGAACTCTCGTTTAAAGACTGCTGGCAAGTGTAAGTGCTTTTATAAATTAGCAGCAGTCAAAACATTTCTTGGCCGGCTCCCACGGCGAATGCGTAATGTGCTCGCTGGCCACTTGCCATATACGTAACGTGAGCATTAATTAAATGTTGAGCAAAATAATTATGCTAGAAATGAAATACTCACATTATATAAATATATGTATGTACATATGTATGTATGTATGTTAAGGATGTAAACAACTCTTGGCTAAATTTCATTATTTATTTCTATGCTTGCTAGTTTATTGATATGTAAAGCAAGAAACTTTTCGATCAAGATATAGATAAAAATATATAATATATATATGTATAAATATTTGCTAATAATTGAAAACAAAAAAATATATATTTCATTTCGATAAATAGTAATAGGTCTAATATATCTACAAGCTTAACTGACTCTCTAACATACAGCTGATGCTTACCCATAAATTGGAGAGCAACTCTTGATATCATCTTTTCAAAACTATACCTTGCTCATGCTATAAGCAATCTAATAAATGTTTTCTCACTTCAACAAGCTTACCTTTTCACATCTTTCATTTAACAATTATCTAGTGCAATCAGCTATTCGGCGACGAATCCCACGAGCATATGGGGTAAATGATAAAGAAACGTGGAGAGCAACGCTGCCACAAGTTAAATGCAAAGTTTTCAGTGTGAAAATGAGCCAAAGTGAAAGTTTTCCTTCTTTTTATTTTTATTTTTTTGGTTTCTGCTGTTGCGGCTCCTGTTCTGGCTGCTTCTCATATTATTATTATCTGCCTTAATTGTTTTTCTTTCGACTTATTTACTTCTTTTGTGGCCCCTGTTTTTGCGGCCACCCATTTCAGCAACTGCGCTAAAAATCTATTATTGGCAGCGTTTTTTTTTTTAATTTTTCCTTTTTTTTCGGCTGGTCCGGCTTTCGCTGCAGCAGCGGTAAGCAGACTTCCGCTCGACTCGTTTATTTCTGCGCGGAAATTGCTTGGTGACAAAGCGCTTTTATGAACCCGCTCGACATGGGCATGAGCCTAGGCCCATCTGTCTGTGCATAATAACAAAACATTTTACTGCTACCCACGCGCACTCACACACACACCCACACACACACACACACATATATAGAGAGCGCCTTCCTTTCACCGGTTAGGTCCAAGCAAGACATCAGGTGTTTGGATGATTTGACAAAAAGTGCTTGGCGTTTTGTCGAAGCGCGCCCTGTGAGATTAGTGAGGATTTTATGGACTTACGCATCGCAGGCGACTGCTAAACTGCGTGCGAATCGTACGTTTGCCACCCAACAGTCCTTTTTGGCCAAGCAACAGAAACACCTGTAACCCCCACAGCACCTGCTGAACTTTTGCCGTTTCATGGCAAAAAGTTTTTCGTGTTGCTGCCAGGCTTTTGGGGCTCTTGCGGTTGTCGCTTTTTCCATTTGTTGTCTATTTTAATTTGTTTACTTTTGTTATTGAGCTGTCCGCAGAGTCGCTCGCCGTGTGGCATGTTTGATTGGCTCTAAGCCCCACAGCAGCACGACAGGTGCTTGTTTTTATTTGATATATTCTCGCAACATCTGTCTGCTCGCAACGTTTGGCTTTTACTTTTCGCTGTTAATTGAAATTCATACAAGATACAGATCAAGATGTCATTGGCAGCAACTTTGTCCGCCATAAGCCAGCGCTTTGATGCCTTCGATGCCGTCAATATAATCAATGTCCTAAGCCGATGCAGCTCGGTCACGTCTACGACTCATTTATATAACGCGCATAATTATGAAGAACAGCCAACGCAAATTGCAAGAAACAAAGAAAGCTGAAGCCAACAAACAGCTGTCGCTGGCATTGACGATGACGATGCTGCTGCACTTTTACACTTTTACAATACACTTCAACTTTTACTTCATCATCAAAAGCAGCAGCAGCAGCAGTAGCAGCAGCAACAGTAGAAGCAGCAACAGCAGCGGCAACAACATCATCTTCATCATCATCAGCATCGGTGATAGCTTTTGGTTAGCACTTGGCAACTTTGTCTGCCATCAAACAGCTAAAAAAAGAAATGGAGCTGAGCAGAGCGAGGTCCAGTCAGGGCCGGCTCTGGCCATAACTCTTTGTCCTGCTCAGCAGTTATTGAACATTTTCAATTACTTTCAGTTCAGAGCATAAATTTTTAATAATTTGAAACATGATAAAGGGAAATTAAAGGCGAAACTTGTCAAAAATTGCTAAGGAGCAACAGCAGCAACAGCAGCAGCAGCAGCAGCAGAAAGCGACCCACAAACGCAACAATTGCTTACAGCAGGAGAGGCGTGAGCAATGTGGGCGGGGCCAAGTAATATGGGCTAAGAAGGAGTTGCTTTTTGTTGCCAGGCAGTCGCTGCTTGTCGCGCACGATGTTTTACCAAACTATTATAATTACGTTGGAAAGACAAAAATTTTAATAAATGATAACTTTTTTGTCGTCAGCGCGTCACAACTTATTAAAAGTATAACGCATAATGGCACAGAAAGAGAGCGACTGTGCGAGTGAGGGAGAGAGTTGCAGAGAGGGCTGTGCTCATAGCTCTAGTGGGGGGCGTGTGTGGGAGGAGCCAAAATGTTGCCAAGTAAATTTTGTTATCAAAGTTTATAATGCGATGCGACGGATGGCATCGTGCCCTTCCGTTGCGTTCCCTGTTCATTCCTGGTCACGGCTGCAGCGTGAATATCTAAATAGATTTCCAATTTTTAAGTGGACAGCAATACTTTGGCGGAGAGCTCATGGAAACGATGCAGATACACGAATAAGGCAACTTAATGGGCCACCAATAACTGATTATGTGCTTGATCCAGACGCCACTCTCAACTGATTTGCATATATACATAACGTGATATTAAGTTTGCTTTACACTGGGAGATGGGGCTAAGATGCAAAAGGAAGAAAATTAAAATTCTTATTTTTTTATTATTTTTTTCTTAGACGGAACATGTGATTGCATGAATATTATAGCTTGTACGATTTATGAATTATATAGCTAAGAGAATGTATAAGGAATAGGAATAAATAAAATATACTATAAATATGTGAAAATGTGAGCATGTCTAGATCACATTTTAATATCTATAATTCCAAGATTATAAAATGATATATTAAACTAATATTTTTACACATACTCAAATGCTGCACAGACTGAACTTAATTGAAGTTCAACAAATTGTTTTTCGCAACTATTTGCTGCATTTGCAAGAAATTCCTTGTATTTTACTGTGAGGCTAAGTGTAATGAAAATCGAATAGTTCTCATTATTGCAAGCCACAAGGCGCACATGCGTCGCAACTGGGGCATTCAAACATATTTGTTGCTTGGTTAGTTTGGCTCGAGAGCGCCTGTTAGGGGACCGCAAAGCCCGCTGCTCGCTCAGCCCAAGTGCGGCGTATTCATATATTTTTAAATATGCCAAAACATTTGCCACACACACACTTACACACACACTCGCCTCACACATTTCTTGCTCTAGAATTTGGAGAATTGTAGATCTGACAAAATGGCAAAAGTTTGCGACAAATTATAATGGCGGCCGCTGTGCACACAGCGAGTGCGAGGAGGAAATATATTTGAATTTAATTTTGAGGCGTCTATATAGGGGCGCAACGGAGGCAGCTGCGCAATGGCGACAACAGCTGTTGAGCTACTTTAACAGTCTGCTAGCTCATTAAGTTTTCCTGCACACACACACACACACACGCACACGAGTGAGCGAGTGTCGTGCAATATAATGCGGCATACAAATAAATTTGTCACAGCAGAATTTTGCAACTTTGTGTAATCCGCTGGGAATGCGTTGCTGGGCGTGCTCCGCCTTCCCCTTTTTGGCCACCAGAGAGGCAACCGCACAGAATCTAGAAATCAACGAGTTTATCTCATTAAAAAGTTATTTTCCGCAGCAGCTGCACACACACAGACTTAGCCTACACATGCCAAGACACACAGAGAGTGTGCGAGAGAGAGAGAGAGATGGAGAGAGAGAGAAGCGTAGCTTGTGTACTTAAAAGTGAAGGCAGGCAACGCAATATGTAAATCCACTTCATTTAATTTCGCATTTAGCCAAAATGCTAACAGCAAATGACAAATATTCTTGTTAAGAGGCATAAATGCAGCAAAAGCAGCACAGCCAGCAACAGCAATAGCAGCTGGCAGACAAGACTTTCGGCCCGGCTTAGCTCGACTTGGCGGCTAGCCAAGTCCTCGTGCAGGGTATGTGTGGGTTGAGTCAGCCCACTTTCTTCGCTGTTAGTGCAGCTCGACATACTTTTTGCGGCAAGTATTTTGCAACAACGTCGCTTTGCCGCCAAAAAGACAAAGTACATTTCCGCTTCCAGTTTCCGGTTTCCGGCATTGTTTTGGTGCCGTCGCTGCGCTCTGGCTGACTGACTGACTAGCTGACTGGCTGGCTGGTTGGCTGCCGCTGGCAACATCGACTCGCGCTTGCCACACACAAATCGAATTGTAGCATCAACGCTCACGAAATTAATATTGTTAAGTGCAACTCTACAGCGCTCTGCGGCAAATCAAACAAACAATCTCCTCGCATGCTTCACGTAAATGAAGTTGAAGCGCTGTCAGACCGCTGCCACACAGTATTATGACTACTTAACCATGCCCCTAGCGCTTGATCTACAACCCTCATGCTCCTCTATGCTGCTCAGCTTATGCTGCTACAGTTGTAGTACGGCTCAGCTGGTCCGGCATTTGCTTCTCGGCTAACTGGCCAGGGCTGCCAACCAATTTAATCGCACAGTTGACTTACGGCTCTTAGAATATCTGAATGAAGCTGATGAAGTTTGTGGCAGACCAAGTTAGTAGACCGAAGTTACTTCCTTGAAGCGTTGCGAATATATTCGCTATGCGAGGCATTGTCTTCATTCGATTGTTATTAATAAATTATCAAGCAAGTTCTTCCGACACAATTTTCGAAACTTAATTTATCTGCAACTTTTATATATTTATTTAAAATTTATTATGTATAACTATATATAATTAATGCATCATACCATTTGATCAATAACTTCTTGAACTCATTGATAGGTGAAGTAAGCTTAGTTTGCATCGCCTCAGCTTTAACTTTACCAACTATAAACTCTTAATTCAAAACAACAAATTGGAGTACTTCAAATCGAACCGGTTCAGTTCAGCCTAGTTAGCTTAGCTGCTGTTACTACTGTTACCTGCCCAGACTTTTCGTTGGCACCTCGCCGACTCCTGCCCTCTGCTTCCTGCTGCTTGCTGCCTGCTGCCCGTGCAGCTATTGTTGTTTGACTGTTTCTGAATGCTTCAGCATTTTGGTCAATATTTGTGCAGCGCTTTGGCGTGTCCGCCAGTCGCAGAGACCCAGAGTGCTTGCTTGGCTTCGGTGCTCGGCCTTCGACTGGGGGCTTTGCATATGCAGATGTTGTAGCATGAAATGCTTTTAGCCAGCTTTTCTCTTCTGCCTTTTACCCGTTTTCAAGGGTTTGCTCTGTATGCGTGTGCGTGTGTGTGTGCGTGTGTGTGTGTGTGGGTTAACAACATAAAAACGTGCTTACACCTCATATATATACACACACACATGCACGCAACTAGATTTTAGTTTTTCTATCGTTCATTGGATTCACCTGCAGCTCAGAGCATGCTTCGTTTGCTTTTGCTGTACATTTCGTGGCTCACTCACCAGCTGCCTTTCTCTTTTTTCTCTCTCTCTCTCTCTCTCTCTCTCTCTGATTTTGCTACAGATTAGCATGTCGACCTCAAACTGGCCTTGCCTATAATCCATAAGCCTTGGCACTCAACTGTATTGCAAATTTACTTTCAATTTGATCCATGCAGAGCATTCATTTTATTTAATGGATAAAACTTGTCGAAAAATCCTCGAATTGAATGCACTCTTCATTTTGCCATATCAATTTGTGATTCTTATTGAATTTGTTGATTTTGCTGTTGCTGTTGCTGTTGTTCTTGCGGTTGCTTGTGGTTTTGCTGTTGGTACTTGTGGCTTCTCAGCCTTGAAGCATGCGAGCAGCCATTTGAGCAGCTTCGATTGCATTCACTTGATTAATAAGCGCATTTCTAATTAAATACAATAACCAATAGTAAAGTGAAAGAAAGCTTAATTGATTAATTATTAATTAATTGATTATTTAGTTACTTAAATAAGTTCACAGAGCTTAAAAATAGAATAAAGTTATAATGAAGCCCAAATAAAAATTGTATTGGTATGCGAGTATTGTCTTTACATCATGAGTATGAGCCAGTGCATGTGTATGTGCATGTCAAGATCGTTTGCATTGACTCTTTGAGTTTCTGCTCACTTACCGAGCCTCATTGTACGAGCATCAATCGTGACGTTCGGGAAATGAGCGCCACACGAATAGTTTAACAAGAAACGCTCAACCGAAAACCAAAACGAAAAATTCCGAATGATTCTTGCTCGGAGCGAGCATCATGCTTACGATAGAGCGTGAAACGGCTAACAAGCAAAGACAATGAAAGGCAAATTAAGATAAAGAACTCTCACTCACGTCATGCATGTGTTTAAGAATTTCTATATAATATATATATATATATATCTATATATGTACTTCTAGATAAAAAAGTTATCATAAATTAAGGGGTACAACAATCAGTTGATATATTGTGATACTTTGTTGTAATAAATATAAATAAATAAATATCCAAAGCAGCAAAGTAGCAGAAGCTAAATTAAAGACTTTTATTATTATTATTTTTTATTTTTTCAACTAAAGAGTTCAATTGCAAAATAATTTAAGCCAATACAAGTAACGCAATATGCAAATATTTAAATCGTTTATAATCAATTGCAGCTTTACTCTCAAATATAATGTTCTAAAGGGTATCTAGTAGTCGCCATTCGCCAGCACAAGTTTTTATGTTTTTAAATTTTTGTTACTTGATTACCAAATGTAATGGCAACCAATTTAATTTTTATTTTTGCATAACAGCCGTTTATAAAAACATTTTCTATTGGAAATGAAAGTTCGTTCTTTTTTTTGCCAAGTCTACAAAGCATTTTTATTTTGCTGTTTACCAAGATTACGAACCAATTTTCCTGTGAAGTCATTATTCGCACCATTTTAACCTATATACATACATACATACATATATATTTATTTGTGTATAGGTATGTGTGTTTGTATTTATCTTAATCTGTGTTGTTGTCGGCAGAGCTCATCGTGTTGATTGCTAACTAAGTTTGTTTGGTAGCGAAATGCGAAATTCTCGGCAGAAAACTTCATGCATCATTTAGCATGGCCAACTGGTTTGATGGCTGTTAACTGTTGAGTGTCCCAGCTAACAAAGGCCGCTAGAGCTGGGCTGAACTGGGCTGGGCTGGGCTGGCGGGTGGCTTTAATGGAAATCAAATTCTTTAGAAGTCGGTTCGTTCGCTCGGCCGTTGGGGCTCCGCTTTGGGCTGTCCCTTGCCCATTGATCATTCAAATGTTACGCATTTACAGTTACAATTGTGCATTGGCAAATTGCCGTCGCTTTCCATACGCTTTTGTATTATTTACTAAAAACTTAAAGGGCTCAATAAAAGCGCCCAGGGATGCGCGTGCTGCTGCTCCTTGATCCTATGCAAACAAGAACAAGAAAAGGCAGAAAACTAGTCTTGCCGAACAGACGGAATGAATGACTGACTGACTGGGCGACATGCCAAGAGCAGAACCTCTTTCTATATGTATACATATATTTATGTCTATAAATATATCTGTGTGTGTGTGTGTGTGTGTGTGGAAAGGTCAGCCTTTTATGTTTGTTTTGTATTTTGTTTATGCAAAAATTGCCAGAGCAATTTCATAATGGGTCAAAAGAGAAATCAACTTTTGTTGAAAGTGCTTTAAAATGCACGACTACAAGAACAGCAGCATCAATCGCAGCAGCAGCAGCAACAACAGTAGTAATATATAAATAAGATACAAGCATGATTCATTTGTAGATACCCTTTAGATTGGCTCAGATATAGATAGATTGATTTGAGATTCAGTGCGACTGTAGCTAATAATATTAAATGCAATTGATTTATAGATAACTAAGGATGCTTAAAATTCTTGATAATTGTCACAAAATTCTGGTTAACTATGAAAAATCAAATTTCCTTCCACTCGAGTCGATATAATGATCGCCTGTAGGCACACGCCAACCGGCTCGCAAAAAAGCTGCCAACCTCCAGACCCATCAGAAGGCTAAGAAGACGACAGTTTGGAAACCTGTAAAGTTATTCATGTGATTCAAGGGAGATAATAGAGTAGATGCTCCACTGCTTCCTACTAAATAAAAACACAGCATATGGCATCTTTATGCTGTCTTCATCTTTAGCAGACTCTCTTAGAAAATATCTAATATAAATTCCAAATAATTCACATCTCCCTTCATACCACATAGCCCTTGTACATGTCACTTAAGCACTGCAACAACATATACTCTCTCAACTATTTTCAATGAGTAGAGGGTATGGCAAATGGCAGGACATGCGCCTGATTGTTGCCAGGTCGTCGCTCAGTCCATTGACTAAATGGAGCGGATGTCAAAAACTAAAGTTGCAAATTTTTCGTACGCTTTTTGTTAGTCTCGTGGCCGAGACACACACACACACAGACACACACACACACACACACGTCACTTGCATGCATCGCTGAGGTTGCGGACAAGGACAACAACATTGTCCTGGCACTTGAGCAACCTTTTCAACCGCCATTTGTTGTTTGGACGCCGCTCCGTTAGGTTCGTTCCGTTTCAGTATTTTTTTTTTTTTTTCGAGTTTTGAGTTTGGGTTTGTTTGCCGCCCTCAGGAGATTTGCCTTTTTGTGACCGGTTATGGCCGTCTTGCCCGTGCTCGGCCAATGCGCCAGCGAAGAAGAGCTTTTCCTACGGATTGTCCTTTGTTAAGCAACGTCCGTACATGACAGCTCTGCCCGCATAGTTGTTCGCATAGTTTAATGCTTTTAATTTTTTGACATTTCATTTGGCCAAGTTTGCCACCCAAAACTAAAACACAACCAAAAAAAAAAAAAACGAAAACAAAAACAAAAACTGAAGCAAAATCTATTTAATTGTCTGGTGTGAAAAGTTTTGCGTCTGCTAATGTGACAGCCTACATTTGCCTGGTAATCCAAACTTTTGGCTATACCATATACGTATACGTAATATGGCACTGATTGCTCAGCCTGCAATTTGCATGCTTTGCTCTGCCCTGGCTGCTGTTTGCTCGGAGTCAATTTAATGCTGTTCGACGCTAGAGTTGAAATATTTACACAATTGCCATTTGCTGGCAGAAGTGCAATGCATTTTCTATTAGGAAATTCCTGCTTATTTGTTGACTGCATTTTCGTAATATGGACTAATAGGATTTCTCAGGCAGTAGCTCAAATTGGCTTAGCATATATGAATGCGAGATCGATGCTGAATTAGGAATTTTGTGTTTGATTTTGGAAATTGCATTGTAAGAAACTCCAGGTTGAAAGTGTCCAATGCTTAGTGATGGCACGATTAATAATCGATTATTTTGATTTCATTCACCATTTCATTTAATCGTAAAATAGATTATTGCAAATTGTATTTTATTTTCTTATTCTCCCTTACTCTTAATGACAAAACACCTTTAGCATTGACACTTTGAAACTTTTAACTTTTAACTAATTATAAATTTGTAATAAATAATATTTTCTGGTTATCTTAGTCTCAATTGATTATTTAAGTTGTGCTTATTAATTATTATTATTTTTTGTTTAATATGATCACTAATTATAAAATTTTTATAAATACTATTTTTTAATTAGCTTTCTCATATTTTCTCAAATATTATTCGTATATATTCGAATCGATATTAATTATTCGTAGCATGCTGCTCTTTGACATTCCATCTGCACATTTATCTTATCATCACTGAACAAATGATGCTCTCGGCTATCTATAAATATACTTAATCACCTTTTAGCTTAATTGAGTCAGAAAGCCAACAGTCGCTGCGACTCGGCAGCATTGACGACTGCGGCCAGATATTTCGTCATAAAATCAAATGGAGTCCATTAGTCCGATGAGCAAGGCCAATACATTAACACCTTAGTCGCTGCATGTGCATGCAACATTTTACTGTCACTTATGCATGTCCACTTGTCACTTAACCGACGACTGTATATGTATGTGCTATATGCACTCAAATACATTATTGTACGTATGTCTGTTAAAGAATGCTCACTTTTATTAATATGCAGCGGCTGATCGGTCGCCGGGTGCAGCCTGATGTAGTATATGCGGTAGGCAACAGCAGGCAGCAGTGAATTAAAATTGCGCAGATTTCTCTTGTTTTCCAGACGTACAAACATACATATAGATTATATATGCACGCGCATTATAGCGATGCATTTATATATTTACCTTTGTGCAATTTGTGCAGTTCAATCTCGGCTGCCTCATGATATTTGGCATCCGCAGAGGCAGGCAGCTGTGTATATGTATTTGAAATACCTTTCGGTTTCAGCTGTAAGTAGTGGCTGGATATTTATTAAATTAAGGTAAAAGCAAACGAGCAGCACCAGCAGCAGCAGCGGCAGCTGTTGCAGCTACATATACATTTATGGCTACATCTGCAGATACATTTACATCGATGAGCGCAGAACTTTGATTAAATCAACTGCGAATAGTGTGTGAACAGAGGAACGCGAAACTTTGTTGCTGTCCATTGCGTAATTGACTTCTTGTTGTTGTTGTTGTTGTAGTTGTAGTTGTTGTTGTTGCTGCCTTTGTCTCGCTGGCTCCCCTCGCTTTGCTCGCTTCGCATAGTTGTTAGTTCCCTCGCTGGCATTACCTTATAGCTTGACTTTTGCCACTGCTTCGGCTGGCTTCGCCTTCTTCTTCATGTTTTTTCTCTGGCTTCTTCTATTTTGGCGCTTACTTACGATAACTTTATGACGCTTATCGCTACAAATGTGCTTGTATCTGGGCACTCTCTGTCTGTGTATCTCTGTATCTTTATTTCGCCTGCAAGTACATTTCTCGCTTGCTCTGGCGCCCGCTCGTCAGCCCCATAAAAGTAAAGTGTAGCCAAGTGGTGCCCAGGGGGGGTGTGTGGGTGGCTGGTGGGTGGGTGTTCGCTTGGCAAGTCAAACAGGGTAACTTGCTTCTAAGTAACTTATGCCATAATTTCGTTGCCAACGCGCTGCTTCCCGCGCGAATTCTTTATTTGCTGCTGCTGCAACGTTGGCCACATTCACTCTGTATGTATGTGTGTGTGTGTGTGTGTGTGTGTGTGCGAGGCTGGCAGAATCGCAAAAAGGAGTCTGGCAAATATTATTTTTTATATTTATTTGAGTTTTTTTTTCTTCGCCCTGCTTAATGTTTATTATGAATGTTACTCATGAGCGTATTTAGTTAATTTTATTTCACACAAGAGAAGACAGCAAAAACCAGCTAACAAACCCGACACGCCTCTTGCCTACATATTTTTTTTTGCCTAGTTTCGACGCCTTTTTCGGAGTTTTTGCCCAGCCGGGCATAGTCGAGTGCTTGCTGAAAATTAAGTTGACGCCATCAACACTTCGCCACTGTCACTGTGTGTGTGCCTAGGCATCAACAAATTAGAAGTCAGTAAACCCGACAAAAAGCAAAATAAAAAAAAAAAACGTCCTCGCCGCTTATCTGCGTTAAGTAGATGAGAAAAGTTTTGTGCCTGATACGCTGATAAGTTGAATTACACGCTGCCATATTTGCCGCATCGGAAGAGCCTGCGACTAGGCGAATTTGGACACTAAAACCAGAGTATATATAGATATATGTATATATATATGATATATGTGTGCATGTGTACTCAACGACTGACTCGTCGCATGGCTTAATGGGCCTTTGGCTTAAACAGCAGCCATACTAAAGCCATTAAACTGACGACACTGTTGCCTGAAATCTGCGCTGCTTAAATGCAACCTGGCCAACAATGTTGCAGCTGATTGCAGATATTTTCAGCACCATCAGCAGCAGCAGCAGCAGCAGCAGCAGCTTTAGCGTGCTCTTTAAACTGACCTTCAAATGAATTGAGATATGCCCAGGGGGTGTTAAGCTACAATTGTGAGAGCGCTGGCCGCAGGTAGGGGTTGAAGTGTGCCAGCAGCTTAATTAGATTTGAGATAATGCTAAAGTTACGCTTGCCGTGCGTCAGCTTAAAGAGCAGCCCTTGAATTAAATAGGATTTTGTACGCAATGACTCAATACTGTGCAGGCATTAAAGTGAATGAAAATCATACAAAATGCCTGCAGCAAGTGAAGCTAATACATTAAATTTTAGTTAATGTAGAACTTTGTTTTAGTAATAAAAATACCACACTAAATAAAAAAAAAAAAATAAAAATAAAAAAAAGTAATAAAAATTGAATAAACAAAAGTCAAATCAGATTCTTTACCCAATTCAATATACAATAGCTATACCTTTATATAACGTCTATATCATTTCATTTCTCAAAGCAAATTGAGTGTAATTATTCTCGTCTATTGTGCTTCATTTAATTAATGCTCACGTTACGCATACGCCAAGTGGCCAGCGAGCACATTACGCATTCGCCGTGTGAGCCGGCCAAGAAGTGTTTTGACCGCTGCTAATTTATAAAAGCACTTGCACTTGCCAGCAGCCTCAATTGGGGCGCTTTAAACGTGCGTTTACTTGAGCATTTGCAGCGTAATGTGTAACAAGGACTCGAAACAAATTTAAATTAAGCTCAACTAATTGAGAAACGGCCAAGAGCCAGAGAGCGCACAAAAAATAAAATAAAATAATCTGAAAGAAACATAGCACAGAAACTGTTTACTTTTGCTGTGGTTTTGGCTGGCAGCTGGCGGCTAGATGCGAGCGAGGGCACCGCATCGACTTGGAGGCTATTTTTTTACTTAATGAAATCAAAATAGACGTTACCTGGTGCTTGCTGCTTAAACCGCTGTAAGCTGCACAGCTTGGTTTTGCTATTGCGCTCGATTCAAGTTTATATGCTTTCAGTTGTGCTTTAAGAGTGCATTGGTATGTCTTTAATGCCATTTTCTTTCTAACTGTCACCCACACACATACACACACACTCGAACAGTGTTCGGCTAGTTTCACAAACGACAAATGCATTTGCTGAGCCAAAGCTTTGGCCATGACTTTTGCTTTTGGTTCGTCAATCACCTTTTTATCTTGCAGGACATTACGAAGCAAACCGCAGAGCTTTGCTAGCATTATGTTCGTGTCCTTCTACCAGCCAGTGCTCTATGTACTTCTCAAGTCCTTCCCTCTCACTGTGTGTGTGTGTGTATGTGTGTGTGCATGTGTGCGCACAAATTTATTACAACCTTTGGGAATTCTTTTAAGTAGTTGCTCGATTCAAAATAATTTTCCATTTATCACTGTGATAACAAAACAGTTTTTCCTCGACCAAGCGCGAAAATGGCAAAATAACATCAGCAGCAGCAGCAGCAGCAGCAGCAACAACAAGCATTATGAGCATGTTGCCTGTTTTGTGGTTTGGGGGCGTGCCAGTGTCCTGTAGAAAATAAAGTGCTCTTCGCAAATCTTGAGCACGCTGTACTCAGAGTTTGGGGCGCTCGTTAGGGGCGCTGACTCTGACTTGCTGGCGAGAGTGAGAGTGAAAGAGAGAGAGAGAGAGAGAAAGATAGAGAGGGAGTTGCTGTGAGGGTGGCGCGCTACTCTAATGATAAATGTCGGGCAGCAGGTGATTTAAAATAATTTCGGTCAGCGCGTGAAAAATATTTGTTGTTGTTTTCAAATTTTTGAAATTTATGAGCTGCCGTTTGCTCTGCCCCTCTCCTTGCCACAGCAGCAGCAGCAGCAGTGGCAGCAACAGCTAAATAGACAGACAGACCACAAAGTTCTTTTCTGGCCAAAACTTGCCGCAATTGCCACGTTGAGCAGTGACGGCAGCAGCGGGGCAGTTACCAGGTTTAGAGTAACGACAGCACCTGCTCAAAAAGAAAAAAACTTAACTTTTGGTCACGACACGTCTTTGCGCCACCTTAACGTGATGCCACAAAAGAGGTTAGAAGCCAAAAACTTTGCTTTCGAGCAACTCATTTGCCGCACTCAATCGCTTGCTCGCTCTCTTAGTTGCTCCCACTCTTCCCTTCTCTCTCACTCTCTCTCTCTCTCTGTCTTTCTCTTTGCTGTTTGGCAGTTTCTTTTGTGTGGATTTTTGGCGAGTTGATTTTATAAAGCGTTGGTCCTGGCTACTGTAGCTGTTGCCAAACGCTTGTCAGTGGCAGGCAGACTGGAAGGCAGTCAGGCAGGCAGTCAGACTGCCTGCTACTAGCTGCAACGTTTCGTGGCTTGCACCGCAAAACTTTCATTTGTGTTCGAACCAACTTTGATGAGCTGCCGCAGACGCTGCCGCTGATGCTGCCGCTGCTGTGCGAAAATTATGTGCTCGGCCCATTGAGTTGGCCGTATTGCGCCATTAAGCAATGTACAGACGAGGCGCAGAGTTTGCCCGTGTCCAGTCAGCTAGCCAGACAGAAAGATAGACAGATAGCCAGCCAGCCAGCTGGCCAGTCAAGTGCATTTGCATAATTTGCTGCGCTGCGTAAAGTTTTTGTGCATATTGGCCAAGTTTTCTGGTTAAGCCTGCATGTTTATTAAGCAATCAATTATAAAGATTGCCGTCGCACAGCACGGCGTATTGATTTTCTATGCCTTCAGCTATCAGTTGGGCAGCCGTCAGCCGTCAGTCGTCAGCCGGCCAGGTGGGTCATTCAACATTTCGCAAATATTTGGCCAAGCAGCTTCATCAACGACATCAATGTGTGTGTGTGTATGTGTGTGTGTACGTGTTCTTGGTGAGTGTTTGCAGCGAGTGCTTGATAAATAGATTAAATGACTGTGTAGAGGCATTTTGGCATGTAAACGATAGCCATGTTTACCTTAGCTTACAGCTCTCAACCAAAAACCTAACTCATTTTGGCTGATGTGAGTTGGTGGCGAATCTGCAAGCGAAACTGTTGCTGCATAAAGTTTTACGACATCGGCGCCCTGGATGCGAATGTTGTTCAATAGTTGCCTTTGGCCTGTCGGCAACATTTGCATGCATTCACTGTGGGAATTAGAATGTACATAAATATATATGCACCTATATATTACATATATATGTGTGTATGTAAGTGCTCCCTGCACTTATGTAGAATTGCAAAAGTTCTGCATAAAGTTGGACGCTTTACATGCAAACTTGCAATCGGCAGCAGCCGAAAAAAACGTGCAACGCTCTTCTCCTGGATGCGAACTGGCTTTAAGCTGCATGTTGGCAGAATTCTTTGTTTTAACGACTTAGTTTGCGGTCAATGTTTTGAATGTTTTCACTCTGTCTCAGTCAGCTCTTACAGCATTTTCTGCTTGTCACTCAAGCGGCTAATGAGATACCAAATTTTACTAAATTTTTTACACAAATGCAAAAATATATGTTGGACTTTTCTCTATGTGAATTTAATTTAACATCTTAAGATTTACTTGCTTTTGCAAGTTCATAATTTACGCGTTTAAATATCTAAATATTTCCACATCAGGCTTAGCTCTCAGGGCAAAAGATAAAAGAGAGAAGAGGAACTGCAAATATTTATTTACATGTAAAATATGTATAATATTTATTCCTTTATATATTCGTCATATGAAATATATATGAGCTTCAAGTCTAAAAATAAGCATCCCTTTTGATATACATAGATGCGGAGTGATTCGTGGCTGTAGCATGAATCTTTGGCCACTTTGACATCTGACACGGTTACAACTTGATTCCTACTGCGCGTGGAGGATGTGAAATGTCATGCGTTTCATTCTCAGCGCTGCTTTGTTCCGATTTCAGTACTGATGAGGGTCACACACACACACACACACAGACAGTGTGGCACACACACACACACACACAGCTGTCGTGCAACGAGGTCGCACTTGGCGTGTGTGGTTGGTGCTTTCAATTAAAATTTCAACGTGCACGTAACAACTTTTATTGAAATTACGATTGCAGGCAGCTGCACACACAAACACCCACACACACACACACATACGTACTGCATATGCACATTCAAAATGTCCAGTTTCTACTGCATACTTCATTGCATACTTTGCCGTGCTTGCGGCACATAGGCCAAAGGTGTTCTCTAATGAAGACCGAAACACAAAGCTTGGCCCCGAGTGCGCAACAAATGAGTGGAGCTGACATTTCTGGGAAATGCAAATAGCATTGGCAAAACTTCAATCCGCCCAGTGGCCCGGCCGAAGTGAAGGTCATTTTGTTGTTAGGCAGTTTGCATCGCCAACAAATATTGCGGATATTTGATTAATGCTTTTAACAGTCAAGGGCTTGTAGCTGACTGCAGCAAAAGCAACATGAAGCGGGAGCCAGCTTCAACTTGTGACAATAAAATGTTCCTTCTTTCTATTCATGTATTCGCATAATCCAAGATGAAAAATAGATTTTACCGAACAAAAAAGAAATAGACGAAAATTTAACTGCGCAAAATGCTGACAAGGACATTCAGCCAACATGCTGATAGTGGAGCGATGGGTGCTAGCTGGTGGGCGGTGGGCGGTTGGCTTTGGGTGACTAGGCTTGCCGTGAAGCCTCGCCTGCCTGCGATGTTACATCAGCTAAATGTTTAAGCGCACTAGTCTGACTACCAAAGAGAAAAGAAAGAGTCTACAAATTTAAAATAGAAAAAAAAAGAAGCAGAGAATGGAATACAAAAAACTGTGCGACGACAGCGCTCTGAACGTTGATGTAACTAGCATTGCGTGTTGCTTTCCACTCCTATTTCTCACTGTTTCTCTTGCGCTCTGTCTATGTCTATTTCTCTCTGTGTGCCTTGCCCACTGACTTTGCCACATGGCAATGAAAATCTGCAGTGTATTTGAATGTCTGCCTTTTGATGCCCTTGTGTATAGCTCCAGTGAGAGTTTTCTCAATGAATAATTGTATTTGCTTTATATATGATCTGAACTCACTGAGCATATCTGTATCTAATTTATAAGAAAGGAAAAATAAAGTTGTTAAAGTTGTTGACAGAGATTTATATTCATTGATTTGCTTATTTAGTAATTTACAGAGCATTTATAAGAGTCTTAAAAGAGTATTTACGTTGAGTTGAAAATAGTTGTTTAAATCATTTATGTTAAGGATAAGCTCTTTTGAGAAAATGAAGCCAGGAATATGTATTTAAGTTAAAAAATAATAATAATAATAATAATAATAATAATAATAATAATAATAATAATAATTATAATAATAATAATAATAATAATAATAACAATAATAATAATAATAATAATAATAATAATAATAATAAAATTCTTTATTCTTTTGTACATTTTTCGCTTTATGTTTTAATTATGATCCATTCCAATAGCTTTTGCCTTTATGTATAATATATGCCAGAAGAGGTAAGGGTCAACAAATGTGCTGTAGAATTTTGTATGTAAATCTCCCACACTTACGAAATATCTCAATAAAAGGAAGTTGTTTTATATAAATAAATAAAAAATGATGGAGTGTTTGTATAATTCACATTTCATGGATTTAAAAAAAAATTATTTGTATATTTAAATATTTCTGAATACAAATAGGATGCCTTAAAATGAAAATAATAGTATAGAGCTATATACTTCAAAATAAACACAAAATAATAATTTTTGAATATAATATTTAATTTTAAAAAATATTTCCATTAAAATGAAAGTAAAAAGTACATAAATAATTTTCAGCCAAGCCAATAAAAAAATCGATAAACTTCCTGGAAATTTGCTTAAATATATTTATTTGCCTACTCAATTTTGTATTCCAAGTTCTCAGCAACATTTCTCACTGCATAATACCCTCAATAAAATTTCCATCAATGTTAGGGCATTCAATATGTGCAGCACTTTCGCACTTGCTCAGCGGATTTGGCTGTTTTTCTTGGCTGCTGCTTCGGTGCTTCGTTTAGAAATTGTCATTTTAGTATTTCGAATTCCCAGCTCTGCTGATTTTCTGCTGTTTCTGCAGTTTTCTAGCTTCCTTTACTCTGGGGCGCCCCCTCCACCGACGGCCCCTATTCGCCACATCTATGAGTATTTTGGTTGGCATTGCTGAATTAAACCAATCACTACTATTTTCACACTTAACTTGCAATTTGCATAAAATATTACCCAAGACCCAACAGTCAGGCAGACGCTGTCACTTGGAGTGTGGGTCGAATGGGATTTAGGGACGGTTGGACCCCGAACCCAAAATCTCTACAGAGCGTAAGCGATGTGGGATGTGGGATGTGGGCGGGCCTGGGGGCGTTGGTCACAAGATGTTGGCGCTTGCAAATAAGTACGCAGCCATTGACAGTTGCGTGCGAATTTCTTTTTATTTCTTTATATACATTTTACACCATCACACCAGTACACAGCACACAGACGCACTCATTCATTCACATGCTCGGGACATTGAAATTGTGTTTAGTTCTGCAAAAATAAAAAATTGTGAAAAAACTAAATAAAAAATTTACTTTTTATGTGCTGGCAACGCATTCAACACGCGCGCAAAAATCTTGACTTTGTTCTTGTGTTTGCCTGTGAGTGTGATTAAATTTCAGCTACAAGTGTATTTTATTTAGATTCTCATTTCATTTTTGTTTTATTTTCGGTATATCTGCGCAGAGAGCATGTGCAGTCATTAGTGCAAATGTTGCCTAAAACTCAAAAACTATGAAACTGCGAATAGTGAACTAAACGTGGCTCGAAACAAGCCATTACACTACATTTAACAAATGGGTTAGAGCGCAGACAACAGCCGGCCTGAGTGTGACCCCTCGACCCCTTCAATCATGGCTCTAATGCGTGCCTTTGACGAGCGCTGACAAAGGCCTCTCAAGCAGCTACGCGCACACTGAGGGCATTAAATGCCCGTTTTGCACATGTCCAAAACAGAGAAATGGCCACACTCCCCATTCTCTTGGCCCACATTCAGTAAGTGTTCCGGACGAAGGTAAAGTGCGTGAGAGACAAGTGAAATTTACATAAGCTAAGCATAGTCTATAAGTCAGCTGCTGCAGAAGTAAGCTTGATATACTAAAACATTTTAGGAGATTGAGAAAAATGAATTGATTGAAAGAGAACTTTAACTATAAGATTGCAAATCATGATCTGAATGTTTCAAATCAAAATATATATATTTCTATTAATTCTGTGTAATAAAAAGATAAATTCTTATATTGCTTTCATTTGATACGAAACTAAATGTATTCAAATTTATAATTTCCTGCTTAGATAACTCTAGAATTCTGCTGATGTTTCTGAAGCTTACCTATACGTATGACTTAATAAAAAGAGAAAAAATACTATTTCGAAGTTAATGGAATGGAGAATGCTTTTAGGACATATTGTATACTGTTCAAAAATCGAAAAAAAAGAGAATTCAAATTTGATTTTTAGTTGACTAATTGTTGAATCCCTTTCCTGCTTTGACAACATTTTGAATATAACAGTCGCGCAATCCGATGAAATGAGATCATTAAAATGCAAAGAGATTTTTGGCCAGCATTTCGTGGTGCACTGCGAAATGTCCATTTGCTCTAATGTTTTCAACTGGTTTTGTTGCCAGCCCTCGGTGCTCTAGCACTCTAGCGCATGCATGTGTATGCGTGGATGTGTGGAGAGTGAAGCACTGGCATTGTGTTAACAAATACACTTAGGCAAACACATAATTTCGAGTATTTAACTAAAATAAACAGGGTGTAAAACATTTTATTGCATGTGATGGCGCTCTTCCGCTCCATGCGCTGTGCCTCGCCCTTCATGCTGAAGTGTTATGTGAGTGTGTGTTTGTTTGTTTATTTTTTTTTCTCCTTTCTGTGGAGCTAACGCTTTGCATTTTAACAGTTGCACTCGCACAGACACAGACACAGACACAGCCACAGACAATCGGACACACAGAATATTTGCATTTCAGTCACTTGCACTTTTGACTGCTACTGTAACTGCAGCTGCTGCAGCTGTTGGCCTCACCCACGCTCGCTGGCCCGCTTTTGGACAGCTCAGATCCTTTTACGCTGCTCTGTCTTTCGCTCTTGCTTTTTTTGCCTGGCACTTTAGCACATTTCCATTTGCAATTGTTATATCCTTCTTTGTGCTTAAGCATTTGTGCGTGTGTGCGTGTGTGCGCGGCTGCGTGCCTCAAGCGTTTTGTTTTCTTGCATTTTATATTAAACAATATGCCGCTTAAAGAGCTGCACGCGTAAATATTCATAAAAAAGGCGAAGCTAATTAAAAGAGCTGTAAATTACGCGCGATGTGAGCCAGCTAAATGCAAATGCAAAACCCTTAAATAGCTGCTAAGAGTGTGAGAACTGGAGCTGGTCAAAGGAAAGGGGGTTGTGAGAGGGTGTTCATGCCACTTGTGCGTGGCATGGAACGGTCACCTTAATTAAAATGCACAATTTTGCACTTTTGGCCAGAGAGCAAGCGGCATTTCTGCTGCATTTGCATTAAAAGCGTTCGCGCCAAGAACAACAACACCAGCAACAACAATGTCACCCAAATATATATATATATATATATATATATATATATATATATGAGAAAAAAGAGGAAGAAAATATAACTACAGTTGGCTACTTCGCTTTGGCACTGTCATGCAATTTATTTGCCAACTACTTTACACTTTTTGCATTTGGTCGCCTTCACTCTTCGAGCTGTCCTGCTCCTCCTATCGGTACTTATTTTTTTCATGAATTCAAGCCCCCCGCGCCGTTGTCGCTCCACACAGTTAGTGGCTGTAATTTTGTTGCGGTCTGCGTTCATTTCGCGTATGAGCGAGTGTCGCATCTCTCTCTCTCTCTCTCTCTCTCTCTCTGCTTGCCCCCGTGCAGCATTCACAATTAAAAAGCTCAACACAAAATTTACATTGTCGCTTGATAGTTCTGGTGGCCAACAACTCCTCTGCACAGACATCGCAACAGCCGACGAGCTTGTCCAGCACTAGACGGACACAGTCGTCATCATCATCACCATCATCGGCTTTAAGCCAACCCAAAGAGTTGACTGGCGACGCCAGTTCCCATCACTGCATCCGTTAAGCTAAAACTAAAAAAAAAGGGTATATATGTTAATAACAAAACGAAAACCGTTTCAAGCACTAGAAAGTGCCCAAATTAAAGGCAGCTATGCTAAATATATGATCTGCTTCTATTAAAGCTTAAGAGTTCTAGTCTAAGGAATAAAAAATTAAATTCGCATACATATGTACTCAAAATCAGTATATATAAATATTTAGCAATTTGTATTTGAATATTTAAATGAGTGAGAAATTGATTTTGAGCAAACTTCCAGCTGAAATGAATTCTAGTAATATTATTATATTTCTTAGAATAGAACTTTTTGCTGATTAAGATTTTGCCAACGTTAATAATTGCCATAAGCCAGTTCTCAAGCTGTAAGTGACGTTAACGAGGCTTCAATAAATTTCTGTTGAAAAGTCAGTTAAATGTAATTGAAAGATTCCCTTTCAGTAATATTCAGTTGGCTTACGTCGTTGGGCTTTTAAGTAAAAGCCGATTATAGGTATTCATTAGGCAGTCATTTCTGCATAAATTTTAATTTAAGAAAATGGACTTTTGATGCTCAGTAAAAATATATATTAATATATATATTTAGATGCAAAAATCTCAACAATAAATTATAGTTTTTACAGGGTATCTTCAAGCTCAAAAGTTTCTAATGTATTTCTACTTAGTGGTTGGTTTTTTGGTTAGGCCCGAATATGACGTTAGTGCGCCATAAAATTGTAACACCACTTTATGCGTTTTATGCTTTATGACCACAAATGAGTGTGCACAATGCTGCAGTCAGCCAGTCAGGGGAGTCTGTACAGTACATCATACTCTCTCTCACTCTGCCTCACTGCCACTCTCCCTCTCTCGTTCTGTTGGCGGTGCAACTTTTATGCACGCACACATACATAGCATTTGAGAGTGACATGCTTGGCATTTGCTGTCGTTCTTATACCCTTCTATGCTCTATAATAGAGTCAATGAATATGTAGCGATATTTTTATATATTTGTATTAGATATTTATATACATGCCTGCTTGGCACACATAAATATATTTTTGATTCATAATTTAATTTTACACATAAATATTCTGAATTGAGTCAAAATGAAGGAAAATCTATGCGAATGTATGTGTACTGCGGACTCCTAATCATTTACACTCATTCCACTATAATATTTTTGCTTATTTATATATACTGATCTATAACTTCAGAAGATCTTAAAACTGACATCTGACATTGATATTCTGCATTGGATCAGCTACAATGTTTTCTTTGATAAGTTGCAACTCTTGCAAGTTTAGAGCATTCTGTGCTCGGCTTGCCATAAATTTGTTTGTTTTTTTTTCAGTTCCCCATGTTGTATAAATGCTGAACTTTTTAATTTTAATTGTTAAAAGCTTTTTTGCTAAAAATGGCCACGACACGCTGACTGCATTTGGTGCTTCTCCCCTCTGCTGGATGCCTCTCGCATCTCACATACTCTGCGCTCACCTCACATTCGGGCAACATTAATGCATTAAAAAGCGCACACAATCAGAACTCTCCCAACAGCTCAAATCCCCAGCACCCATGGCTCAGTGCTCAGACGCTCAGTTTCCATATTCGCGCTGCTGGCGGGCATTTCACATTTTCATATGACGGTCAGTAGTGCGCCATGTGCAACAGTTTTGTTGCCTGATAAGTTAAACAACACACAGGCACATACACGTACACACACACACACACACACACGCACATACACAGCACGCACGACAGTAGACGCGACCCCAGGCCAATCCACGAGCAGTTAAACATTGGTCTTCTTTGCAGGCCATAAACCACGCACATGGACATTGCGATATATAAATATGCATCTATATGTATGACCACGCCCACCTGGCCAGCTGCCAGCGTCTGACTCGTGTGACCGGCCTATTCAATATTAAGCATACGCCACGCTGGCTGCCCTTCATAGATAAATTGCCCGCGCGCTTAATATGAAAAGTTATGGCGTTTGCAATTAAACTGGCCGCAAACATTGCACGAAACTTTAATGCAGAGCCAACAGCAAAGGCAACACAAATCTGTAAATTGGCAGCTAAAGAACAGCCAAGTGAAAGGTGACACAGGCGAGCAAGGTAAGCCCTGGGGGCCAACATGTTTGCCACTGTCTGCCAGCGGGGTATCAAAGTATTCAATTAAGACAAGCAAATGCAATGGATAATTAAAGCTTGTCTTGTAATTCAATCACAAGTTACACAAAATTTGTCTGAATTAAAGTCTTTGCATTATGGAACATAAAATGCATGTTAATTGAAAACATAGTTCCAAGAATAAAGCATTCAAGCTATCTGACACATGTTATTTTGTTGCTCTGATAAACTTTAATAGGTTTTTTTTTTTAGCTATTGTTGAGTATATGTAATAATCTGAATTCAATCAGAATTCCATATTCATTGCAACATTTCTGGCTATTTATTTATAAATTTGCACTCGAAACTGTTGTAAATTGAGCTGAAATTCAGCTATTGTTCGGCTTGAAATTTTAATGAATATTTAAATCCAGACTAAAACCGACTTAACTTTTTGTAACTGTAAACGATTTTCGTCCAATTTTCACAAGCCATTCCAATGCTATTATGAATAGCAATATCTATGTGTGTGTATGTGCCACGCCTTGATAATTTCGAGATAAACCAACTACATATTTTCACATATAAATATGTTTGGGAATAATACAATCTCATAAGCACACAAGAGAGAGCCAGAGAGAGAGAGAGAGAGAGAAAGAGAATCGCACAGCAGGCGCACGCTTACAAATTTTGTAATCCTTTAACGATGCGAGCAACTTCCGGCTTTTGCTTTTGCCTCTTGTGCACGACTCCACAGGCAGCCAGCTCTGCTCTGTTCTGCTCTGCTGTGCTGCCTGCCTTGACTGGGTGGCTGGCTGCCTGATGGTGTCATTGTCTTGCGTTCTTGTGCCTCATCATCGCATAATTAATCTTCAAAAAAATCATCAGTCGTCGCTGGCATTAATCTTTGTTAAAACGTTTCACGCAACTTTTGGTCCATTGTTACACATACGCCGTGTGCGCCGCATACAAATTGAGGCTTTCGAATGCTGTTGGTGTTGTTGTTGCTGGCGCTCATATCATAATTGAGCGCCAGTCATGTTGTTGTTGTTGTTGTTGATGTAGTGTTTGGCATGGCAAAATATGAGTGTTTGCTTTCAAGCACACTTTGTTTTTATTTACCAATTTCCTTGGCCACAACGACTTAAAGCCGTATGCGAACATAATTTTCAACACTTTATAGACTCAACTTAGGGATGCGGGAAAGGGTAGCATGCATTGGAGTCAACAGAGTTCACTTTACGTGCAATGATAAATGATGGTCTTACATAATGCAACTGCTGACAGGCACAAGGCTGCCAGCGGAGGGCTGTGCATACATGTGTGTATGTTTGTATGTGTGTATCTGTCTCTGTCTCCGTCTCTCTGTGTGTGTGTGTGTGTGTGTGTTGGTGTGGCTATAATAGAAAATAATGAATGATATGTTTTTGACACGTTGCCGCTGTCATTGCGCCCCATTCAATTTTAGATCTTTGCATCATTTTGTCGCAACGCTTTAAGTTTCTGTGTGCCGATGCCGTCGCCGTCGTCGTCGTCGTCGTCGTCTCGATTCGCGGGTTATATAGAGAGAAAGACATCTTTGGCATTGACACTGCTGACTACTAGGAACAACAACGACAACAACACGTAGCAGCTACAAGAAAAGCTTGTGCTCTTCATCATGCTCAATTTGCGCGAATTGTGTTGTCTTGTCTTGTTTCATCTCTCTCACTCTTTTCCAGCGTTCCCGCACCCGCTCTCGCTGCCGCACCCGCGCCTCATGTCTGCTGTCTGTCCCTTGTTCAGTTGTCTGTAGTCTGTTGTCAGTTGTCTGCTGCTCGTTGTCTTTTTTTGTTTTCTTTTTTTCATGCTCTATTTTGGGGAATGGGTAAGCATTCTTCGGCACTTGCCCCGCGTTGCCATTGATTTAAATATTTTTGACACTCGGAGTTGGATAATTGCGAGCATTAATCATGGCCAAACAGCTGCCATGGCAAGCATGTGTGTTCGACTTCCGCCCTCGCATTCCTCTTTCTCTTTTTGCCCTCTCATTCACCTTCTCTGGCTCTGGTGATGGCTCACTCTTCGGCCTGTCTTATTATTCAACCCATTTCAGGCATCTAGTTTGCGTCATGTCGCGGGCATTTTTATAACATTTTGTTGCATACTTTTGCGCGCTCTTGTTTTTCCCTTGAACATTCCAGCCTTTAAATAAAAAATGAGCAACTTGACTGGAATTAAGTTTGATTTAAGCACTTGGTTTGCTCTGCTTGTAGCCTGAACTATAAATAAGCAAATCAAATGAGTGACATATTAGTATATTATTGTCAGTATATTCTAAGCTGAAAATTAAAAATAAATAAAGTTTTTATAATATTTTTGCTTATGTGTTGTCTCTGCTGTTCAGATTACGTAAAACATTATAATTAATCTATTATTAATCGGATTCATACAACATAAGCATAAAATTACTCATTACAATTCGCATCTTAACGTATCAACGTATCTTAGTCACAAATTGAAAGTCAACTCAACCATTGGGGTAGAGTAGCTTATAGTCCTCTACTACTACTGCAAGCCATCAGTGTCCATCTATTTTTCATAGCATACTTTTCCTTGTTTAATTTTACAAATAGTTGTCGCTGCTGTTGGCCACGCCCACCGTAATGATTAGTCCGTTGTTAATGATGGCCTGGACCACGCCCAGGCAGCAATTAGGCGCAAGCAGCTACTTTTTCACTGTTCACATCCATCGGAATGCCAGCAATCTGTATTGGCGCTTCCGTTGCCGCCTCGTCAATTTATCACCAAATCAATCAAAAGACTTAAGCGTGGCTGCTGCTGGTTGCTGCCATTGCTGCCAAGTGCCCTTTGCATGTGTGAAAAATGTTTTCAAATTGAGGCCAAGAGGTCGCCTTGCTGCCTTTGACCGTCTGCCGTGAAAATTTATTTGATTGCAGGCAATAAGCAACTGCTAATATGACACAAGCTGATGCCCTGTCTCCTGCTTGCCCTGTTGCCTGTCTGTTTGCACAGACGAGGCTGCGAGCTACACTTCACTGACTAATGCCAACTGAGGGTATGTGTGGGTATGGGCGTGTCAAGGGGCTTGTTCAGCACATATACCGCTGCTGCTGGTTTGATTTTATGAACTGTCTGTGAAGTTACTCTAAGGCTGATGCACAGCTATTGCGACAGGGACACGCAATCTCGGCATTGCTGTCGCTGCTGCTGCTGCTGCTCCTGTTCGCTGCTCTCAGCTATATTTGCTGGCCAAATTGCTTGTGATGAAGACAGCCAAGCGTCAATCAGTCAGTCACTGGCTCCGGCTCTCTAGCTGTAGCTGAAGCTGTAGCTGTAGCTGGCTTGAATGTTGTCTATGTCTCACATGCTGTCTGCATGTCCTGCTCTGCCCAACTGTCCTGCTCCGCCTGTCAGTTAACATGCCTCTTGCGTTTGCCATAGCACATATCTCTCCCTCTCTCTCTCTCTCTCTCTCTTTTGCACTGTCTACGTTTATCTGTATCCCTCGCTCGTTCGCTTTAGCGCATCGGCCAGAGTTCGGCTCGTCGAGAGATAATCACTTTGGGAAATTGCTCATGAATGATTTGTTGGCATAAATCAATTTGATTGATGAGCGTCAATATACTTATATGCCGCTTTGATGTGGGCAATTCCAGAAATCGCAAACACACAAACACAGACAGACAGACAGACAGGCAGGCAGACATTCATAGGGGCATTCGTGTGTGTCTGTGTGTGTGTGTGTGTGTGTGCGTGTGCATTGGGCTTTTGTGTAGGCCAACTAATTGATCAATTAAGCATCAATTGCTTGGCTGGCCGAGCTGCGGGTCTGCTTTTTGCTCTGGCCCTCATCTGCAGCAGCGGCGCACTTAACGCTGTGGCTGAGTCGTGCTGCAAGTAGAAACAGTTGCAGCAACAGCAACAGCAGCAGTTGGGTCTATAAAACAAGAAGCTGGCGCTAACTTTCTGCTATTTCAACTTGAGTTGTTATGACACTTTTAATAACTTTATTATTGCATTTACATAGTAGCAGGGCACGCAAGACACGCCCACAGCAAAGCGCCTGCTGCTGTTGCTGCGCCAAACAACAAGCAAGTTGCCTGCTTAAGTGCTCTGCTCTGTGTCTGTGTGAGTGTGTGCGGGCTCCTGCTTGCCGTTGCATATGCTAGGACTTGTGTCTAGGTGTGAGTGTGTGTGTGTGTGTGTGAGTATTTCTTGGCTGTCTATGCAATTAAAAGTTTAATATAATTAAATGGTTTTATGACTTTGACTGCACAGCAAAGCCTCAGCAGCAGCACCAGCTCCTTAAGCAGCTTTTCAGTTGCCGCCACGCTCTTGTGACACTTTTTTTTTTGCTTTTGTTGCTTTTGTTGCTTTTGCGGGTCGCCTGCAAGAGCTGTAAACTCGAAGCCCGGTAAACACGTGCACTTTAAACCGTTCTGCTGTCTCGCAAATGAAAGTTTGCTATTGGCTCGGCTTTCGGCACCTATCAAAGTGATTAAGCCATCAAAGTTTGCGCTCGACACGCAGCATTAACGTTTCGACTTTACTTAGGGGAGAGACGAAGTTGGAGTTGGCCCAAGTATTCCCAAGTCTCATTTCTAAGGGCGTCTGCGACTCTGAGTGCAGTCATCAGTTGGTGCCGCACTTTGTGTGAAAGATGCTGATAATTACTTGGCCAGTGCGCCATCAGCAGAAATTGGCTGCCAGTAGTTAAAGCCAGCACAAACGACAATCGACAAGCGACAAGCGACAATGGACATGGAACAATCGCAGGCGAGAGCAAAAGATTTTAGCCAAAATGTCGGCGCCACAAATCTTGTGTGACAGCTTTGACCAACGGCGGGATCAGAACATGGGCGTTGCTTATAAATGATGTCAGCGGACACGCCCATTGGCAAACACGAGATTGGCCTAATTTATTTATGGCCCAAACATGTGCAGTTATAAATATAGGCAGGCAATTGTTGTCTCACAATAAGCAAATGCTAGCAAGCATTTAAATGGGCAATTATATACAGTCGCTACATGACCTTAGACTGTTTGTTGAGACATAAGAACAAAATAGATCATTATGTAATGCAATCCAAAAAACAGATAAGATAAGATAAGTCATTAAATGGTTGTGGGAAATAGTTTCTTGAGAGAGATATTTTTGTGCAAGTTGTTTGACGTTTGTCTTCTTCAAATGAAATTAGACTTTTTTATGTATTTATTTATGTATTTTTTTTTTTGACGTGCAGTAAATAGTATTTAATTGTTTTTATTTAAACCTTAATTGTCAGTGAAATATAAATATTATTATTATATTTACATAAAGATTAAATTTAAATAGCAAAATTTAACTTATTTAAAAGAATTTAAATATTTTCTTGCTTCCGTTTTTCATCATTCTTCTCAGGGTCGTAGTAGTCCTAGCAACCTTTCATTAATTATTAAAAATGTAAGATATTCATATGTAAAATATATGCGAAATAAATAATATATATAATATAAATTAAAAATGAAAATAAATGTATATTTATTTAAATTTCAATATTAATTAATTTTTATTCCCATTCCCATTAAATTCTTTGATTACAGCACATAACAACATTCATTTAATTTATTTTGAATTAATAAACGTCTTTTTTTTCTTAATGTGTGCCTATTATTTAATCTGCCAACTGCGTAGGCACGGACTAATATATTTGTCTACACATTTATATTTAACATAGAACAGAAGTCATTAAGCACATTTTGCATGGTTTACATGAAATTTGTTATAGAAGCAAGAGAAACATTTATAATACAAAATAATTGCCTTCGACTGGGCTGGCTTTTAAGCCTAAAAACTTTCTGAGCATTTCCTTGTACAGTTTTCCATGTTTTTTTTTTTGTTGGAGGGGGGTCTCGCCGACCGCGTTGCTTCATGGCGAATTAGTAGCTCGTGGGCATTTTAATTGTGTTTGTAATGCGACGACTTTGACGCTGGTCAAACCCCATCCGACTCCAATCCCTTTTCGTGCCAGTGGCCAGTGTGGCCAAATTGTCTGCGTTAAAAAATTAAATGAAAATGAATTCATTTGTACCCTTTTCAAAGCGGCATAAAAAAATAATGGTAACGAGCGACGCTTTGTAAGTCGCGTAGGCTGGGCGTGCGCTGGGCCTCCACCCAAATGACTTAACTCATTTAATGCGCCTCTAATGGGATACAATTTAAATTTAATTGATTTGACCGGCAAAGCTTTTATGGCTGCAAAAAATTGCTGAAATTAAAAAATGCCTATGCTCAAGAAAGCAAGTAAGTCGATTAAGGGAGTGCGCAATGGGCAACTACCCTGTACACTGATGTAAAAAAACAATATATTGTTGAAATGAATGACATGTTGCACCAAGAAAAAGAGAGAGAAAGAGGGTGAGAGAGAGAGAGAGGGAGAGAGAGAGAGGGAGAGAAATGAATTGCATGTTGCACTAGGAGTAAGAAAGAGAGAGAGAAAGTTTAAGATAGTGAGAATATATAGATGAATAATGGAGCATTTGATGATGATATGATATTTGCACTTCAGTAATATATATATATATACTTAAGTTAAATATATATGCTATATATGCTATATAAAAGCGTTAAGAATACTGTATGTCTTTCTTCACCAAAAGCATCGACTTTGAAATACTCTTTGACTTAGTTCAATTCAATGTGGAAGAATCTTTTTCTTGCGTGAGAATGACTTCAACTGAGAAATGCGCATTTCTAAGAGAAATTGAGTTCAACTGGGTGAATTTGTTCGAGCTATGACACGATACGGTCATATCTGCAAGATAGCCTCATGCATGTTGAAATATGTCACGCCAAAGAAAGTGCTTGGCTCATCAGAGTTGCGTGACAGAAGTAGAAAATGTAGAAAAGAATTCACCCCAAGCTGGAACATACATATGTAGATATGCTCGTAGTCATAGATCTTGGCTCTCTAGCTGTATCATCTGAGTTGAATATGAGCAATGTTATTTCTTAATAAATAAATATATATGAAACCTTTTTAAATAATTACAAAGATAATTTTAAAGTATGTGATATGGTTTTATATCTCTTATATTTATTAAATTATGTATTAAGCTGTAAGATTCAAGTTGAAACTTGTCAAGTTTTTGTGAACGCAACAAACTGACGAATTGATAAACTATCAACTATCGAAAAGGTGAGCTCAAGTAGGCATGTGTTCTGATTGCATAAGCTCAATCAATCCAATTGATACTTAAAGAGTAAATATGCAAGAGTTAACTGTGATATTTCATCTTGTGAAGACAACTTGTTGCAGACTCTGTTTATTATTATAAAAAATATAATTATATGGAATACATTACAGATCAAAAGACTTTACTCTGTTGCTTAATTTATCAAAAGTTTAGCAAGCCGACTTTGAACTACTTTATAAGCGTATAGGGTACACAAAAAATGAGAAACGCTTTAAAGGGACCAGATTAATTTGTGTCTTGTGGTTGGGCTATTGATTAAATATGCAATGCTCGAGCCTGCTCCGACAGCGGGTGCTGACAAAGCGGCCTCGGCTGCTGCCGCTGCCGCTGCTGCTGCTGCTGCTGTTGCTGCTGTTGCTGCTGTTGCTGCTGTTGCCTCAAAAAGCAAACGCCTGACAACACTATGTTTTTCAGTGGTGTTCGCTGATTTATTGGTTTAATGCACCCGACGCAGTTGGCTGTTGGCAGCGTGCAGCAGGCACCTTGCCACCCGCATAAACATGGCGCAACAAACCGCAGTTGGACGCGGTAGCTGACACTGCCAACCCGCTGCTCCTGTAATTCCCGCTGCTGCCGCTGTTGGCCACATCAACGACACGCCAACTGGCAACAATGAGGCGCCGAGAGGGGTGAACCTTTGCTGCCCGTAACCATTTCTTAGCTTGGCAGCTAATTTATGTGCGCATGCCGCAAAGAAAATGCTAGCCAAGGCTGGCGGCAGCAGCCACTCGCTGCTTTCATAGTGAGAATTATGCTTGCAAAGTGGGCGCCTGCCTACGGTTAGGGGGTGTGGCAAGCCGAGGCGAGGCGTTGCGAGGCGCAAATGTCAGCGCGCATAAAAATTCGCATTTTAATATTTGCCAGTAAGCTGTGCAGCGTTGGCAGCTGATTTGCCCAGGCAGACGCCCAGACCCATAACCCCGTTCTGCTCGGTTCTTGTCTGCTGCTCCCTCCTTCACCTTCGCAGCAGGTCTCTTCCATTTTGGTCGCCCGATTGTTTGCCTGCCATTTTATCTGTGCCCAACAGCTGGCGTTTGTTTGCGGTGCCGGCGACATCGCGTGTTGACTTTTGCGTCTGAGCCACCTTTCAACTGCAACTAATTTATTTTATTTGCAAGCAGGCGACGCAGACGCGAACATCCTCCAGCTCCAGCTCCAGCTCCTGCTCCGACTCCATCCACTCAGCCTGTCTCTAAATATGATTCAAAACAAGCATTATAAAATGTATTGCACAGAGAACAGAGCTCTGCCTGCTGCACTTGATATAAAGTGCTTTGATATCAAGAGCTGCACCGTTGCCTAGTTGCTGCCAGTTGGCTTCGAGACCCACCTGGCTGCGATTTTGCATCATCTTCATGGACAGGCTGTAAATGAGTTTTGTTATCTGTAAGCAAATTGCGTTAGGCCATTGGGCGTTAGCCCAGACCAACACACACATACAAATACGTTGGCAAAATGTCGTGTTTTATGATGTTGAGACGAGCTTTGCAGCAGCAGCAGGAGCAGCAAGAGCATCCAGCACTAAGCCAAGTTACCTGCGGCTGCATTCAATGCATTTACTGCTGCATTTTCACAGAATTAATCGCATTGCCTTGGCTACAGTGCGTCACTCTCATCTGTTTAAACTACGAAATTGAAACTTGTTAGCCATGATCTGGTTAATCGTATTACTTTTGTGATATATTAGCAGACTAGTTATTTGTATTCTAATTATATGTTTTCATATTATGATTATTCTAGATATTTGGTTCATTGAAATGTTTTGCTTAATTTTATATGAATAAAGGCTAAAATTAATGTGCAAATAGTTGATAAAGTTCTTAAGTAAGTCCTTCGCACAGAGTTGCTATGATATTGATGAACGATAATATGCAACCAAGACGCAGTTTGGCAGCAGAGCTGAAGAAGGGCAGTCAATCAGAGTTGGTTGAGAAAGAAAGACGTTTTGGTAATAGAAGTCGGCGGCACCGAGAACCTGCTATTAGGCAAACTTATAACGGAAGGCCAGCACAATAATTCAAATGGTACGACATATATATATAAATATATAATTTATAATTAATATAAAAATGAACAAATTTTATTTTATAAGCTACGATTTTCATCTAAATCTCCCCAAACTTTAACTTTAAAGCGTCGTTGTCTGTTCGCACGCTCATTAAGTGAAATGAGCAGGCCAATATGTAATTTGGCATAATTAAAAATATAAATTATTTATTCATATGTAAACTGTGAAATGGTCATAAATTGAAAGCTTTTAGCACGCGCAAGTCGCTGACCAGTGGCTGCCAAACTGTTGCGCTTGCGGTGCGATTCATTGCGACTGTTGATTTTATTAAAATATTTGCTCATGTTTATTGTATGACAGCAGCAACAAGAACAATGCACTTAATTACAACTGCATTATAACGTTACAATGGTTATAATTGCATTAACCAAACCAAACCAAGCCAAACTGAGCGCCAACTCAGCCGCATTTATAAAATGCGCATTAAAATATGACTTTGCTCGCTAGGCTATTAACGTTGGCCACAAAAAAAAAAAAAAAAAAAAAACAGAAATTTACCTCGTAAAGTGGTTGGGATTGGGGTGTTAAATTTCAAATATAAATTAAAATTTTATGACCATATGCGATAAATTTTATGCTTTGGCCAGAAGAAATGCGCAACGAGACATCGCACAAAACTCAGAAATTAATGTGCGCTTCATAGAGATCAGCGCATTTATTACACTTTTATAAACGTTTAATTGCCAAACGATATGAGCTGCATGTGTAGCTCTTTAAATACCATAAAAAGCCACAAAACACCAAATTTTTAGCATTTCGCTTAGCATTACAAACCAAATGCCTGGGGATTGCCTAACAGACTTTTGCATGTCAGAAATCAGAATTAGGGCTTAAATCGGAATTAAATTTGTTTTTTTACTAAAAGGCTTAACAATGTATGTAATGTATGAATTGAGTGCAAGGAAAATATAATAACTAAAGTCGTATAAAAGCATTTTCTAGGCCATCATTATAATTATTTTATATAATTTCTATACTCTATAAGAAGGCGTGGCAGTGTCATAAAGTAATTTTAATTTGTTTTCAATCAACAAATATTCAATTGAAGTTTCTATCCAATTTTAAGGCATCTTATAGACGCACATACCCAGCTAGAGATTTATTTGAGTTATTTTTAAAGGACAGAAATTTAAGCTTGAAAATGTAATTTATTCTGCTTTCGTCAGTTTGACATTCTAAAAAAATTAAAAAATAAATTTTTAATTAAATTTTTGCAGTTCAGCTTAAGCTTGAGGCCAACGATTTATTTAAGTTTTCTATATATTTGTAAAATAATTAGAATTATTGCAAAATATTGCTGCGTAGTCGATTTGCTAGCCTCGCCTTGAGGCCAGGTTTATGAACGTTGGGCAAACACTAAATTAGTTGGCTTTGGCAATTTATAAAAATGTAATTTTGTGGTACGCAGACATCGAATGTGCTGCCATTGTTCGATACGATACGTATACGCAACGTTTGCCCGGCAGGCCAGCTTGAATGCGCTTTGTTATTTAGTCGAGCCTTTAGGCCATTTGCCATTTACCATCGCACACACGCACACACATACACATCAGTTGATTTCTACAGCTAGTTCATTGTGTGCTCATCATTATTAATTTCCAAGCTATAAATTTCACTTTGCCACATTCCTAAAGGCCATTCCCTACCAGCCCCCACCAGGCCCCTGGCCGTGTCACGCTCGGTGCGCAGAGATTCACCTTTTTGCACGCTCGAATAGCTTTGGATTCTTTTCTTTTTCGTCTGCGATATGTTTTCGCATACCCTTGCAGCGGGTAGACTCACTTCTATGAAATGTGTCTGAGGTCTATATTGCCAGCATATCAATGCCAATTGGATAGTTGTTATGTGCGTGATAGCCTTAAAGCTATCTTGATGATGTTTAAAAAAAAAAGAAAAATATATATATATATATATATATATATATGCATTCTTTATAATGTCATTTAATATATAATATTTGTTACACCATATCTTATTCCTTATTTGTCTCATTTGCATTTCACTTTTTTCTCACTTTCTGGTTAGAGTATTCAGCATTCGTCTTGAAGCTGTTTACTTTTATTAAATTCTGACCGATTTGAGGACTCCTGCTCGTACTTTCAGCCAACATGCTGCATCTTTTGTTTATGCCACACAATGGCTCTGCCGCCAGGTTTTTAGTGCTCGCCATTGTCTTTTACCTCACTCAGTCTCCCTTCCTTCCTCCCTCCCTCCCTCGCTCTATCCGGCTCTGTTTCGCTCACTCCCTCTCTGTGTGGCCATAAAATGCAATGGAATTTCATATAACGCCATTCTATATGCTGGCACTTATGTACATACATGTATACTATATGTATCGGGGGCATTATGTTTTGTATAATGTGCTTAAACATTTTTGCGCTGCGGCACGTAAAAAATGCAAGCCAAAAACTTTGCAGCCACAAGCGAGATGTGCGTGTGTGTGTATGTGTGTAACAATGAGGTGTACGTCAGTGCATTTGATGTTTAATCAATTGAAAATGGCACTGAAGAAGTGTGTGTGCACACACACACACACACACAGTACACACAGGCGCATCGAGTCAATTGTTTGGCCTCAGAGAGTGAACCCGAGCTGGAGTTCCTGCTCCTTGACTTCCGTATGTGGCGACTGTTTGCCCAGGACAAACTGCAAGCTGCAGCCTAGAGTGCGGCAATCTTAAGATGCTTAGGATAAAACATAATCAGGATTCCAATGTGCGTGTGCCGCTTTGACTTTGTCGGCATCGCCCACGCCCTGCCGCCCTCGCCTAACTCTATTCAATGCGAATCTATCGTTCGGCTTGACTTGTCTCGGCTTTGGCCTAGACGTTGCCCGCCCGGCTGCCTGTCTGCCTGACTGCCTGCTGTTGTTGCTTGCCTGCCATGAAAGAGAAATAAAAATTACAATATTGACGCTGCAACACATGCACGCACATGCAGAGAATGGGAGAGGCAGATCAAAGCACACACACACACACACGCACACAAGAGGAAGGAAGCCCGCTGAAGCGAGAAGCTCTTTGCCACAGGCTGCCGCCTGGGCGCCATTGTAAAGAGCTTTGTGTGCGTGTGTGTTGTGGAGTGTATTTCTGTGTGTGTGTGTGTGTTGCTATTGTATTGAAACTTCCTTTAATGGCTTCCGGTTATCATTTTTTGGCGTAAACCGCTTGCTATCGCTATCTCCCTTCATCACACGCAACGAGAGCAGCAGCAGCAGCAGCAGCAGCTTTCGATTGTGCTGCGTGTCAATAAAGATTAAGCGCATTGTTCTTTGTTGATGCCTTTCGTCATGCAAAGAAATTAATATTCGCAATCCATTACGTCTCTAATAACACTCCATGAACACACACACATACGCACACGCACACATAGATACCCACACACACGCACACACACACACATTGAAACACTTTATCGCAAGGGCAGTTTTTAATAACCTTAATGGCCAGCTTTAAGCCTTAAAGGCGGTTGCTCTTGTGTGCCTTGACCAACGGCCAACTAGCCGCAACACACACACGTATAAACACACACACACACACGCGCACAATCAATCCATTTAGCGCTTTAAGCTTTTGACAAATACTCGCTGACGACAAAGGCAATAGCCGCACAATCTTTTAAAGAGTCCCTAACAACAATACACACACACACACACATACACATACACACACACACCCGTAGACTCACACATTGATAGATAAGCTTGCTCCTTTGTTGAATGATACACGATGCCCTCGACTATGCCCGTCGCCAGCTAATGATGACAAATTTTTTATGGGCGTTATGAGCAGAAACATTGCGCTGCTTCAAACTGCATGGGCTGGGCGCAACTCCTCTCCCTATCTCTCTCGCTCTCACTCTTTTGTTCGTAGCATAGAAGCCAAGAGCTTGTGCGGCCGCGGGCTCTTTATTAATTTGACAGCATCAACAGGAGGTAACGCCACTCCACGCCACTCCAGGCCACTCGGCTCGACTCAGCTCGACTCGACTCGGCACGCTAATGATTGAAATGAACTCCATGTCATGTCTGGTCTTAGGCGAAAGCCAGCGTCCAGCTACCAGCCTCCAGTCCGCTCTGTTACGCCTCCCTTTCAGCCAGCAGCAGCAGCAGCTTGATTGATGGTTATCACTCATTGCTCTGTCTCCTCCTCCTCCTGCCACTGCTGCTGCTCCTGCTCCTGCCTCTATGCTGTGGATCAGTTGACATCGCCCACGGATTAAATGCTGTAGGTGTGTCATAACTTTTTTGTGCCACTGTTGTTGCTCATGCTGCCCGCCTGCCACTGCGTCTATCATTTATTGTATTGCTCTTTTGTTGCGCCAAAAATGGCCTGTCCACTTGTCATGCTCCGCCCCCATTAACCATTCCCTGGGGCAGCCGTATGGTAGGCGTGGCAGAGTATGCTACCCAATGGCCGCTAAGTGCAAAAAGCAGAAATCAAATCCGAAAGTATAACCTTTATAACGCATCGCTCATGCTTAAAAGCAAATAAGGCCAATTAATAAATGCAAATACAGCCGAAATAGGAGAGTAAATGCAGCCAAAGAATTTGGTATGTATGAGAGGCGTAGATACCCTTTCAGTTGAAGCTTACAGGCTCTTTAATGGCTTTTTTTAATTAAAATTAATTTTGAGTAGTTTAAATTTATGTAAATATATTGTTAATAAAAGCGGTGCGAGCGAGAGATCTACAGATGCCTTGTGAATCGTTAATAGCCCATTATCATATTATAGAGCTTTACAATCTCTGTGCAGTAGTTAAAAATATTGAATAAAAAAATTTATGTGTGTGACTTCCAAATACTCTGTATTTGAGTAGTACACGAATACGCTGCCTTAATATATCATGTGCATCGTTTTAGTTTCAAAGAGAGTATTTAACTGTTAATTGCTGAACTCATAAATGTGCTAAAAAAAATAATGTTAATGTGAAAAAGAAATATTGATGAATTTTATTTGATAGTTTTTTATTGATATACAAATATATTTAAAACAAGTAAGCAGTAGTCGAGACGGCTCGACTACGAGATACCCTAAAAACTAATACTCTTCTTCTTCACGTACGTATGAGCGCGCGCAATTGCTGCAGTGGCTTGGGGGTGGTTTGGGCTGAACTTTGGACGCCTCTATTTCTAGATGAATGATTTTTATAAAACTTTCGAAATATATTAATAGCATTGAAATGTATCTATAAGGCAAATTGCAACTCTCTAGTATTTGAAATGCGTTTGTTTTTTAATTGTGGGCGAAGAGGGCGTGGCATTCAAAATCTGAAAATTGCAAAATTTGAAGTCTCTAGCTCAAACGGGGTAGAAATTATGCTCTAAAAACCTTGAAAAAAGTTAATGAATTTTCGATTTTGATCGATAATTTGGAAACGGGCTGAGTTATCGAAAAAACAAAGTAAACTCGTGCTGCGTAACTAACATACGAGTATTCAGCTCTCTAGCTTTTGTAGTTTCCAAAATCACGACGTTCATACGGACGGACGGACAGGGCTATATCAACTTATTTATTTGTGCTGATTAAGAATATATATACTTTATGGAATGTTTCCTGCTGCCTGTTACATACATTTTCTCAAACTCATTATACCCAAAATTGCCAAGTTCAATGGGTTCAGGGTATAAAAAGTATATGCTATATGTATATAGAATGTTGTATTGTTATTTTTATTGCTTAATTAAATTTTTGAAAAATAACATATGTATGTATGGAATATTAAATTTGTATTTATATTTTATTGTATTTATTATATATATATTTAATACTACGTACAATCCACATACTCCATCATGTATACATTATAACAAATTAATAAATATTATTAATTTAAATGCGTGCAAAAAATGGAATTTAAATTAAAAATTACTTTTAGATACGCAAACGAGTTTAATGTGTGCGCGCAAATGAATGAATGTTAATTGCTCAAGTCAAATATTTTGGATAATTGCAGGTAATAAAATACTTTATATTGCATATGAATATTTAACAAATATTTCCACTAATTGGAGGAGAAAAAAAAAACGAAAAGAATTGCAATAAATTGTATTAATAACAATTGCGTTTGCTTTTATAGTTATAGAAACAAGTAACGTGTGTGAAAAGATAAATAGTTCTAAAGTGCATTGCACTGAAAAGCTGTTCTATGCTCGTTCAGTAAGTAAAGAGAGTGTATTGTGATTATATTATTGAGCATATTGAGTCGGAATCAGTTGAGGCACAAATGAGCTACTCTAAAGATTAAAGTTATGGTTGGCCTCTTGGCACTTAGTATATCCATAGATTAATTACATTTATGACGACTTATTATGCAGTCAGTTATACATGCTTGCATGATTATTTAATCATGAAAATTTAATCAAGTTTCCACTAAAAATGCCAATCAAATGAATTCCAAGAATTGAAATCGCCAAACTCAAATAATGAAGTTGATTTAATATTTCGCATAGCTTTAACAAAACACATAAATTTGAGCGTTCGAATATATTAAATGCATTTGTTAATTGTTCGGGCGCTCAACTTGTTTAGATTCTACTGTGTATGCATTTTGTTTTGAGCCATAAATTAAAATTTCATAAGTGAAACACTTAATTTAATCATACTCCATGGCGAAACAATAAAATTTGCATTGCTGACATTTCAGCTGCCGAACAATTAATATTTTTCTCGCTCTTTTTTTGGCAATTCTTTTTGCTCTCTATTTCCATTTGCCGCATTTACCGCCCCGTGCGGATTCCATTGAACAGGCAGCGGAAATGGCATCGTTTAGCTGCCAGCTTTGTGGCCAGTTCTATGTATGTATGTGTGTGTGTGTGGGTGTGTGCCGCGTAATGAGCGTCAAGATATTTGAAAATCCCTAAGCGGGTGGCTATGCGCCTCACCTGCCTTGCAGCTAGCCGCGACCTATTTGATAAGCGGGCGTCGGGGTGACGGGAGGGAGCATAAATTCCCACTCAGTAAAAAGTCAAAATCTCAAACAATTGTGGCCCACAAACGATGCCCATGGCCGAAGGCAACAACAACGAAGTCAAGCGATGAGCAGATGAGCCCAGACTACGCTCAAACTCTGGTAAATTTACTCTTTGGCACACTCTCACTGGAAGCATGTGTATAAGAGCATGCAGGGAAATTTGTTTGGTACTTTTTGCCGCTCGGCATTCAAATTGTTGCCCTAACGGCTAAACTATTGGTTGTTGGTACATAAGCAAGGGGAATTTTACTCTTTGCATTGAAAAGAACCAGCTCTCTGGGGAATTTACTGAGGTACTTTTTGAAAGCTCGTAATTCAAATTGTTACCTAACGGCCTAGACCAAAGGCAATTTGCTCTTTGCAGTGCTGAATGGAATGTGGGTCGTATAAGAGTGCACACGCTCAATGCAAAAGGGAAATTCGTGCAATGCATTATTCGGGCCTTGTAATTCAAACTCGTTTGCTAACGGCCAATTAAGAGGTAAATGTCGAATTTCACTTGTTGCCTGGCAAAATGTTCGCAGGCAACTGACAACTTTTCAGAGCTAATGCAATAAAATCGGATATTTAAGCAGCTATTTAATTAAAATATTGTATTATGGAAAAGCTGTTGCACACGGCGAAAGGCAGTGGCCAATGGATGTTTAACGGAAGCGGAAAAATGAGATTTATGATGTGCACAATGGCTGAGCGAATGGATGGGGGCTGGAGACAGGGGGCAGGACAGGTGCTGATGCCGGAACCATTCCGGAGAGCGGGGGCAGCTTCCATCCCATATACAAATGCGTATAAATAAAAGTATCTGTGTGCATGCCATAAATGCTATATGAATTATTAAAATAAAAGTGAAACGGAAACATAACAAAGGTTCAGCAACATTTATGACAGGAAAACGCGAAACCCAGGCGCTGGCCCCAACAAAGAGATTGCCGTGGCACGCATCTAAAACGAGATATGCCACGCCGGAAATAAGCGCCGCATATAGTAGCCCAAAAATACTTACACACACTACAACAGACTCACGCACACACACACACACACACACACCTACACACATACGTGTATGCTGTGTATGTTTACATGCCGCCAATTCAAGATCCCCTATAAGCAGGCTTCATTTACCAGGCAAACGAGAGCAAAAAAATATAAAAAAATTAAAGTGAGAGCGAGAGCGAGAGCGAGAAAGAGAAAAATAACATGGCACGCTTCAATGCGGCAGCTAGACATGTGCACAACTACCAGATACCCATTTTGGCAAAATATGACAATAAAATAAAAAATAAAAATAAATAAATTTCTAATAAATAAAAAAAAGAATAAACTTTTATTTGCAATTTTTAATAAATATATATATTTTTTTAAAATTGATTTTCTCTCCTTTTTTTTTTGATATTACAATTTATTGAAAAAAAAAAAAATAAATAAAATAAAACATATATCATAAATCATAAGCTTCAATATATTTGTAATATTTTATTTTTTATTTTTATAAAATTTATTATTCTTAATATTGTTTACTTACAATTTTCTATAATAATATTCACTAGCCGCGCTCACCCATTTTATATCTTTACAGGGCATTTTGGAGCATGACTAACTACATTAGATTGCGTGGTACTAGTTGTTGTTGTTGTTGTTGTTGCTGCCAAAGCTAAATACAAGTATGCATGTAAACAGGCATATACTTAAGCAGCTTGCCACTCCTCCCAACCGCCACCTACCCCTGGCTTCGCCTAGGCCGCTCCACCTGCCAAAAAGAAAAAACATCAGCCCGCTCGCCCGGCTTCTCCCCCTCTCTTCAGCTTTGGCATTCTGCCAGTGTATTAATGTTCATTGAAGCGATCAAAATCAAGTCGACTACGGCTAATGCTACGCACATTTTTTGCTCGATCCTGTGAACTTTTGCTTGTTATTCGCAATTTGCTTCAACAACAACAACAGCAGCAGCAACAACAGTAAATGGAAACAGCCTCTGATTTTTCCATCTTTGTGTTTTTTTTTATACTATGTGCAGGCAATTTTGTTTGTTTTTCTGCCTTTGGTTTTTTAAGGTCGTTTACAGCAAACATTTCGTCGGAGAATGTATGTGTATGTGTGTGTGAGGGGGGGTTGGGGGAGTGGGTGCTGGGGTCTTCAAGCAAATGTATGTTATTATTATGGGGCATGTTGTTAACTACCCATAAGCAAACGCACATTTTGCTGTACGCCTTAGCATAAAACGGATTTGTGAAATCGTTTGGAAAAAATATAATCAAAATTGTTTTCAAATGACTTACAATTGCTACAACAGTCCCAGCACCAACCCAGTTCGTAGTGCAGTACGTAGTGTGTAATTATGCGGCTGGGGTGTTAACTGTCAGCCAATCGGCATCCGTTGGCCGGGCCCGTAATTTAAGCCACGCTATTGCCGTTGACAACTAGAAAAATTGCCTTTTTATGGTACATAGTTTGGCGCTGAAATAGGCAAGAGAATAGTGAAAGAAAGAGAGAGAATGAGAGAGAGAGAGAGGGAGAGAATGGGAGCGGGCTCTCTACGTGGAATGTGTCCGACGGTCGCGACAATCGGAGCTTGTCGGCGACTGATTTTCGGTATGCGTTAAGTTAATAGCGAAGCGTATAAAATGCCAACCGACTTTTGTTATTTGCCCGGACTAAAGCAAGGATGTGGGACGACGAGGGAATGGTGAAAGCGCCGGCAATGGGAGAGTGAGTCCTTTAGCAATTACTTTGTGCGCCATTGTTCGCCGTGTGCTTTACTTTACACAAATTGTAGATAAAGTATACCGTACTCACAGTTCACCGGGCAAGGGGTATAATACGTAATAAATTAGAGGACTGCGAAAATTGTAGTGTTTGAAACGCGATTTGCAGCGCAATTTACTCATCAAGGACTCGTACTCAAAATAATGATCGGAAATCGACAAACGTGGGTGCTATAGAGCATTGCTCATTGCAAGATGAAACGGGACTAAGAGAAGATTGTATCATATTTATGAAAACTTCAGCTGCATAGAGCATAAACCCAAACAGTTTCCCAACACTGGTCAGCCAGCTCTCATAATATGTGCAGAGATAATATAGCAGACGATTTGATGTGCCAGCTTAGATTAGCTTCTTATGCTAGCTCTGCTGCTGGCAGTGGACACTCACAGTTCTTATATCACATATTTGCACAATCTAGTAGATTGGAATGCGGCGCCCGCCCGCTCGCTCGCTCGTTTCGCCCTCTCCTGTCAAATATCTTCCCAGCTGCCCAGCTGCTGCGTGTCATTTTCAATATTTTATGATAGCTGCCATTGAACTCTCTATAAAGCGCACATAAATTCACAAAACGTAACTGCCCCCGAAACAGGGGCAGCAACTAGAACTGAGACTGAAACCGAAACTGAAACTGAAACTGAAGCCGAAGCCAAGAGACTGGACCAGTGCTTGGCATTTCTTGGAGCTGCGGCTCGGACAATGCAGCAAAATGTTGTAGCACAAATGCCATACACAGTTGCGCTATTGCCCCCTGCCCCTGCACCCGTGCCGCAGGAAAGTGTCCTCCGTACCTCGCATAAAGAGCAGCAGCGAAGACAAAAAACTACGTACACATCATCATTGTCAATTGCCGGATGTGGGCCCGCTCCCTCCGCGCCATCTGGATTCGTATTGAGCAAGAGGTAAGCAGGGAAAGCAAAAGGAAATGAAAATGGGAATGAGAATGAGATTGGGAATGGGAGTGGGAATGGGAATGGGGCTAACAACAGCGGCCAAGCGAGCAATCGCTGCTGCTGTATTCATTGTTGCCACGTAATTGCATTTCGCTATCGCAGATATTTATAGCTCCACTCGGTCAAGAGCAGCTCACGGCTTGGTAGCTGGCAGCCAGTAGCCAATAGCCAACAGCTTCTACATTGGCCATACTTTGGCAGCAACAGATTTTTTTTCTCGCCACAGCAAATGCGGTCAACCGCAAAAGCGCAGCAGCAGCAGCAGCTGAAGCAGCGGGAAAGTCGTTACCAGGATAAGGGATAAGGGCGTTAGAGCGCAATGCTTGTTGTTGCAGCTGCTGCTGTTGCTGTTGCTGTTGCTGTTGCTATTGCTGTTGGTGTTGGGCATTAGTCCTGGCCAGGCAAATAAAAATAAGCAATGCCTGGTCGCGCATTGTCAACGTTCTACCCTGGCACTATTGAATTAATGTCAAGGGTATATGGCATGGAAGAGCAAATAAAATTTAGCATAGCTATCAGATTCCTTGATGAAGGACTAATTAAAGACAATTTTTGTCAATTTTACTTGTTCTCAATTGCATATTTATATTTCATATAGGGTATCTCTCCGTCTGCTTATACTAAGCTAAAGTAATCCTACTTGCTGTTGTTGTTGTTATTGTCATCATCACGAAGCACATTGAACACCAAGCACCAAGCCCTGAGCACTGAGCACATTGTCATTGCATTTCGCAGCAGCAGCAGCAGCAGCAGCAGCAGCAATAGCAACAGCAACAGCAGCCAAGCAACGCTGCCAGCTGAATATAATTTTTTTATTTGGCTCATTTCTTGGCACTTTTTGTGGCTTCTGGCACTTGTGTGTATAAGTAGTACGCAAGGCACTTGCCGGCTGCAGCGCATTAGTGCCCACTTTGACAATGACCGGCGGAGGCCAATTTTTATTGAATCTGAGGCATCATCAGACTCAAGTGTTCCCACTTTGAATGACGGCTTATGCAGCAGGACCTGAACCGGGCCTGTGCTGTCATTGATAAGCACAGTTCGCAGCAGCTGGCCAGAAAAATCGCAACTCAAAATGACTTTAATACTCAGCAGTTGCAGCAATGGGCGTATACGCAATGTGATTGCAATCCTTAGCTCATTATATATTAATAATAAACTTTGGAATGGGAACATTAAATATTCTGCTATTTTTTAGTATTTCTATTGCTGTAGCTCTTCCAAATTCTTTTCTATATTGACTTCTTGGCTAAAAGTGTAATTTATTTATGTCTAAACCTTCTTTGGAAGTTCCAATTTAATATTTTAATTGAAATTTATACCAGCTAATTGTTAAGATTCTAATCGAATTCTTGCATACTCTGAGAGTCTCTAACTCTGTGTTAGAGCTGTCAGCTTTGGTATTACCAAAAATGTAACTTGATGCTGTTGTTGTTGTTGTTGTTGTTGTGCTGAAATGAAAATTTGACCTCTGCTTTGGCTGTTGCAGCAGCAATTGGCGTATAAATTCGACACACACACAGACTCGTACAAGCATGTAAATGTTATTGCAAGCATAATTTCCTTTTGCTGCTCGAGTGTGTGCTGGCCCCCTTGTTGTTGCTGCTGCTGTTGTTGTTGCAGTTGCAGTTTTTGCACGTTATACGAGCCATTTGCAGCAGCAACTACATGCGACTGCATTGCGGCAGTTGTTGTGTGCCTCCATTGGTGGCACGGTAATTGCCGTTGCAACAGCAACAGCAACGGCAGCAGAGCATGCCTCGAATGGCAGCAAGTAAAAGTCAGTTTTAGGTAAAAATTTCTAAATATAACAATGCATAATTTACGTCTGGCCAATGTAGCAGCCAACTGTAGCAGCTGGCAATGGGCAAAGTAACTGCCGCCTGTCTAAATAATAAATACAAAAGGATATGCGAATGCTGGCCAAAGGACGTAGTCCCAGTTGTTGCTCTTGCTTTTTCTGCAACTTGTTGTTGTTGTTGTTGTTGTTGTTGCTGTTGTCATTAGCCGTTGTGCAAATAATTTACTTTACCACATTCACTTCGATAACTAACCATTGTGATGTTGCTGTTGCTGTTGCTGCTGTTGCTCCTGGCTGCCATTAAAGCCAGTGTCACACATATCGAATGCTGTGCATGTGTGTTGTCGGTGTGTTGCACTTATTGATTTCAATTAACATGCAACAGCATGTCTCTTTTGTGTATAAATAGACACACACACACATATACACACACTCTCTATCTGGCTGGCTGCATTGTTGCACACACACGCCTGCTGCATGCAACATTCAGTCGTTGTCGGCTCTTGTTGCTGCTGCTGCTGCTATTCAATCTTTTCGTTGGCTAATGTTACACTAGTGCATCGTTACAGTATCTCTCAGTGCGTGTGTGTGCCAGAGGTCACTGCTGCTGCTTTGGCTCTTCTTTCAATAATTATCAATTTCTGTGTGTGTGTGTGTGCGTGTGTGTGTGTTTGCGAGTGTGCGTGGCTATCTGGCATGTTTTGTTTATTTACTTGTTTTTTGGTTTAAGGCATTTGTTCGGCAAACAGTGCGTATGCGTGTTGTCTTCTACTCTCTTGCGGTTGTTTGCTCTTACTGCCCAGTAAATTTTGCATTAAAGTTCTGCTATAAATTTCGAGCCCAGACCCAGGCATTGGGTAATGCCAACGTTAGTTTTACGGCTGGCAGCTTGTTCGACTGATTAAAATATTTGCTTTATGCTGCATCTATGTTGCAAACAGGAGGCTCAGCACAGCTACAAGGCAAATAATTAAAAGCTGCCGCAGATAAGCCCTTAATCAATATGCAGCTATATAGAGCGGAAATATTTACTTTTGATGCCATAAGCAATGCCATAAGCAAAGGCTGCAAAAATTGCATTTGAATAGCCTCGTAATTTACTAACAAAGTTTTAATAAAATGTCGAGCGTCGAGCATGTAAATTGAATGAAATATTTATATTTCCAGTTGACGATATTTGCTGGAAAGTTGTAAGGGAATATACTTAACTAAGACGCAATCTGTACTGCAACTGAGAGGCCTTTCATAAATGATAATTGAGAGAGCTGTGAATTGGGAAAGACTTATGAAGTGAAAAAAATTATTATTTTTTGTTGATGGATACTTAAAGGTATGTAAAACTTCTAGTCTTCAGATGCATTAATAATATACTTTAATCGTAAAAGAATATAAATAATAATGAAATATAAATATATAAATAGAAATAAAAGTAATAAATAAATAAATGAGTAAATAAATAAAAAATAACTAAAAAAAATAGATAAATAAATAAATAAAACAAATAAATGAATAAAATAAATAAATAAAAGTAATTAATAAATAAAATAAATAAATAAAATAAATGAGTAAATATAATGAAAAGATATACATTAATGGTGATTTTTCAATTTAATTTACATTTTTTCAAAATTTTTTAATTTAATTAATTTATGGCATAAATATAGAAATATTAAATTTTAATTTTTATTGTATTCATAATTCACAACAAAAAAAAAATAAAATAAAATAATAATAATTAAAATGAATTAACTTAAATTAAATTAAATGGAATTCCATTTATCTGCATTGATTAAACCTAGTTTTCACTTTAAGAAAAAAACGCTAAATCTTCCATTTTCATTATGTTTATTTTTATTCGCAATAAAACTTAATAATATAATGTTGCAGGTATATATACAATGCGTATGCTTCGGCTGTGTATTTGTTTAGGTTTATTACTTTGACATTTGATTAATAAGTTAAGTTTTCATTTGACTTTGCTTACATGTGCTGCTTCAAGTGCTTTCAGCTCTGCTAATAACTAGGAATTGACTGTGTTTTCCGCACGCTGACGAAGCCAAATATATGCCTTGAACGGTATATGCTAGAGCTTTAGCTTTTAGGTTATTGTCTTTAGGTTATTGTCTTGGTTACTAAACAGTGCGTAGTTATTCAATTTGCTTTCATGATGCGGGTTTCTGGGCTCTTTTATTGCATTTGTTTTTGTTTTTAAGGCTTCGCTGTCTCTACTTTTGTTCAGTCTTTAAAGTCAACTGTTTAACAATACGTGTGTGTGTGTGCAAGTGTGTGGCTGTATGTGTGAGTGTGTGTGTGTATTTCTTAATATTCTTTATGCATTCTTAACGCTGTGTGGCAAGCCTTTTCAACCCGCTATTATGGCGGCTTCTTCTGGTTGTTCTCGCTCCTGGTTCCTGGCTGCTGGCTTCTTGCTCATTACACCACGATTTCAGGATATTTGCCTTGGCTTTTGTGTGCTTTATATATTTTTTGTTTTGTTTTATTTAAAAGCCCAATTTTTTTAAAGCTTTGAGGTCTACATCGCCATAGTAATCCTCGCTATAAAAAGAAAGAAATGCATGCATTAATACAAATTTGTTTCTTCACTTTTTTTTTCTCTCTCGTTCAGCTTCACGCTGTGTATACGTAATATTCAAAAGGCACACTAATTTTTTGGTTTGGCTTTGGGTTGATTTGTTTAATTAAATTCCTTTGCTTGACACGTGACTGTGACTGCGTGTGTGAGTGTGAGTGTGTTTGGAATGCTGCCATTGCATACGGTTGCCCAAGTAAAATTATATTAAGTGACAGAGAGAACTTTTTCACATATTTCTTTTTGCATTGAGAAGGAAGCTTTGAGCTTTGAAACACGCAGAGTTCTTGTATATGTATATAAAATATATATATTTGACCAACATGTATAAGGAAGCATATACTCTTCCCGAGCAGGAAGCCAACTAAATCTTGCCTGGTAGCAAGCATGTTAGTAGCAGTAAGGGTATTTCTCAGTAGAGCACTGCCAACTAGAACAATTAAATTTGTTTTTTTTTTTTTCAGTCCTTGGTATGCTGCCACATTTTGATTGGTACTTTAATAAAGCTGTGAGCGCCCCTAGAGTGCCGCCCTTTGTCTAATAAATCAACAAAAGAATTTTTTATGAAAACCATAATTAAAAAAAATAATATTGTTAAAAACTTGTTAAGAGCGAGTGGCGGATGGCTGATGAAAAGGCGACCGCTGCTGTATGTACTTGCGTCACAGTCAGCTGAATGGGATGGCAGTTGGCAGTTGGCAGTTGGCAGAAGGCGAAGCAACAGGACATCAAGGATTAAAAGAAGATGTTCGCTTGTTTCCTGCAATAACAACAATATCAACAGCTATGACCACAGCCACACACAGACACAAAGCTAAAGAGACAACGAGACAGAGACAGAGGCGGAGATAGCACGACCATACGGAAGCCAGCCAATTGGCTTTAAAGCCCGCCGCACGCAAGGACGAGCAGTGGCAGCACAGCCAGCAGCAGCTGGAAGGACATGTACGCAGCGCCTCATACAAAATGCGCGATGCGGTCCAGCAAATGACAAAAAGCGCAAAGCTATTAAATTAAATTAAATGGAATTGGCCAAAACCCTGCGACATGGCATTCTAAGCTACAAAATATGGACAGAAATCGTCGTTTGCTTCGCTTCTCTTCTCCTTCGTCTCCTTCTTCTTTTTTGAGATAATATTTATTTATTATACACCATAGGCAATGGGGTATATTAATGGTGCTAAGCAATGTGTAATGCCTACAAATAAAGTTGTGTAAACTTCTGTTATGGGCAGCTTAATTTGAATCGATGCAAACATAGCTGTCTATGAATAGTTTGAGTGGGAATTTACGATAGAACTTTTATTTGATATGCGAAACAAAATAATATACATATTTTTGGATTAATAAATTGTGAGATCTTGTATAAGTCGCGCATATATCGAAATATTTAAATGTTGCGAAAGTTTTCTATTCCAAATATGTATAAATTTATTCCTTTAGACTAATCGGGCCATCTCAATCTCACATATTTATAATTATCTGATAGAGCATTTCAGCCTCGGCATTTCACTTTTGTATTATTGTATTTCGTATGTTGTATTTTATTTAATTTTTTTGCTGTTGATAATGCGCTCTCGTTTAGATAGTTGGCCTGCAAATACATGCTAGCATATTATATATTAATGTGTTTCATATTGACAGGCAGGATTAGGTGCTGCTGCAGCTACTGCGGCTGCGGCGGCTGCTGTTAGTTTTCTGTGCTTGCTGTGCGTTTATAAGATCATTAAAATTAATTAGAGTCAAAACGTTAAAAGGATTTTCATAGCCAACACAGACAGATATCCAGGCAAACGGGGAACGGCAAACAGACGAATGCCAAAGCAAGGCTATTATCCATCAACAGCAGCAGTTGTTGAAGCAGTATCTGCAGCAGCAGTTGTCCTGCTGCATGGCTTGGACATGGCTCTATTTCTAACTGCCACACAGTTTCTTTGGCAGCAGCAACAGTTGCTGCTGTGTGGCGGGCGGTTTCGTCCAACTTTGTTTAATCATTTATGTTTATAAAACACTTTTATGTGCTTGGCGTTTGCCGTTATTCTCGTTGCTTCTGGCTGCAACACGGGCCAAAGGACTCACCGCTGTTGCTTGCAACAACTTTTAATTGGAGATTGCAACAACTACGTGGAGCTGCTAGCTGTGTAAAGCAGGTGAAAGCAAAGTATGATAACAAGAGCTATGCTGTTGTTGCTGGGATTTGTGTATAGCTGCCCACTCGGTGACTCTCTGCCCTCACTGCTCCATCTCCATCTCTCTCTCTCTCTCGCTCTCTCTGTCTTCTATTCTCTGATTCTTTATCTCGCTTTGTGGCTATAACTGTTACCGCACTCTTAAGCAGGACCTAAAGCGAATTATGTGCATTTCGGCCACTTTGTACTAATTTTCCAAAATGTTGCAGTCCTTTGCGCGCTTTCAACCACATACACACACACACACACACACACACATAAGCCGAAAATGTCCTTTTGCCTTGACTGCGCCTTGAGTTTGTCGAGTTTTATAATTTTTATTTAATTAGTTTTAAAACTCTTTCAAAAATGTGGCAAGTGTATGTGTGTCTATGCACATACACACACATAAACACACTCACATACACACACACACACACCAGCATTCACACACAAAAGTCAACGACAAGGCATAGCAAAGTTTTCGCCCCCTTTTATGATTTAGTGAAGCGCCCCGCTGGCCGCTCTCGTGGCTGGCGCCCCTATCAACGTACCATAGCCCACGTGCTAGTGTGCGCTCCTGAGTGTGTGTGTGTGTGTGTGTGCGTTTGTCTGTCTGTGTGTTGGTTCTGCCTGCAATTGTGTTGATAATTTGAAAATTCATTTAAAGTTTTTGTATCGCGTTTTTGTTTATAGAATCTAATGAATAATTAACAAAGTTCTTGTGCATTTCAAAAGATGTCAACGACGTTGACGCTGAAGTCCACGTCGACGACGACGCCGACGCCGACGCCGGCGCTGGCATCGTTAGCAAAGACGTTGGACGCTCGAAAAGGCTGCCAACTTTTCATTTGCGACAAATATGGCTGGCGTCGCAAAGTTTTCTGTTTACTTATTATTTACAGACTCGCCGACTTCAGACGGCAAACGCAGCCAAACAAAATACGGAAATAAAAAACAAAATAAATAAAAAAAAAATCACATGCCGTTACTATTCGCCAGCCCGCACCACCCACCACATATTCCCACAGGCCAACGGCAAAATTATAAATAATTTACGAGTGTTTACGAGTTTGTTCGTAGTTCTAGCCTAGCCATGAAGCCGCCCAAAAATTATTCGACTTTTAGTTGCTCAAATAGAGCTTTAAATCGTGAACTTTGCCTAGCTCGGTAGCTTGCTCAATTTTACTTTCACTACGTATCAAGAACTTTACAGTGCAAATATTTTGGAGTGGCTTAAAGTTTTGATTTGTAATTTAATTATGTACGGAATATAATAGAAATTGGTCCTAATTGGCTATTGCTCAGAAAACATTTAGATTGAACTCAAATCAACTATTTGAACTGAGCTAACTTTCAGCTGAATTGTTTATAACTTTATATATTTCATATCAAAATGAATCTTTAGTTTTTCTTTGATTTCAGAGCACTTTCATAAATAAGAACTATAAAGTTTAATGTTTTTTTTTAGTTTTTGTGTATTTTGTTTTATGTATAAAATAAAATTATAAGCTTATAAACAAAGATCACTTAAATGTACAAATCTCTCAATTTTACTCTGCAATTTGAAAGATTTTTCTCTCTCCTCGATGTTGTTTACACTCATTTTCTCTTGTGTGTGTTTCGCACATTTGATTACGAATTTGTCTTTTTAGCCTTTTGGACCTAAACTTCACAAGTTCTCAAAGTGGAAGAGTTGAAGATATCAACAGTTGGACTCATGGATAGGTAAAAGATAATTAGAAATGTTTAGGATAGGGCACTGAATGATGTTGAGTTGAAAATAGTTGTTTGATCTTGAGGTTGAGTATTATTTTTTCACTTTTTCGATTCTTGTTAGAGGTGAGACTTTGTGATGTGAGAGAAGTGGGAAAGTAGTTGGGCAAAGGATTCGAGTTGATATTGTTGTAGTTGTTTCTTTTCTGTTGTTATAGTATTGTAGCTGTTGTTGTTGTTGTTTTAGTTATAATATCTGTTGTTGTTATGTTTATGAGGTGGCAGCTTTGGTTTTGGACGCGCTCTTAGTGCGACCTTCAGTGTTCAATCCAGCTAGAAGCTCGCTTTTGCGGATGCTCTTCAAGTCCAGATCACCATAGTAGTCTTCGCTGCAATTGTAAAGGGACGAGGTAAAGACAAATGTGAGAATAGGCCAAGAGATATGTATGTATGTAAGTGAGTGTGACTGTGAGAGTGTGTGTGCGAGAGAGTGTAAAAGTGTGAATGCATGAATAGATGCGAGAGTATTAGTGTAGAAGAGTAGATCGCGAATCTGCTGAACGACTAAGAACTGTTGTCTGTGGTTCGGTGGTGTGGTCTGTGGTGCAAGCATAGCAAATTAAACTCAAAACTCATAATCAAAAACTCCAAGCAAAACCAAAGCAAACCAGGTGCTAAACATATTGTGTATTGAGGCTTAGATTTTACAACTTACCAGCCGGGAACATCCTCGGGATCCTCGCAGTTGCCAGTGCCATCACCGTCACCAATCTTGAAGACTGTGCCAATGGGGCAGCCATACTCGCGTGCCACGCCCTCCAGGCAAATGTAGTACTTGCGGCAATCCTCGGGATGTGCGTGACGAGAGAAGGAACCAGTATTGGCCAGCTCACCGGCAGCTGGGCAGGCAAAGCCATTGGCAACCTCTGCAGACGAAAATATAATTAGTTATCGAACTTTGAGAGCTCTGCTGTCTGCTTGAGACTCACCTTCGTTCCTGCACTCGGGCACCTGATCGGCCCACATGCAGACGCGAGCATCACGATCGTAGGCAAGGCCGGGAGAGCACTGGTATCTGGATGGCTCGCCGTTCCAGCAGTTCCAGAACACATCGCACTTGTTCTCATCGGGGAAGATGCCGTACAGGCGTGAGCAGTGAGGCGTGGTGATTGGGGGTTCTGTAAAAGGCAGCACATCAGTTAAGCTATCAAATATTGTTTCAATGTCTGCTGTAGACCTACCCAGCTCTGTACGTTCACCGCACTCAACATTGTGCAGATAGTCGCAGTTCTCGGTGAGGTACTTGGAGTCCGTGGCATCAAAGGCCAGACCATTGCCGCAGGTCTTCAGCTCGGAGACGCCATTGTCGCACTTCCAGTACTTGTCGCAGGATGTCTCATGTGGATAGAAGCCGAAATCATCGGGGCACTTGAAGCTCTGTTGGGCCACAGCTGCAATTACCAGAGAAAGTGTACAAACGCAATTAGTATAAATTTCAAATGCAGCGCGTCAGGCAAACTAATTGAAATCAATTTGTTCCCCTGAATATTATATTATATTACAGGCTTTCAGTGAGGCGAGACGAGACGGAACGAGCCGACTAATAGGCCCCAGAGCCTATTCAAATTGCATGGCCAATGCCAATGGGCGTTTAATTGTTATATATAAGCGTGTATTTACACGCTGTTGTTGTTGCTCTTGTCGTTGTTGTTGTTGTTGTTGTTGTTGCTGTCGATGTTGTGTTGTGCACAACAATTTGTCATCTCGTGCAAAAGGCATTCACTTTAAAAAGTCGCCTCAGACGATGGCTGCCAATAAATCTTTTGGCTGGCAACTTTCAACAGACAGCTCTAGAGATCTGATATATATATATATATATATATACAAGGTACACACACATACACACGCAAGCGTTGACAGCTCAGGGGCAACTGCATTTACTTTTGCGCTTGTGATTTTTGTTGTTTTTCTGGTGTTCTTTTTTTGGCGATGAAATTACAGCTTCGACATCGACACCGAACCCTGATGCGGCAGAGTTGAAGCACCTGAAACGCGCCACCAAGGACTTATCGCGGCACCTCTCGCTCCATCAGAGCAGCCCTCGCAGCTCCCACGCTGCTGCGAGATGGCAGCTCAGTGCAACCGCAGAGCGTAACGAACGTAAATTGCATTTATATACCCTAACTAATGTGGTATTTTTTTTTGTTCGCCTGCAATGTGCAATGCATTTGATTTCATTTCGTTTAATTTCGTTTCAAATCAAATGGCAGCTGCAGCAGCAACAGCAGCGGAGTAGCAACAGCAGCCAGCCAATAAATAATTATTCAACGTTTTTAACATTCGCCAACAAATTCGCACGAAATGAACAAATGGCAGAGTCCTGAGCCACACTCTGTGCCAGCCCTTGTGTGATAATCTAATTGCAAAGCCGCAAAACTGCGGTCATGGCTACAAATGCCCAATCAGAAGTGCCTGACTCACCTGACTCCGCCTGACTCATCCACCTGCCTCATCAAATGAATCAAAATAAAAATAATTGAAACTAAAAAAATAGTGTTTAGATGGAAAAGCCGCCAGCTAAAACAACTCTTGATAAACCAAACAGCATGCAATTTTCATGTTGTGTAAACTAATCAAATATCAAAAGTTTTTTTATACACTCTATATAGAGAGAGAGAGCGTTCTGATATATATGTATGTATGTATTTAAATCAGAAATCAAAATTGTTGGCGATTATCAAATTATTTGCAGAATTTAATTAAAAACTTTGTTTTCCTATGGCATTTATTTACACGCGCACTCGTTTTATCTGCTATGCGTGTGTGTAAACACACTCATCAACTACACACACATACACACACACACACATACTATGCTGATGCTGCACTCATATTTATTATGCGCACTTTTCGGTCAGCTGGTCTGGCGGGAGCAGTTAGTCAATTGTATTATAAAATAATATAAAAACATTTTCATAAATTCACTTTGCTTGTCGTTTACTCAAATATTGTTAATTATAGAGATATAGAAGTTTTTATTCGACATAAATATAATTCTAATTGAAATTTGCTTCTCGAATGCAATTGACAAAAATGTTGACTAAAAGTTTATAGCATTTGAATGGACAACTATATTAAATATGTTAAATTTGTTGAGTTCGTTTCCAATTTTCAACTCTACTCAAATGAGACACTAAGCAAACTAAAGCAGAGTTTATATTTTATGAAAATCATTTGTATTCATTTTCATATGTGCTCAACTCTTGGACTTGTACAAATAACTCATTCTGCAATATTTCACTGTTTGGTCTACAGAAGCAGCACCAGCAGCAGCTCAGGTGTGCCAGCAGCTGGAATGCTTTTGCACAAAAAAAAAAGGAACTTTCAAGCACTTAGCTGCTATATCCAAACACACATAACATTTTACAACTAACAAACAAAAGCTAAACTCTCTCAGTGAGAGAGAGAGAGTGTGTGTGTGTGTGTGCTCAGCCAACAGTTATAATAATTTAGTTTGTTGTTGCAGCAACCGAAGCAGTGCACAAAAAGCGCATTCCAATGCAAGTGCAACAGACCCAAAAACCCCCCAGCTCGTCTCGAGGCTGGCCATGCAGCTATACATGTATGGAACGGGGCATGTGGCATGTGGCATGTGGCATGGGGCATAGCCTGTGGCAGCCGCAACAGCAGACCGCAGCACTAATGCGCTTACATATGTGCATAGTGTGCTGCGATGCCCACACTGATGATTGCATTGAGTTATGTACATTTGTATGTCTTACTCACTGTATGTGTGTTGGTGTGTGTGTCTGTATATGTGTGTGTGTGTGTGTGCTTTTGTCGCGTAGCGTAAATACCACATGTTAACTAAACAATTACCTTTGAGCAGCTGCTGCTCTTGCTGCTGCAGGCGATTGCTACTGGCCAAAGTGGCGTATACGCTATAAATTTGTAGTGCAAAGTAAAACATAAAAAGCAGAGAGCCAGACAGAGAGTAAGAGATGCAGGGAGAGAGAGGAAGAGTCTGCGAAATGTTAAAATTGATCAAAGAGCAGTTAGTAAAATAATTAAATGTTTATTAACTCTGCTGAAGTTAGAGAACTACGAATGCTGTGCTAAATTAGGTTTTTATTTAAATATAGATTTTTTATATATTTTGAAAAAAAATACGCAGCTTAAGTCCTGTCTGCTAACTTTTCCAATTCCTCTTTGTTTTCTACAGCAGAAAAAAACTGGTTTGCGAATTCAGTTTTGATTAATATTAACCAGAAGTTGCTATACTTTCATTATTTATTTGATTATTCAATAATTATAAATTTGTTTCATTTTAAAATCAAACAAAAATCGATTACATTCTAAAAATAAATATTCCAAATGTTCAGCTCCACTCGTAAATACCTTTCGCTTTTAGCCTATTATTATTTGAATAAAATTTTGTAGTTCGTGGTATTTCCTTGATTGAGACTTGAAGCGCGCTTCGAGGAGCAACTGATGTCATTTATGGAATATTTCGAGCGCTAATTAAGCATTCATTCTAGAAGCTGATCTGCTAAATGAAAACGAAAACGAAAACGAGAGCAAAAGCAAATCCAAAGCGATTCTAGGCCGCATTCGAGTTGCGGCTAAACCGGTTTGACTTGATATTGGCAACGGGTCGGTCTGCTGCCACTTACGACTACTAACCCACTCGCAATAAAGGCGCGCTTTGGCTGACAGTTCCGGCCGGCACGCCCTGCACATTCTTCGCTCGCACATGGCTTAAATGCCTCAATTGGCCAATCTCACAAATTAGCGGGCTTTACTTAGTTAGACTGATTGTTGTCGCATGTTGCATGTTGTTTAATTAGCTGTTTGCAATAATTGTTTTATCTATTAATAGTGAGCGCTTAATTACATATTTTTTTAACAATATGTAATCATGTGTGTGTGTGTGTGTGTGTGTGCTTGTGTTTAAATAATAAATTTTTATTGACATTTTAACAGTAAAACCGCCAATTGCATTGGTCTTGTCGGTTGAATGCATATCGTTCCAGCTGCTGCAGTCAACTACTCCTGCTGCTGCTGCTGCTGCTGTTGTTTCTGTTGTTGTTTCTACTTATATCTACGCCTGTTCATCCGGTCGTCCATTAACATAATCATTTAATTAACCAAAACTTTACACACGCACAGTCGATAAAGCGCTTCACAGCGCACAAATTAATAAAGAGAAAAAAATTGTACAGCGAAAAAAAATGGAGTTATATTAATTTATGTTGCACCTAAATGACAGACATTGTCAAGATGCAAATAACACAAATAAATGAATAATTCAATTTGAACAATGAATACATTCGCAAATTGCAACTGCATTATTTATTCACAACAATGCCAATTGATATGTGATATGCACATGGCAGAGCATTAACTATTATTATTATTATTATTATTATTACAAACGACCGCCAGAGGCAATCAATTGCCAAATGAGCCCTGCTCGCAGAGTGAGAGTTTTAATTGTAGTGCAGTGCTCGAACAATAAATATATAAAACGGATTACAGAGCTTACAAATGTTAAGCTAAGCTTAAATTAGAGTTAATGTACTGTTTAGAGAAAATTTAATAAAAATTTTATATAATTATGCAAGATGTGCTCTGATTCAGCTGCAGCTAATCTCTGTCTGAGCTTTTTAGCGCATATAAATGAATTTCCATCTCGCCTTTTCATACATTTCTCAAAGAATCTTTTACTATTACCTTTTGTCGTATATATTATATATTCTTTTACAGCTTTAAAACTCTCTTTCTCATATATCTTATATATTCTTCCATGGCCATAGATCTGGCGCAGCTAAAACATCTCTCAGGCTTTGACAATGCTTACATCAGCATTTACTGCAATATCAGTTACAGGCCATTCATCAATGCTGTCATCTATGACATTCCTTTCTAGATGCATATCACAATTTGTATGGCTACGTGTCCTGCAAATATCATGACAAATAATGACAAATTTGCATTTCGTGTCAGGCATTGAGCCTGCGCTACAGTGACTCATAAATATGAATATCAACAGGGCTCAGTGCATTGAACTGCTCAAGCTAGAAGTGTATAAATACACACACACACACACACACTCACACACACTTAGCAGTTCGCACACCCACTTGAAAGGCAACAAATTCCAGCGAAAAACACTTGAAGTCGACTGTGCTGAAAGTTTCCCTGCCAGACCGCTGCCCAAGTATGTGGTTGTGGTCTCTGCATATTTGTATTACGACTCATAATCGTTAGCCGCAAGAGGGCTGCAATCAGAGCTTCAGTCTTATGCTGATGTTGTTGTTCTTTTTTCCAGCTAGCAGCTCACAATAGGTGTTTTGTGGCACTTGCAACTATCTATCATTTGGGCTTCTGGCAAACTCAATGTGCCTGCCATTGTTGTCTGGCGCCAAGACTTTGCCGGCCATATAAATCAAGAAAATTGCTGACATTTAAGCACGTTTCATTTCATTTCGTTTCGTTACGTTTGTTTCGTGGCTTCTACTTTGAGGGCTACGATATGTACACACACACACAGCCAGAACAACAACAGCAACTGAAAATAGCAACAATTTTGGTTTGTAGCAGTATTTCCGCTAAATGTTGCTGTCGTTCTTCGTTTTTGGTGCTTTATGCCGCGCCAAGAAACCGTTTTTATTTTTCTCTCTGCCATAATGATATTTAAATATTTACCCACATAGCTGCCGGCATGCAACGTATGTGGGTTAATCTGCTTTTCAATTGTTTGCCTAATGTTCTGGTTGTTGTTGTTCTTGTTGTCGTTGTTGTTGTTGTCGAGTTTGTGCGTCATTCATGGCGTATTCTCAAATAGTTTCTGACGCGTCATATTGAGCCATAAATCCGCCTTAGCCTATGCCAAAAAGTTATAGATTTATTTTTCAAATTTAACGCATCGACGACAGCCTGAGCTGCGGCAACACAAAAATCGAAGGAGAGAGGGATAGGGAGAGAGAGAGAGGCAGTGCGAGTGGCAGCAAATGGCAAAAATGTGGCACGCAAATTGACTTTCGAGTGGCGTCAGCGCATTTAAGAGTTGTATTTTGTTTCTTTTTTTCTGGCATTTGATGTTGACTTTTTTTTTACACTTGCCTCTGGCCCCATAAATCAGCGCAGATACCCAGCTAATGTGTGTGTGTGTGTGGCTGGTGTTTGTTGTGCCACTAATGCAAGCCATAGCTGCGCAGCTGTGTGTGTGTGTGTGTGTATGTGTGTGTGTGTTTTGGCCATTTCATTTGATTTTGTTGCCACAAAATAAAAACTTTTCAAGCGTGACTTGCTGCTGCTGTGCTGCCCGTGTTGTTGCTGTGGTGTGGCAACAAAACAAAATGGCAACACACATATATTGTTTGCATTTGTTACGCTTTTTTGCTGCTGCTGCTGCTGCTGCTGCTGATACTAAACCGCAGCAGCAGCAGCCAATGCAAAAATCCGCCAGCAAGAAAAATAAAAACGAGTCGCGCAACCGAATGCGGAAATTTATTGTGTTTTTCGACGCTTTTCGGAAATCTTTTGAACAGCTCAAATTGTTTATCGCCGTGATTAGCATGCTTGTGGCAACATTTGGGCCAAGTGTTTACGTATTTGGCCAACAGCATTTGATGTTGCATAATTTATTTGCCAGCAGCAGCAACTACGACAACAAGCAACTTGAACTTGACAATGCGCTGCATGCGCCTGGCTTAGGCTCATTAAATGTTGTTTTGCTGTTGTTAAGTTTAATAACTTTGAAAATTGTTGCCAATTAACAGAAAAGTGGTGAAGCAAATACAACAGCAACTAAAATGCATGGCACGCAATTAGCCAGAGGCGATTTTACTCTGTTTTCGATATTATTTTTTGTGTTTTTGTTTTTGTTTTCAAGTTGAATAACCAACAACAAAAAGAAAATCGAAACGTCAACAATGTTGCGGCTAAAATCACTTTGATGGCTCAGTTGAAACAAGTTTGTCTAATGGGCCGCCTGGGCGTGGCAGCTGCGTATTCGAAATTCCTGTGCCGAAAATTAAAAGCAAAATATCACGCAGTTATCTTTTCAATTAGCCGGCTGCAAACGTGTCTTAAAAATATGTAAATTTTGTTATTGTTTTTGTGCAAATGCTGAGCAGAAGCAGATGAAGCAGTAAAGAAGGCATTTCAATGTCAATGTCATGCAAATGTGCTCATAAAATGGCTTAAACCTAAAGATCATTGAAAACAGCGATCATCATGCAGATAATGATGATGATGCTGGTGATGTAAGCGACTGGCGCAGTCAAGCCGAACAGCGAGCGTCTGACTCTGTTGTAATCTCTTGCACTCTGAAAGGCGTCGCCACGCGATGAGGTAATGAAATCGATTCGAACCAATAGATACAGATATAGATACATCTACAGCGAATGTGGATCGTGTGTGCGGTCGGGAGGTATGGAAAATGCAAGTAAACGTGTTGGGTTGCTGCAATATGGCCAACTCCAATTGGCTCTTTGGCTCGATTACGCTTTTGGTTTGCATTTCGATTTTGTGCCTTTGCTTATTTCTGTTTTTTTTTTCCTTTTTTTTTTTTTTTGTGATTTTCATTTTGTATTTCCCGCCTTTTTATTTCGAAAGTGGGCCAAGCTGGGCGATGGTTGATCAGAGCTGATCACTTGTTGCACAAGCGGGCGCTTTAATAACACACTCGATTGAAAAACACACTTCTTTCTTTCTTTTTAACACTGTGCAGCTTGAACGCTTGTCAAGTGTCCTTCAGCGGTTGGCTGATTGCGCAAGCGTAAGCTGTCTTTGGCTCCTTGAGCGCTCTGTCTGCTCTGTGGCATTTCTCTTTTCTCTGATCGACATACGATGTATGTGCATGTAGGTGTTTATGTATGTATGTATGTCTGTATGTATGTATGTAGCTAACAAATAATACATACCGGCTCCGAATAATGCCACAAACACAACTAAAAATTTCTTCATTTTGCGGTTTTAGTTTATTTGCTGTTGTGTATTTGGTAATAACGCTATTAACCGTTGCTCGCCGATACGTAACCGAATCTTAGAGTGAGTAGGGGGGGAGGCGAATCGCAGCACTTGAACAAAACTTTGACTTTGCGCACCACTTGGACCGACGACTTGAAACTGTGTGTGGCTCTGGCTTGTGCGGGAGCTTTTTATACCGCTGCGCATGCGCGCCAGCCGCGAACAATCCAGACGAACGTTGGCGGCGGCAGCGGCGCGTGCGCCGACTGCGCAGCGGCGACGGTGGCGACGTCGGCAACGTTCACTGGCGAACGATTGCAACGGTACACAGCACAGCCAGGCGGCTGGGGCTCATAGCAGTCAGCTTCGGTGTTACTAGCAGCAGCTACCTGGCCTTGTCGCACTCATGCGATGCGGCCATCTCTCTTCCTTTCGCTCTTGCGTCGCTGCTTACGCTCTCTTACTTTTGCGCCCTCTCTCTCTCTCTCTCTCTCTCTCTGTCTCTGTCTCTGCCTCTCTCTTTCGTGTACACGTTTAATTGTAATTGTCAGCGACGCGTCGCTTTTAACTGTAAGTTAGCTTGTTTTGTATGCACGCGGCGCACTGTGGCCGGCAGCGGCGTCGGCAGCGCTGCCAGCGTCACATTGTTGTATTTCGGTTGCCTCCAAAGCGAACCATTCCTCAATTGATCTGCGGCGTTACGTTTTGCATTTTGAGGCGGGGGTTGCAAATGGAATTTATGTGCCTGAAAGTTCAGCGCGTCTAGGTGTGTGTATGTGAGTGTGTGATAGTGTGTGTGTAGGCAACTAGCATCCATTTCGATTTGTTGTTGATGCTTGTGGCTAATTATGGATTGGCTTTTTGTTCGATTGCCGGCCTCAGGGCAAGGCTTCTACTTACCGACCCAAAATAGCAAGAAAAAAAGAAAAAGAAAAAAAACTAAATCTATAGTTGAACTTCACCTAATTGGCTGAAACCATACATGTGTGTGAGTGAGTGTGTGTGCGCTCATGTTTTATGGGTGTGTGTGTGTGTGTGTGTGTTGCTGACTTGTGCCTGAGTCATGCGCCTGGCATTTCCAGCAACAGCTCTAGGCGCGTTGCGTATACGCCGCGTTGTCTGTGCAGAATGTAGTTGCTATACCCTTGCAGAGCGGGCTTCTAACGGAATGTTTAAAGGTTTAATTCATAGGAGCCATATTTTTGTATTTAATGCCTTATTCCTTATACGACTTTAGTCAAAGGATATTTAAATTGTGTATTGCCTAAAAAGTTTTGGCAGTAAAAGAAGTCTTATGTACTTTTATTTAATATGCAATTTTTCACGAGTTTTCCTTTTAATTGTTAGCAGTCTATCATAAAGTGTATTTTGCTTTGACATGTCCAAGCTGCTGCGTCAATTGGCTAAGCGTCAAATTAAATGTTAATCAACGCAATTAACATGATTTCTTAATGTAAAAGCAATGTGATGGTCAACTGGTGGCCGGCAATGCAATTGCAATTGATATGCCGCTGCACTCGCACATAAACAAATACGCACTCGCTGACTGCGGCTTGGCATTAAAAACAGGCCGTCAACTGTCGATGCGTGCAAGTAAAAGGTAGGCCAGCCAGTCATAGTCGCAGTCGCCGTTGCAGTCGCTGCCGCAGTCTCCAATTGCAGTTGCAGTAGCTATTTGCAGCAGCCTAGCCAGCGACTATTAAAGCTGACCCAGCGCGGCGGTCAACGACGGACACTCAGCGGCGCCGCAAAGCCAACAGCAGCAACAACAACAACAACAACAAACAGCAAACTGTTGAAAATGTGTGCAATTAAATGCAAGAAATGTGATTCAAGGTTTCGGAATGCAGGAAGAATATGAAATTACAGCCGACAACAACAACAAGAGTCAACTGGCAGAACAATTACAGCTGCCAACGACTCGAGACTGCGAATTTGTTGTAGTCGAGAGTGGTCTGTAGCCCGACCCCGGGCCGGGCCTGGTCTGGCCTGGCCTGGCTCAGTGTGTTATTGAAGTGGTCTCTAGAAAACCTGTGGCTGCCCACAGTCCCAGACAGCGAACCAGTTTTAGCACTGCAAAAAAAAAAAAAAAAAACGACAACAAAAATAAACTCAAACTAAGCTACCTTGTCAGAGTTATGCTTTCGCTTTCAATTGCTGCTGCTGCTGCTGCTGCTGCTGCTACTGCAGCTAACTGCATTGCTGCTACTGCATAGTTAGCTAGACAGTTATAGGTATAAACTCAGCATGTTCAAAAGGCCACTGCCTAAAGCCTTTTTATTTAGCTGAAAATGGCTTTTAGCGGCGCAGCAGCTACAAAATTTTGAAATCAAATTTTTGATAAAAGGTATTTAAATTTATGTTGAGAAATTTGTATTTACAACAAAATAAATTGAACTGCAAAATTATAATATATTTATATATAGTTTATAAATAATAATAATAAAATATTTTAGATGGCCTATTTCATTCAAATAGTAGTAGATTCTTGGAAAAAGTAGCAGATCCAATGTAATGTGCTGCTTCGCCATGTGAGACATTTGTAATCTTGACACGATAAAAGTAATCCATTAAACCAAGGTAAATTTTATTGTTCCATGAAATAAATATATATGTGTATATGTATGTACATAAATAATATATATTTATAGTGAATTAGAGTATATATACTGCATGTATATATGTAAATCTACGAATCTCAGTACTCAGCTTTAAATCTAGATTGATTTATACATTTTTATAAGGAAAATATTGTAAGATCTCTTCTGTACGTTTCATTACGTCACAACTATGATTTACATTTTGTTCTAAATATTCGCAATAAATATAAGCAAAGTAAAATTAAATATATATTTATACAATCTAATCAAAACTTGCAAATATTCTTACTTAAACATTAAGAGCAAAGCGTATTTCGTTTTCGCTTTGCCTAGCTTACTTTATATGTTTCACCCGATTTTTAGGGTTTGTTTGGCTAGCCCCAAAAATAAAAAAAGAGATCGAAAAAAAAAAATTCAACCAAAAACACGTTTTCCATGCAGCTGTCAGACGACGTCTGGCCTGTTATAGATCGGGTTGAGCCTGGCATTTCGGGGAGTGTGCTGCCCAGGGCGAGCTATGTTTATGGCAGCGGCTAGCGGCGCTCCACTCTAAATTGAATGCCAAATCGCTGAGAATACTAGCAGCCAGCAACTGACTAACTAAATGCTTATTGGCCAACAAAACACCAAGCGTACTCGCGCAGAGTATAATTTGCGGACAAGCAGTTCCAAAGTATTTGAAAAATGCAAAAATTGCATCAGCACTTGGCTCAGATTGTGAGCAGAGCTTTGTGTTTTTTTTTTTAATTGTTGACTTAAGCTGGGCTGCTTGTGGGTGGGTGCGGCGTTTAACGCCACGTTGACGTAGCATATGCAACGCGGAAGAAAAGTTACCAACGCTGGCTTGGCTTGGCGCAGTTTGGTTTGTCTTGGCCTGGCCCGGGCTGGCCTACTCTCTGTCTTAGCGCACTCACGCCTCGCCTCACAATGCATGCCATTTGTATGCTATCTGATTCGTCGCACACCCATGCAGTAAATACCATGTGTGTGCGTGCGTGTGTGTGTTCAATTAAGCCAATTCGTTGAAGACCTGGCCGGTAGTTGGGGCCCGTCCGATTTGGCTGTGCAAGTTCTTAATGCGTATTTAGCAAGTGCATTTCGAAACGGTAATTTGTCGTTAACTGTTGCTGCCGCATGTTCGTGAGTTGAATCTTTCGTTTGTTTTATGCTCAACATACAAAATACAGAAATAAACAAAATAAATAAATACGAAAACCCGTTAGAACGTGTTTACGTCGAGTGAAGGTGTTGGCTAGAGAGCGTTATAAACTAAACTTATTTCTGTTCCATTTCGTTGCCTGTCTGTCGGAAATTGGCTAAGCTCCAGCTGGCTAAGGTTAACCTTAGCTTAGTTGACATTTTCTCATTAATAACTGAATAAATTGAGGCTGAATTGCAAATTGTTTAATTAAACAACGGCCTTGCTAGTAAGTGACCGAGTTGCTAAAGCAGCTCAACTAGGGCTGAGATCTTAAATTATTATTTAACGAAAGGTCACAGCCAGTGCTATATGGAATTATAACTAATTTATTTCTATTTGCAATATGGGGCAAAGCCAACAGCTCGATTACGTTTTAGCTTGATGAATCTTCAAAATCTCCATATTTACTTTCTGCGCAGAAACGTTTCTGCGAAGTTCTTATCCGTTTGAATCTTCATTATTACTTTCGCAATAAATAGAACAGCCAAGACTCCATTCATATGCCTACAAAACCAATTTATTTGCGACTTCTGAGCCGCAGAAGGTCTTCGATGAGCAGCTGAGATAAGGTTCTTTGTCCAGTACGTGCTATACATTTATGCCAAAAATAGTCTTAATTGCTTCTTATGTTGCTTTCTTGAGCCCGCCAGCAGTGAGCATTATGGAGATTTATGTTATACTCTACTATAACAAGATTTCCGGTGTAGAATTTTAATAGCTCCGTCTGGCCAATCTCTACTCGATTCAAGTTCAGCTCTGTGCTGTAATCTTTATGTGCATATCTTTGCGATGAGAACTTTTGGCAAAGAACAACTTTGCTTTATTTCATTTTAAAGAATCGGATGTTTGAATGATTCGGATCGCAGTGCAGAGCATGAATTTTATGTGATCCAGTGAATTTCGAAATCTTGATAAGTTTGATTTATAAACACTTAACAAACACTGCGCAACCTTTGCCAGACTTAGCCAATGTTTATTAGAGCCCAAGCCTAATGGCCGTATTGACACATTGACAACAGTATTGTTTACAACACTTTACGTAAGATTCATTTACGAGATATTTAGCGAACAGCCCCTGCGGGCAGGTAGAAAACACCTTTGGGCCGATAGAAAAGTGCAGCTCGAAAAGTGCAGCGAACGTGACGGGCCGATTTCTATATGTATATATGATGCAGATGGAGATATATTTGTATATTTATCGTACAATAACAGTATTTCTCATTTCTCATTTCTCATTTCACAGTTCATAGTTTTCATTTATTAACTAATTTCGGATTTACGTAATCCCAAAATCGTTCAGGCCTCAGTGACGGCGTTTACACGCAACCGCCACACAGTGAGTCGAGGTCAATGATCAGTGAAATTTACTTTCAAAAACAAAAAGAAAAAATCCGCTTTTCTGTTGACTGAAAAGCGATCGGCAAATAGCTCCAGCGGAAGCCCAAACGTTTCTTGAGCCGCCGTTTGGGCAACATCGAACTGCAAAGCCAACAAAAAGCTTTTGTAATGCGTTTTGGGGCTTGGGGGACATGTGTATTATGCTCAAATAGGGCACAGCCAACGCCCTAGCCTGCTGCTGTCGCTGCTTGTCATAACTATTATAATTATCGTCATCATCGTTATCATCATCGTCATCATCATCATAATGAGCAGCCGCTGCTTGCCCACACCTTGTGGCCATTAGCCGTAGAGACCCAGCCCCCGTTCCCAATCCAATCACGACAATGGAGCGCTGCATTTTACCACACTTGAAATCGCAATACAATGAATACATCTGCATAATTAATTCCCACTAACGAAGATGTTGTCGAGAGTTAATGAGTGTGGCTCGTTGTTCGCTTTGCGCCAAAATTGAAGGCAACAAACATGCGCAGGTTGTTGACTTCTTTGTCTGCGTCTGGGGCCCACTTTCGGTTTCGGTTATATTTTCTGCTTCAGTTTCAGTTTCAGTTTTTGGCTTCAGTTTTTGGCTACTTCCATTGTCCATGCAATTGGTCGCAGCTGTCACATTGGGCGGTGCTATAGCGCCAATTCACTTGCCAAACACACACAGATGTATTTTTAATTATGGTCATTCCGAGCACTTGATATTTGTTGGCCAAAAACTAATCGGCTTTCATTTTCCATTTTCCAAACGCAAATCGCGAACAGCTTGCCCAATGAGCTGATGTATTTTTAATTATGCTGCGATTTCCTTTGCTTTTGCCAGCTCTCAATTAAAAGCACTTGTTGGACTACATAATATACATTGTCCTGCAGAGTTTATTTTGGCCAAGTTCAGATGCCTCAAAGTAAGCCAAGGACGTTTTTCTCTTATCTCTATATCGTGTGGTTTTTATCAAAGCAGTTGCAGTTTCATTTAATGGATTAAACATGCACGAATCGAACTCGAATCGATTTCTCACCAATAAAATATGCATTGTTTTTTTCCTTTAGTTTATTTTTTCGCTGAACGCGCCTTTGCCAAAAACTAGGTTATAACCTTGAAATCCCACAAAAGAAACGTTGAAAATTTCAAACTTATCAATAAATTCATGGCGCTGCGACACAAAGCCAGGCTGCGCATCAAAAGAAAGCAACAAAAGAAACAAAAAACAAACCCAAACAGAAGCAGAAATAAAACACATGGAGTAAAAAGCTACATAAATCTATATTCAAATCCATGCTAAGCTCCATTAAAATGCTAAACAGTCAAAGAGCGTTTCGCAATCCCATCAGAAACAGACAAAAATATTCCAACGGGTCGGGCAACAGCTGTAAACCTGCATTTCAAATTGCCAAAGGTCAGGCCAAGAAGAAGCTGCAGACGCAGACGATGTTGCAGCCGGCGCATCCCAAGCAGCCAGTTCAGCCAGTGTCCCACTCTGCGGCTGTGTCATCATCATTATCATTATCATGACTAGCATCATTATGAGCATTGCTACATAGGCTGCATTCAGCATAAAAGCTGTTTGGCAACAACAACAACAGGAGGAACAACAACATCCAAACGAATAACAATTAACCATATAACGAAAATTTGTACAAATTGACAAAGCTAGAGTGAAAGAAGAGAGGAAACGAGCCAAAAGAAAAAAAAAAAACAGATACACGAGAGAAAAAAAAGAGAAATAAATGAAAATGAAAATAAAAAACAAACTGGATTTATAATGGCTAAAAAACACGCAAGAAAAAACAAGCCAAGGTCACTGCGAAGCGGCCGAGAGCAGCGAAAGAAATTGTGGAATCATGTGGAATAACAATACACTGAACAGAATCATGAATCAACAAAAAGCCAATTAACACTGCTCTAATTGAGAACTGAGAGCAAAACAAAGTCTTTGCTGAGTTTTCATTTCCAGAAATAGAGCCTAAAAATGGGAAATGAAATGGAATGATAAATTACAAATTCTTACACTGAAAATATGTTTGGAATGAGATTTGTCTAGAGATAAATGGGATTTAATAATTGAAGATATTAAAATATATTTCTTTAAATGCAGAGTTTCTTAGCTGTTAGAAAAGATTCATAACCTGAACTATATATTCATTTGCATAACAAGTAAAAAATAATAAAAATGGGCATTTCCAATCATTACTATTTGATCTGGCTTTGTATTAGTTGGAGTTGAACACTTAAATATATTTAGTATATTCAGTAATCTCTTCATGATAAAATCAAAAATCAGTTCAAAAATCTGTTGAGTAGCGCGTCGAAAGAGTGAGAGTTTTAAAGTAAAGCAGCAAATTTTCAAGTCTCATTCAACACAATGAGTTGCAGACACTCGAATCATTTTCTCACAGTGTGCAAATAAACGTGCCCCGGCGATCTACCGATTCAGGACTGTAGCAGAGGCACTTGTGGTTTCTTTTTATTTTATTTCAGTTTTTGCGCCATGGCAGAACCACTTTTCGATTGCAATTACTTGAGACGCGGTAGCCCATAAAGCAGATGATCATGACAGGCATTATGATAATGATGATGCCCGGTAATGATGAAGATGTTGAAGATGACGATGATGCTGAAGATATTCGTGCGCAGTTGGGCAGAAGTGACTGAGCGACGTGTTAAACATGTTTTGGCGAAACATCCACAGCTCGAGAAATCCGGTTGCTCAAATATGCGTAAAGTGGGACGATGTCGCTCCTTTACAAACAGTCACAACAGCAACGCTCTGTAATATTATTAAATGCCTGAAAACTGGCCAGGCAAAATGCCAAAACACAGCAAATAAACATCAAGACAATTAACAGACGAACGCACACACACACATCGAATGGAAAAAAAGAGTCCAAGTTGTTGATTTGTTTGTGACCTCATTGGCAGGTGTTGATCAATAAAAATGCAACTAGCTTGGGCCGGGTCTGGGTCGGGCCCATTGCGTAAGCCAATTGAGGTGTGCTCCCCCATTCCGTAATGCTGCTCTTTGGCAATCCCACCGAGAATCTTTGATATGGCACAACTCTTTACTCTTGCACAAGTCAGCTCTAAACTTGAACTATTTGACGCGTGGCTGATAGTGGAGCTGGCTTATCAGCCCATTCGAGTGAACCTTAGGTAGTCCAATTTGGATTATCAATAGAAGCAACTAAAATTTGTGAATATTGTTGCTCAGATTTTGGCAGCATTTCAGTATTTGCTCGTACTTAGAACGCGTTGGAAATCGATAGTAAGATCATGCGTCTGCTGCTGCTTGCAACATATCTGTGTCTGATGGTGGTAAGAACTATAGAAAGATCAGCTGGCAACGAAATTGGCTGAAAGTCTTTGCCAGTACCTGTGACTAAAAGTGTGATAAAGTGTATTTATTGTATATGCCAGATAGAGCTAGTTTGAAAGAGACAGAGATACAGACAGAGAGAAAGACAGTGATAATCTCTGAATCGTTCGTCAGGGTGAATATGGTATTTATTATGGTTTAAAGTGAAACTTAATAAGTTTTCAGTTTTGTTGTGTTTACAAGTGCAAATAACAATAAAAGTAATGCAAGAGATTTGTAGCTTGATAGTTGCTTAAGTCAGCTAAATCACTTGTATAATCTTTACCTCTAAAAATGATTAAATTTTACTTATAAAACTAATCGAATTTATATCTTCAAATGCAATCTGCATTGACTAAAAAATTGTTGCTAATATAAAGTTTTATATATGACTTTTTTTTTAATTTTACATATACATATATAGATAGAAAAATATGTGTATAAAAAATGTTGATCCAGCATTGAGCAATCTGTATTTGTGGAGTTGGTTTTAAAAATATTGTGAAAACAAAGTTTTTGTATTTCTGTTTAGATTTTTAATAAATTTCAATTTTTATTTATTTTATCTTTTCCCAATATTTGACAAATATGTGTTGGCAAAGCTCTTTTGCAATTATCTCAAGTATCACTACATATCTCTTATAAAGATATGCAACCTCATCTGTTTCTTCTGCTTCATTTATTATCTGTTGTTATTGAAAATTGTTTTTTCATAATTGTAATCGTCTCTGCAAAACTTTTCTAATCAGTAAACATACTTGTAGCTGCCGAGCTGGGGGCTGCTGAGCGGCGAGCAGCGCACCATCCAGAAGTGCTTGCGCAGCTATGGGGGAGTGAATGAGGAAAATTTGGAACGTCTGGAGCGTTACACGCAGTGGTCGGATAGCTATGAGGAGCTGCCCTGCTTCACGCGATGCTATCTCAGTGATATGTTTGAATTCTATGACGATCAGGCGGGCTTCGACGAGCGTCGCATCAGGAAGCACTTCGGTGACGCGGTCTTCGAGGCGTGCAAAGAGCGACTTCAGTTGGGCGCTGATCAGAAGGAGAGCAGCTGCGAGCATGCCTATGCGGGCTTTCACTGCATTGTCAGCGTGAGTGCGATAAGCCAGACCGTGGGCCACTGACCGCTGAGCTGATAACAGCGGCTGCTTGATTCGCCTCTACTATATGTGTGTGATTGTTGTTTATTTGCAGCTGGAGAATGATCCGTTCATACTGATCGAGAAGATGCCAAATGTCACACGCACAGCCAAGTCGGCGATGAAGAAATGTCTGCAGCAGGTGGACCAAGTCGAATGGAATCGCATTGCCGACTACGCCAACTTTCCGTCCATAGAGCCAATACCCTGTTTCACGCGTTGCTTCATCTCGCAGATGCAACTATATGACGAACGCACCCGTCGCTGGCGTCTACCCGCCATGCGCCAATCTCTGGGCGTGCCCCTCGCAGGCGCCCACATAGCTGGCTGCACTCAGCGTCGCGGTCGCAATCCCTGCGCCACGATTTACCAGCAGTTCAACTGCTTTGTGGTAGCCATCTAGACGCTTAACATAGCTTAGCCTAAATCAAGGATGAACATAGAAGAAAACGCATATTTGAATATTGAATTTCACTTTTTCTTCTGCTACCATGGAGCACCATCAGCAGATAAAACTTGTGTAACTTTGCGGTCGACTTCCGATCATACATGAAACGGGAAATTCAGTTTGAGTCTATTTATATAATAAAAGAGAATATCTGAACAAGCTCAGCTTACTTACTAAATGGAATGCGCACATTTCGAAAACTGATAAAGACAAATGCTTAAGATTTATCAAAGGTTTGAGTGGATAGAAGGCCTAAACTAGATTCGTTTCATTGAGATTTCCATTGAGTCGCTCCCAGCACAGATATTCATCGTACATCCAGGCACATTTGCTGCTGGCCAGGCCACGCTGCTCATCACTGCTGCGGCACAGGCTGTAGTCCGGCTGATGCTCCTGATGGATGGGTCCGAAAGCCTGCTGCCAATTGAGCAGACGCCAGTTGCCCGCCTCGTCATAGAAATTCATTGCATCGGCGAAACACTGAAATAGACAGGGAATGGACTCCTTGGGCTTCAGTGTGCTGTACTGCAACATCTGCACATTGGTGGCATTCAGCTTGCCGCTGCACTGCATCAGCGTGGAGATGCTGTTGCCCGCGTGCAGCTCAGCTTGCTTGAGGCAGCGTAAGCCACGATGGGCATAGCTGCAGGCGTCACGCGACCTACGCCGCAGCTCGTAGTGACAATAGTTGTATATATCGGCGCCCAGTTCCTCGGCCACGCGCTGCTTGTGCCACCTGTTGGCATCGATGTCGAACCAGCCCTTCTCGCTGGCCAGGCAGCGCATCAGGCAGGGCACCTCCTCGCTGGTCCAGCTCGCATACTTCGCCAGCTTACGCAGATCGTTTTCGATGCGCTCCGGGCTGCTGATGCTGCTCAGGCATTTCTCCAAAATCTGCGCATCGCCCGTGAGATCGGCTGAGGCCTGCAAAATGTGACGGGATTGTTGTTTTTAAAAGATGCGGCATTAACTGCTGCCGTGTAGACGCACCACAGCGCACCACAAGGTCAATAAGCTGACAGCCAGACGCATCTCAACACTCGGAATGCACAATCTCAACTGCTGTCCGTCTACAAGCGTTGAGCTCATGAGCTCACACAGCAGCCGCTTATCAGGCAGCTCAGATTAAGCCAGCGAACGCGGGTTCAATGTATCCCAGCTGCTGCTGAGCACCACTTGAACCAACCGAAACAGCGCGTACTAGGTCAACTTTTGTGACTTTGCCTCATTTGGGCACAAAATGTTTTTTATTTTGGACTTATCACATACATAATTAATTTCAGCTTAAGCATAAATCTTGCGCACGACGTGGCGGTTGATGGGCAGCCAGCAGGAGAAGACGCGATTGGCCCAGGTGCAGATATCGGATTCGGCTTCGTTGTGATCAATGCATTTCTCAAGACCGTGACGCACTGACTCCAGATCCTTGTAGTTCTGTGACGTAAACTGCGCAATAATTGCCTTCTCATTGAAGCCCTTTCGCTCGGTGAACAGACCCATCTTCTCCACGAAGCACTTCACGTAGCAGGCGGTGCGACGATGCTCTGGGAACTCATAGTTTAGGTACTTCTCATAAATGTCCTCGGGCACATTGAACTTTTCCTGGCACTCCTCGTGCGCTTGCACCGCATCCTCGTGCGTGCGTATCTGAAACTTGCCGCTGACCTGAAAGGAAGTTGCCAATATGAAGGTTCACTTGACTTCAGCCAAGGGCAGGTAAAATTACCTGGCCGACGGCAACTGTTGCCAGCACAACTGCAATGCCGATCAATAAAGTGTTGACTTTCATTTCTAGGCTGAGACTGAAACTGAAACTGAGGCTGTGATTGCGATTGCGATTGCGATTGCGGCTGCGACTGGAACTGGACCGACTTCTGTCAGGGCCTGTGTGCGAATGTGCCAAGCGAGCCAAGATTTCGGTTCATAATTTGTGTGTAGCCAATCGGCTGTGGCTAGATAATAAACCAAAGCCAAGTCACCAAAGTGAATAACATGCTAAACCCGTTGTTCGACTGGAAGGGGATTGTCCAATAGTGGTGCAAGTGCTGCGGCGATGGTGAAGGTGGAGGTGGAGGTGGAGCTGTTGCTCCGTTGGTACCCTTGCGTCAGTTTTGCTCTTAAGAAAAATCAGAAAAAAAACCGAGTAAGTGTAGCAAACAGGTTTGGGTTTGGACCACGGCGATGACTGCGACGGCGACTGTGAAGTCGACGTCGACGTCGACTGCGGCAGCGAATCTGCTGTCAACGGTATTGTTTGGGCCGCGCGTTGGTTGGTTTTGGCCTGGTATTATATAATCGGCGGCGACGTCGGTGGCTTTAGTACACAGTGGTTACGTTTTGTTTGAGCCAATTAAACGATTTGTTTTTGTGCCACAAATTCACTTGGTCGCTGCCACACACACATATGTACATAGAGTGTGTTTTTCTTGTTGCTGAAATATGTGTGGTGTTTTTTTGTTTTTGTTTTTTGTTTTGCTATTTTTTTAGCTGCTGCAAATTCTAACACCTCGTCGGCCATTTGCTGCACACTTCCGCAATGAAAAAATAAACGTTAGCCTGTTTTGGGCACTCGCTGCTGCCACACGGCAGCAGCAGCAGCAGCAACAGCAATGACAACAAAAACAAAAACATTTTGTTTATATTTTGTTTTGTCACGGCTGCAGAGCCGCAAATAAATTAAATAAATTATTCAATTGAATTTATTTATTACCAACCAATTTGGCTGCCCAGCGGACTTTTGCATTTGTGTAATTAACGGCAGGCGGTGCACAAAATGCACAAATTCCCAACTCCAACGACAACAACAACAACAACAACACTAACGACAGAATCGGCGTAACTCCTGAGGGAATTTCCATTGCAGCTAACATTGGTGCGCCGAGGTTCTTAAACCCGAGCTCAGAGACGTAGATGGTGAAAGGCTTATAAATGAGCCTGCCAGGCAAATAAAATTTATGGCTTTTGATTGGCATCTATTTTTATGTACAATAATATAAGCCTCACTTATGTGTGTGCATGTGTGAAATGTTATTGATATTATTGTTTTACAATAATTGTTAATTTATTATTAAAGAAATTAATTAGTATAATTTATTTATTGTTGTGACTGAAACTCTTTCACTTTTCCATTAAATCTCGCATTATTTATTTTGCATATTCCCCTCGCTGGCAGCCACTGGGTTTAGTCACACGACAAACAATAAAAGAAAAGCTAAAACAAAAAAATAAATCTATATGAAAAATGTGAAAAAATATATGAATATGTGAAATGTCTCTTCGCTGGGCTCATGGCGCTTTATGGGGCGGCCATCAACCTGTGACTCTTTACAAGGGTCAACATTTTCAGTTATCGTTTTAAACTTTGATGCCATAAATTGAACAAACTGCCGTGGGGCAGAGCCAGCATTCACCCACCTGCCATTTAGCTGGTCTAGTATTTATTTAACAATTCAAACATATTTGCAATACGCTTCACAAATGCATTTTTTCTCAAAAGCACATATGGAAAATATTTAATTTTATTGTTCAAAATTGAAAAAAAAAAAAAGAAAAATAAACGCAGCAATTCAGATCATATTGCTGAGTAGTTGACTGGATATTCATATAAATTAAAATAATTATTTTTTATGAAATATTCGTCTAGAAATTTCGAATTCTTCTTAAACATTTTGCTATAAAGAACTATAAAATATATCGAAGTCTAGGTAAATAAAAATTAAATTCAACACGTTTTGAAAACTCAATGAAATCATCTTTTATCCTGCTTACAGCTAAAGCTGGTTAACCTTGTTTAACTTTTGTAAAATGCTTCAAAGCATAAAGTCAACGTCATAGAATTGCATTGTTCTTCCCTCGCATAAAACCTGAAAAAAAAACAGCAATTTAAAACAAAATAAATGCCCAAAGCTACATGGGATACTACACTATGCTTTGCGTTTGTTTGCATGCAATGCATGGGCTCATCTATTTTTGCTGTTTGTGTTGGACAGTAGAAACCAAATGCAAATTCAATTGGACATCGTATGCATGCAGGCTGTGTGGCACAGGATATCCGGATGGCAGCCATTTTAGGCATATATATCGAAGGCCTTGACCAGCATCAGCAGCAGCAGCAGCACTAGCAGCAGCACCAGCAGCAGCAAAACAGCCAAAAACTAAACAATAACATTTTTTCAAGCCGACAACAAACACACACTTACAGCACTCTCTGTCGCCTGAACAGCATGTGCGATATATGTATATATATATTAATAGATATGTATGTGTGTTTTTTTGATTTTTGTTTTCTTCGGTTGCTAATAAATCAGAAATTGAGCCCAGCCTCGCTACTGCTGCGGCCGCCTGTCTCTTACTCTTTGTCTTTGGCTCGTATATTATGAGCTCATATTAAAACATTTTACACACAATTTCGTTGCAGTTGGTCGACTGGTGGCCTGCCTGCCTGCCTGCCTGCGAGCTAGGCTGCCAGCCTGCCTGGGCCAGGCATGAATTATTATGCACCTAGGCGTATACGCAATGTTTAATTTTCAACTCGAGCGGCAGCGCGCAGCACACACATAAATTCTAGGGCCGCCGACAAACGACTTGTTCAATTTCTCCATATTTTTGCCGGGCAATGCCTAAACTGATCCCCAACTCTCCCCCCATCAAGGTTGCAGCAAGAAAATATGTCCGAGCTAGCTAAGGAGCAGTCACTAGTTTTTTTTTTTAATTTTTTTTTTTTTTCGTTCTCTCCTGGCTCCAAGCTGAACTGATGCAGGCCAGCCACGTACACATGTCAGGAACTAACTGCAGGCAGCCACGTTGCCCATTGCCCATTGCCCATTGCCCAATGGCATTGTTGCTCCTCTGCTGGTCGTTGGCATCATCATCATCATCATCAACAGCGACGCAGCAGCAAAAATTTCAGCCATTTGTCCTGGATGCTTGCGGCATAAAAATATGCCAGGGCCAGCATTTTCATGCGGGTCATCTACTCCCAGCTACAGTTCCGGCTACAACTTGCAGCATTTGAAAGTCATGTGCCGCCCAGCTCCTCTGACCCCTTCCTGCCGAATCGTTAGTTTGTGGAGCGTTTTTTCTTTTATATTTTTTTTTGTTTGGGAGTCGCCAACTTCTCAGCCTCGACAGAAGTTGAGTTTCGGGGCAGTCTGAGTGGGCCGCAGTCGAAGTTACGAGCCTGCAAAAATCACACAAATAAAAAATATAGCTAGGAGTGTGGAGGGGCGGATTCGTAGTACGTTTAGCAAATGGACTCTGGCCTCAAATGCTGCTGGCACTTTCACAAAACATTTGAAATACAAATAAAAATCTGCAGCATGTGTGTGGACTAGAGACGTAGACGTAGCTACTGCTGCTGCAGCTGCTGGAAATCATTTCAAATGCAAAGTAAAATTTCATTTTGTTTTACTTTACACACACACACACATACGTGCATAGAAACACACACAGAGACACCCCTATGGAGTCCGCCGTCTGTCTGCTAGTTGAACATGTTTGTTTACGCTTCATCATGTCGTCGTTAGTTGCTGGTGGCTCCGAGAGCTCTCCGTTGTGCTGGTCAAGCGTCTGCACCATTGACACGATGACATTTTAATATGGCTCGTAACTTTTGTTTAGCTTAGACGCATCGCCCTCGCAGCCCCTACCACCAGCCAGCCCTGCTCGCTTCGTATTTTGTATTGATGTTGTCATTGCTGTTTGCCTAGTGGGAAGTTTTGTTGTCTTCAGCTTCGGCTTCAGCTTGCGTGCGTGTCATCAGCCAGCAGCCAGCGATTTGTATTTAGATTGAGATATTTATATATAGATAACAGATAAGGATATGCCCTGCAGCTGCACACATATACACACAGTTAATTCAATTCAATTCAATTCAATTGTATACAATTTTATTAAAAGAAATAAAAAAAAAAAATACAGAAGAAAATCTCTTTCTCTTTTTCGTTTCTGCTTGCTGTTGATCCCATGTGCTTGCAGTTTTTCATCATATTTTCTTTTTATTTAGGTAAATTGCTGCCTGATTTGCTTCAAATTGAAATCCAAAGGTAATGTAGTGCATAAAATCAGAGTCATGCAGACATATACATAACACGTAGCTCACCCCATCCCCAGTCCCAGCTCCAGCTCCAGCATCAGCGTCAGTCCCACCCACTTCTGCCCGCCAAACAGCACCTTTCGCCTGCTGCGCGTTCAATTTTTCATTACTCATGCTTCAATCAATCACAAAAATGCGATTTTATTTCATTTTCATGCGTATTATAAGCGCTGATATTCACATTTCTTGTACAGCTCGCGTGTCGCGCGGATGAAAGGAGGCTGGAGTGCCGCTGAGGCGCTGAGACGCTGAGAGGTGAGCTGACAGGCGTTGCTGGCAACATGTGGTATGCACATTGTGCTTTGCATACTGCCAATCCAGCATTGCTGTGTGTGGGTGTGCCTGTGTGTGTGCGTGTGTGAGTGCACACAAATTGAAATTTATATTAATTTAAATGGGCAATTAAGCGGCAGCCATTTGAAAAAGGTTTAGCGTAAGCTGCGCCTCAGCCAGCCAAAAACAACAACAACAGCAACAGCAACAGCTGTTGGGCTATAAAATGTAAGCCGCAGAGCTTTGACTCTGCTGTGTCATCCAGTCGAAAGTCAAACCAATTGAGGCATTGGAAAAAATAAACATACAAGTCTGCAGGGCTTGGCCAGCCGGCGAAGCAAATTGGGAAGAGCGTTGCAAATATTGATGATAATTGTTGATAAAACAATCTTAAGATTAGATATGTGAAACTTGTTTTCTATAATTCACATCCAATAATACATATTTAGAGAGCTTTCAGTTTGGCATCTAGAGCCATACCCAGTTTAGCTTGTTAGCTGCTTCCTCATCTTTCAAACAAAGTAACAGAAAGAATAGACCGACTCAAGTCAGACAGAGGTAAAAAATCCCTGTCTCTCTCAACGCTTAATTGCTTTTAACTGTTTCTGCGCTTGTCGAACTGTGGCACCTGAAATTGTATTGTGCTGTGATATATTGAATATCTCAAATGATGTCAACGCTCCAGCGAAACACTAAGTGCGCTCTATTAGCAGCTGAGCCGCTTGCCAAGTGCGTGCTCCATCAGCAGCTGCCCCCGCAAGCTGCCAAACCCAAGAGCAGCTGACGTGGCGATCACTTCTTAAGAATCTCCTGCTCCCACACACACACACACGAACACATACACACACACTCAGTGGCAGTGTCGGGTTCGGCTGGCAACAACAATTTTTGGCGCTGCTGTCGCTGGCTTGACAACGCCTTTTGTGATTGGAATATAAAATAAGATACAATACACGACGGCAACAATGGCGTTGAGTCTGTGGAAGACGCTGTGGCAGGCGGCAACAGGGAATATGGGGAGAGGGATAGGGAACATGGGGCATGGAGCAGCAACACAAATCAAACGCATCTGTTGGTGAATTCGTCAGGCAGCTGGCTGGGAATTTGAAAAGAAGTCACAGCTTGGTTCTAGCATGTGTATCTTTGTATCTCTATGTGTGTATCTGTATCTGCAAGTGTGTTTGGGTTTGTCAATTGGTGACGGCTGCTTCGTAATTACGTGACGTTTTTGATAAATTTTGATTCGCCACGTGATGGGCAGAGCAGGCCATTACTTAAGACTAATGTGTGGCATGCTCTCAGAATTGGAACAAATGCCTAGCCATATATTTCATTCGATTTAGCTTTAATGCATTTTCTATTAACGGTTGTCGCACCGTTGGCCGTTGCCCGTTGGCCGCATGCTGACCCAGTTCGTCAATGGAATCGACAAATACGCGACATGCGCGACCAAACGGATGAATGGGCGGACGGGGCTCTACTCACTCGGACATTGCTGAGGTTATCAACCCAACAAAATAAAACTGCGTTCAATGCATTTTGACACAATTTTTGGCTCTCAGCCAGCCGTATGCAGTATTCATATACGCTGCTCATGATGTGCAAACGAGTGGATTGGTTTTCGCCTCACTTGTGGTTCTATACTACTGTGAAGAACGTGCGGTCAGTTTATGATGGTATTAGAAGTAATCGATCATTAGATAGCCATGTTACCCTGCTAGCACTAAATCTACTCGACAACAGCACATACACATGACATGACACATGACAAAGATCATTCTTAAATCCTACTAAAACTTGTAAGATTATAAACAAATTTAAATTCACTTGCCATATTTGAGCAAAAGTCAAAGAGATCATGTATTTGACTTGGATTATAAATTCCAGAATCAAGGAGAATATTTTATGCAAAGTACAGCCATAAAATTCATATGACTGTCCAATCCCACATTCCTATTGCATTGACTTCACAATAAATAGAGCTCTTTGACAGGCAACTCTTCTAGGCATCTGCTGAAAGTCATCAGAGCATCTTCTCTTAACTACTGCTCAACATGCTCAAAGCCTTCAAATTCAACTTAAACAGAGTATTCTATAGTCAACTCTAGCCAACTTGCACGTTTTGACTGGCTAAAGCTTTACCTAACCAAATGTAGTATTTATACAGTTAACTTTACGTACACACACACACACAGACTGACACATGCAGACACATGAACACCCAGCCAACAGATTTTTAATTTGCTGTTGTAGAATTGGCTTGAAAATGTTTTTTGCCCTCGACGCCTGCCAAACCTTTCCCTAAACGTCAAATGTTGCATTTATCGCTCTGTTGCTGTTGCTGTCGCTATCGTTGGTTTATTATAATGTCATTATGCTAATTTTACAGTTCGATTGAATCGAACTATAGTGAATGCTACATAAATAAACATATATACATAAATGTATAGCGCTTATAGACTTTTGCTGGGCTGCCAAGTGAATGGCAGGCTGGCATCTCTGTTCATATTGATGAGGCTGTTGCTGCTGTTGTCGTTGTTGTTGTTGTTGTTGTTGTTGTTGCTGTTGTCGCTAATGTCGCTTTGCTGTTATGTATTCTCTGCTTGCTGCCTGCATTTGACATTTCGCTCATTGCTTTCTTGCTAATGTTGTTGTAGTTGATGTTTTTGCACGCCTCTTTAGCTTTCAATAAAAATTGTTGAATAATCAGTAGCAGCAGCAGCAGCAGCAGCAGCAGCAGCAGCAACCATCAACAACAGCGTGATACGCGCATTGAAAGGTTCAAGAAGAAAGCGTATTGCGAATTTAGTGTGACTTGATTTGCGTGATGTGCATACGACAACAACACGGACTACTACGATGACGACGACGAACCCAGTTGGCAAAGCAGCTGTAATCGTACTCGCGCTCGTACTTCTATTATATAACCCCGCAAATGTTATGCTATTTTCAAGCACTATATAAATAACAAGCGTGTATGCCTTTAAAGTTCAAAACAACCAAAAGAAAAATACCTAAAAATGAAAGGGCGAAAGGCATAGATAAACAAGAGCAACGGCAAAAATGTGCCGGAATGAAGACCCGCAACCGAGTGCATTATATGTGGGGGTAACAAACAGGTGGCTGATTGAAGTGTTGAAACGTCTTTACCTGATTTAAACAACATATTTAACATCTGTCTCATATATGTGTTTACTAAATGTGCATAGAATGAGGTTAGCTCTGTAAATTTATTTAAGCATCAGCATTTGGCTTTTCAAGCCAATTGAGCGTTCAGTACGGAAAAGCCTTTCGTTCATTAAATTCACATTGACTCGGATGATCTTTTAAAATGTTTTAGACGATAATTGAATAATACTTATAAAAGCCTAGACTTGAGTATAATTTAGGTTTAAAGCTCAATTCTATAAACAGGAAAAGAAGAAAAAAAAAATACTAAACAGGATTGTTTATAATACGAATATGAAATGAAATTCACAATATTTACCAGTCAACATATTCCATGAAAACTGAGTTAAGTTTAATTAGTACTTCAATCAATAAGCTACCTCTACGATTACAAAGGTTCAATCCGAATTTCATGCATGTCAGCTTACATTGAATGTTTCAGCTCTAACTTTACACGCATTAGACACACATAAGTGTTCCCTTTTCGACTTGGCTATATAAGCGTGTAAATTGTTTATCGATAAACCCATTTTTTTCAGCCAGTTGTAAGCGTAGAGCTCAGCTGAGATTCTACGTCAGCATTTAACACATATTTATTCTAATCAAAAAGAGAAAACACCGAAACATCGAAACACCTAGTTAGCATGAACAACAATAACAACAACATATTGCTGCCACGCCTTCTCTGGCTAATCCTCACCCCGACTGGCACAATTTTCAACAATTTCGAGAGCTTGACCCAAAGCATTTAGTGCTTAAGAGGAAAATAGGCAAAACGTGCCGGGCATAAGTGAAAATTTTCTAGGCAGCACCATATTAGATGCCAGCATGACCATATTTAAAAAACAACCAAAAGCCACCGAAGTCACAGTTTCTTATTGTTGTTGTTGCTGTTGTTATCTGCTGTTGCCAGTTAATAAAAAAAAAAAACCGGTAGCATAAAATGCCGCTTGCGCTTGCTTGTGCAGCAACAACGCCTGGTTAGTTAGTCAAACGACTGACTGGCTCACAGCTAACAGCAACGTCAACGTGAATTGCTGTCCATAGAGAAGAGTGAAAAAAAAGGTCAGGCGGCAAGCGCAGATTTGGACTTGGACAACGACGAAATGGAACTATTGAATTGGTTCTCGTTCGGCGTATTGAATTTGCCAATTGATGGCAATTTGTGCGCGTCTGCAGCACGAGTAGGTTAGCGAGCGAGTGCAAAGGTTCAATGCACCTTTGGGCGCTGCAATAACAGTGCACGTATGATTCGAAGCACATGTATGGCCGAACCGCTGTCAATTATTAATTAACTGTAAATGTCACGGGCTCAGGGCGATACATTAATCATAATTAGTTATGCCACACGACAATAACAACAACAACGGCAACAACAACAGCAACACTGGAGTAACCAATGAATGATATGTAAACAATTAGAGCTGATTTGAAAAATCGATTGGAGTTCGAACAAGTTTTGTTTTCCGTAAGGGCAGAGCACAGGGCAAAGAGCTATTGTTGAAAGTTTGTTCAGCGATTAGCAAAATGTAGCGTAAAGGCTTGTTGTTGCTGTTGTTGTTGCCTTGGATCTACGTAACGCAAATGAGATAACAGAAATAACAGCAACAACAGCGACAACAGCAGCAGGGAAAAGTAAAGGTATAATGGTGCACATAACCGGCTTTGGATTTGAAGCGATTCACTTGCCAGAGAGACAATGCGGCGTATGCGTAATGTGCGCTTTCGGCTAACTGCGTGTGCGTATGTGCATGTGTGTGTGTGTGTTAAACCCTTTTGAGAAGTTATCTAATCCAATTAGGAGCTGTCGCAGCATTAAAGTTTTCGAGCGCAACATTGCGTAAAAAGCACAATGGGCGTGGCAGCGAGTCAAGGCGCTGGGGCCACTCGGGGGCAGCTGCAAATGTTTTGGCACAAAATTTGTTGCTGTTGCTGTTGTTGTTGCTCTCGATTAAGTTTCGAGCAGCAACTGACAAAATTCGTTATAAAATTGCATTGCAATGGACGTTGGCAGCAAACATTTTAAACAATTATAAAACTTGTTTTACGCTTCACATAGCTAACAAAAAAAAAAAAAATAAATAAAATAAAATGAAATGAAAAAAATAAAAAGCAGCTACAACTGAAACTGCAACAGCAACAGCTAAGTGCAACCAACGATTTGCCATCAAATGCGCCACAGCTGTCAAGTGCAGCAACGCCCGCCTTTTCTTCTTCTTTTTTTAAATGTTTTTTTTTTTTTTAACAGCGCGTTTCGCATTTCAGTGAAAATTATTTCACAAATCAACACTGAATTGCTGCTGTTCATTTTTCAGCACTCTTGATGGCTGCGAAATTTTGGCGACTATTCAATTTATAATTTGGTTTGCGGAATTCTCCAAACTTTAAGCCGCTTTTGATAGGTAATAAAATAATTTGGACTTATTGGCTTCAGTTTTAAACACCTCTAATTAAAAACTTGTATTGATAAGCTATCAGAAAATAGAAATAATCATTTAATCTACTTTAAAACTTTTCTGCTATGAACTTGGCTTAAATTCTAGTTTATTTTATTATTTTCCTATTTAAATACAAAATTTAAATCAAACCTTTTATGTAGCTTAAATTGGTTTATATTGATTGCATTTTGGAGGCCTTTGGCTATTAATGTGTTTCATTTGAACATCAATTATTGCAAATTAATATCCTCTTACAGTTAGGCTATTTATTCAATGCATTCAATTTCCAATTAATTTTAATTTATTTATTTAGAATTTGGTATTCACAGTCCTTTTACAAGTTTGCATAATAATATTAAATTAGGTAAGTTTTATAACTTACATCTTAAGAATTCTGTATTAGATATAAACCTTTCAAATAAATACATTCACAGAGATCTCCATCAGTATATCATTGACTTTACTTTAGCTCAAATATTATTTGTAAAGCCTTATTCGATCAGTCTTTATTTTAAAAGCAATTCAAACAATCAAAATGTCAAATAGTTCTTTTGAGGATGGTAAACTCATGGCTGTCATAGGCGACGAGGTGGGCGTTAGCTATTAATGCGCCTCTCCCTCCCTCTTCCGCACTCCCTACATTCGCTCTTTCATCTCGTTGCAGGACACCTGTGTGGGATTTCTGCTTGGTGGCATTGGCGAAATCAACGAAGAGCGTCAGCCCAACTTTATGGTCGTCGAGAAAGGTAGTTTGTCTGCAGCTGCATAATTATCCACTTTCCTAGTTTGAAAGTAACTCAAAACTTTCGTGTTGTTCTTGCTGATTTGCAGGCACGAGCGCTGCGGCCATTGCCGAGTGCTTCAAGCGCTTTGTGGCACGCGAGGATATTGCAATTATAATGATCAATCAAATATATGCGGATATGATACGTCCCACCATCGACCAGCATCTGCTGCCAGTGCCCACTGTGCTGGAGATACCCTCGAAGCAGCAGGCCTACGATGTCCACAAGGATTCCATACTGAAGCGAGTCCGTGTGAGTAACATCTTAGGCAGCCAAATATTCGTTTCTTTTAAGGCATCATCTACTGTCCCTTACGCAGGGCATACTCCAACCAGTCACACGTCGTCGTTATTGACCGCGGTGCAGTAAAGCTTCTCTAATAATAGCACTTTCAATTTATATTATTCGAATTGTTGTATTAAATATGAAGCACATAGCATATGGCATCCGCTTTGAAAGGCTTTTGTCATTGTTATAAACTCGATGGCACAATTGATTTGAAAACTTTTGCAGGAAAAGAAAAAACGCTAGAATAGGAAAGCGAAGAAAAAATAAAGAAAACAAGCACCGCAAATATTTCGTGCAAGTTTTTCAAGTTTGCGTTTTAAGGAAATTGTCGAAAAGAGCAGCAGGCAAAATGGCAAAAATCTGTGGCAAACAAGAAGGGTTGCACGTTGCACTGGCAACCGCAACAAAAGCAACAACAAAGTGAGCGAAAACGATACAAATAAGCGTTGAAAATGCCAATACATGGCAAAGCGTAGGGCGGAAACAAAAGCTCAACTGGAGAGACAGAGAGAGAAGAAATGCAGAAAGAAAGAGAGACAGTGAGAGTGCGAGTGCGAGTGAGCGAGTGAGCGCAGGGATGGCGTAACGTCGAGAAGACACAACAAAAAGTAGCAGCAAACTCTTGAAAAGACAGCGCACATTGATACAATTTACGTTGCAAGCGAGTTGAATTACTGTGCAGCCAGCATCTGGGGTGGGGTAGCTAGCTACACTGGGCTACACAGTTTCGTAGAGCGCTTAGCGCAACAAAAGCATGCGAAAACAATATTTGCGCAAAGTATTTTACAGCAAACTTTTCGCGCCAAGAAGTTAACGCAAAAGGCATTCAAAAAGTTGCGACAACTTTTTGGCGCCTTCTAGCAGTGGCATGTCGCGCATGGAGCTGGGCGTGGCATGACGTTGTTGCCGCCTCCTAAAAGTAGGCAGCGCATCACACAAATCGACGCGTGGAAGTATGCAGCGCAGTAAATCGTAGCGCACATCATATGCGGCCCACAGCAAGCGCCTAGCGCCCCATTGAAATTTAATGAGCCGTGCAATTTGAGAGCAACCAAATGGCCAACTGTCAAAAACCAGCGCTGCAGGTACCCAAATTCTGACAACAAAATGGCGTGCAACGATTTTCCAGGCCCTAATTAACCACACAGATGTCACAGTCGTTGCACCCACCCACTGCCCACGAAGCGGCAGCCATACGCTGCGAATGCGTAATCGCATTTCGTTTGATCTGCCAAATGCATTCGACTGCACAACTCAACTGTAAACGCCACACCCCCATGCACATGCCCCCTCAGCACTCCTACTCTTTGCTCAGCCAGGGCCTAACCAATTGCCTGCAGATAAATAGCCTGTCTCACAAAGGCCATTGAATCTGTGGCATTTGCTGCGCGAGTCCTTCAATGGCAATAAAAACGCGTTGCATACATGCAGCAGGCCTGCTGCTACACATGCGTTCTAAATGTTGACTAATTTTTAGATAATTTATTGGATTCTACATATGTTGTTAAGAGATGAGTCTTTGGCTTGCATGGCGGACGCCATTTCAGTGTTTTTGGTTGCGAATATAGTTTCCTTAGCCAAATCTTGTCTGTCAAGTTATTGAAATAATAGAAGCCTTCTTTTTCATCTATGCTATTTCATAAATTTTCAAAAATATTGTTATCAGTGCAGTTCTCTCTATACTGTCGCCCCTATTTACTTTCCATATGACTCACTCTTTTTAATGAGCAATAAAGGGAAAGAGCTTGATAATTTGTGCCCGAAAGCAAGCAAATGTGCACACCTTTGGGCTATCGTGTGTTGCAGAGATGCTTGCCTGCAGAGTGCAGCATTTTTTAATTAAAACTCTGGCAGATACATCAATTGTCTACCCGGAGGATCTAAGGGACGCTTTACTCTGCTTTCGACAAGCGTTTGAAGTAAAAGAAAGCAACAAAAACTGAATAAACAAACGAATAGCAAAAGTCGTCGAGGCAGCTCTATGGCTGCATAAACAGTGGATGGCTCTGCAAGTTTTGCAGCAGCGTCTATGGAGTGAAAATATAAATAAAATTATTCAAAAAAAACAAAAAAAAAAAAGTTATTTTGAATAACCATGACAGCGCTTAAACACAAACAGCTGAATGCAATTTGAAAATGAGAAAATGAATTGTTCAAAATAAAAGCGGCTGACAGAGACTGAGCAAGCTGAGACAGCAGCCAACAAAGAGCCAGAGAAAACACAATACTTAGCCAATGTAAATGAGATGCATGGACCCGAAATATCTCCATAGCCGCTTGACGAGCACTTCAAGAGCAAATTGAAACTAGCAACAGCAACGAGCAGCAACCACATTTTTAACATTCCAACTTCAAAGGAACCCCAGAAGTGAACAATGGAGCATTTTTGAAGAGTGTGGCTACAAAATGCCCTGCATATAGCGCTGAGCTGGGTATAAGCGATGCTAAGGATACAGATCGAAATTGAATTATAACTTAATTCATAGATCATCAAGATGACAAAATATTACATGTCCCCCATTCCGCTCTTTGCACTCATCTGAAAAGAATCACTTTAGATCACTTTAGATTTGGTACAAATGATGCCAATGCAATGATATAATTCGATCAATCTCCTTACATTTTTACAGGGTATTTTCAATACGTGCAGATTGCACAAATTATCATACTGAAAATTGACCACAAAATGCTTGCAATATTCGTAATGCAAATTAACAAATGAAATTGGCCCACAGAAAATTAACTGGCAGCTCTCAAGTAGATGGACAGGCAACAACACCACCATCCGCAGCACAAACAACAGCAACAACAACAAAAACAATAGCCAAGTGAAGCAGCAGTCGAGCAGGAGTCGTAAAATTATTGCGTTTGGACGCTGGCAGCTTCAATCAGTTGCGCACAGACAGCACAAAAGACGCCCGCACGGACAATTGCAGGCACTTGACACTATGGCGTAGTAGAAGAAGATGAGCAGCAGGAGCAGGAGCAGGAGCAGCGGCAGCAGGATTCGATGTGCTCGAAAACAAAGTTAATTAAATGATCTGATCTCCATTATTCCCAAGAGCTATTCTCAATTACAAAATTGAAATGAGCAAAAGCACACGAGCAAGCTGGCCACTTCGACGCACACACACACAGGAGGTGTGGCTATCCTGGGAGACTTTCAATGTTACCGCCCACTCACAAATAAACACATACAACACACACACACATTCGCAACTTGGCCAAATTGTAACTCGAATGTCAAAGAAAGCTTGGAAAGTGAAATGAACGTCGAAGATTGAAGTGCAGCCAGAGGCGGGTAGCTTTGCATGTGTGTGTGTGTGTGTGTGTACGTGCATGCAGACATATGTATTTGGGATATCGTTTCATTTATACATATTATCGAGTGTGAGCTGGGCTTTCGCCTTGAAGGCGTGGTGCTGGTGGTGCAGTGCAATCGGCACAGCACAAAGCGTTTCATTAACAATTGCAAATTGGTATCAATTCATGACAGACATTCAAATGTCTCGTTGCGTTCGTGTGTGGCATTGCAGAGCTCACAGACACACGTGGCATATGTGTGTTGAACTCAATTCTCCGATTCACTGAGCTAAACAAAATCATTGAAACTGCCATTGCCTGCCTGCCCGACCGCCATAGCAGAGAGAATGAGAGAGAGAGAGAGAGCGAGGGAGGGGTTAAAGTTGATTCCGTCTGGAGTGAGATATTGACACATATGTTGTATTGAGCACTTGGCCCTTGTTAGGACCGTTATAGGACCAGCCCCGACACACAAATTGTACGTTTAATTAGCTTAAGCAGCGCCAGTTGTTGTCTATAGCAATCCACAGACTACATATATATATATATATTTATTCAGGTGCAGGCAGACAAATGGCTTTATGGAGTGCATTAGACGGCTGCAAGCAGGCATTTGAATTAGCCAAGCGGATGCTGTTGCATTTAATTAATTAGTTTGAATTTAAATTAAGTCGATTTCATCAATGACAGCGTCGACAAGAATGTCGTTGTTCAGCTCATTGATTGGAGGCGTGTCTATTTACTTGGCTCAGCCATGTCGTGGGTGGCCATCACTTTACCTAATTTGTATTCGAGGCACAGAGAGTAACAACAGCAGCAGCAGAAGACACTGCTTTGGCGTTACAGTTAGATTTGATTGAATGCCTCCCGCCATGCTGAGTTCAGACACAGTCTCGGAGCAATATCCACATTCAGGCAGCTTCAGCAGCCTCAAACCCGAGTCAAGGATTAGGCAGCTGAGCAGCTTTTAACTGTGACGCGTGCTTGGGGTTTTCCAAGTAATTGGCACCGAGTCAATCGACGTGTCGAACGGATTAACAAATTAGATTCCCTATTCTCTATTGCATCCCACTGCAATCTGTAAGTAGCCAGCGTGTTTGCTTTCGGTTTGTAATTAATTTTTGTTGGACAAGCGGAAGCATGGGATATAGTAAAGTCAGTCTTGAAGGCAATATCTGAGGTAGTCGAAATGGAAGCTTACGATTAAAATGGGTAGTCCACATTGAGGACACTGTTGATTAAACAACTGACTTTGCTACATTTGTATTAGTTTAAATTAGAGTTGCTTGGCAGTAAAACCCACCATATACAGATATATGAATACACATAATAATATGTATCAAAGCATGCCCGAACCGAGCTATAAAGCCAACTTCACGGTGGCCTTTTTGTAATGTAATTCTTAATTTTGAATAGTTTGGCATATTAGTTTGGCCATTGTAATGCGGCTTTGTTTGTGCCAGCGGAAACCGCACTTAGGCGCCTCACCAATTTGCCAGGCATTTGGACTGCGACTGCAGTTTCAGTACCGCCAGGGCAGCACCTTCACCACAGTCAGTCGGCTAACAGGAATGCCTTTGTTGTTGCCGCAATCCAAGCGCTGTTTTGGTCTACTTCATATGCATAACAAATGAACGGCTTTTGCATTGTGTTATGCCAGAGTTAGAGCCGCAATGCCAGCCGAAAAGAAAATACAACAAAACATATATAATGCAGCACGCAAATGTATAAACAATTGAAATGTTAAAAAGAAGTCGCAAACTATGGCCCGCAAATACAATTGCGCTTATAGAAATAGATAAAAATGTATAAAAACTAACAATTGCAAATATTTAGTCGAAAATAAAAAAGGGAATTGGATTTTTTTTGCTACAGGAGGCCGCAAAAATGTGCTGAAAATTTGTATAAAAATGGCTGTGTAAAGTATGCCACACACACACACACACACACGCACACCCATACACATATGTATGCAGCAACAATAAAAGGGCGTTTGGGGTAGCAGACGCCATCATTTTTTGGGGTAATGCAAAATTACGTTATAACGGCATAAATTTAAATAAATGCCGGTCTCGGGATTTTTATGCATTTTTACCGCATAACAAATACTTGTGCTGGCCCCGGTGCTATCGCTCTAATGCGCCTTTGTTGCCTGACACGCCTCCACCACACACATATACACAAAGACATAGCCAAACAGCTCTTAACTATTCCCCTGGCTGCTGCTTCTGCTTCTGCTGCTGCTGCTGCTGCTGCTGCTGCGGCTGCGGCTGCCACCGCTGCATTTGGCTAGTGAAATTTCCTTCCGTTTTCATTGGCACACCCGCAACCTAAAACCACACGCTGCTGTGCCTGCCTTTGTATGCATATGTGTGTGTGTGTGTGTGTTTCAGGGTATTGCTAGCTGTTATTTGTATGCCCCTAAAATTATGCAAAGTAATCCTGTCTGCTGCTGTGCTCGGGGCGCTCAGCGCTCTCATTTCGCGCCGATATTCGCAATTGTTAACGTAATAAGCGCTTTTAAGTGTGAGCTGCACCTGTCCAAGCTCTGGTCCACCCTTTCACACCACCTGCCCTGTCTCCGTCTGAGTCGCGTCTGTTGCATGAGCAAATATTTGGCCACCTTAAGCGACAGTCAGCGGTTGCAGCAGTGCAGCACAAACTTGGCCAATTAAATGGCCAACCGCTGGCGTAGACCAGAGCTGCCTGGCTGGCTGGGCTGGCTGGCTGGCTGGCACTCGGTCCCAGCTGTAGTATTTTTTACAGCGTCGCCCCTTGCCACACCGCTTGGGCCCACCGCCGCTCCGCCGGATGTGGCTGCGCCATGCTTTTCGGTTTACGTAGTAAATTAACTTCCGTTTTATTTGTAAGATTTCCTTTCGCTCTGCTCGTTGTTCGTTTGCCTTTTATTTTATTTTATTATTTTTTTTTTTTTCGTCTTCTTGGGCTACCGATCCTGGCCATGGCCTTCTTCACATCCCCAGCCCCGCACCCTTTTGTTACTTTATTTTTGGGTACTGTGGGTCTGACTGGCTGGTTGGCTGCTGCTGCTGCTGCTTTTGTATATTTTTAAGCGCTTTTTCATTCAATTTGCGAAATTGAAGTGGGAATTGAGAAATAAATTTCGTTTCGTGTGTTTCGGCAGGCACACCAATTCCGATGCCAACTCTCAGACTTGACTTTGCGTGCCAGCACACGAATGCAGCGGATGTGGCCGGAGCTCCGACCCGGCCCAAACTGGGCGGAATTAGGTGAAATGCAAACGTTTTACTTAATGAAATAATTGAGGCATCTGAAGGTCGGCAACAGTAACGGCAATGGCAGCGGTAGCGGCAACGGCAACGGAAATGGGCGCATTTAAATGCAGCATAAAGCGCATTTCCGTTTGCAGTCAGTTGCTCTCACTCTACAGGCAGAGCCGCAGTCATAGCCATAGCTGGCCCACTTTCGGCTGCACTTGAATTTGGTCGAGCACACAAAGATAAATAGCTGCAACCGCAAGTGAATGCTATGCAAATTTTCTTGGCTGACATTTATGCAAGCGTCGAATGAAGTTAAAAGCAGGCTAGAGCACAGCTAAAGGGACATCGAACAGCCATAGTGAGGGGAATGAATACAAAGCGAGAGTTTTGCATGATGCTCCGTGCATTCTAGCTTATCTAAGATGCTGCAGACGAGCAGGCACATGAAGTCAGTCAGTTGCTAGCTGGCAGCTGGCAGTTGGCAGTTGGCAGTTGGCAGTTGGCAGTTGGCTGTTGGCTGTTGGAAGTTCCCAACTACTGAGCCGTAGATACATCTGGTCAGTCATTGGAGCAGCCATTCGTGTATTCATAGTGCTGGTTAGCTGCTGTCAGGGGTTACCTGGCCTGCTTATCACAAGTGCGGCGTCTTGATTCTTTGTGAGCATTTGCCATTTTGTGCTCTACAGACCAGGGCAAGGGTCTCCTTTACCTCCTCAAGCGTTTTCAATTTGTATTAAAAGCTTTTGGCAGGCGGGAGGCCAGCTTAACATATGCATTAAGACGTGCTCCTCATGCCAAGGTAAAAAAGAAACTACACTAACTCGCTCTGCCTCTCCTTCTCTCCCTCTATCTCTGTCTCCCTCTGTCTTTGTTGCTGCCTTTCGAAGTTGTCGTCCAATTTGGGTTGATAATTTCACGGTTTGTTGACAACTTAGGTGGACAAAACGTTGTGTGTCTACTGATGCTGACCCCGACGACTCAGATTTGTCTGGCTGGCTCATAGCAATGCGAGTAATGCTTTTGAGTATTCCGCCTTCCTACCCCTACCCGCCTGCGCTGACATCACCTGTGACCTGTCCAGAAGCCATTGTCATGGCATTTACATGCACTGCTGACTGCCACTAAGCACTAAGCCCCAACTATGTGACCCTTGCCAAGCCATTAGAGCAAGCGAGACACACAGGCACTATTTAGCAGAGCCTCACTTTGAGTCAAACAAGCGAGTTTTATATCAATTGATTGCCTTGTCAATTGCTTTATGGCTCAGTGTACCAGTAAATGTATTACCAGCATTCAATGGCTCTCAAGTGTGTGCTACACAAATGTATGTTGATCAAGAGAGCATAAGAGATTTATGCTCTAGTCTGTAGCCAGAAGCACAGGTAATTCCATGAATCCAGAGAATTGTGAGATCTTAGATAAGGAAGCTAGTCATGCATAGCTGGCCAAGAGACTATTTATTATAAACTAACTAAATGGCCTATTTAAAGCATGCTAAGTTAGTGCTCTATTTTGATTTTCTGAAAAACATCGCTACGCTTAATTATTTAGATCTGATCAAAAAAATCTATTTAAGTAGCGTACGCTTCGATCCATCAACTAATCCATCAATGGCATTCACTGGGTCTGACAGGAGAAACTCCTTAAATTTGACACTAAATCAATGCTGTAATTTTCATATACTTTCGCTGGCTTAACACTTGCCAATCTCTGCCCAGCTTTTTTTTTGCTGCCTTCGCACTCGATATCTCATTACAAGAGCAACATTTTTATTTAAACCGATTGAGTGATTTATTGTAATTTATTTCATTTAAATCGTTTGTCTGACACAGCGCGCAGCGAGTCCCAATAAAAATAAAACAAAAAAAAAAAAAACGGAAAAGATGTAGAAGGCAAACCCACACACAGAGAGAGAGAGAGAGAGAGAGAGAGAGAGAGTCAAGCCAACCCGCCAACAGGCGAGCAGACAACAACAAAAAACCGTGAATTTTACAATACATTTTACAGCTGGCGGTGGAGCACGCACCGCTGACCAGCGACAGCAGTGGAGTGCTGTCTCGCCCACTGCGCGCATTTAAATGTTGCCTGCCAACAAAACGAGCTGAAAACTGAAAAAAAAGAAAGCCCAGAAGAAGCAGAAAAGTCCAGACATGGACAACATTGAACATTTGGTCTACGTCGCTGCTGATGGGCCGATGATCTGTCGCTGGGCGACAACTCCACTGTGGCTGCCAGCAGCTACCCTGTAAGGCGTGCTGCATAGGGTATACTCTGCTGTGCTAACAGAGCGTAAAGCAAGAAATTTACTCCAGAGTTGAAGAACTGAAAAGCAGCCATTGGAGCTGAATTGTTCTTGAGTGGATTTAACAGATTATATGTTTACATATAAATGCTCTTCAGTTGAGTTGATCTTTGAGTATGTTTGCAGAGTATCTTATAGATGGACTGCTTTTATTATTGATGTATACAGTTCCTCTTTTTTACATTTTTGCGTGCTCAGTTCAGTTGGTTTCGCTGGTATTGACTTCATTTTAAATTGGCGGTTAAATCTGTTTGAAATTGTCACGCAATCACACACGAACACACAGACACATACACAGAGTCAGACATCAACACACGCACACATACATACACAGACTGAGAGCGACTGACGAGGCTCAGTTTGGGTTCTCGTTCGGCTGCTGTTTTTAGTGATTTTACTTTTTGCATTGCATACTTTCGTGAGCTCTGGCGACAGCGACGCCAGCAGCGACTGCGACAGCAACAGCAACAGCACAGCGACAGCGACAGCAGCCGCACTCGGCGCAATCAACGCAACGAGGCATTAATTTGTTGTACACTGTGTGACATAATTGGGTGACAGTGCGGCAAAAAACAAGTTGTGGCTCAGCATTCTGCTGAGTGTCGGCTTTCCCTCTCACTCTATAGCTCTCCTCTCTCTCTCTTTCTTTCTTTCTCTCTATTTCATTCTCACTCGCTTCTGCCGCCTGCGTTTGCCCGCTTTTGCTACCGCATTCAAGTTTATTAGCCTATGAAAAATTTGTTAGGCTCTGCTCTTTTCACTTGGCATTGCATTCACATTTTTTAATTAATGCAGTCGCACCTTTACCAACTGCCCTCGCCCTGCCCAGATGCAGAGTTCCTTTTTCCCCCAATTGATTTTGACACCTTGTCTGCTGGCAACTGCCTGCCACAAGCTCTCCTATTTGCATACATCAGTCAGCTGCACTGAGCGAACTTCGTCTATATGCATGCTCTGACCCTGACTCGAAATGCAACTTGAGCTGGAACTCGCTTCTGGACAGCATTTTGGGCAACCGCAACAAGATTCTTATGTTGGCTCTCCGGCTCCTGCCCTATTTGGCCAGTCTCAACGTTGTGGTCGTTGGGGTTTCGTTTGTGTGCTTAAAGAGTACAGCACACAACATACATACATATGTTTTTTTTACTATATAACACTTGTCTTTAGCAGTTCATCTTTTCTCATTTGCTTTGTCTTCTATATGAGGCATTCGGTCAGCTAATTATGGCTACGAAGTGGGCTGCAATGACAACTTCTAATTAAATTCGTTCACATTGCACACATTTGCGGCGCTTAAATAGCCATGAAATTTGGTTCTGATATATTTGGTTTTATTGTGCGCAATTAGCCTAAACAATTGAGTTTTAAATTAATTTTCAATTGTATTCCTAAATTGGGCATTGTATGCAATGCGAAAAATCAATAGCAAGTGCGTTAAATTGAAATGGAATTTTGTAATGCATTTCATTTAGTTTAATATGTTTGGGAAATGTAATAATGTTATGTCTTTTTATTTGAAATATTATTTATTAATTTTTATATTTGTAAATTTTAAACTGATTTTAATTGGAATATCTGGCAGCCACAGTTGTTCGTTGCGAAGGAGTTTGAGCTTTAAGTTTTTATTATATTAGTTTAATATTATCTATTTAATATGACGATCTGCTACTTTGTAAAATACCTATGCCCATGCCACACTATGCTGCACAATTGAGGGCTCACGAAGAGCTTAACTCTTTATGGTATATATTTTATTTTATATATGTTTATTATTGGTTATTGAAAATAAAATAAGTGCGTGCAAAAAACCACAATAGAACTGTGAATATTGTGAAATGTACACACATTTAACGGAAGTGCCTGGCGTGTGTGTGTGCGTGTGGGCATGTGTGTGAGGAAGCACTTAGCCTGGAAACAATAGCCAATAAAGTGCATGAAAAAACTAATTGAAATTTGGTACAACAAAACTGAAGTACAAACAATGCGCATGAAGAGTTCATATTAAAATAAAAATTACGCCGTAAATCGACCGAGAACAGCAGCAACAACAACAACAACTGTTTGACAGTTAAGTGCACAATAAGCCCAACAGCAGCGCTTGCAGCAGCAACAACAGCAACAGCAACAGCAACAACAACAACAGGAGCTGCAGCTGTAACACGCTGCATATTAAAAATTAATAAAATTCATAACTTTGGCTGCACATTTTATTATTTACATGCAATAAATAAATGATTGAAATTCCATAATTTGCGCGAGTGAAAAGAAGAAGAAGAATGCATACATAAATAAGTGAGAGGGCGTTGCCATTTTCGTTGCTGATGTTGTTGTTGTTGTTGTTGTTGTCGCAGTTCCAGCGGATGCAGCAAGTGGAATATTTTAATTGTTGCCACGTTTATTGATTTAACATTTAACGGGGTTTTTGTTGTTCCCCTTTGTACGGCTAAGCAGCGCGAACCGGAAACCGGAAGTGGCGAACGCCATTCGCGTCTGACGCGAGGCGCATGTAAATAAAGCCCACCAGCGTGCCTGAGCGTGTGTGTGTGTGTGCCTTTGTCCTTGCCTGCATATATATATGTAAGTATAAATATATTTATATATATATGTGCAATATGACACGACATGCCATGATGCTGGCCTTTATCTGGCGTCCCTGCACCCGCGTAATTGTTTAACCACAGACTTGCGCTTTAACAGCAGGTTATTGAAAAGTAACAACAGCAGCAGCAGCAACAACAACGCAGCTGCATGCGCTGTTGATATACACTACATAAAGCTGTAATGATTATAACAACAATTACAACAACAAGAGCAGCAACAGCAGCAACAACAGCAGCAACATTGGCGCCGTGTCGCGTGCGCAACAATTGAAAATTCAATTAAAAGTCTTTATTAAAATAAAATGCGCTATAAACTGCCTGCAGCCACGCCCAGCGTGGCCAAAAACGCCCTTTGGATAGTCTGGTCCACCTTCAGCGACCCTGGACAAGAATTCCATGCAGCAGCAGCTCTTGGCAGTTGCGCCTTTTGTGCTCACCTGCTGTGACACGCCCCTTGCCAATGCACCGCCCCTGTGTCAACCCTAGCACACACTGTGTTGTGGTTTCTTTCTTTTTTCCCTGAATCTGAAGCGCTGCAAAGTTAATTTGGGTTTTTGTTGTTGCCAATTTTAAATGGTTGCTATTGTTGTTATTATTGAAATTGCTGTCGTTGTTGTTGTTGATTCGGTTCGGTTCGGTTTGGTTTGGTTTGGTTTGGTTTGGCCTGTGCTCGTAAGTGATTTTAATTAATTTAAATTCGAATTAAAGCGGTTTGTCCGATTAAAACTCAAAAAACTCGCAACAATGATCGCCAACATAATTAAAATTTAACAACATTTTCGATTCGCAATGCATTTATACAAATTGCGCATAATTTAAATTGCAATGCATATATATATATATATATAAATACAGTTGTATTTAAGTATTCATATATATCTGCATTTAAAGATAATAACACTTTTGAGTCAATTGGCCATTGGGAATAAAGAAAACAAAGCTCTTTGTAATCTGCACTCTAGAAAAACTCGAAGCATTTACATAAATATGTAAAATTGTAAAAATCAGTTCAATTAAATTTTGCACCTTAGATTCTGTATAAATTTACAAATTGTTTTCAATTTTCAAACTCATTTAAGAAAGCCTTTCGAATTAAATTTCGCATCTTCATATATTTTGGCGCAATAAGCGAGCGTATCAGCTATAGTCCAGCAGTGCGGAGTCTAATTTATCTCTGTGGATGCATTGCAAACTTCACGACTAACTTATTATAGTCTCTGCAGGTTCAATGGATTTGCACTGGACTCCCCAAAGCTACGGCTAAGTCGTTGTTATTGCATTCACAAGATAAATGAGGCTCCATGCCAGTTGCTGCCGCTCCACAACGTAGTCGAGTCTAAAAAGCGGCTATGTAGCCTTCGTGGCAGTGCCAAGGTAAACAAACATCTCGGATTAACAGTCGACGCTGGTCAGTGGGGCAGTCGAGGCAGCATTAGGTCCATGGACATGGACACGGACATGGACGTGCAGCATCTACAGCTTCTGCTTCTGCTGCTGCTGCTGCTGCTGCTACTGCTGCTATTCCTGCTGTGTGCAATGTACACCTTGCACTTGGCCAAGCGCCCAAAGTTGTTTACACTTTTCGAGCAGGACATAAGAGGCATGACAAAACACGAGGCAAACAAAACTAAAGCTGTAAATAGTGGACCAGCAGGACTCGTATCCAGATCCAGCTAAAAAACGCAGCAGCCAACCAAAAACTTCAGTCAGCTTCAGCTTCTCCATTAGCAGCGGGCAGTCGCCGTGAAGAGGCGCTTGACCAAACTAACTAAAGTTGACTAAAAGCAGTTTATCCAGCTGCAAGGCGTGGCAGCTGGCCACCAGGGCAGGGGCGCGAATGCAGGGCGTGGCTCTGTGCACGTGCAAAGCGCACGTGTATTTGGCACTTGGCCATTGTTGCCTTTACCTTTGTCTCTACATCTTTGCTCTGTGACTGACTGAGCCGGTGTCTGCGTGTCTGCATGTGGCTGTGTATGTGCTTAGACTTTAAGACTGGCTAAGCAAGCTTTTGTGGTGGCGAGTTAAACAAGAAGTGGCCAAGCTGAAACACTTGCCAGGTGTCAGCGCAGGCGACGGCCACTGAATGGCAGCCGTGCCGAAAAAAAATATATATCTAGTATGTACACAAAGGAAAGCCGCCTGGCATAATCAGCTCGGTGCAGTCGCGCGTTTTGGCCGCCGCAATTGCCATGGCAATGTTGCATTTACATATAATTTGCCAAAAGCAACGCAAAACAACAGCAACAAGAGCAGCAAAGTATCGAGTTGAGTGAATGATAGACTAAAAGAGATGCCCTGCATTCAGTTGTAGAGCATTACTCGGACAAGTTTTGTTTTATATAATCATAAAGAGATAATCTAAATTGAAAGCTATACACTGAAGTTTAACATCTGCTGCTCTGCTCTCAGTAGAGTAGTATCACTCTCTATAGTTCTTAGCTTAATCCGAGTATATGCAAGGCGGAATATATGCTCAGTGCTCTCTCTCTCTCTCTCTCTGGCATATTGCAGACTCTCTTAGGTAGACTTTTGAAGTTTCTCTTTGCACCTATTATTCATTTCCATTCATCTTCTTATATATGAAAAATAATATTTGCCTCTAACTACATTTATAAACATATGTTTTAATTCAAATGATTGTTGTAAGACTTTCTTATAATATTTACGAATATTTTCACTTATGATAAACGTTTTCATATGCGAATTGAGCACATAAATGAAAGAAACTAATTGAGTTGATCCCATTGATTCTAATCTCTAGCAAAAATTATGTACTTTCGATGCATCTATATCCGTCTATGCTATGAAAAAAGCGACAATACACATGATACACACATATATGTAGACTCAGTTCACTGTTCTGATGAGGCGACTGCTTCTAGCTGCTATTCACATACATTTAGCTAGCACAGCCCTTTTTGGTAAAATCCATTTGGCAATGTATACAGGGTATAACAAAGAGAGCCAAAGTATTGCTGGATTGCTGTTAGGTTTCTTGCGTAGCCATTAGACAGGTCCTGGCAGCGTTTCCGCTGCCGCCCCAAAGACTTTAGACAAGTTTTCACGGCTGGCTGCAGGCGAACCTCATCCGACTTGCACCCTGTGCCCAGGCAACCTCTATTATCCGCTGGGGGGATGGGGTGTAATAGAAATGTTCTTTTCGTTGTTTTATGCCTATTTACGCTTCTAACAGGACATCCGGCAAAACGGGGCTACAACTTAAGCGGCACCGCGACTCCTGCTACTCGTTGTTTTATATTTCTCACACGTTCCAATTACATACGAACGGCAAAGCCGCTCCCCCGCCCACTCTGTATGGCCCTGGCTTTCGCCTGTGCCCCAGCCGCAAAATAATAGCGTGCCAAAGAGCTACTTCATCGTTCAGCGGAAGTGATTGAAGGTGTGCCCGTGTGTGTGTGTGTGTGTGTGTGTGTGTGTCTGTGGATGTGTGTGTGTTGGTATTTTCGCATACAAAAGTGCCAGGGCAAACGTGGTGAACTTTGAGTGCAGGTCGCTTGGGTCGCTTAGGTCGCATACATTACAGCAAATAGCCTCAGCTCGAACTGCTGCTCCTGTTCCCGTCCCGGCTTTTGATTTCTTATGTGAAGCTAGACGACGGCCAGCCAAAGTGCTAAACTATGTTGCCCGGCTTTGTAGTGCGGTCCTGGCACCCTTTTGCGAACCTCTGTTACGCATCCAGCTCCTGTGCAGGTCCCAATTGCTATGTGTGTGTGTGTGTGTGTGTTTATGCGACAAACGTTTTCAATTAGCAGTTCATGAATTTTTAAACCGTTAATGAAATATGCAAAGGCATTTTAAATACGGCACGTATGCGTATGCGTATGTGTGTGTGTGTGTGTGTAAGTGTTGTAAAAGTGAAAGTTGCAACGCGCCCTGTTAAGTATGCAATGCCCCCAAAAATGGCTGCAAAATGTGGCAAGGCGAAGGCAAAGCCACAGCAAAGGCAGCGCCCTGTCAAGCCGGAAACTACTTCGATTGCCAACGACTTCCGCTTGACACGTTCGCCAAAACAACTTGTGTAAACTTGTCGTTGTTGTTGTTGCTGCTGTTGTTGCTGTTGCTGCTGTTGTTGCTGTTGATGTTGCTATTGCAACTGTGGCGCTTGGCTTGCCAAAAATTGCTTTTGGCACATAATTAACGCTCTGGCTGCTCAGCTCGCAACGCAACTGCGACTGACAACAATTACAAATGTAATAAATGTAACAGCAAAGTGCAATTGCTGCCGCTGCCGCTGCCGTTGCTGTTGCTGTTGGCGCTGTGTCGACAACTTGAAAAGTCAACGAACTACATGCAAAGCAAGGCACACACAGGGACACCTACAACCTGCAACACCCACACACCTGCATACATTTGCACCATGCCTAGTTAGAAGTTGCTCGAGTGTTGCTGTTGCTGTTGCTGGTGCCGCGGCACTGCAGCAATTGCTGCACATGAGCAACATAGAGTGTGTGAAATATGTCTCTCTCTCTCTCTCTCTCTCTGCCTCTCTCTATCTCTGTGTGTGTGCCGAGTCATACAATTTCATTTACATATTTGTGCCCGTTCTTTGCCCAGACGACGACTACGACGAAGTCGACTTTTTCTTTATGTAACATTTGTGTTTGGTTTTGGTTGCTGCGGTTTGTTTTTGTAGCCGCACAGCTCCACAGCCCCTTCCGAGGAAGCTCTCAGTTCTGTGTGTTGTGGCTTTTCTACACACACACACACACTCAGCGCTCATTTCATTTAAATTTTAATTTTAATTGTCGAAAAATGCCATACGGAAACCATTGAGCGCTCGGTTCAGCTCCTTTCGGCCTCGGTTCGCTCTGCTGCCTTTAAAGAAAAAAAAAACACAACAGCAACAACAAAAACTTCGAGCCTCGGCAAATTTCTTCGGGCGCAAATTTAATTCAAATTAAAGCCTCTGGTTCACAGGCCGACACGAAAAACTATGGCACACTGACATAAGACTGAAAAGCCGCATTCCTTTGCCTCCAGACAACAAGATTGAACAAAGCGAAAAAACAACTTTACGTTTATACACACAAACACATACAAACACACACACACACATATATATATATATATATAACTACAGAGACAGTTGCTTATGTTGTGGCCTTTTAAATTGCGAAATTTAATTAAATCTACTACACACGACGTTGATTGCAGGCTTTGATAATTCCAGAGCAGCAAGCCAAATATTTAATAAATTACAATAAAGTAATCAGAGCGCATTCCAACAGGTTTCAACATTTATATAAATACAAACATTTTGATTTAAGCGGGTTATGCACGTCAATTATCACACTGAAATAAATTGAAAGCAATTCAAGCAGCTAAAAAGCATTATAACTGACACACGTACAGAACCGCATGAACAATTAACTGGAATTACTTGAAATTTATGAAAAAGAAAAAAAAAATACAGTCAATGTCAACATAATTGATTTACAAATAAGTGTGTGGACAGACCAAATGGATCAAATATGAATTATCCGTTTACAAATTATTTATTGAATAATTGTTGGAAGCTGTTAATAAAATGTAAATGACCTATTGTGATTCAGATAGAAAAAATAAAATAAAACAACATAATAAATTAAATTAAATAACAATTTAAATAAAAAAATATATATATAATAGAAATAAATAAAATAAAAATAAAATAATATAAATAAAGAAATAAAATCAAAATAATACTGTTCTTTTCTATTTTTATTTATTTTTTTATTTGTTTTATTGTTATTATTATCATTATTATTTTATTTTTTTATGATAATATTTACAGATTAGTGTTCAGCTACCTTTTAAACAATTGATATTAATTAAATATATTTTTTTTAAAGTTTTATTACAATGATGCTTATATAATTTCGTTGTTCGTAGCTCTATTTGAAGCAGGAAAGTAAACCATCAGATTAGTTTAAGATATTAGAAAATCTATGTGTATCTCTCAGACTTTAGTATTCTACTCAAATTTACATTTATTTCAAGAGCTGTTTCCCATTAACTGCGCTCTAACTCAATTTCATTTATTCGAATGCTTTAATAGACCATTAGTTGGTCAGCAGTGGGCATTAAACTTTAATGCCTTTTTTAGCCAAATTTAATCTTGGGAGATGCCACGCTCTGTCATGTGCAGGGCTTAACACGTGAAGTCTTTAAAAACCCAACACACAAAGACCAGGCCCAAAAAGCTTTAGGCCGACAGACAATGTGCAAAGAATAATGAATATTACATTCAAATTGTACGAGTGCCACTTAGGCACGCGCACATACACAGACACACATCTGCACACCCATGCGAGTGCTTGTGGGTGTTGCTACATCTTCATATGTTGCAAGAGTCAGGCAACTTGCATAATGCCTCTCCTAGCCATGTTTATGCCACTTTATGCAAAAATAATTGCACAATTAGTTTGAAGCTGCCGGTTGGCAGTTGCCGGGTGAGCGGGTGAGCGGGTATGCGTGGGGTTAAGAGAGGGTATCCTGGTGTCTACCTCGTGTGTGCCTGCTGCTTGCTGCCTGCTCTCTGGTGCAGCGTGTGCCTGTGTACTTGGCGCTGGCTGCTTGTTGATGCCGCACATTGTAAAATTGGTTCAAGCGTTGCTGCCAACGCCGGCGGCAAGGTGATGGCAAGCGGCAGCGCCTGCTCCCTCGCACCTCTGCGACCTGCAGCCACCATCCACCATCCACACACACACATAAACAGTCGCTCGTACTCTGCTCATTAGTAAGAGTTCTGAATGCTATTACAGCGTCATCTACTCTAGTAATGCCATAGCTACGCCTCCGCCTCCGCCTCGACCCCATACCCACTTGCTCTTCGTTCTTCTTACTGTTTGTACACATGTGCATAAGTGCAATGCAAACACACACCTCTCACACACGCACACGCACACACACACACACACACTCTGACATAGATACATGCCATGGGCACTTTACTTTTTGCGCACACGTTGCTCTATGCTAGATTTTTGCCTTGTTCTGCCTCAAACTTCCTTCGCCTTCCCTCACATTAACAATTGGGTGTAGCCAGCAGGGACGGAGCGGCAAGACAATGCGCTTCAAATTGGTCAGATTAGCTTGAAAATTCGGCATAGCTTGTAGCTCAGCCAGTGCTTCGCTGGCTTGGCAGCCCTTTGACATTTGCAGATTTACCTGCGCATTACCAGCTGAACCGTAACATCTGTGACAGCACCACAGCTAGCAGCACCCACTAACCCAACCACCCAGCAACCCACCAAGCGACGGACCTACTCAAACTGCCTTTTAGCAACAGAGCAACAAAGTTGTACGCTCTTAAGTACTCGCTGGTGGAACTGACATTTAATTACTCTACTTAATATGCATTTTACAGCTGCAATCCCAGAAAAGAATACTCGTTTTATATGACAAATGCAACTGTGGCTCATTGCCCCAAGTGTGACAGACGGCTAAGCAAAAGCCCCATTTTGCGAGGTGGTGCTAAAACTAGAATTTCTTCTGTTCTACTTTATGCCAATTGCCCATATTGGGACACTGCTGACAATGATTTGGAAAGAAGACATAAACTTAAGCATGACATTAGACAACTATGTGACAAAGTTGTAATAAATGATTTTGCAAACAATTAGAAGATAAATGAGGACAGAAGAGATAAAAGTTGAGGTTGAGCTAGAATAGTGTAGAGGACGAGGAACTACTATGTTGAATTGGAGATTTAATATTTTACAAGCAAAGATTACTTTTTATGTTCAATTAATGAAATACTATTTGAAAATATCTACTTAATATATTAAGAGGCCTTGTCGCATTGGCGACAGACAGACACAATCCAACAACTAATCAGTTGATTGATATTAATTAACACTATCCACATAACGGCACATGTAAATTGAGAGGATTATTGAGTCTTCTCGCCGGAAATCAATCAATAATCATATTAATGACAAAACGTGGCAATCGACATGCCCCAGCAGAAGGCTTTTGTCAACACACTTCAGAGTTGAGATGCCATTCGGCAAGGCTAAGAGTGTCTTATACATGCAGTTATGTGTCTGGGGTATATATAGATCGATTTATATATATATATGCTAGATGATGTGCAGAGAAAACTGCTGTTTCGGATTTCCATTTGGCTTTTTGCTGTGTGCCAGTTGTCAGCAGGGCGAACGCAACGCGTATGACATGCCACTTATAGAATCAATTTGCGTAATATTTTCCATTAGGACAGGTCGTTCGCACACACACACACACACATACACTTGTACACTTAAGCACTTCTGCTGGCTCGCATTGAGACAGATGTTGGGTTTGTTTTGCGTCAACCTCGTTCGCATGTGCTTGTGGCTGCTTGTAATTACTTTAAATTGATATAAACACTTTTGAAATGAAATCGATCTAAGCTTCTTGTTAACAGATTAACATACACACCAGGCAGGCATTGCAAAAGGACGAGCCAGAGAGACGGAGAGAGAGAGGGAGGGAGAGAGAGGGAGTATGAGGCTTGCAGTTTACAATTATTATTTATGCCCACAATGTGTATACACATAAGACTGATATATGTATACACAGATTTGCCTTTGTGGCATACAATTTAGGTAAGTGTATGTGTGTGCGTGCCTGTGTGTGTGTGTGTGTGTGTGGTTTGATAAGAGTTCACTGCGTAGTAAGAAGCTTTTGTGAGTGTGGCACACACACACAAGTAATCCTTGAAACATGTTTTTGATTTGCAATTTAATCAAGATAATCAAGTTTTATGTGTTTTAAGAAAATTGAAAGTGTGCCTTGTGCCATGTTAGACATTGTTTGCCTTTTCGACAGCCACTGCTGTTGCCTGCGCTCTAATCTTTAAATCGGCCATTAAATTTATTATTAAATGCATTTTAATAACCAAACTTTCAACCTGTTAACCATTATGGTGCAACAATTAGTTGGATTTTGTCAAAACTTGGCAACAGCTGCCTAATCACCTCATATACCAAAGTCCAACCGAAATGTGAAACTTTATTGAAGCCAAATAAATCCAACTCAAATCAAATATTCATACCTTAGTTCTTAACGATAGGCAGAAGTTGTATGCGTTTTGTTTGCTGCAATTAAGGACTTTTTTATGAGATCTAACTTAGTTTTTGATAATGAATTTCCATGTAATAGAGGTGGCTGGCTTTAGTAAGAATTTTCTGTATATAAAAATGATTTTTTTTAAAAATATATGTGAACAATTTCTTGTATAACTAAGAGTATTAGAGCAATTTATGTTCGTCTTTACCTCTTTTATTTTCTTTGCGTACCATATGCAACGAGCCACAATTTTCACACATTGCCAATTGCGTTGGCATTACTTTTCATCGAAATGTAAAAGTTTTTCATATTTTCCACTTGACAAAGTCTTCGTGCAGCTTGCATAATGGTTTTATGGCCATCCAGGGGTGGTGAAAAACTTTGCTTTTCCAAGAATATCTAACGCCGCAGTCCTTGCCATGCTCCGCCTCATCCTGCCCTGCCACCCTACTCTCCCTGCCCTGGGCGTGCAGCCCTTTCAATAACCATTCAATTTACCAAGTTCTTCTGCTGTCCAGTTCGTACTCAGCTCCTGCTGCAATCGCAGTTGATGGCTTTGATTTTATTCGTGGATGCACTTTTCTTGTTCGCTCCACCCCTTGGCAGGCGCATCTATTGTGGCTGCTGCTGTCCCTTTATGCGCTGTACACTGCTGTTGCATGCTTTTATTATTAATATTTTTCTTTGCTTCTTTGCGCATTATTTATTGCTGCTGAAAAATGTTTACCCACAACTCAGCGCTAACTTGACTGCAACTTGTACTGAAGACAAATTTTATTTCACTTGCTGCGTTCGCTGGCTTTCCATTTTGGCCTCGTCTTCTGCTGTGCTGTTATGTTGGTCAGGTTATTATGTGGGCTGAGAGAGTGAGTGAGCGCTGAGTGCTAAGCTTTTAGCCATTGGCTAACGCGGCGTATGCGTAATCGTAATGCGCTTACGTGCTGGCCATGCCAAGCAGCAGCAGGAGCAGCAGGAGCAGCAGCAGGAGCAGTAGCTCAATTTGCGGCATATGTAAATAGAACAGTTCTGTTGTTAGATTCAAATCATGTTTGTTCTCAAATACAAGACGCATTCCAGGCAAAAGGATCTGGGCAAACAGTAGCAGCAGCAGCTTATTAAGGCTCTGCCATTGGATCCCAAACCTTCATCAAGTATACGCAGCAAAGTTATCGGCGAACGGCAATCTAGGCATGGCCCAGCTTTGGTTACAACTTCCAGCGTATGCCTCTGGGTTCGGCCCCCATCAGAGGTATCGACTCTCCCCTTTCCCCTACCATTGGCAGCTAATATCGTTTAATACACAAAAGTGTAGACTCTCTGGAATGAACGGCCGGACGTATGTTAGCCTTCGCTTGGAGCATTGGCTAATTTTGGAGCTGAATTGTTTGGCCAAATCTCGAGGCGCACATCATGCTCCCTCACACACAGCCACACACACATTTTGCATAAATCAAACAAGCAAATCGGCATGTAAACAACAATTTTTGCCAATTCAATTGAATTTCCAGTTACAGAAATGAAACCGAAACCCGGCACACTGGTCGCAAAGGTGCCTGGCCCCGCCCACTGGCCATTGGCAACGGCTGGCCATGGCAGTGCAGGGCTCAATCCGTACAATTTTCGTCCCGGCACGGCACACGTGCCAGCCACAATAACAACAACAGCAACAACAACAACAAAGGCACGCACACTCAATTATTTGCTAAAAGCTTATGTAAACGCCTTCGTGTCAAGGGATTTTATTAACTGTTTCTTTTGGCCTAGCTGCCAGCCTGGCCTAGGCCAAATATCAAACTAGCACACCTACGCCAATACATTGAAATACTCACACACACACACATACATACATGCGCGTAATGACAGTGGAAAATTTGCACACAAATCGTTCGGCAGCTGAGAAGCGTCCTAGATAAAAATCGCTACAAGAAAGGAAAATCAAAAAAAAAAAAAAAAAAAAGAATAAGAAAAGCAAGCAGACGGCAAAATGAAGAAAAGTATTCAATACAAAGAAATTGAAAAATGCTACAAAATGAATCAAAGTGAAAAACGAATGTGCGAGGCAAAACAGCAGCCGAAAAAAAATGCTTGTGCATGCGTGTGTGTATGTGTGTGTTTGTGTGTATTTGTGTGTGTGTATATTACGTTCGCCTAACGAGCAAATCGTGTTCAATAAATATTTGCTAGTCAGCCAGGGAGCTAAACAGAGACAAACTGAGCAGCGAATGAGATGCAGTGAATGCGAGAGCGAGTGAGCGCTAGACAACGAAGAGTTAAAGCTGTGAGGTGGAGTCGTGCGGGCAGGTGAATCTCATCACTGCCAAAATCCAAATCCATATCCAAATACAAACTCCAACGAGATACCTAAAAAAAACCTGTCCGAAAGATCTGCTGGCACGGAGCTAATACAATCGAAACAGTTTGTTAATGGCTAGCAACGGGCTATTGGCCAGGGGCGGAGAGGCTGTGAGTATGGGCTAACGTGTGTATCTGCATCTCTGCATCTGCATCTGGGCTCGTATGAAATATTCATTCATTTACAACTCCCCTCAGAGAATTGACTCATGTGCGGCTGCTCGCAAGTCGCGTTTCAAACTCAATTTATGAGCGCCCGGTGTGTGCTTTAATAGTTCGCAGCTGAATTAATTGACTTCAGCTGGGCCAGAGGGCAGAGGGGCGCTGCAGGGCGAGGCGGGAGTGTATGTGTATGCTTGTGAGTGGGAGGAGGCGATGTAGGAGATAGGATTCTGCCATTGACTGGCTTTATACACACATTTACCATAGATCTCTCACTTACCATTAAAATAATTTAATCAAAATGCTGTTTACCCAGCCACACACACGCACCCACACACACACACGCACACATATATAAGTTGAAAGGCAAAGTTTCAATAAAAGCGTATGTCTACTGGTCTCTTATATCTCTATAGAAACGGTTCGATTTCGTGAGGCTGTGTATGTGGTCCTGTGTGTGCGGTTCAAGCGGATAAAGTGCATAAATTTTAATCAATTGTTTACTTACTTTTAGCTTCTTCTTTTCACTTTCTTTTTTTTTTTTTTTTTTCTTGCTTGCTTTTATTTTATTTACTGCGCACAAGTTGTGAATTGTTTTGCACTTTTGGCTGCCTGCAGAGGGTATAAAAACTGGCTAATGATGTTGGTAACACAAATTGAAGTAAAACTTTATACTATGCCAGAGAAAGTTGCAAGAAATCTTGGCAATATATGTATCAATGGATGAATAAGAACTATACATATATACCACAGGAAAGCGAAAAAATAAAATTTAACTAATTAAAAGAAATAAAGACAGATAAAACGAAAAGAGTGCACTAGACTAAAAAGGGAAGCGAATTATAGAAAAAAGCTGAAACGCAATTCGGTAAGGATTTTAATACTATTCATTAAGGTGCTTGAGACCATAAGAATAGTAAGAGCTGCTCTATTTCAGAACTTTAACAATTTCCTTACTAAAAGAAATTCATTTCTTAGGAAGAAATTTGAAAAATCATAATAATATAATAAAATAAATTAAATTATATATGGATAAAAGCAAAGTATACAAAGGTCTGCTTATGAGATCAAACAACGACTAGATCTCAAGTGAATAGTTAAAGAAATAAAATATATTAAGGGAATATTTAGAATCTGAGCGACTCGTGATGAGCGCAAACAAGTGTTAGATCTTAGGTGAATAGATAAAGGAACCCCAACTATCTCTGGGGACGGACGTATATTAAGGACAAAAAGGGGCTAGAGAAGGAACATGCAGAAATTCGAAATGTCTCCCCAGGGCTGCTCCATCCACTTCACACATATCTTACAAATGCCTTTTGCTGTGATATGCTGTAAAAAGCGACCATTATCGATGTCACATTCTCTGTTAACGGAACAAAGCGTTTGGTCTCTGCTTGGCTTCTTGGGATTGAGCATTCGGGCTTCAGCGTAGTACGCTATGGTCTTTTGTTTTGCAGTAGCCACAACTGCAGCAGCAGCAGGAACAGCAGCAGGAGCAGGAGAAGGACCAGCTGGAGCATCAGTTGAACCACATAGTGAACGAAGCCAACGGATTGTAACAAAGGCAGATTAAAACTTATGCACACACTGAAAGCATAAAAGTCTCTGGCTGACTGGGCTGTACCATAATGTGAGCTATGTTAGTTTTATGGCAGACACCAAATGGGTTAGGGCACTGCTAGCAGCAACAGCAACAGCAACAGCAACAGCAGCAACAACAACATCAGCAATGCTTTGACAATAAAAAATGTAACTAACCACCGCTGCTGGCGGGGCCAAGAGCATTGTGAATGCTTTATGAGCCTTAGGAGTGCCATAATTTTCACTTAATAATCCGTTGAGTAGCTGCCCGTGATTTGTGGCCCAGCCCCAGTAAATGTAATGAGCTCAAAGGCACGCCGCTTGGCCGAGCGGGCTGGTCGGGAGTTGAAGGGGCTAAACAATTTCAAAGTTTTTGTCGAAAACATAATGTGTTCCTAATTTTATTTGTCGCCAATTGGGAGCACCGCCCACGCACCAACCCACCCCCCCAAACAATACACACACAATTTCTAGTGCGCGGACTTAAACACCTGCGCCGGAAAGTATGCAGCATTAACTGTAAGCTTCGATGTACGCCATACAGATTGGAGCCGGTGCCGGAAAGTATGCCAAAATAATAACTATGCACACAGCAGCTGGCAGCAGCAACAACAATAGCAACAACAATGATATTTAATGACCGAAATGCACATGAAATTGCGCGCATAAACTAATTACCGTGGATAAAGTTAACAATGGCAGCCCAGCACAACACAAGGCTATGAAAGGGCGTGTGCCTTTAAAAGGTTTAACTGCCATGTAGCGGAGGCTCGGCGACAGTCAGTGCCTGCCATATAGCTGTCAGTCGAACGACTCCTGCGAGTCCTGCCAGGCCTGCCAGTCCTGCCAGTCCTGCCAGTCCTGCTGTGGCCACAAGCTGCTCATGCGCCACCGTTTGCCCGTATTACCGGAATTTACAATATTTATTTTAATATTGCACGGTTTTTGGCAGCCAACCAATCCACCTGCCCCCCACTACCGTCCCGTAGAAGCTCCACCCCCATTCCCTCATGCTCAGCGGTATATTCTGTGTGTGTTATTGTGCCAAATTGTTTATGAAAAATTGCGTATGACGACGACAACGACGACGACGACGACGTCGATGCCGACGGCGTCGCTGTTGGCGCATAAATCAAGCTGCCTTGGCTCAGGATTTGGGCCAGTCGCTCGACGGGTCGCCCGGTCTGGTAATTACAATGTAGCCGCCTGTGAATTTAACGATCCGGGCCGCAGTGCCAACAGTCGCCAACAAGCAAATGCGGAAACACAACAATTTTAACCAACCAACCACCCGCCGTTGTAAAGGGTTTGCTGGTGGCCCAGGGTCAGTTGGCCTGGTCAGTTTGCCCGGCCAGATTGGCTGGCAAGGTGGCGGAGTGCGTGTGGGCGGCATGTTAAACACAAGTGTGAGCCAAGTGGAAAATAACATTTAAAAATGCCATAACAATAACTAACAAAGACACCAAAAGCAAATGGCAATAGCAAATGGGCCGACTGGGCCGCCACCAGCTGAAGCTGAAGCTGAAACTGAACCTGAAGCAGGCGTCCGAGTTGGAGCCATAGAAGGAAGCTCAGTGTGCCCAGGGGCTGGGGGTCCAGCTGGCAGAAATTAAATGGCGCGAGAAAATTGCACGGTCAGTGCGGAGTCTGAGTGGAGCAGGTTTACATAATTGCCAAGCAAAGAGGAATAGATGAGGAGAGAGAGATAGCAAGCAGCACAGAGTGAGTGAGATAGAGACTGCAAACACAATCAGACATGGTTAACGGCATTGTGTGTGCTCACCTTGGCCCCGCACAAACTATATAATCGGATTGCAATTTTGAAAAGAATATTCAAACTTTAACCAGTAAAAATCCATCCTTGAAGACTTAAAAACAATTTGTTTAACTTTCTGTAAACTAAAATCAAGTAATAAAAAATCTATTTTATGAAACTGAAAAGAAGCTTTCATTTTATTGATCAAAGTCTTCGAAGAGTTTTGCAGACTCTCCAAAAATAATATCGCTCTTGGTTAATGGATAGTTAGATAATTGATAAGTAAGCGAGATGTCTGACTGCATAGGCTCAAATATAAGTTCTATTTGAATTAGGATATATTTAAATAATATTTTTAGACAAAAGCAGCTCTAAAATAGAATAGAAATTAATAAATAAATAAAAAGTCATGCTCTGATTATTCATATAATTACTTAGCTGGCCATAAATATACAATATATAATACACAGTGCAGAATCCATTTCGAGTCACAATAAAACACAGAGTTTGCCTTTTCAAAACTATTTACTACTTAGATCTAGACTTGGTTAGTTAGTATGTTGCATGCTTGTTGGTCTTCTTCTTGTTGTTGACTAAGTTAAACTGGGCTTATGATTAGGGGTTATACAAAATGCAAATAGTGCGCTTAAATGCTAAATACGAGTATATTTCTGTATATATATATGGTAGAAGGGCTCTAGTCTCCACTCAGCAGTTGTGGCACTTGACCAGACCCACCTCGTCGCAGTTCATGCACTTGAGCGCCACGAACTCGGCCGTGAAGTGATTGCGATGCACGGATTTCTTGGAGCCGTTGCATGAGGGGCACGGCAGCAGCCGATAGCCCCCGCAGGTCTGGCAGGTGTAGTTGCTGGCAATGGTCTTGTAGGGCTTCAGCAGCTGTCGCAGCTCCCCGGTTTCATTCATGCGTTCCACTGTGGCCGCATCGCCGATGTGCTGGCCCTCCACATACAGCTGGGGCACCCGGATCTGTGAGGTCTGCATGCGCTGCCGCATCTCGGCCTGATACTCGACGCTCATGAAGACGTCCCGCTCCTCGAACTTGACCAGCAGAGTGCGCAGTATCTGCTTCACATTGGCACATTTCGTGTAGGTGTCTCGTATGACGCCCATACTGGTCGTGTAGAGCACCACCTTGCCCAGGTCTTTCTCCATGTAGCACTGCCAACGGTAGGAACAGGTAAAAGATTAGAATGTTAGTTCCAGTTCTCTAGTCGAACGGGAAAAGCAGGTCACTAAAAATAAAATGCTTGAAATTGGCACAGAATTCGCCACAGCGCTCAGACTTTGGTCATGGCCCGAATGGGGCGAGACCAAATGAAGATCAAATGAGGCTGCAGAGAACGGAGCATAAAACAATTACCATGACCAAATGTAATCCATACAAAACGCAGCGACATTTTCCGCTTTCGACACGGGAGAAATCTCTGGAAGACAGAACCAACCTCAAAGACAATAGGCTTTTGGTATGTGTTAAAACCAAACACCAAATTTATAGACGGCTCGGACAAGAGTTTCTTTCAACACATTGTAAAGCGGGTGCTTACAACCTGTTGGGTTCATTAGCTCTTGGTGTCTCACGTAACCAAACGACTGTGCATGTCATTCAAAATCCTATTAATCAATTCAATTAAGCAATAATGGAAAAACTGCTAGTCAATTGAAAGCACGCACACTCACACCTTTGCACAATGGAAATGCGACGTTTTCCCGACTATTTATGATGGCTTATTTTGTAAGGCCGGTGCTGAACCGGTTCGGGTTCACTCATTTCATTTGACAATTAACATTTCCGTTAGTTGGCCAACTTTGGTGGCGTCTGCTTTGGCTAATGAACCGCTTTCCAGCCAGCTAGCCATCCAGCCAGCAGGCCGAGCCAACCGAGCCACTGCTGGTATCAATGAACTGTACAAGTGCAGTCACGAACGTGGGTATACTCCAAAATAAGTCTCTAATCCCCCGCTTTGCAAACCGGTCCAACGAGAATTCGCAGAGGCAAATGCATTAAAACTCGAGATGAGACCGTTAGACTGCAGCGCACTTGATAACAAATACCCGATTCAAGTGGGGTGTAATGGCCTAGAGATCAACGAGACCTGTTCCAATTAGCATTGCTCATCACAAATGCAGATCAACCGAAAAAGAAAACAGAAAGAAATACACATACATACTACATACATATATGAATGCTCTTCATTGATATTTTCAAAATAAACATACGAATTTCGTAGCTAAAAAAAAATAAAAAAAAAAATTGCCCCCAACTATCTGCTATTGTTGCATGAAAAATATACATGTTTGTTAATTTATAGCTCGGATATTGTGAAAAATATTTCACTCAAAGAGCAAATAATGACAAAATAGAGTTCAAAGCCTCGAGCCAAAAACATTGCAGCAAAACAAAAACAAGCTGCGGTCAAATGGAAAGTCAACTTGTGCAATGCGGTGAACGTCGCTGTGTGATGTCGCCAGGCGGTTTTTCCAACTCCATGCCAACAAGTGAGTCCCTGGTGAAAATGCGAGGATGTCTCCTCCCCAACTACCTGTCATACCCCTCTACGACCCGCCATTCACTGCGCCTGCTGAGCCTGATTAACGCTTCGGCCAGGCATTGCAATTCGTGTTGTCAGCGGGCAGGCTTTAAGATGTGATTTTGTGAGTTGCCAAAAAAATGAATAACACAAAGACAAACAATTAACACACGTGATTTGCACGGTTAACCCCATGGCAGTAACAGTTTCATATACCCTATAATCATTGTCGCTTGAAATAGGCTATGATGTCAAGTGTGTGCGATAGACAAAGCTTTAATGTAGAGTATTAACAACACTCTACAGTCTTACTGAACAGCAATAAAGATTTCTTGTAAGCTGTCTAAATGCCATCTCCTTTATCTACATATCTATCTTCGTCTGTGTCTTGTGTGAGCTGATTCCATCTTGAGATGTATCTGTGTGGACTTGCAGCTTTTCTAATTCCTGTTCTTTGATTACTTATAAATATATATCGTATATGATAAATGATTTTTTTTAAAGAATTTAAGCTATGCTAATAATGATATTCATAACTACACAATTGATAATGACAATGAAGCAAAACTCTTGCTAAATGCAAGAGCATCATAAATATCAAAAACTCAACTTTTTTATACTTCTCAAATTATTGTATCAGTTCTCTTAGAATTCTTTAAATAATTTGCTGATCTCAGTCTTCTTGCTTGGCAGCTCATTTTAAAACTTGAAATCTTTTGTTTTAGCATTAACGATGGAAGGTTGTTAAGTCTGCTGATCTGAGAATGCAGATGAAGTAGTTTCAGCAGAAAGTGTTTCCGTGATTGCTTGATTTGGTTAATAATTAGCTGTGTGGAGTGAAAACACTGCACTGGCTATAGAGTATCTACTAGTGGATCACTAGATGGACTAGAGCACAGTTACTTGCTTTTTTTATATTTTGTTTCTGTTTATGTCAAGCTGCAGCCGCAACATATACGAAGACGCAGTCGCAGTCGCAGTCGCAGCTCAGCCGCAGCCGCAGCCGCAGCCGCATGAATTGGTAAAAAGAGAAAGCAGGTCACTTGTATGGCCAGCAAAGAGGCAGCAGAGTTGGTTCGAGTGATTGGCAATCGAAGAGTTGAGCAACAAGCGAAGTCAGATACGAGGCTAATGCCAATGCTGACAGCCGACAGCCAACAGCCACAGCAGTTGCTGTTGTTGTTGCTGTTGCTGCCTTCTCGAAGGTGACAAAGCAAAGGCAGCAACTTGATTGTTGGTTTTATTGTGACTTTTAATTGTAGGCAACAGCAGCAGCTACAAATTTGACAGCAGTCTGCTCTAATTATGTATGGCATAAAGCCAATTGCCAGCTGCAGAGCATAAATCAAAGGGCTATGCTTGTTGCCAATATCAAATCTACAACTCAACAGCAAAGCCTCAAAACAATGGCCAACTGATTTTCACTTTCGATTCATAGCGATTGCTCTGCATACTAGTTGCTACTTCAAGTTGCTCGTATGCTGACTGCATCGTAATTAGCAGCATCTGAGCACCGCGATTGTTATGCAGATGAGGAACGCAGCGCGTTGGGCTTAAGCTCGACTTCTTTCGTTTTGGCTAATTTGCATGTGAGCCGCTATAAAGCCATAAAACACATTTCTTTTCTTTGGCATTTAGCTAATTTATGGCGATCTGTTCGCCTCTTCAGCTCTTCAGCTCTTCAACATTCCATCAAATTCATCTTCTGGCCCCCAGAGTCAAGCTCTATAACTTTGAAAGTGAAAAGCAACAGCAGCAGTAACAAAGGCAACAATTAAACTGATCTTAAATCTAAGCACTAAAATAGATAAAGGGAAATTTCCGGGTCTTCTGTGGAAGTGAAATGCGCACAGCTGACTAACTCAATAATAAAAGTTAAAGAGCATAAAAAAAAAACAAACCCTCAAAAGTGGGCTGATATTCAGCTGAACAACACATCTATATCATTACAGAGCAACGGAAAGCTCCATCAAGTTTATGGATGAACTGATTTTTATGCTCGTTATCAGATATAAATAACTGTTTACGAATCTCTCAGATACACATCATATTCATTATGACTGAAGCCTTCAGAATTTATATGATATGCTGATGTCTGTTTAAGATTTCGAAATTGTGAAACTTGAAAGCGTTTAATTACTGAAATTTCAGGAGTAATGAATGAATAGCTAATTCTATAAAATAATTTGATAAACCTCAATATTAATAGAACTTGATTTGCTATGCAATCAATACAGTTTTGTTGAAGTTGTCTTAGTTGAAGTAAGTATAAAGTCTTCTTGGCTCGTTCGCATGATCTTCACTTATGAGACATAGAGACATTCAAAGAAGTATATAAACTTGAACTGTTATGTTTATCATTGAAGTGTATCATTCTGATGTAGTAGAAAATGTTTTGCTTTCCTGTTAGACAACTTGAGGCTTGTGTCTCTCGCTTAAGATTGTCTGCTCCATGTTACCATGGCCAAAGATACAAATTTCGATTCGACTTGCATATAAAATAATGTTTGTTGTTTTCAAGACATCAGTTAGCTTTTCTGTGTTTACCATATTCTTTAAAAGAGAATAGCCAATCAACGAGGTGGCAATATATGATATTATAAAACAGCCATATATGTAGACTGAAAATCGAGTTTTCATATGAGCTGTATATAATTAAATGAAATCATATATAGCGATATGTGGTGATAGGAAGTGAGCTACTTGTTTGCAATGCAATTTAATCTGCGTCTTCCCGTAGATGCCAATGGGCATATTTCTCTCTCTCTCTCTCTCTCTCATCGCGTCTCGAACATTCTCTATGCTGCGAAATACATAAGTAATATCTGAGTTATATGATACTCTCTTGTTTCATCAATTGACTTTCTGATTCGTTTGTTCGCAATGAGATCTCAGCGCACGCCCCAAAGAAAATGTTGACAATTTCCAACAACTTTGCTGACTTTCTATGATTAGTTGTTTCTATTGTTGAAGTTTTCTAACTGCACAATTTCCGAGCGCTGCCATTAGCAGCTCAACGGCTGAAGCTAAACCATTTATCTCTCTGGTAGCAAAGAAAACCAAAAAACAGAAAAAAAGTCAAAAACAAATGGACAGAAAATAGACAGAGAAAAAGCCGCTGGCCCAAACCAGCGAGTGGTGCCAAAGCACCACAAAACCGATATCTAAATAAGCCAAAGCCAAGCGAACGACAACAAAATAAGCCACTTAACGGTATTCATTATACGTGCGAGTGTGTAATTGCACGCACCACACACACACACACACACATGGAGATAGAGGAGAAAAGTTGCAGTGCTTATGGTGTTAGCCAGACTCGTGGCTCATTAGATTACGAGCAGCAGGCAGTCAGACATAAATAGCAAATGTGAAAGATATATGTATGTATATAGAGATATATTGAAAACCAACAGCAGTAGGCAGAGCAACAACAGCAACCACGACTAACGGCCATTGTTTGGCAGCACTTTCTCCCATGGAGCGTGCAATTGGTAAGCAATTTGCCAAGATGCGCGCGTCGCGATTGCATAATTTGGCCAGCAAGTGACTCAACAAAGGGCAACACACACACACTCACACACACACACACTTACACACAGAGATAGCGTGGGAAATTGACTCTTGTATAACTCACCTTTGCATTTGGCTGCTGTTGCAGCTGCAAGAACGTGGCTATTCCATTGCGCACACGATTCTTAACGCCGCGCACCGTACCCTTGGCAGAGCGTATGGTGGACTGTGCAGAGCTGGCGCTGCTGCGCACATCTCGATAGCCAGCGAAGACGTCGTGCTCCTCATCCTCGGCTGCCGCGTCCCGCTGATCGCCGTGCCGCACAAAGCTCCTGAAGTTCTCGTGCTCGTTTATGTGAAAGCTGTAGTATTGATCGTCCGCATATTTGTAGTTGCTGCTGCAGCGGTTACTGTTGCCGTTGCCGTTGCTGTTGCCGTTGCTGTTGCCGTTGCTGTTGCCGTTGCTATTGCGGCTGTCCGTCTGCGATGTGGCTGCCAGCTGTGTCTGTTCACCGGTTTGCACAAAGTTGGCCCGCTGCACCGCCGCGCGCAGCTCCTCGATGTTCGCCTCGTTGAGCGACTCGCGCGACAAGCGCAACGACTCTGCCTCCGTCTGCCTCTCCTCCTCCGTCTCTGTCTCCGTCTCGGGCTGCCTCTTTGGCTCAACGATAGTCACTGTCTTGGTCTGCCGGTTTGGCGGCTTGTCCTTGACCTCGACGGGGCTGCTGAACTCCACCACATACTCCGTGCTCCGTCTGTCCCGTATATCGCGCAGCAGCGAGTCCGGCAGCAGCGTGCCCAGCATGCGCAGCGATTTGTGTCGTTGGCGCTGTCCGAGCTGACCGAGCTGTCCACTGGGATTGGCAGCAGCCTGGCGCACATATTCCGTGCTGCTGCAGTTGAGGCTGTCGCTGTTCAGCGAGGAGGGCCCGCTCTCCTCGCTGTCGTCCGTTAGGATGAGTGTGGCCTGCACGGGTCCACCGTTGCTCTCCAGATCGCTGCCGTTGCCGCTGTCTGCCGTTTCGCAGTGTGTGGCATATTTCTGGTACTGTTGCATGTAGCAATTGCCCGGACCGTCTGCCACAGCTGCGGCTGGCAGTGTGGGCGTGGCTGGCTTTTGCACAACCATGTTCAACACGGGCGAACACTCAAGAGCTCTATCTATGTTTCAACACTGGGCCCTAAAGTCGGATTATCTGAAGATCTACAGATCTAACTCTCTGTCGGTTTTACTTGTTTATTTGTATTTTATTGTATTATTTTGATTTAATGCGCTGCGTTCACTGACTCTGGTGGCCGTTGCACCCGTCTTCGCATGTCTTTATGCTTCAGCTCTTGTCGTTAGACTGCGCTGCGTTTTTTCCCGCTGCTCTAACAAAGCTGCCAAAGACCGCAGTCATACCGCAGCAGCTAGCCAGCCAAGCAGCTAACCAGCCAAGCAAGTAGTCATCCAAGACAAAGCCATGAGCGCCGCTTACTCGCGCTCTCCCACTGTCTACGCTTCTCTCTCTCTCTCTCTCATTCACCTAGTTATGCGTCGCATTCAGCGCTCAGATTCAGCAAACGCTCACAGCCGCTTTCTTTTCGTGATCGGCAGCTCCGATCGGAGCAGTCGAGAGCAAACGGGTATTTTCCATTAGGCGCGCATTATTAAATTTTGCAATTTCGCGCCCGTTTCTGTTGCTGTTCTCAAATCGTTGGCCATTAGCGCTCGAAAGATGCTTCTGGCTAGCTTCTAATGGCCTGCAAAGAGCAGCTGCCAGTAGATCGCCACGAAATCTTCGTAATGATTCGCCGACGATTATGTCAACGCAGAGCTCGACCAAGATCCCAATAGCTCTATACTAAGAATAGCCAATCGAACATTGGCAGATGGTTCTGAACGGTCATCAAACTGACAAACAGAAGAAATATTGACGGCAACTAACCATTCGCTAATGAAGGCTTTGGCTCATTACAATCTACTAATGAGTCAGATAAAAGTTACTAAGATTAGTTAGGATTAGCTGAATGTAAATATTTACAAGTTTAAGTATTCATTTAAAGTGGGAATTCAGCTTAGAATATATATATAAATAGCTGGCAAACTGAGCCAAGATTCTTGTGTAGAATACACTGTCCATTTAGCCTTGATCAAATATTTTATGTATGAGGTAGACGATATCAGAATCTATACGAGTAAACAGCCTTGGCTTTTTGGTACGTTTAGGTTTTTTTCTATAGCACGCGCTGATCAAGTTTCTTTTATATAAATGAATAAGTTATTTCGTTGCCATGAAACAGCTTGAAATCAATTTCAAGCTTCTGGTATTTCAGCATTTTGTGCAAATTTTTCATGTCAGTCTCAATTCAGTCAGTGAATTTTTTCATTATTGCCAATGCACAACAAATAAATATAAGACTAGCTCAATTGTTCCATGAATGACATTTCATGACAGTTAAAATATTCCACACACATAATATAAATATATATTTGAAATTGTGCTCTCCAGACAAATTTCACATTTAAGCTGCATGATGTTAATTCAAGAGTTAACATGCAAAGAGAGTCGAACTCTCAGTTAAACATTTCGAGCTGCAGGCTATTAAAAAGGCAAATTAATTTACTTTATGGCAATGCATGTCCATTGGCATGCATGTTTGCTTCTATGCAAACTAGTATATCACTTTGACAAATATGCAAGTGATTTTTATTGCAGGCAATAAGTCAAACCAGCTTTATCAACTTTATTGCATTAATAATCGCTGTCATTGGAGCCGAAAGTCAGTTGAATTTAATCGAAATGGCTTCCCCAAGCGCTAAGTGAATATTTTATCATTATTTCCTGCGATGAATGTCTTTCAGTGGATAAATATTTACTTTAAATGTGCAAAGCATTGGTCCAATGATAAGAGACAAGTCGAAAACTCTTAAACTCCCACTTGAAGCTAACTACATTGAAGTTATTATATATATCTGGTCATCGTGTATGCCTCTTGGCTGCAAGACTACATCGACAAGCCAGATTAAAGATTAAAGTTTATCTCAGCTGCAAGCGAGCGAATGCTCGACGTATTTTGCTGAATGAATATGTGCGTTGCCTCGCCCACTTATCGGCCGGATATTAGAGAATTTCCATTGCCGATTGCACAAAATTCATTCAACGGTATAAAAAAAGTCACACACACACACACACACACACACACACACATTGCTCGGCTTAAATTCAGGTAGTTTGCAGCTTGGTCAACTTTATTGATACGGCATGAAGTGTAGCATGAGTAAAGCCGTTGGGGCGATAAGCAGCTCGAAATGCACAATAATCAGTTTGCAGAACTGCGGAAAAGATAGTCACAGCAAAGTCCAAATAGTTGCCACTCACCCAAGTTATAAAACTTTGGCCAAATGCTGCCACCAACAGCAGCAGCAGCAGCAGCAGCAGCAGCAGCAGAGACCACACAATCAATGCAAATGCCAAGTTTGAGTCTTATCTAGATTCGCGCCGCTTTGTCAAAATCGCTCAGAAATCACGTAGCAAAAGCCGCAACAAGATTCTCGATTTTCGTATAGCAAAACAGCAATAGAAACACATCTAATTCAAAAATTCAAAACTTTTCTCAATTACAACAAAGTATTTGACAAAAAAATCAAATTTTATTTTTATTTATGATTTTATTGCAAACTTTGAGTTTTATAGCTTTTAGGAACGACAATTCTATGACTGCGAGTTAAGAAGTAACTTGAATCACAGTCGTTGACATCGATGCCTATTTTCATTTATCTTAATTCTTACACATCTACATACAGTTGTAAGCAATGAAATAGCACCACTTTTAAACAGCTTAAGAAAGCAAAAGCATGCTTACTCCAATTACAATTGCATTGCTAGTTGGCAGTCATAGAATGCAACTCTTTCTTATGAAGCAAAAATGATAGCAGAATCGAATAAGATATGTAAACAGTGCAGGTAGCCGTAGTTACTCAATTTGTAGCAGCTGGTTACCATATCGAGCCAGAGATAAGTTTTTGCAGCTCAAAGCAATATGTGATGACAAGAGCCGAGCATATTTCTATCTGCGCAATTATCTCATATCTCGCTCGCCGTGTGTGCGTGTGCGATTATCACGTGTTGACAACGACTTGGCGGTGCAACAATTTTTGGTGATTTATCAGCGGCGTGTGTCACGCGTTGGTATAAAAGAGCTGAACGCATCTCCAGTTGCATTTAGTTTGGACTCAGATACTGCACTGCAGTTGAACAAGAATATGTGTGGAATTGGCTTAGAATGCGGGAGAGCAGCCTTGCTGCTGGCTCTGCTCAGTCTAGTGGCAGCGGCAGTGGCAACTGCGACTGTGGACCACGAGACGATGCTCTGCGCGAATGACAATACGCCTATGTGTGGACGCAGCCAGGGCGAGTATCTGCTCTTCAAGAATGAGTGCGATTTGCGCAAGGCGCAGCGCGAAAATCTAATGGGCGCAGCACTATGTAAGTCACTAAGGCAGCTATTGCCCGGTTAAGAGCCAGATCATTTACTCAGCTTTCATCTTCCCTTCTCAGTTGATGTTGCCCTGCACAACTGTTTGCCCAGCTGCGAACTGGAGTGCGAGGGCGTCACTGAGCCCGTTTGCGGCGTGAGTGTTGCCACGGGTGAGCGCAAGAGCTTCCGGAACCGCTGCGAGATGATGCGCACCAGCTGCCTGACCAGGTCCGATTGGCTGGTGCACAAGTGGGGCGTGTGCCCACGTGGCCAGGCGCAGTCCACGCAGCCGGCGCACACTGTGCTCGTGGGACAGCGCAAGCGTCGTCGGCCCATACCCTGCACGAATGTCTACAGGCCGGTCTGTGCCAGCTATGCAGGCGTCAAGTCTACCTTCTCCAACGAGTGTCTGGTCAATGCGGAGAACATTCGCACCCACAGAAGTAAGCGCACGATGAGAGATTAGCTCCGAAACGACAGCAGCTCAAGTTACGCTTTTGCAGATTGGCGCATTGTGTCGGAGGGTCTCTGCGGCGAGGACAGCACCAAGATGAAGCACAACCGCAAATGGAAGCCCAAGACGAAGCCCAAGGCCAAGGAGATGGAGCGCAGCAAGCGCAGCTACAAGGAGGTCAATCAGTTGGACGACTTCGAGATGGCCGAGGATGCAGTGCAAATCTTTGCACCCTCCACATTTCACACTCAATTCATCAGCAACTCGGGCACCATGGAGAAGAGCTACTCGCTGCCCGCCCGCAAGCCCCCCCACTCAATTAGAGTGAAGAGCCCATCTCGGCGTATCTATGGCAGCCCTGCACAGCAGCTGAAATCGCGCTCCGGCTATGGCAACGAGGTGCAGCCAGCCAGACGCGTAAGCTCAAAGCCCTGCGTGTTCAGTAATGAACCCGTTTGCGGCAGCTTCAATGGCGAGAGTCGCACTTTCGACAATGTGTGCGCTTTGATGGAGTTCAGTCAAACGGTGGGCAATGGTAAGCACTGAACCGTCGGGGATTTGGCCAGCGACTGTAATTAAAACTACTTCACAGCCTGGACGATTCTCTATGAGGGTCGCTGCCGGCGCTGCGATAAGCCCTGCCCCAGCAAATATAGCCCGGTTTGCGCGACTCGCAATGGCATCAGCTACACCATCATCAACGAGTGCTACCTCGAGCGTGTGCGCTGCAAGGATCCCAATAGCAGTAGGTGTTTCCTTCTTTTCCATTTAATTTGGCCACACATTAATTGTCATCTCACTCTGACAGATTGGAAGATCACGCACCAAGGCGAGTGCGTTCTGCCCGCCGACGAGGTGGCGCAGAGCTTGCCTCCACCCAGTCCCAAGCCATCGGCACGCATTCCCCACATGCTCTACGCAGTGCCGCCCAGCAGGAGCCGCAGCACTGATAGCGTATCGACAACCACTTTCAGACCTAGAGCATGGGGCAAACGACGATCCACCACACCAACAAGAGCTGCTCCTTCGCCAGACCGAATGCTTCAGAAATCCAGACGTCCCACGCTCACACCCACGCCTACGCCCACGCCCACGCCCAAAGATCTGAGCAATCGCAAGATACGCAAAATAGAGCCAATTGTCTTCCAAGGCTACAAGGCGAACAGCTACAGCAAAGAGGAAAAATCAGCGCCCATCAAGGCTCCATTCACTGCAAAGATGAGGTCCGCCAAGGAGAGCTGGCAGACTCAGCAGCTGCCGGAGAATGGAAAGGATGCATATCACAAGAGGCCGCATCATAAGAAGGCGCACAGTGAGAAGTATCCGCAGTACAACTGGCAACAGGCTTTGACCACGCCACGCCCCACTGTGTCCACAACCAGCCCAGCACCACTGAACACACTCGAAGGCATTGGGAATGCGCAGGTGCTTAATTTCGACTTGAAGTCGGCTGCGGAAATCTTTGGTGAGATTGAAGCCGATACGGAGATACTCTTTATGATGGACAGCACAGCGGCAACAGCCAATGCAATCGAAATGGAGTCCAGCACAAATGCAGCAACCACTCAAGCAACCACTCGAGCAACCACAACTGAGGCGCCAGTTCCCTCAGCAGCATACACACTCACACCCACAGCACAGCCAAGCACCACCACAGCTGCGCCTCTTAGCACTGAAGACACCACTGAATACACATCTGAGCGAGAGACAGAGGAATCTTCCACTGATCTGGCCACGAGCAGCATCTTTGATGTGGCAACCAGTGAGAGTCTGGATCAGAGCACAATGGATGATGCAGAGACAACCGCAACCACAGCAGCAACGAGTACAACAAATGCAAGTGAAGACGCAGTTGAAAGCGATCCATCCACAACTTCCAACGTGGACTATTTGTCGGATGAGCCGATGAGCACACAAACTGATCAGACCTCGATATATGGGCTCGATAAGAACTCGCTGATCATGCGTCTATTGCGGGCCAGGAGTGGTAAGAATATAGTTATCTAGTGTGTTTGTAAGCCTGTTTGTTGGGAGTCAGTGATATGAGTGCTCTTTATGTTATTTAGACTTAAATACATTTAAATATGTAAGCCATAGTTGTTGGATTAATAAATTGTTGCTTATTGAAATGTTTCATTGTTTGAACTAACTTAGACATGGCGCCATCTATTGTCTATCGTGTTTGGTTGTTGCATATGATAATTTTATCAATTGCACAAACCATGCTCCTCACTTAACCTGACTGCTTTGAATTTGACATACCTTCCACAAATTATGTAGTTTCGGAGTGTGGTGCACTGCCATCTATTGTACACATTTTTTTTAGCACTAGTCCACTACTCTTAGCGAATGCCGCAACCATGGTCTATGCTGAACGATTACTGGAATATGCTCCACGGCTAACTAGCTTTTGTACTTAACGAAGCAGGAAATTGCTCCATACTAATCGAGAGTACTTTTAGTGTAGACACAAACCAAACAGAGCTTTTCTTTTCAGCTTTTCAATACATTTGTATGCATTTAATAATTACATACATATATACGTATATATATGTGTATTGATATGTGGCATAACATAATTTATTGATATCACATCTAAGAAAAACAGCATGTTGTAAAGTATCTTAAAGGTACATTAATCGAGTGTATCTTTATTATAATCTATGCAAATTACAGTTAAGTCACACACCTGAAACTTTAAATTGATTGCCCAATTTTTAAAATAATGCTCTTAGAGATATGAGTTCAACGCTTTTTGTTGTCTTGCATTCCGTTAAAACCTTATTTATTATCGTATATAGTAAGCCATAGTTTTTATTTTATTTTTTTGTTTTTTGTTTTACTTTGCAATGATATCAAACTGAAATTTTTCGACTTTTTGAAAAGCAATACTAAAGATTTTTACAGTGATCTGTTAATTATACAGTTTTCTGTTAATTTTATTTGCATTTGCTTATGAGGCATCTTATCTCTGTTAAATGATCGTAGGTCCCTGTCCTTTTGATGTTGACTTAGTTTTTATGTTCAAGTGATCCTAAGCAATCAAAATAAGATATTTTTAGCGAATTTGAATAGTAAAAGGACAAAGGCCATCTGTCTAAATTATTTTGCCTAACACGAGGACATTTTAGTTAGTATTTAATTAATTGAATTAAACGAACACTAGATGTTCCCCATGAAAATGTGATTTTGCTTACCCAATTTACATTTTGTCATTTGATGATCTTGACATTGAAATTTCATGGCTGATTTTAATCACCCGATCAATTAACAAAATTTCACTATTTCATCCAACAAAAAAATAAAATAAAATAATAAATAAATATAAAAAAATAAAATTAATAGTCTCGTTGGCGGAAACACTAATTAGCCTCCAGCCTGGCAATATAATAAAATGACCATCCGGTTAACAGCTGGCCAGTTGGCCAGTTGGCCAGTTGGATAGTTGGCTAGTTGTGCGCGGGGCAAAGTCCTCTCGGCTTTAATTTGTTTAATTGCTAATTCGGCTCGATGGCATCTGAGTCTCGTTATAGTTGGTTTTCGGCGGTCGGGCGGTCGGGCGGTGCTCTCTCTCCACTAAATATTCGCACGTTTGCGTGTGCCACAAAAATTTGATATGCGGCCATCAGCGCCGACCACTTTGATCTGAGGCCAATCATCACTGTTGGCTAAGTTTTGGCCAACAGAAAACTATTTTGCGGCTGTCTAAACACAATGTTTACAGCAACTGCAAACAAACTTTCTACCAGCAGCTGCCGCTGGCAAGATCTAGTATACCTTCGCCGGGGCAAACGAAACACCTTCTATAAATCAGTCAAATTTACGCTTCGTTCGGGATTACCTCATGAGCGACCACTGAGGCCAGCAGCAGACAGTGGCTAATTAATTAGCTAGCTGAGAATGCGAGACTGTGTGGACAATACTCTACTTGCTACTCGCCACAAGCCACAAGCCACATGCCACATGCCACATGAAACATGCTATGCATGCCATAAAAACAGTCGACAATCTGCGCCAATTGTTACTTTCACTGGTCAATAATGCAACAGGGGCAACAGCAGCACAAATCACAATTGCAACAGCAGCAGCAACAACAACTTTCGCGTAGCAACATTGGCTGCATTGTAATTAAGACGGTCAGAGATCCAGTGACTCCGACTCCGACTGCGACTCCAACTTCGAGTCCATCTCCAACTCGAACTCTAACTGCGACTCCGATTTGTATTCGCACTGAAACTATTCATAATTCGCAACAATTTGAAGCACACTTTTTCGTCCAAATATGCAAATTACACGCTGATACTGAGCCAGAGCAACCGCAAATGCGCACATCTCTTAGCTACACTGAGAGAAACAAACGATTTACTTGTGCTCAAAAGAATTACAGATATTCTGGCTTTGATTGCCGAACTTCGCACTTAACTGAAGGCAGAACTTTTGCTACTTGATAACAAACCAAGTTGATGTTAACAATATTTATAGAAATTGAATAATTAAAATTAAAAATTAATAATACAAAGAAGCCGCTTTGTTATTTGATAAAAGAAAATCTTTGTATTTTTTGTATACAAAATCTTTCAGTTTGCAGATTTTGATTCTTATTTATTATTCATTGTCATTGTCAATGTTCGATGCCGATATTTTAGGTTGTTAATTTCTTGAAATTGTATATATAATTAATTATTTATAATTATTTATAATAGTTATAACTAAATGTCAAACTAATTTAGTGTACTCGTATATTCATTGATGTTCGTAAGTATTTCGACTTACTTCTTTGTCTTATGCCACATTTCTAAGCTCTACTCGCCTTATGCCTTTTGCATTCAGTAAATTTCTCTCAGTGCACACCCGTGTGTATTCGATATGTATTGCTGCTGCACACGGGTTAATCTCACTTAAATGCATTCGCACTTATTCTGATTGCTATCATTTACATGGCATCTCCGCAGAAGCAGCCGCAGCCGCAACTGCTGTGGTACATTGTTAGGCCAAGGCCTGAATGGCGCCAAGGCGTTTCGTGTGCCCGAGTATCTGTTGGCGGTGCGGGATTCACTTTCGTTTGGCGTTCACGTTTGTGGCTTTTGCTTTCAGTCGCACGCTGATCGCAGGCATTGAGCCGGTCGCTGGCTCATAATCCAGACAACGACGACGAACGCGATTCAATTTGTTGTGAATGCTTTTGCTCGTTCAATGATCGCCTCGAAACACGCTCGCAGCTCTAGCTCTGACCCAGAAAGCAACGCACTGGCATTGCCATTGATTTTGACTTGGACTACGAGCTGGATGCTGCTGCTGCTGTTGCTGTTGCTGCTGCTGCTGCTAGCAAGCAGGAATCTCAATTCCGGTGCATGCCTCTCGATGCATGCTGCATAAGCATTAGATGTGGATGTGGCTGTCGCTGTGGCTGTGGCTGCGACTCTGTGGTGGCTCGTTAGCCGGCATGTGGTTGATGCTTTGTGATAAAAGGAGTCCCCGGTCGCCTTCAGTTTCCATTTGTGTTTCACTCGGCCAGCCGTGCGGTGGTGTTTGACAGTGCGCGAGAATCGGAGACTTGCAACAATCGAAGCAATATGTCGCTCTCCCGCTGGAGCATAGTTGCCTATGTGGCATTGGTGCTGTTGCTGCTTCTGCATTTCGGTAGTGCACAGGAGCTGCTTGCAGCATCACCCGCACCCTTGCCCTCAGCAGTAGCAGCAGCAGCAGCAGCACCAGAGACACCTTTATATCCCACCCCCTACCTAGTCCCCTCACCGTCACCCGAGCCCACTTCCCAAGTGAATGTCGAAACGGCACGCGCTAGCGGCTCCCTAATCGGCCAGAGTGATATCTACATAGCGCGCAATCAGCGCCAGTGCTTCGAGACGCGAAATCTAATGTCCTGCATTAAGTACAAGGCATCCAAGCTCATCTGGAAGCTGGCCACCAACGGCATGGGCTTCTTTCCCAACGAGCATGAGCGGACGCTGGGCGAACAGCAGCCGCGCTTTCTGCGCCTGGTGCAGCTCGGCGAGCCGGTCGACGACATCGTGGTCTTCAACGACGCCAAGAGCCTGGCAGGTGGGTCTCAATCTATGCTTTGATTGCTGTTCGAATGGAAAGTGGCAGCCACTGCAGAGGCAATTAACAGCTGCGCTTTATGCGCAGCCCGTGGCGAAAGATTGGCCTGTTGGCCACATTGTTTTCACTACCAGCAACAGCAGCAGCAGCAGCAGCAGCAGAAGTAGTAGAAGAAGAAGAAGCAATTGCTGCTCGCCTCATTTTGTTTGGAATGCAAACATCGCATAGAGTCTACAATGTATTGCCCACGTTTTATCGCTTCTCAATAAGTGATAAACACCCGCGGATGTTTATCGCTCATCTAATTAATTAATTTCCACGCAACTTGGCTTTCCTTTATGTATCTTTGCCAGAATTCTCTATTTCGCGAGAATTCCACTTTTGAGACATTTTATGTGTAGTGTATAGAAAGAGACATTACTGCAGATGCGAAATATTGTATTACAGATTTATATATCTTAAACTTGCCATTGCTGAATATGTAGAATATTGTAATAATATATGAATTATTCAGCATATTTTCGAATTTTACTCTCACATAAAATATCGCAAAACCTTGAATTTTTCTGCAAGTGTATCAGCATGGCCAGTAAATATATTTCATTCTTAAAGTTTTTATTTTCTTCGCTTAGCAAATAGCGCTTAAATCAATAAACAAGTCTTTTCTGCTGGCACTAATTGCTTGCGCATTTATTTCTCATGTTTTTTCAGGCGACAGTGAGCTGTTGAATATATTCAAGTTCCTTAAACGTGCCGTGGAGACGTTTGGACGGAATCATGGGGTGCAGCTGGCGCTGCCGAAAGGCACAGCCGCCCGGGTAATGGATGAGAGTGGTGAGTAGCAAGAGCCGAATGCAAGCCAAGGTAATTAACGCCTTCCTCCGCTTAGATTCGCGTGGTGCGCGCAAGAAGAAGAAGTGGCTGATCCTGTTGCCGCTGATCATCTTGATGAAAATAGCCCACCTGAAGATGACCTTGGTCACGCTGCTGCTCGGCGTGCTGGGCATGAACGTGCTGCTGGTGGGCGGCACGGGCTGGCTGATACACTATCTGAAGTACAAGACGCTCTGCAAGATCCATCCGCATCTGGTGCAGAGCCACTCGCACGTCTACGACTCCGATCCGGCGGACTACTCGCAGTTCCTGGGCAGCAGCTTCTCCAACAGCTACAATCCGTCCAGCGCGCACGAGGTCAATGTCAACGGCTACAGCAAGGACTGGTCAAGAACGAGCAATCCCTACCATGGCTACAACTATTTGGACACGATTAGCAAGCGAGTACAGTGAGACCCCTGCCGAGTGAACGATGAGTTCGCCCCTAGATAAATTATCATCGCCGTCGTTGATATTGTTTTTAACTTAATAAATGTTGATTTACATAGGTAATAGAAAGTATTTAATAAACGAAATGTTCGCAACTGTTGCTCAAATATGCCGACGTGTCGGTGCTGCGATGGCGCGGTGGGGCGATGAGTGGGCCGTGCATGTTTACTTATGCCTTATCAGCGGCACGCTTTTGTTTACCCAACAATTTGCTTTGGCTGCCGAAAAAGTGGCCGAGAAGACAGAAACTACGCAACCAGGGCCAAAATCAATATGTTTATATTATTTGTACCGCAGTGATGCCCATTAAAATATAAATAAAACTTGCAGCTAGCTGCCTAACAGACTGCCTCGACGCTATCTTCCCTGTACATATGTAAATGCTTTAGTTGAGCAAATATGATTTAGAAGGTGTTGTTCCCGTTGCTGTTGCCGTTGCTGTTGCCGTTGCTGTTGCCGTTGCTGTTGCCGTTGCTGTTGCTGTTGCTGCAGCTGCTGCCTCAACTAGCATTGATTGAATTACGGTCGAACCACCTCGAACTTTGCTGCTGTTTGTGCCCATTTATGGCAGCCAGCAGAAGCCACGTAGTTAAGCGTCCAGCAAACACAGATGATAAGCACCGCCCTGGAGGTGGGCAACGTGCTGAATGATCCACCCCAGCAGCTACATTTATAGCGGCAACTGTTGCCAAGCCTTGGCCAGCAACAAAAATAAGCATGCTGGCGGTCCATTGATGAATCAATAGAAATTCGCCATAGTTGGATGAAACCTTTTACAATGGACTCCACCTCGAGTAAAAGCTGCAGCAATGATTGCTTACATTCAGTTATATATATAAATTTCAAAAAGTGATGAAATCAGAAGTGAAAGAAAGGCACCACGCTCATCTAGAAGACTTATGAGTGATATTTGTAGGCTACGACAACAACATGTTTATCTGACGAACTTGTTTACATTAAATGTCTGCTGGAAAAGGGTTAACCACGCTCCTTAGAGAGAGAAATAGAGAGTGAGAGAGAGAGTGAGCTAGAGAGAATGAGAGAGAAAGAGATGCAGACGTAGTCCTAAGACAACATATTTTAGCTAGATCATCTTAGTGCTGATTTCACCTGGCTATAGTTGAAGATAAGTGAATTAGCGGCGTCATGCTTATTGTGATATATTTTTGTCACTTTTCGTACCTAAGGTTGCATTCATTCAGGGAATATATATTTTTATTAAACTGAGCCTAGACGATGCGCTCGCGTTTACTTTGGTTATATATACTTATGGCTCACATAAAGATTATTTAATATTTGTAGTTTGTTAACGGCACACTTTAGTGGATGCTCCGTAATGTAGTGATAAGTCTGAAGTGACGTGATAAGATAAAACGTCATTATAATAGCTAGATTGGCGATGCGAATTTCTCTCAGTTCTCAAGCATCAAGCAGACACAGAACTGAACGCAATGGCTAGTTCCGATACACCCAGTTGGCTGACCAAGGATTATATGCAAACTCAGCTCAGGGCCTACCACAAAGATCCTCAGCTTCATGTGCGCAAATTATGGTCGAATGCAGCCACGGGCAAGGGCGAAAACTATGTGGGCGTGGTGACGCGCATTCACGTGGAATTCGAGCTGAGAGGCGGTGCAGTGGAGCAGCGTTCATATTTATTGAAGGAAAGCTGTCCAGGCGATTCTCCCCAGGCTGGCATGTTTGCCGAATACGGCGTATACACACGCGAAATGGATATGTACGAATTTATGCTGCCCAGAATGCAGCAGCTGCTCCAAGAGGTAGGCATCGAGGAGAAGCTGCATGCTCATGCCGTATGCATAGATAGGGAGCATGGCATCATGTTGCTGGAGGACCTAACTCCGCTTCAGTATAAGAATGCGGACCGTGTGAAGCAACTGGACCTGGCCCACACACGCCTCACACTCCAAATGCTGGCCAAGTTCCATGCTAGTGCCCTGAAGCTGAGGCAACAGCAGCCCGAGCTGTTTGCTAAGGGCTTTACTACCAGCTTCTTCAGTCGCGGTCCTCAGGGCTATACACGGGTGTTTACGAACCTTTTCAAGGGGCTCATGCGATACGTCAAGACGCAGCCCAAGCTTTCGGCCTGCTACTATGGCAAGCTGCAACGTCTTTTACCTAATCTCATGGAGTACGCCGCACGTGTGTTCGACGTGACAGAAAACGACTTCCAGGTGTTGACCCACGGTGACTGTTGGACTACGAATATTATGTTTCAGTACGATGCGAACGAGCAGCCAATCACAGTGCTGCCCATAGACTTTCAGTTCAGCATCCTCGGCTCTCCAGTCTCCGACCTTCACTACTTGTTCAGCACCTCTCTGCAAGACGAGGTGCTGGCCAGAGAAACGGAGCTGGTTCAGTATTATTATTATGAATTGAAATGTGCCTTGGGCCAGTTCAATTACAAGGGCTACATACCCAGCCTGCTGGAACTGCACTTACAATTCGAACGTCGCAGATTTCTCTGTAAGTGCTTGATTTCTTTATGAAATAGACTTGAGTTGCTGCTAATACCCGATAATCTTTCTTTATGCAGGCGTGATAATAGGTTTGGTCTTTCAGCCTCTTATGATATATAATGGTAACGAATGCCCGGACTTTTGTAAACTGTATATGGAAACGCCAGAGGCTATTACTTTTCAAGACTCGGTATACGAAGGAGCCAGAGCTCAGAGTATTGTAGCGAAGTTGCTGCCATTCTTCGATGCCAAAGGGCTGCTCGATGAGCAGTAAAAGTATTTATATTTGCTTATCACCATTCCATTTGAGATATTATGGATTTTATTGTAATACATGTAAATATATAAATATAATTCATTTCCCTAATGCCTGTAACAAATGCTGCTCTTCGCATCATATTAACATGCTTGTCCCACTGTGCCGACAGCTTTCTGGGCAGCTTCAACCCCTAGCTGTGCTGATAAGAAAGCTCCGCACAGCTGTTGGTCCAAAACAAACCCGAAAGCATTCGCCTTCAAGCAGACAGCGTGCGCGGCACGTTCAGTTGCAAGTTCGGGTTCACGCAGCGTATACGCAACGAGCAGCATTCGGCGCCTTCAAATTCATTTAGGGCCAACGCTATAAAAGTTGGGACTGTGCACTAAAAGCCAACAGATGGTCGCCGGCTGTTCGCCCGCCGAGTTATCGGGATCGACAAATCTCAACTGGAACGCTTTAAGTAATTAAAACTGGAAATCAAAGCAAAACACATAACAAACAAGAAAAAATATTAAAAAAAAAAATAAAAAAAAAAAATCAATTATAAATATATTTTATAAATATTCAGAATGCTGAATATTTATAGGAAATATGTTCGCAGTTGGAATACGATTGTGCAAATCAAGAAAAGGTAATCTAGCGAGATGTGTGAAAACGTTTTTTGTTTGTTTTCGCATTCGCCGCCATTTAAAAATCGAAGGCGTGAAATTTTCAGAGAATGCCCCGAGCGGTGCGCGGATATTTGCCAATAACCGCCCGGACGCCACTTTTCCAATTGTGAATTATGAATTCGGTTCTGTGTACTTGATTCTCCACTAGAATTTGTATTCCGCTCTCAGCCCAAGTGCCAAATGTGTAATCAAAGTAGAATCGGGCGTAATGCGAAGCGACGTGTGCGGCAGACAAACCTCATCATCACGATTGTAACTATCTATGTACATTACACTAGTGCAAAGTGGTCCGAATGTGTACAAGGAAAGTCAATCTTGAAAGGAAATGGTAACTCAAGCGGAATCTGATGCGAGTGCCGGAATTTATGCAGAGTGCCAAATAATGGAAAAACAAACAGTCTGCGGGTGTTTTCTACTCGGTTAATGTGGATTTGCGGAAATGAAGAGCGGAAATTCGTTTAAGTGAGCTAAAAGCACTTCGCCTGAGTGAAATTATGAAAGTTGTGCGTAGCATCAAGCATGAACGCTTTCAATTCAGAACTAATTGTGCTACGATATGTGTACTCTATAAACTGTGTGAAAAATGCGTGCGGAAACATAAAGAAAATAATTATGAAACTATCGGAAGATTTTGTAGAATTATCAGAAACTGATTTGGTTCTGCCTGAACTCTGAGACGAAACAAAAGTTGCTTAAGAGACAGAGACATTTATCTGAAGGAAAATAAGGTTGTCCCTATTTAATATTGAATAAATGTTTATTTTCAATAGAGAGAGGCGAAACGATTTTACAGTAATCTGATTGCTTTAAAGTCAACATTTTTTAAACACCAAGTTCCAGTATTACCCTCAGATATAATCTCTATGTGAATAATAATGGCCGACCACCCGTCTCCCTCTCCCACTCTCCATTATTCTCTCTCTACCTCTCCCTCTCTCACTTAACTAGAAAGTTACAATATTGCATTCTATTCGTGTTTAATTCCGCTTTAAAATGTACTTATATTTATTTCATATTTATATTTGCTTGTTCGTTCCTTTGATAGATGTAAAGGTCATTGTGAATACATACGCTATACATATACTATATATTCTATATAGTATATCTACCATGGCATTCAATTAAGCTTCATTAGCATTTGAATATGTATTTTGGTCAAATCCATTAAAGAGAAATTTTAAATGCTACAAAAAATCGATTCTTAAACAAATTTAATTGTTTTGGGATTATAATAATTATGCAGTCGGTTAAGACCAAATGCATCGATAATTCGACTAAATAATGCAGGCTTTTAATTAGAGTCAACAATTCAACGGGAATACGGGCTTAAGCCTTGGACTAGCGCATTTGAACATTCTGCTAATGATGTCAATTAGAATGAATTAGTTTAATAATCCGAAAGTGCCACAATTGTTTCTGCTCTACAAGAAGGTTTTTTGGAATGCTTAAATACTCTCAGGAATACTGTTGCTTGTTATCCATAATTTACGCATTAATGAAACTTCATTATAAAGTTAATGTGTAAATTATAATAAAGTTAAGTTTTAGCTTCCGCTATTTATCTAGTTTAGGCGACGCTGCTAATAAATGAATATGTGCTCGCAGGAGTTGAACATGGAACATGGTTCCATTAGTGCCCTAATTATATTAGGTGAGCTTTAGCATACCCTTGTTAATAATTTTAATGGGGATAGTGAATAATGCAGTCTAGCTAAGTGCTGTCGCTGCTGTGGGGGTAATTGTAATTGTAATTGTATGCAAACAAGAAAAGTTAAAACTCAGCAAGAATTTAAATTCGTTTAGCGTCATTCGCCATTCACCATTCACCACTCACCCACCAGTCGCTATGTGATGATGTAAGTATTTTCCATTTTATTTGACATGTCAAAGAAATGCATTTTCACAGTTTGTTAACTTGTCGCCTGCTGCTAACATGACAGCTTTATAAAGCGCAATAGAATATGTATGCATATATATAAATATTTTCATACATACATACATTTCTATGGAATTGCTAGCAAATAAAACTTGGAAAGTCTATAGCTAAATATATGTAATGTATAGATCCCTTAGATCCGCTAAGCGTAAGACATCGGAACTCTTAGTGCGAAATCCTCTTATTCGTTCGCAAAATGCAGGGATTTATTTGAAATGTTTGGAATAACATCATTCGCAGCACAAGTGCCATTTTGTGCCGTGCAGTTGAAGTAAAATATGGCACGACACGGATTAAGGCAAAAAGCCAAAAGGACACTCTAAACACCAACAGCAACAGCAAAGGCACAAGTCCCTTGCGTGCATTTCATGTTGCAAGTTAAATGAATGTGTCCTGCCAACGGCCGGAGACAAATGTTAGGGGCAACAGCAAATGCTACGACTGCTGAAGACAGTTACAGATAGTTGCAGCTAATAACAGATACACAATGGCAGTGGGTAATAGAGAGAGTGCGAGTGAGACTGAGAATGGGAGGGAATACATTATTTCTGTAATGGCAATATAAATACTTGCCAAGAAGCCCTGCCAAATGAGATGTCAGCTGGAAATACAATACAACTTTTGTTTTTCAACAGAAGGCGAAAACTTTTCGCTTACTTCGCAATTTAAATTGCGCTCCTTGGTAGGGCATCCCGAAACATACTTGGCCATATGGCAGTTGCCATCATTTCATTTTACATTGATAGAGCCTCTGACAGTTTGACAGATGGACAGCGGGCCGCGGATACGCATGGAAGCTGCTTTAAATTTAATTAATTAACTTCCAGTTAAGCTTCATTTAGTTACACATTAAAACCCTTTTTCCTTTCCTCGATGTTTCCACTTTCGACCACAAAATGGTACTCAGTGCTGTCGCAAATCCAATTTGTTGGCTAAGTAGAAATTGAATTAACCGATTCAAAAGAATAATCAAAATGATTTCCTTACTACACTCTGAAAGGCTTTTCTCTAGCAGGAAAACATATTTACAGCCAATTAAAAGATCGAGTCCATTCATAGGCTCCAGCAACACGACTGAATGTATTACATTTCCCATATCAAATTGAGACATTTCTCATGTTTAAGCCCAGCAGTCCCAGCTCCAAAAGGCAATGGTAATGGCACTCACTGAAAGGCGGGGAACGCCCACGCACTCTGCCAGCATATCAGATAAATCACAAACGCCACTGAGCTATAAATGGCAGAGCTAAGAAGAAAAATGGGTTAACATTTTACTTTTTATTTTTTTGCGGGTGTTTTATTTATTTTTATTTCATTTCAGTAATATATATGTGTCTCTGCTTTTTTTTGGCATTTAAAATCTTTATCACGCAGCTTAACGTGGAATTGTAGTTGGGTGGAAATGCAAATAGACCCACGCAATGCGCTGGCAACGTTGACAGCTTGAAAATTATTCAAATTCATGACAAGTTCTATGAACTTGAGGCTACTTTACATAATTTTCTTGTCATCAACTTTGAAAAAAGTCATTTCGCCAGCGCCCCAACCAGATATAGTTAAGCAAGAGCTAAAGTAACAGGAGACTATAATAGAAACTGAAACAAAATTGTAGAAGAAACTTGGAGCGGTTTCGCTGATATGAAAACTCAATTTTCATCTTGTCGCCCATCTTTGTGATTCTCAGCAAATGACTAACCAAAGCTAAGCCTGTTTTTGCCACAAAAAAAGAACGAAAAAACAATTGGTCAAACTTTGTATCCAACTTTGTCTTTCTATTGTTCTACATTCTTTACAATTGTAAATATTTTGTGCTTTTCGTTTTTATACCCTGAGCCCATTGAAAATGGGAAATCAGGGTATAATGGTTTTGTTAAAAGTATGTAACAGGCAGAAGGAGGCGTGGCAGACCCCATAAAGTATATATATTCTTGATCAGGGTGACGAGAAAAGTTGATATAGCCATGTCCGTCTGTCTGTCCGTCCGTCTGTCCGTCTGTCCGTCTGTCCGTCTGTCCGTCTGTCCGTATGTTTGAACGCGTCGATTTCCGAAGATACAAAAGCTAGAGAGTTCATTCTTTTTGTGTTAGGTTCGTATATTGCACGCGCAGTACGAGTTTGTTTCAGAAATTCGATAACTTGTATATTTGGCAAGTTATCGATAAACGAATTTATCGGGAACCAGTTTTAAAATTCTAGCTAATTCATCTTTAGAGTTAGAGTCTCCAAGTCTTCTGCATATATATAGATACTAATTTAATACAATTTCGGTTTTTGTCAGATTTTGGATTCCGGTCCCCAATTAGCCCCACCACCCCCAAATGTGTAAAAAATGCATTTCAAATACTAGAGACATACAGTTTGGTTTGGCATATAGATATGAATATCATAATCTTAATCTGAACATATCAATATGATTGTCCATCTGGAAACAGAATTATTAGTCCATAAAGTTTTCTATTCAAAACCCATGTGGCGCAGCAAGCAAGGCAGCGATACAGCAAGACGCATTGCGGGCGCACATACATACATACATACCTATGTATGTATGTATGTATGTATGTATATGTGTGCAAGCGTAGATCAGCGTGTGGCTGCAATCATACATACATACATATGTACATATTTGTGCATGTAAAGCTAATTGTAAAAGAGTTACGATTTCTAAAAAAAACCTAAAATGTTAAATAGAATATGTAGATCATATGCTGAACTCTCATTACATTCCATTATATATTTAAAAAATTTTAAAACAATTAAAATAACAATGGAAATGCAAGCAACGTTGAGCAATGCAAATCAATTTTCGTATGCGTGTGCACATATGTATGTATGTTTGTATGTATACACACAAAAAGTCTTGGGCTGTTTTCTATGTTGCTATGCGTGTATATTCTAAGAATCACAATTGTTTTTGAATTCCGTTAGAATTGTCTTTGAATTGTATTTGTATTTTCAGCCACTGCTTTAGTGTTTCTTTCGTATATGGCGAATTTCATTCGTTTTCGCTACTCTGCCGCTCAAGTGAGCCGTGGTGTAGATGGCTAGACAGATGCAACGAATGATAGGGTGTCGGAGGTTCTAGCCCCGCCTAAGCCCTTCATAATTTATTATTTTTATTTTTATTTTTTTTTATTATTTCTTTATTTTTTATTATTATTTATTCTTTTCTATTTGATTTTCGAAGATACAAGAGCAACTGCGCGGTTAGCAGAGCGCGTGCTTATACGTGCGTAAAGAAGAAGAGTATCACTTTTTTGCAGGGTTCAGGGTATCTCGTAGTCGAGCCGTCTCGACTAGAGCTTTCTTACTTGTTTTTTTTTTTTTGGTTGGCGTATCTTTTACAAAGCGTCAGACGTCAAAAATCTTTAATAGAAATGAATCTATTGGTAAACTTTGTTGCCGCTGCACAGAGCCAAATTTGTCAATTGTTATTTGCAAACTTTAAAATTGCATTTTTGAGCGACTTTTTTTTGCATCTGCCGAGTCGAGGGAATAAGAAATCAATATTTCTATTTCTAGAGAGCAGCAATTATAAATGTTACTCGCATTAACTCTTTTGGGATGGCTGTAGGTCCCTTGAGTCGGGCGAGACGGCCAACCCACTTGATTTATAGACAGCTCATTAATCGCGACAACCGATTGTGCTGCATACTTTGGGGAATCTAAATAATGTGCCGGTTTATTGATGCTGATAAGTACGCGCTCATCTGGTGCATAAAATTGCGCAATTATCTTAAGCAATTGTCTTCATTTATAACCCAAGTACAAATCGAATGTACTCTAACTGCCGGCCCGTCTGCGACATAAAAGAGATGCGGCCCCCACTGCGTATACGCAGCATCTCTGATAATTCGAGTGCTCACTTTATACAGTTTGTGCTACGAAAATATTCGGCATAGCAACACGTCAAAATGGAACCTTAATTTAAACAGAGCTTTAGTTGGAGCGCTCATAAGGGGGCTTCGCATAATTGATGATGCAAATGATGAAAATAGAACTTCAATGATTTCACTGAATTCTAAAGCTAATTATAAAACTCACGCCTAACCAGGAATCAAAAATCATTGCGCGAACTCGAGCATCGCCGACTACGAATGCTCTTTTAGCAGAATCATAGCATTCAATATCATAATTCACTCAATGACTACATTATTAATGACTATTGGATTGGAATTAAGATATTTGCATATATAACTTGGCCTATCATCTTTTTGAACTACACACGAAAAGAGTTTGGCAGGGTATAAGAATTGCAGTCAAATGTCCAAAATTTTCGATGCTGTTGTTTGCATAAATTTAATGCAGATTACTGAGAAAAGTGAGTGAAAGGTATTGGGGAAAAAACTGCAGGATTCATTTTTCATTTTTCCACAAGGGAAACTTTTTTAATTAAAATCAGTTTTCGTTTTTTCTTTGTTGATATGTCTTAACTATAATTATAGATTGGCAGCAAGTTTACTTCCAAATAGCACAAAGGCAAGGATGAAAAGGTTTAGTTTTGTTATTGAAAAATAAAATGTCATAACTTGGCCTTAAGTCTTATTAAAAAACTAGCAAAGTTTTATAGGCCAACTAAGCTTTTGGTTTATCACCGTCGAGGCTCAATTCCTACGGCTCGTGTCAAAAAGCAATAGCGGGAAAAGTTTTGGTATAAACCAAACGGCTGGCACTGCATATACATTTTCCTTTTTTTCCCTTACTTTTTTGGCTTCGGCTGTAGTGATTGCTGTGTATTTTTAGTCAAATTCTTTGCTCTTGTTGGCGGGCGTGTGGCATGTGCGTTAGAAGCAGCACTTAAATCACGCTTAGCCCACACGCAAAGCCGAAAGGAATGCCCATTTTTGGTTTTTATTTGCCTGGAACTGACTAAAAGGCTGTTTGTTTCTGTTTTTGTCCCACTCTTCACAGATTATCGCCATGAATCGCAGTGAACTTGGCAGCCAAATCCTGAGCTCAGCCGAGTTGCTTAAAGTGCTTTCGAGCAACGTCAACTTTGATACGATTGGGGAAGGTCGACATTTGGTTAATTATCCTGGCCTTAATGCAGGCGACTTTTACACCAATAACAACAACTACGACAAACTCAACAACAACTACGAAGACATCAGCAACAGCAGCAACAGCAGCAGCAGCAGCAGCAACAACATCAATCAGGACAACATGACAATGTTGCTGCTGAACAACACAAACAACGGGAGCTATGTGCCCGCAGGAATGGACCCCGTGCTGATGGAGCAATATCTGCACAACCGTTCCATTGGCAGTCCGTGGTACCACTTGCTAATCGCCATGTACGGTGTGTTGATTGTATTCGGAGCCATGGGCAACATAATGGTGGTAATTGCAGTGCTGCGTAAACCAATCATGCGCACAGCCCGCAACCTCTTCATTCTCAATCTGGCCATATCGGGTGAGTTGCCAATGTTTGTGTATGTGTAGTTCGTTAGTTATGTAACCCGAAATTTCACATTTATGATGACTGCTCATTGGACATTTGCAGACCTGCTGCTATGCCTAGTTACCATGCCGCTGACTCTGATGGAACTCCTTTCGAAGTTCTGGCCCTACGGCTCCTGCGCCACCCTGTGCAAAACGATTGCCACTCTGCAGGCTCTGAGCATATTCGTGTCCACCATATCCATAACAGCCATTGCCTTCGACAGATATCAGGTTAGTAGCTCCGTTGCACATTAACCATAATCATTGGCAACTGCTATGACAACATCCGAAAAATCGATAGAGGGGACATCGATGTGTTTTGTCGTTTCTAATCAAAAGTCAAAGAGCGTGAAAGAAATTCTGTCTTCCGGGGCAATGTGGCGAAAGGTTTAGCAAAGACAACTATAAAACTGATGGGGACATCGTTAAGCCAGGACACAACAGTTCCCTGATAGCCTTTAGCCCCCCCTCCTCAGTGAAAGGCAAAAGTTTAAGCATTTCGATGGCAGCTAGGATACAATTTTGCAAGTTTTTGTTTCCTGTTGCCTTTTATCTTTGTCGTAGCACTTTTTTGTTTCCATTAAGTATTTACAAAGATAAAAGTTTCAAAATTCTATTCTTAGATCGTCGATTAGCAGTTAACCAAGCAGAATGATTTTAGTTTTAGTTTATCGCGTACTTGGCGTATACAAAGAAGATATTTATAGTTGCAAGAAAGCTTCTGGGGGTAATAGATATTTATTTCGTCAAACTTTTACCTTTTACCACACAAATTCCTCACCCGTTGCCCAGGTAATTGTCTATCCCACGCGGGACAGCCTGCAGTTTGTCGGAGCTGTCACTATTTTGGCCGGAATTTGGACGCTCGCACTAATACTGGCCTCGCCGCTATTCATCTACAAGCAGCTGATCAACATGGACATGCCGCTGGTGCTGCAGAAGTTCGGCGTGCCGCACAGGATATCGTACTGCATCGAGGACTGGCCGGTCAGCGATGGCCGCTTCTACTACTCGATCTTTTCGCTGTGCGTGCAGTACCTGGTGCCCATTGTGATCGTCTCGATTGCCTACTTCGGCATTTACAACAAGCTGAAGAGCCGCATCACCGTAGTCGCGGTGCAGTGCTCGTCGCAGCGCAAGACGGAGCGAGGCCGGCGAATGCAGCGCACAAATCGACTGCTGATCAGTATTGCGATCATCTTCGGGGTCTCGTGGCTGCCGCTGAACTTCATAAATTTGTACGCGGACATGCAACGGCCATCGGCCGTCACACAGAGAATGCTTGTGGCGTACGCCATTTGCCACATGATTGGCATGAGCTCGGCCTGCTCGAATCCACTGCTGTATGGATGGCTCAACGATAACTTCCGTAAAGAATTTCAAGAACTCTTGTGTCGTTGCACTGAATCCACTAATGTTGCTCTCCATGGTCACACGACAGGCAGCAACGTCCAGGCAGCTGCGACGCGTCGACGCCGCAAACACGAAGCCGACCTGTCCAAAGGCGAGCTGCAGCTGCTGGGTAAGAGCGCAAAGCGGGGCATGGCCTCCGATGGCGACTGCCTCGGTGGTGTTAGCGTTGCGGCCACCGACTTTAACATACGAAATGGAACGCGTAGCGCCGTCACGGAATCTGTGGCACTCACCGAGAATCCCATGCCCTCGGAGCTGATCATCCTGGCACCGCCGTAATCAGTCAACAACAAATCCGCACAATACTAACCCAACACAATCCTAAACAAACCGCAGTCTCTGTGTTTTGTCGTACATCTATATATATTTATGTGTGTATATAACTGTAAATATATAAATATATACAAGTATACGAAACACAGATATTGTTGCCGACCATGCTGGAGCTTCGAAGCTGCCAGATAATTGAATTTGCATGCAAGACGTTTGTAAGAGGCAATTGAAACAATGCCGCAGGTTGCATGCATTTGCATTTGCATTAGAGATTTTGTAGCATTATTTTCATTTATTAAGTCGCAAGTAAACAAAAGTGCATCTGATGTGCTTTTCGTAGAGACCATTTCAATATTTGTGCACACTTACAGCTTTGCAACAATACTAAAATGGCATTTTGCAATGTTGAACTCAAGCTCAAGCCCAATGCATCCCACTCTGCCCTGGGCACCAATGCCAGCTGAACTATCGAGAACTCTAAGGCATCGGAGTCGAGCGAGGAGCTGTGCAGCAACTATAAACTAAATAGAAATTGAAATTGAAACCTAGCTTAAGAGACTTACGAATATTGTGTATAAGCATCTATGTTGACTGATTGAAAGCAAAGCTGAGCTAAATTTAAGTCTAGGCGGGATAATTGTGCGGCAGCTATAAGATGTACTTATAGATACTTAAACTCTACATATGTATTTATTAAGTGTCATTCATTACATAAACACACACACACATACAATATACATGGTACACTTCGGTTTCATCAAATACTGTGATTTAATTGAACGAGCCCTTCAATTAAATTTCGGGTAATTGATAAACACACAACTCCTCAGATATATTGATAAGTATGTATAATATACCTTTAATATAATAAAATATATATGTATATATTAAATATGTTTAGTATGAGTAAATATTCCACTTTGTTCCTATTTACGCTTTTCACTCTAAGGCTTTGTATGTATTTCGCTACTGAACTTATTTCCATGTGGTTTAAATTTATATATATAGTATATTCATAGTTAATATATAATAATAACTTAGCATGCAATGTGTCCATAGTACTAACTACGCGTCAGTTAAACTTAATCTCAGCTTAAGCTCTATCATAATGAATTCCGAGTATCTGCTGTTTGGCAACGAATAATGGATAAATAAATGTTTTAATTAATATATCTTGTACTTGTTCTTTCTGGTTACGCAGGGAATATTAAGTCCCTCAGAGTTATAGTAGAGCGTGCATAATGAGCAGCTACACATCATAAATTATCAAATATCAATGGCTTGCAGTAGCCTGAGGTAAGAATTGTCTGTTGCATCTTTGAGTGCAACCTTAAAGCATTTATGTAAATTCTTTATACACACATAAGAAAACGCTATAACTTTACCCAATGGCGTCAAATGTCAATTCGTTCTTGACATTTGTGAAGTAAATAAACGCAGAAAACAGTGCAATCGACAGGCCATGAATCGGTTGAGAACAAAAGAGGAATTTTTGGGCCGCTTAATGTCTCCTCTCTGGCAGGCCAGATCATCTGATTTAAATGTTCCAGACTTCTTTTAATGGGGTATTTACAGACATGGGCTTACGCCGTAAAGCCTTTACAAGAATATTCGCCAGGAATCTGAAAGCCTGTGCCGAAGGCCTGATGATGCTCAGGCAAGAGAGAATGGAAAATGACATAAAATGGGTCAACTCAAGCAGGCGCTTGGTCGAATCATTTTCTTGAGTTGATGGAATCAATTCAAACGGATTAAATAAACAAATTTTACATGCAACACAAAAGCTTTAAATTACTATAAAATTACGCCAAAATAAAATAACATGAACTAACCTGTGAATTGCACTCGATTCTGGCAATAGTTTAAGTTTAAAGAATATACCGTTGAGTCAAATTCATACCTTGATAACAAATTAGGTAATTAAAAACATCTATTTCAATAAATGAAATAGTTTTTTTTTTTTAATATATCCATAAAGAAGTCGACACTTCAAAATATGAGAACATAATATAAATACTATTTAAATTAATTTAATTATTTATTTTATAAATGCTAATATATAAATAAAATACTTCACAAACACATCTTACACAATTTTCATACATTAATTCAGAGACATTTCGCTGAGAGCGTGAGGCTAATTATTAACATTAGATATAAGTCTGATATTTATGATTATGTATTCTTTTAGACATTCTTCTGATATTAATTATTCTTTCTGGTCTGCGTGCATTTGCCTTGATTTATTCAACATACATTACGTTAAGCTGCTCGGCTGGCTATACACCTGGTGCACCTTTAACATTTGGCACTGGCTGTCGGCCTTTAAAGCAGTTGTTGTTGTGTAGTCGAGTTGATATGGAGTCAAACAGGCAAGTAGGAAAGCATAACGTTAAGAGCAATGGGCCATTAAACGGCGCAAATGTGGGCCCACTGTGATAAATATAAATGTGAACGTATGAGAGTATATGGGACCTACATATGGATACTTATGTGACAGCCGAAATAAGAAACGCGCTGCGAGACCGACAGACAACTGGTTTTATGTTGCCTCACATCCGCACTTCCGCACATCCGCACTTCCGCACTTTGGAGCCGAGTTGAGGACAAATGTTAATGTGTGTGTTGCCAAATGTGTATGTAAGTGTATTGATAAGCCACCCAGACACAGCTCATCAATCACAGTCGGCTGAGCTCAGGCATGTGGCTAAGCTCTTTGAATTGCAATTGGCCCAGGGCTACGATTGAGCCCTTTATAAGAAGAAGACAACCACTCGGCGGTCGGAGCCACTCGGTGGTGGCATTTTAATTGTAATATTGTGACAATTGCGTTAATTGTTGTGGCTGGAAAAGCGGCTTGCCGCCCAAGCTGAAGACTCATCATCATCATTAACAACGCATCTTTCTAACGTGGCGAGTAACACCTGTGCGACCCAAATGTGACGAGCGATACGCACCAACAAAAGGTGAGAGCGGCCCACGACAGAAAACAATAATAATAATAATTTAATTAAATAATTTCGAGTTAGGGCAGCTGAGCGGCAGACGAGTCGCACTCTCTGCACTTGCAGTTATATGTGAAAGTGTTTATTTATTTGGCGGGCGAGGCCTGGTTTGGTCTGGCCAAATGATGTCACTCACTACAGTTGTCAGCCATATGCTAAAAAATGTCTGTGGACTCGAGAGATCTGTGGCCAAACGTCAAGTGGAAAGTAGAAACTAGAGAGAGGGAGAGAGAGAGAGAGAGAGAGAGAGAGAGAGATAAGAAAAGTTATTTAACTTTCTTATTGGTCGAATTGCGTAACGCAATCTGACGGCCTAGGCATTCTAAAATTGACTAGACTGTTAGCCAACTGCCCTCAAGTGTCAAACATAATAAACGATTTGGGTAAGAGCCAGAAAGCAACCGAAAGATTTCTTATGAAAATCAATCTGACAAAGCTGCGCAGCGGCTCGACTGAAGCGTGAGCAAGTGATTAGCATATTTATGAGTAAAAGTGAAATTAATGAACAGCAATGCACAGAGACCGAAAGTAAAAAAGGTTCGTTAATATTGACAGAGTTCAACGCCAACAGCTAATACGACTTATTGCCAAAGCGTTGATGCGTACAAAAGGTTGCCTGGCCACAAATTAAGATAGAGAATGAAATCTATCCCAGCCCACACTGAGTCATGCTTAGTTCCCACTTCAAAGCTCATAAGCATATGTCTGTTCCCGTGGATAAGCGGCTCGAATGCTGTCTTAGCCAAGTTGCTAAGTTGCCAAGTTGCCGATTTGCCAATTGCTGGCTGGCAGTTGCTGGCTGTCAGCTTTTTGTCTAAGACATGCTAAATAAATTTTCGACACTTTCTCAAGAGCTGGCCAATATTTGCACGTGCTTAGCTCACAATTCATTTTCCAACCCACATAGAATACGCCGCAAACAAGAAAAAAACATTGTTCACGTTTTCAGTTATTGAGAGCGAACTGTTATTGATTCTGCGGTTCCAAGTACTAAGTAACTTTCATTTCGTTTTGCCATTTGATTTTGCAGCTTTTGACTTATTGTGGTCGAAGTTGAGGGCAGCAGGCCAGCCGACGTTCCATGCCGTTTCTGGCTCAATGGCCACGTTTGTCACCAGAAATTAATAACAATGTGCCGCTTAGTTGAACAATTCTGGGCGAAGACTTTCTCGTGCGTAAACCGGCCAAAGAAACTCGTTCACCGGCCAATAAATAAATACTACACCCCACTGATTTATCAAACTCTATGAACTAGTTAGTGAAACTCCGCAATTGTTGGTTTTACTCATGGGACAACTTTTTAAAATGCTGACATTGGCTATGAACGTTGAATTTTATTATTTATACTAATAAAATTCATCAGTTTTCCAAATTAAATATTTATATATTTTTAATTTCACCTTAAATAGTTCAGACAGTAAATTGATGATGTGATTGCGAGGCTTGAATTTATAAATATTTTCTGCTGTCATTCCCGTTGCCAAGGATGCTGATATGATCGATAGAGGTCGATGCACTCAAGCGATAGGAATGAGTAATTACTTGATTCATAGATTTCGTTGACATAAATGTTAAAAACGTTAGCAAAAGAAGCTCAAAGTAAATCACTTTGAAATTAAGAATTTTTTGATGGCATGATGATTTAAATTGTATTTAGATTTAACTTGATATAAATAATGATAGTTTAATTTTCAAATGTTTATTTTAATATAAAATGTGTTATTTATTTTTTTATGAAGCTCAAAATACTCTTAAGCCCAACGATTATAATATGTAATAAAAAAAAAATTGAGATATATTAATTATTTTTTAAGTTACTAAGAAATATATATATTTTAAATTATTAAAATTGATTTATATGTTAAAAATAAAAACTAATTATTACACATGAATTTGTATATAAAAATCAAATCAAAACTTTTGTTTTCTACTTGAAAAATAAAAAAAATTAGGTCATAATTCTTATATTTAATTTTATAACAAAAGTTTTTATTTTCACTTCCTTGGGGTTTTTTTCCCCTCAATTTTTATAAATTCATAAATCTTAGTTGCCCAAATGAATTACTTCACAAGCCAGAAAATATAAGCTTTAAAAATTAATATGCATATTTTTCAAGCGCCCTTTTTGCTTTGCTGAGTCAGGAATTTAAACTAAAAACCTAAATTGATGCGAATAGTAGAGGCATTTCCTTTACATCTTCGACTGCTCTCTAAATGACAATTAAGCTAATAATTTAAGCAAAATACTGTCAGGCAGATGTGTTTGCAATTATTTTTGTGGCAGAAATAGCTTTTTATGTCTTAGGGCGGTCATAGCTTATCTGATTGCTCGACTGTAATGGCTCGTAAAGTATCCGATGAATAGCATATTTTTGCATCTTTAGGTTTAGCGCTGCAGTTGCAGTTCGCTTTTTGCCCATTAAAAACGAAAGTCCATTTGGCTGGGTCAGCCGGCTTGACTTTGGCATTTCCGTTAATCTGTGGTGCAGGGCGGTGACATTTATTGTTCGCGATGATAAAGCACAATCTGAAGAGATTTATAATCTTTGGGGTTGCCGACATTGACAGCAGGTACTGGGCCGGCACAGGTTTAAATGGAGTTTTAGTTTAGGTTTTTCACACTCGCAATTTTCATTAGCATTTCAAATTTCCGTGTAAAAGAGAAAATTGTTGTCACCGACACTTAGTCGACTGTGGCTTTGTCACTCTGTTTACGACGTCAATGTCAGGTTGGACGGAGATTGCTCTTAGTGAAGCGCCAGTAGCCGCTCCACTCGCAGCGAACAGCTGTGGCTCTCTGCAACGGCAAGACGTTAGCCGTTACGTTACGTTTACGCTTACGCTTACGTTACGGCAGCCAAACTGGTTGATCGCACCCGCCGCGTCGACATCTCAGCCGTTGGCTTTCGCCCGACAGTCCAACTCTTGGCGAGCTGTAAGACAGTCGCAACACGCTGCCGGTCCGCGCCACAAATTTATGTAAATGAAAGCATACTTTAGATAGCATCTACATGTTGATGCGCGCTCATATCGATTGAAGTGAGGGAATGCCAAATACATAAATATCTCGACAAATCATTGACGTGTGCTCAAAGTGGGCTAAGTGAAAAGAGCCAAAACGCAAAGGCAAACGCAAACGCAACAATTGCATTGACAGTGAGTTTAGATGATCCAGTGATGAATCGAAGAGTTGGCGCAAAGTGAACGGGTTTTCGGTCGGTTAGTCGGTTAGTCAGTTGTTCGTTGCAGGCATTTCACCAACGCCGAATGCAATTCCAATTTCCGAACAAGTCAAACCAAAAGCCAAAAACGAAAGTTTCAACGAAATTCGTAAAGTCGAGCCAAATTCTTTGGCGGAATTCCGCAAAAGTTTGGCTAAGTCCACAGTGAGCATCGCAGCTCCATAACCGTAAAATGTGTAAAACAAATCAATTAACCGCAAGTTGCAGACAACTGAACTAATGCGCATTATCTAAGAGGTAAACTAATTAAAAAACTAAGCGGATTGAAAGTGAGTTTTTTTTTTATTGTTGTTGTTATTTCTCAGTAACGGCGCTGAAAATTAATTCGGCTCTATAATTACGTGAGATTTTGCGGAGATCTAAAGCAAGCGTGACAGAAATAATAGCCAAGTCAATTGTTAACATTTCACTGTCGTCGAAGTTACACCTCTCTCTCTCTCTTTCTCTCACTATGCTATGCTATGTTCCTCCTCTTTTTCTTTCTTGTGAGTGGACTTTGAATTGAAAGCGCGTGAGCGAGCGCGTTAGGGTTTGAATTGAATTTTTGAAGAGCTTGTGTGTTATATAAGACTTGACAGCTGGCCTACCTCAATTAACAGAGAATCGAACTCGTCTACAACAGCAACAACAACAACAGCAACAACAGCAACAACTGTTGCAACAACAAATTCATATGACACTTTCTTTTCGAGTCATTTGAGTGTATGCGTTTGCGCCTACAAGAAAGTCCGCAACTTAATTTTATTTGTTTTCGTTTTGGTTTCGGTTTTGGTTGTTGTTGTCATCAATCAACTGCAAAATGTTAATAATTTCACAGACTGCTGCACCGAGAGCTCATCATTAATGTGACTATGCGACTATTGATTACCGAACGTTAAGCAGCTGTAACTGAAACTGTCGCACTGTGGAGCTGGCCGGTGGTGCGTGTAAATGTGGTTGGGCCTGGTGAAATGTATCTGCAAGATACACACACACACACTGCTGATACATACAGCGTACTTTCATTTTGCTCACTAGCAGCAACTGGTAGCATAAGTATCTGCTGCCGCTGCTGATTTCCAACTCTCGCTTTGAGGACGTGCAGCAACGGATGAGCAACAACTTTCAAAGCTGCCACTGCCACTGCCACTGCCACTGCCACTGCCACTGCCGCCGGTTGATGAGTACCATATGCATCCGACAGATAGAGGCCATATGCACATTTGTCTCTGACAAATTGTCCAGGCGGAAAAGCGGCGCTCCACGTTTGCCAAAATAATATGAGTGTATGGCTCTGAAAGTGAGCTGTTGGCCATTGTAATTCGATGGCCGCCAAGTATTCGGATGGATTGCGTAATTTGTCAGCTAAGACAATTCAATTTGGATTTAGTGGATGCCATTTAACGACCGCACGCGTTGCAGAGATGAAACTTTCTAAAGCATCGACAGCAGCATCAAATGGCGTTTTTTTTTTTTCGAATTGCCTTTTGCGATTGCAGTTAAAGTTATTTCTGGCCAAAAGCAAGGCACAGGCCACGCATACAAATCACTCAATTTGATTGGCAGCCGACGCCCCAAAAGCATAAACCAAAGCTGGGGGGATCGACAAAAAAAAAAACAATCAGCGCTTAATGGGCCTGGGCTGCAGGCGAAATTGGTAACTAATTGGCGAAAACAACATTTCACATTTGACGCACAGCGAAATTGCATTACACGCGCCAACAATGGGGCGCCTTGGAATGGGGCGGCGCGGCGCGGCCTAGGAAATTGATATGAATTGACATTCAAGCACGAGCCAAGAATAGACTAGAAATTTGTGTGGCATAGAGCAGTGGCAAGGTGTATGGCCAGCCAGATTTAGCCATTAATCAGAGTGCGGAGTATGACAGGAGCTCATTGAAGCCTAATTAAATTGCCTTTTTTCGTTGATTTTGTTGTTTTGTTTTTGTATTTTCTCTTTTTTATGAGCGAATTTAGGGCTGACTTTAACTTTTGATTGATTGAAGTACTTATTGAATGGATTTTGCTTTAAGAATGAATTTCTGCTGTGTTTAAGTTAACAATAGAAGAACAAAATGAAAAGGTTTTTCGAATAATTGCGGAAAATGATTTGATTTTTTTTATCAATTGTGTGGGCAACTGTCATTTCGCCATACTGGCTTGTGTTTCCTTAGAACTGAGGTTCGCCCTAAGAAGCCAATTTATTTGTCTTTTTCTGCATATGACAGAAATGATATGAGCACACACAACTAACTAGCTGTACAGCATTGCCTCTTACTATATATGGATTTGCCCTACGATTGTTAGATACTCGACTATGAGAAACTCCAAGTCAAGTCTCAAGTCTTGTATATCTAATTTTATTTACAGATATTAACTGTATGCCTAAAGATACTTTATCTTAGTCTTATTCAATTCCAACTTATTTATGTTTCATTATCAAGAGCTCAGAGTCATAGCTACCCTTCTCGAAGTGGCCACGAGTGCTGGGTACAGAATACCATTTGGCTTTTGGCCCGCTGTTGCGTCTGTTTGTGGCAAGTGATTCTGCTTAGACAGTTGATAACTGGTTCTAGACCACACTTGAGCACTGTTGCTAACGGTTATGTCAGCTTTTTGGCAGAGGCAATTGCGAGGTCCAAAGTGTTTGTTTATGAGCGCTTTTGACCGCTAACTGGAGGCCGTTTGTCAACTTGTTACACAAACTTGTTGCTGTGGCTTGAGGCATTGTCTAACTTTGGTACTTTGTATTATTACCAGCCACAGTGAGTGCTCGAGCATGTCGCAAATGCTGACAGCCAGCTTATTAACCCCACCTCTCCACACTAACAAAGCACACACGTTTCTCTCTCTATTTCTCCCTACTGTCTGTTAGCTGTTTGTGCTTTTATATAAACCTTAATGACATTCATATGCAACAACTTGGAGGCGACTTATGATCCAATTCCATCAATTTGCATTAGAGCAACGACGGCGGCGGCTGTCATAAGTTTCGAAAAGTTTTGCGAATTAATTGAGAAACTTGCGTCTGCGACTAGAACAGAGATTTGAGATGAGTCGAGCCAGCGCTGAGCTGCAAGCAGCAAAAGTAAAAGGCCACGAGGCCAGAGCAAAGCAGATTAAATGCTGCCTGCTGTCAGCTGCAAAGGCTGAGCTAAACTTGCGGCACATATGGGGGCCAGAATATTAGAGCATGAAGCCAGCTGGAGCTAGAAGAGAATAAGAAACTTGCAGCTAGGTTTGCTCCGCTGCCCTACAGAGAGATGCAAACATCGTGATAAAGTCTCGTTAGTTGGTTCTGCCCGTCGACTTTTGGGTTTCATCTGAACATTTTTATTCTGGCAACTAATTTGCATGCAGACATCGCTGTATGCCGTGTGGGCACATTACCAACTTCTCGTGCAGACTACGAGTAATTAAAGTTGAAACGTGTGTTCAAGTTCTTTGCCAAGCATTGGCAGGTGGAGCTACTGCAACTGTAGACTGTAAATGCGTCAGTCAATGATAAATGATTGCAGCCAATGCACCGAGAATGCACCATTTATAAAAGCATCCATATCACTTGCTCTTGCTACGTTTGTGCTTCGTGTTAATTAGTTGAACAAACAACTGCGAACAAAGCTGCAACTGAACTGAGCAGCTGCTTACACTTCAGTTGTTCACTTGCTTCACAATCGCCTCCTGCTGACTATTAATATTTTATTGCTTTGAGCAGCAAATGCAGTCAGTTAAAGCATAAATTAGTCTCGTTTATGTTGCTGAAATTCCGAGAACTCTCAAGAATAAGCAAGTTAAATGCTTGCAGCCTTTGGCCTTTGCATCAAATTCAATGGCTGTATTTGAAATAATATATGAAATTAAATGTGTGAAGCAAGCAGTTAAGAACAGATATGTTAGTTTAATTATTTCAAGAGACTTCACTTGCCACTGAGTATATTAATTGAAAATACAAGTTATGTAAATAATGCCTTCGGCCAGGCCAGAAGTTGATTAGCATGTGGTTGCTAAGCATTATTCTCAATTTGCTTGAACTCGAAACTACCATTACATAGGATATATTAATTATGATAGTGTCAATTGTAATTCACACTGTAATTATTATAGCCAATTATCAGTTAGCTACAGTTTTTGGCAAAACTTGATACAGCTGCCTTATTATGGACTTGTTTTAGTGGGAGAGAACTTCATTATGCTAATAATTATTTGTTGATTTGATTTGCAAGTGAATATGCTGCAACATTTCCGCTGTATGTGTATAAATATAGTTCAGATAATTTCATAAATCAACAAGAAAATTGCGGTTTATATTTCGCTAATATAATTAAAGTTGTGTTGTCACTGTTTCAATTGCAAAAGTAAATGAAAGCAAAGCTGAATCAATAAACACCAAAATGTATTAAATTTCATTAAATTTTATTTGCTCTCCCGCAATTAATACTCAGTGAAGAGTGAGAGTTAAGGGGTATGCCAAGATCTGCATACAGAATGTGTTTATTCAGTCAATATATCAACTCAAAACGGAAAGAGAGAAGAGCTCCATTTGTTGCTCTTTAATATGAAATATCTCTTGTTATTGATTCTGTAATACTCGTTTTTTCTCGAGCAACATGCAGCTGCAGCTAAAATTGAAAGTGAAAATTAGACATGAAAATATCGTGAGTTGTGTTGATTTTCCGAACGCAGCTTTAGCTGAAACACTGCAATGTGCTGTAAATATAAACAAACTGTATACATTTTCACTTTCAAGACTGCTGAAGGGGAAACCGAGGGGAGTGGCCTGGGTGTTAAAACTCGTCTCCGACAAAGACAAATAAAAAGTGTGCGACGTGCATTGCTTGCCTAACGCCTAACAAAACGCCGTTGGCTGCGCTCTGTGCTTGGGTGTGGGACCAATGGAAAGGGTGAGAGGGCCTTGGGAGAGGGAGAGAGTGCTTTGGTAATAGACAAGCTGATTAACAAGTAGATGGCTGCTGCTTCAGGTCACATTCGACGCGCCTGTCACGCACGTGATGTAAAATGATTTATTCGCAAACGAATCGCAGTTCTGGCAAATTGCTCAAACCACCCTCGCAGCGTCAGAGTGCGAGAAATAACTTTAACGCCTTTGGCTTTCATTGCAGAGAGCGTAACGAACAGAACGTGCAACAGCGATCCAGCGGAACGTTGGCATGAAATTGATGCACAAAATAAAAGAAAAACAAAAACAAAAACACAACAACACAGAAATATATAAAAACAAATTACCGCAGAGTGGTGCAGAGTGGTGCATTAAAGCAAGTTTAATAAAAATGCTAAGCAAGGCGAATGCTGTTGCCAGCCATCAGATCAAATTAAAAGCAAACACGCACAGAAAGCGTCGATGCAGCCCGCTGCTGTTGCCATTGTTACCACTGCTGTTGCAACTTCTTTGCCAGCTGGGATGTGCCACAGTGTTGACAAATGCCGGGCACAATGGAATATCAGGACATGCTGGGCAGGCCTTCAGTCAGCCTTTGACGACGATGACGGGCGTGGCGCGTAACGACGACAACAGCTTTCGGCCCATTCTGCCCAGGGACATAAGTCCCGAGTTTATTTCGCGCAATGTGTTTACTAAATCGGGGCAGTACCGTGTCTTCCAGCCTGTCGAAAGCGAGAGCGACTTGCGCCTGGCAGTTGCAATGCAGCGTAAGGATTACATGCAGGAGGATGCACCTGCACAGTCCCGCAGTGTCCAGCCAGAGCCAAGGTCGAAACCAACTCAAAGGTCAACAAGTACAACAATGGGAACAACTACAACAACAACAACGACGACAACAACGACCACAAAGCCCTTTGAGAGAGTTAGCCACCCAAACGAGAGCTCGATTGTGATGCAAAATGAGCTGCAGGGCCTGGAGGACTTGCTCATGGAATATGTGCAGCAATTTTTCACCGAAGGCAAATATGAGCCCATGCCAGGACTTGTGTTTGCTCTACAAAAGAATCACACAAACCAACATGTCGAAAAACCTGTAAGGCTCGAGCGCAGTGCCTACGAAGCAGCCAATGTGGAGCTCAATGTTCCTCGTGCGCTGCAGAGCGCTCGACTATTGTTTTTTGCAGGTAAGTCAATACTTTAACAAAGCAACGTTCTCGCACTCAATAAGGAATTACGTTCTCTGCCAGGCCTCAAGAAGATTATGTGGCCCATCTACATGGTGCTGCAGGTGCTCAAGAGTTTGCTGTTCGCCCTGTTCCTGCCCACAATTATTGGCAGCGTGAGTCGGCTGATTGGCAAGGGTGAGTACTGAAGCATGTGCATACCCTTTTGAGTACTCAGCGTGAGTAATAGAGGAGATTATTTATAGCTTGAGTAGTTAAGCTTAAGCATCTTCTGTGCTTATGCCAGCCATAAAATTTGTAATCTTTAAATGTCTCGTGGCTGAACAAATACATGTGAATGCATATTCGCAGTGTATCAGCAGGTCAATCATTTCCACAACACAAAACTTGTTCAATTTCTACAACTCTTCGATTTATTAACAGGCATCACTTCGGGCTCGGCCAGCTCCATTCCGTTGTTTGTGCGTCCCTTGGACCCGCCGCAGGAGCTGGACTTTAGGGATAACAGCCTTAACTTTGAGGAGGATAACAAGTTTGCCATGGCCGACGATGGCAAGACGAACCCCGGCTATGAGTACAACGCAGGTATGTCTAACTGGCTCACTAATCACGTTCGCCTGCCATAAATGTTTTTTCTTTCACAGAGGCATCGCAGCAGCAGGCGCAGTATGCGCCGTTGAATCCCAACTCACTGAACTCGGCCACGCTGTCGAGGTATGGCGGGCAGCAGATGCAGGAGACGTATCTGAGTGCGCTGCAGAGCATTGGCGCTGCCTCCTTCAAAAATTCGCAGAGTCTCTCGGCAGGCTCGTCTAGCGGCATGGCGGCACCCGGCATGGCCAAGAAGCCCGCTTCGCCAGCGAATATAAATACATTCCAGAGCTTCCAGAAGGTGCCCAACTCCTCGCTCTTGTTGTCCAACTATGATCCCTTCTACAGTCCGTTGTTATCGCGCCTGGACTCGGTGTTTGCCCAGCTGAAGCTGAACTCGGAGAACGAGCATTGCCGCGAGAAGCTCATCTGTCTGATGTACGCTAATCCCGCAAAGTATGCTCCGTATAGCAACCTTGTCTCGGCCCAGCTCAGTCGGTGAGTATTTCGTAGCACCCAAAATTATGCAATGAAACGGCATGAAACGATGTGTGAAATTTCTGAACTATGTATATTATTTTCTAATTCATTTGGCAGAGAGTTAAATGAATTGCGCAAGCCGACCTCCGACAACCCAGACATTCTGCGCTTCTTCAAGTACATGCGCGCAGCCAAGGATGGCCAGGACGGCGTCGACTGCGAGCAGTCGTTCGTTAAATGCAAAGAATTCAAGGATTTCGAAAATCCAGCAATGCTCTCCACTTACAACGACATCAACAAATTGGTGGAGGCCCGCAAGCTGGCGTAGGACGCAGGTTGCCAGACGAGCGACGTGAAAGGTGAAAGTTCGCACCTGGGCAAGACCTGGGCACGTCAGGTGTTGATGCCTGTAGCTGTAATTATGCAAATTTAACTTTAGCGTAGCCATACATGAACATACATTATATCTATATTTACTACTACTACTAGTAGCTACACCTATGCATGTACATAAATATTTATGTACCTTGAATATGTTGTCAGCAGACAGACGATGGGTTGTGTGTTTCGGGGCTTTAATTAGTGTGCTGTATATAGAGAATTTTTATGTTGAATAGTTTAATTAACACGCAAAGCAGTTGCTGTTATCTTTAGCCATTTAGTTGAGATATTTAATGTATTTATTTAAACGGACTAATTTATTGAATATGAAATATAATTGATGTATTTATGTACTTATTTATTTATTTATTTAATATTGTTACATCCACTTAGTCAGCCTGAATTGCTTAAAGCTGTTCACGCTCAACAAAAAAATAAAAAATAAATAAAACTTAATCTGTATTATAAAGATGACAACAAGATTTTCATTAAGCTATAGCTTAGGACTCTTCACAGGGGCTTAATGAAAAAAGTGAAAAGCGAAGCCACAGTAAGTATTAATAGATAATGTGAATAGCAAACAAAATGTAAATTTGACGAAAAAAATTTTAAAATAATTATCAAACAGATTTTTTATCTATGAATAAATATTTTCTGTTATATTTTCATCTCAACAAAAATTTAAAAAAAAAAAAAAAAAAAAAATTAAATAAAATATAAACCAAAATAAATAAAGTAAAAAAAAACATTTATTTTATAATACATTCTCGTATTTTTGAACTTCCACCCGCATCTGTAAAACACAACAAAAAGGATTGGCAATGTTTCAAAACTTTTGTGTTTTGTTTATCATTCGCTCAACTTCAAAGCGACTGTAAAGTTATATGGACGTCTGCGTCAAAAACTAGAAAAATGTTGTGAAAAAACTAATTTGTTTAACAATCTGGCACTCTGCCCCAAAAGTCATTTTAATTATCTCATCCCTCGCTGTGCACGCTGCTGTAAATGTATCTTTGACATTAAGTATGCGTCTGCGTATTTATGAATATAGTATTTATATACACATACATGTATACTTTGTCTGTTATACCAAACGAAAAGCAAGTTTAATTTGTTTTTATGCGCTGGGAACTCTCACTGCGCCGTAAGTGTGTTAGAGAATCGAATTCTCTATGCCTTCTAAGTGCTAGTTAAATGCTAAAATTTCATTTGTATCTTTATCTGCTTCCTCTTAATTTATTTTCTTTAAGAATTGTATTTACATAATAAAAATATTTATAGAAAGACATACGTATTATACTACAAACTCAACATATTTTTGTGGTTTTCTTTTGTAACAGAGTTTGTGCCCTTTATGCAGTCGTATGTGCCTGACAGCTGATTTCCGCTTCAAAGGTTTTACTAGCCGAGCTGGAAGGGTGAACTAACATGCAATGTGAGCACAGCACATACATATGTACATCTAATTATTCCCTACACTCATGGCGTGGTGTATCACAAGTGTGAATGTATGTTGGCCTAACTAATAGAATTCATTCTTTGTAAGCATCTACAGTGGTGGCCGTTTAAGCGTGTCTGTCCCTTTTTATTTTATTTCTGAAATCGCCAAGGCTTTCAAGTGACTTCATAGAAATGAAATTGATAACACAATTTATGTATTTTTGTATTCATTCAATTCGAATGAAATCTGCATTAACTGAAGCGAATAATATTATGTTTTAAGCTACTATTCACATGAATTCCACAATGAAGAATTCATGGCCGGGTAGACAGATCTGCCATTTAAGTGTTCTTTAATATCTGTCAGTTGTTGCAAGTACAATCGGCTAATTGGATGGCATGCGGAGCTGAGCAACATGGCAGCTGCCACAACTGTCCAATCCACATCATGATTGTCACAGGCCCACAAAGTAGGAACTGTTCGAGTTGCGTTCGTGTCCAAATGGTAATTACACCTCTGGCTCTGGCTAGCCTCTTGTGCCGTATAAGTGTAATTTTCTCTGCACAACTCCCTTGCTGATGAGCGGCCAACAGAAACGCCAGTCGAAGTGGGAATTTCCCAATTTAATCTGAGCTTTGGCTTCTCGGGGGCTTTCCCAAAAAGAAAAAAAAATCGTTAACACAGCAGCCAAAAACACGCAAAAACTGAAAATAAAGTTTGGTACGTTGCAGCCTCAGCTGCATACGGGTAAATTCCAACTTTTTGTGTGGTTGCAAACAGTTTGTTCACATTTTGCCATGACTTTAAATTGAGCACTGTCCCCCAGTTTCGTGGGCGGGACTCAGTCGCAACCAGTTGATTCGAACAGTAAAAGTGATTATTACCTGTGCTCAGCATATTACATAATCTGCGGCTCTGGCTGTGACGTACGTTTTCCCGCTGATCCGCATGGTGAGTCATCGGCTCTTTAAATTAAACTCGAATTTGACCCAAGGCCTCGACGTGCGCCACAATAATTTTGGGGATTTCTCAAGGCGGCCAGCCGGACGACGAAGTCGTTGACGTCGCAGCCTACAGACCTACATCGCTTAGCCAACCCCAACCTACCGCAAGTGCGAGCGTGTTGACGTCTCTTTAACATCATCATGAATAGTCGCTTGATCGGGCGAGTGCCTCTCAGCTATCCGCATTGTAGATGGCTGATGTCTGGGCTTCAGCTCTGCTCTTGCCCATTGTTTCGTTGTGTTTGTGTTTGTGCGTTGGCTTGGGGCACAAAAAAAAAGCAACGTTTTTGCTTGCACCTCTTTCTCGACACTTCTCGCATTTCATATAAAATCTTTGTCGAGCAACGGCAACAGCACAGTCGCTTCAGAGCCAGCTAAAACACCAGGTCTGAAGACCTAAGTAAGACGTTAAGGATAAAGCCAACAAACCCAAGTGTTTATAGGAAGCAGCAAAAGGTAAAGAAGGCCACAGCGAAAAGCAAAACAAAAGTGAAGTGAAATGAAGTGCGGCGTGTTATGCAATATGCGAAAAAATAATAAAAAAAAAAATAAAGAAAAGTGACATGGAAAAAGCCATAATATATATCAAGAGTGTGTGATACAAAAGGCAGTTCATAAACATTCCCATATAAATCAGAGTTTTTAAGCTGCTCGCATGTTTACAAATAAATTGAGCAATATCTGTTATTTGCATATGTTTTGGCAACGCCGATGTCTCCGGCATTTCATTGACCTTCAATGGTTAATGCTAATTCGAGAGCCAAACAAATGGAGCCATCACAATATTTGCTTTCAATTTCGCAATGATTTATAGAAATTAGTTCGGAGCTTGTGTAAAAAGCACTTTATTTTAATTTAAAAGCAACATCAATTTAGTTTGTATACAAAGCACACTTTAAATCAAATGCAGATTTACTACCCTGCCCCAATGCGGGTCATTAGCATGCTCATAAAGCGAAAATGTGCTGCATACTTTGCGGCTGTTGCAGAATATTTCAAGTTTCATTTAAAAGTTTCCAGTCCGTTGCCTACTTTTGCGCGCTGCCATTTATGCCGCCATAAATATTGCCATTTGCCATAAATGCTGCGTGCGTTGCACAGTTTTTGGCGTTTTCAAGTACCAAATTCAATTCAATCGCATTCTTTTGTGCTGTGGTGCATTGATTAAACTGCAAATTTCGTGGCTCCCTCCCTGCTCACGATAGGATACTTCCGCCCACGTATAATGCCATAATAGAAAATCGAACGATTCGCTGTCAAGCGAATGAAACGTAAACGAGCAACAGCTCACAAATGCAGCAAGCATTTTCCATTATGTATGCTCTGCAGCATTTTTGTGGACTCAGCGCATAATATGATTCAGCACATTCTTTGCTGTGTTTTCTTTAATTTTCAATTGTTTATGGATCAGTGCGCAATTTATTTATACAATGCACATTGGGTTTTGGTTTCTCCATTAGATTCCCTACGAGCAATTACAATTCTGTCATGCTGCATTCATAAGCACAAGCAATGAGCAGAACTGTTTTTAAAACATTTGCAGTCATAATAAACTAAAGCATTTACAACTTGCTGAGTTAATTCAAAGAATAGTTTTTTAAAAAGGAAAAGAAAAATTTTTCAAAGTAGAAAGAGAATTTTATATAGCACCTGAAAGTAGGCAATACTTTATTTTACTTTGAATGAAGCGATCTTCACAACGATGATAACTTTGCAGCAGCTAACTTTAAATGTTAGCCGGCGAGCCCAAAAGGGCAGAATTTACAGAAGAACAAGTCCACAAAGGGGTTATTGTAGTCCCGTATGATTTAATAAATAGAGAGAACAAAGAATTCTTCAATGATAGCGAATAGTTCATATTTTGAATTGTATATGTTTTCTTATTTCTTGGGTTTATTATTTTTTTATTTATTTATTTATTTATTTATTTTTTTTTTTTTCAAATTATTATATTTTATCTATATTACGATATATAGTTTCGCAAATTGCACATTTTCTCTTATATTGAAGAGTATTGAGTTTTCGTTAACTTCTCTCAGCATTTCCCGTTTATGGTCGATTAGCCTTGCGCTTTGTAAATTTAACACAATTTCAATTACGTGCAGTTGCTTTAGCCAACTCATTGCGGACATAGGGTTAAGTGGCCACAAAATAGCCCACAAAAGAGAGGCAAACTCAACCTTAAGTAAAAAACAAAACCAGTTTGATTGCATTTCACTTTGGGCCGTTCAAAATTTTTGGTTTATGTTCGACGCCAAAGCCGCAGAAAGCTCGCCTTTGGTTCGAGCGAACACCGCGAGCACTGTTAGCTGCAAACGCTGTGGTTAGCTGGAAAGTGAGAGTTATTACGTGTGCGCAAATAACTGCAGAAGTTGGGACCCAAGCGCGGTTGCCAAAAGCTTCGTCAATGGCCGTGACAAACGCGATACACCGGCCGCTTCTCAAAGTGTGTCAGTTGTGAGCCGAGCCCACGCTAGTTAAAAGCCAATCAGCTCGGCCAATAAACAAACAATGAGCTAAGCATAAAAGTTGCCAAAAAAGAGCTAAGCATACACACACACACACCCAAACGCACACACACTTTTAATTCATAACTGTTTTCTCAAGCCGAGCTGAGCGCTTGGAGCGCGCAGCTTCAGAGCCGTCAAACCAATCGCAGAGAAAACATCGATTGACCGGTCGAGACTCAATTGGCCGAAAGTGTTTTTACGTTTCATTATTTTACTTTTGGTTTTTTGTTTTGTGCTTTATATGTGTTTTTTATGGGCAATCCGGCTAACGCGCCTGAAATTTTCTGTCTTTTAGCCATGACAATGAGAGCATTCGCCTTGCTGACCATCGTGTCGTGCTGCGGCATCGGCCTCGTGTCCGCCGAGGGGCTGCGTCTGCCAGACCAGCAGTCGTCCAACAACATCCAACAGATCTATGCGCCGCAGTCGCAGCCGCAACAACAGCAACAGCAACAGACGCTGCAATTCCAGCAGCAGCCACAGCAGGCGGCACAGCCGGGCGAGGAGCGTGGTCGTTCCTCAATTTTGAGCATCTTCGGCTTGGGCAATGACAACGATCCATATTTGGCTCGCACCAACAGCAACTGCTTGAGCGGTGATCTAGCCGAGTGCTTCAAGACACAGGCACTCAGCACGTTCGATGACATTTTCTACAAGGATCAGTATCGGTAGGATTAACAACATCTAATCATTGCATCAGCTCGTACTCACTTTCTGCTTGTCCTTCACAGTCTCTCGGACTTTGCGCGCGTCGTGCGACTGCCTGAGACACAGCAGCGCTCGTTGCTGCAGGAGCCCTTCGAATACTCCGAGGAGCCGCGCTCCGAGGACGATGACTGGAATCTGCTTGTGAAATATGCTCTCCGCCGCGCCGAACGGTAAGACAATTAGTCAAATAATTTCAAGTTTTTCGGCGCGTGGCTCAGCTGAATTAATGTGGGTCTCAGCACTTTTAATTGACTCGCCAAAAACTTTGTAAAAAATTCACCAGCTCTGCATAAAATGTGCTTGGCCTTTGTTTGACAACTTCCTTTTCCTGTGCCGCAGATTCATCAAGTCCACTGCGCTGGAGCTAGAGTGGCCCGAGGAGCTGACCGAAGCCGGTCGCTATGAGGCGCGCTTCATTGGCAATGACATTGACGACGAACTGGATGTCATTGAGAACAAGCGCGCCGGACACTTCTGTAAGTGAATTCATCTCTTAGTCAGCTCTTAGCATAGACTAACTTTGCCTTTCCTCTCTGCAGCCCGCAAGAAGTTGAAGAAGATGATTATTCCTCTGCTGCTGGTTCTGAAGGTCTTCAAGCTGAAGCTGCTGCTCTTCCTGCCATTCATTCTGGGCATTGCTGGTCTGAAGAAGATTCTGGGCTTGGCTGCCATCATTTTGCCAGGCCTGTTTGCCTACTTCAAGCTCTGTCGCCCGCCAGGTGGTGTTGGCGGGGCCTTCGGTGGTGGCCTGTCCGGCCTTTTTGGCGGCAAACCCTCTTTCCCCGAGTACACGCCCCAAGGCGTGGGCGCTGCCACCTATTATCATCATCATGAGCACTACGAAGGCGGCCATGGCGGCGGTGCACCTGGCCCCTACTATCGCCCAGAACCGTCGTTTGCCAAGCCCTACAGCGACTACTACAGCAAGAGCTACCAGGGCCAGGAGCCGATCCAGGGTCAGGTGGGCGGCAACTCCATTAGCTTTGGCGATTCCCAGCAAGCCGCCTACAATGGTTACTATGGCCGCAACACCGGCAAGGATATTGCTGCCGAGCCTCAGGCGACGCAACAGAAGAGTTAAAGGATGTTCCGGTCTAGACCAGGTCGCTTTGTTATTTATTTTTGCGCCCTCGGCACTGCATTCCTATAAGAATATTTATTACTCTATCTGTAAATAAAAGTCCAATATTAAGTTCAAAGCAAACGCCGTTTAAGTGGGCGCACCCGACGCTGCTCCCATCCATGGGGTGTACTAATTAGCAATAGAAAATTTCACAATTCAATGTTTCTCCAAATGTGCGCGTGTATCTATCTGTAGCTGAGTCTGTCTGCCTCACTTTTCGCTCGCGTTGGCTGCTTTTGAAGCTGCCACAAATAAAATGCAGCATTTAATTAAGGCAATGAAATGCCAAGGCGAGAAATTGACGGCCAGCGCAAAGGAAAAGTGGCCTGGCGTGTTTAATCTTGCTTTTCTTTAACGAGAGCCGTCACAAAAGTTTGCCTCTTGATGGCACATTAAAAAAAAGACAATCCAAAATTTAATTTTTTTCTATAAAAGGTAGCTGAAGGACTAGTCAGAAATGGAGCTACAAATAAACAACTTTATTTGTAAATAAAAAAACTTTCTTTTTTTTATAGCTGACCCATATTTTCGGGTTTGGTCTAATATATCCTGAATCGTTAAGCTTGCCTACATTAAAAAGTAATAAATTTCAATTAGTGAAATAAATACAGTTGGTCTTTTTACTAGTTATTTCAAAATTTGCAAAAAAAAAAAAAAAAATAATAAAAAATTAAAATTAAAATAAAAAAATAAAATAAAATAAATAAATAAATAAAATAAATAATTAAAAAAAAGACATAAAATGACATAATAAATAAAAAGGAAAAGAAAAATTATATGAGTTGAGTTTGCTTTAAATAAAATATCATAATATATAGATAAAGATAAAGAAAACTTTTTTCTACTTAAACTTAAAAACAAAAAGTTCCATTACTCCACATATTTACAATAATCAGTTCGAGTATTTCTCAGGAATTTCACAACAATGATACCTTTTTCAGACCACTCTAACATATGTATATTTGTATAATTCATATAAATTGCATTTAAACTTAAAAGCGATTTCAAATTGGACAAACAAAACGCAATGGTTTAAGCTTCGGGCGATTTGTGTACTCTGGGCTGTGCGACGCAGCCTAATTGAATTGCATTAAAATGGCAAAAACACCAAATGTTTTATGTTAGCTTTGAAACATATGCTTGGCATGAGCATGAACATAAATATGTTTAAATAGTATTGTGCTACGACTTAAAGGTAGCGTTTAAATTACAGGTATGACAGGTAAAGTTAGCCATGCGTCGCTTTTATGAATTGTTTTCAATTATATGAATTATTTGTTCGCTTGAGTTGAGCGCCTTTTTCTGAATGAAACCTCGCTTGGCGTGGTCTTGACCATGGTGTTGGCAGTTCAAAGTCAATGCCAAAACCGCAAAGCGGTCCATTCTCTGCTCCTGCTCTGCAGCTCTCCCGCTCGATCTGCCAGCGCTGTCTGTCCTGGCCGCCTGGTGACAACACCGGCGCAGCGGCGACGACAGCATCGGCTCAGGCGAGTGGACCACATTTTTCGAAAGAAAGCGGCAGCAGTTGAGAAATTGTTATGACTCTGCCAGTGGCCGTCGGCAGCCAGGTGGCAAGCAGGAGGCGGGGCAGTGGGAGGCACTGCAGCAAACTGACTCGGACGGACGCAATGTTTTTGATTTTGGTGCGGTTTGATTTGGGACCACGCAGCAGCAGTAGCACAACGGTTTATGGTCAGATCGTGTAGCGGTTTCTGCGCCCCACTGCCAACCACTTTCGTCGTGGCGTGCCACATTTTGTGGAACGCTCGTTTTGTGGCTCATGTTAGCCTACTTTGGCCACCTCGTAGCTCTCTTCAAGTTGTTGTTGCTGCTGCTGCTTGTCGGCCAATTTGCAATGTGCGCAATAATTCGGCCAGCTTATGACAGTCAAATTGATTCAATTTGTGGGCCAAACACGAACCCTTAACACGGCCAGTCAACCACTAAAGCCATAAATTGTGCTCCACTTTGATGGGCAACAGTTGTGCTGAGTTTGGCTGCGGAACATGATGTGGCCCTAATGAGCTGCATTAGTTGCTGTCCACAGCCTTGAAGCCGATAATAACTACCTGCCGTAGGATGTATTCGGCCACACTTTGGCTGTTAATCTCAGTTCTTAGAGCTTGACTTTCCCTTTGAGTTATGAGCACACACATATCTGTGACCAAAGCCTCGATCACATGTGGCCTGGCGCTTAATTGATGTAAACTAAATTGTTTTTACGTTGCCATGCAACGTGCCACAGAGTCCCCCCGCCACACCGCTTCGAGGGTCTGTGGGAAAATTGGTCTGTTTGTTGTTGGGAATTGGGTCTGTTGTTTACTTTCAGTCGCATTGTTTTGGCCAATCCAACTAAAGAAAACAAAAACAAACTCAGTAAAAGCAGCAGAACGTAAGTAAAGTCAATTTGACGACTGTGCGCTTGGCAGTGGGGCCATAGACAACGCCAGCTTAGAATTTCCTTAAACTGGCTAAACAAGTCCCAGTGCCATTTGCAGCTTTTGTTGTGAGTTTGGGACACTCACACATACGTACACACACACACACGTACACAGACGCTCTCACACACTTGGCCTGCGACTAGTTTGACGCTGCAAAAACAAACGTCGACGTCGACGTCGGCCTGCATTGTGTTTGCGTCGCTTTTGGCCGCTTTTCATATAAAATCGAAATCGCTGGCGGAAAATTCGCATTAGGTTTCTTATAAGACGACGATGTCAACAGTAACCGCTGAACAGTTGTCGTGACAGTCGAGCAGAGCGTAGACGCTTCCGTCAAGTGTTGTGCGTGCGTCTATACACATATGAGTGTGAGTGTGAATGTGTGTGTGTGTGTATACAAAGGACATTTATGAAACACACAGTCGAGCAGTGTATACAGTGAAATAACAGAAATAAGACAACAAAGCAGCTAACTAAGCAAGTGCCACAACAACAGCAACAACAACAAGATGCAAACATTTACTTTCTACACGCTGCTGGGCATGGCGCTTGTCCTTGCCACGGCACGTGCCACGCCCACCCAGAGCGGAAGTGACAACTCGGTAAGGTCAAAGAAAGTTTTGCAGTTCCCTTAAAAAGCGAATAAAAAAGTTCATAAAATGCCAGCGATAAGAGTGAAAAATCGCTGGCCAATTTAAGCATTGCGAATATCCTGGCCTGAACCGATAGTCCAAGCGCTTGCTCCTGAAATCTTATCAATTTCCAAACATGGCCGCAGGACTGCAACGCATTAATGTTAAACCGTTGTTTGCACTCGACCAAGAAATGGGTCAAATAATTATGGCTTGCCCATTTTATCGGCCGGCAGCAGCTGCTGCTGTGTTGAAGCCGATGGCTAACACCATTAATGCTCCTTTCCAGATAACGGGCGACTATGTTGGCAAGGAGGAGGAGCAGGCCATGATTAAGCTGAATGAGAAGTGCATTCAAAACGACAATCACTCGTGTAGTATGCTGAAGACGGTTATTTTTCTGGATCGTCTCTTCAAGAAGTCCAGCATTGATTTGAGTGAAAACTTCCGGGTCTCGCGCAACAGGTGAGTGACATAGCAGTGAGCTCTCTACACTAAGCTCTCTTAATTCATTCGTGCTCCAAATAGAGCTATGCCTGATGTGCCAGACGACAGCGAGGATGAGCTGCTGCTGGCCCGTGCCATGGACTCGGACGAGGAGTCGTACGGCCTGCTGATAGCTAACAAACTCTGGCGTTTCGTACGCTCCCGCACACTGCGCTACAAATTCTCGGACAATGCGGACTTTGTGGTGAATAGCGGTCCCAAGGGCAGCCTAAACATTGGCGTGTCGGTGCGTCCCATCGAGGCGCTGGAGGAGGGTCGCGGCAAGATGAAGAACATGGGCCCCGTGCTAATGATGATGGCGGCCAAGACGGGCATGGTGGGCGCCATCCTGCTGAAGGGTCTCTTCCTGCTGGCCGGCAAGGCGTTGATTGTATCGAAGATTGCGCTGCTGCTGGCTGTGATCATATCACTGAAGAAGCTGCTCTCACAGAAGAAGACCATTGTGGAGGTGCCCTCGCACCATGACAGCTACAGCTCGGGTTGGTCACGTGCTTTCGATGGCTTTGTGGAGGGCTTGGCCCAGGTGCCGGCGCACATAATGGCCCAGGAGGCGCAGGAGATGGCCTACAGTGCGCAGCAGCCCGTCAAGGTGGCGCAATAAGAAAATGTTAAAAAAAAAAAAAAAAAACAATTAAGAAACAAAATAATTGCACTACCAAAAAATGCGAAGCTGTTCATTAATGTTGCATTTATAAAGTGGGGGCCGCGCTTTTCTCATTATAGTTGTAATCATGCTTTCTCTTTTCATGATACTATCTCGCTCTCACGTTCTTTCCGTACCTCTGTGCTTACTTTTCGTAATTTCTTTTTAATTGCATTTTAATTACTTTTACTTTACTTTCTTTCAATCTACTTGTACTTTATTTATTTATATTTATATTTATATTTATATTTATTTTTATATATATTTATTTATTACATTATATAAATAATATGTTAATTCAATATTCACATTAAATGAAATACACATAAAATAAACGGAATTACAATTTGTGAGACAATTTGCGCTCTTCATTTCTTTATTACTTATAATTCTTTTTTTTTTTTAGTTTTTGTAGCATTCTTTTGTTGCTAGTTTCAGGTATTTTTAACTACGTGTGTGTGCTAGACCTAACTCTAAACTAAAAACAATTCGATAAATAAATATAAATAGCAATAAATAAATAAGTTAATTATGTTAATTAAGCAGCTTAGAGCACTCCTCGTTTGCCGGGCATCAGATGTTCATTTGTTATGGCAGCAGAACCTCCTCACCTTCTCCTTCGCACTGTCGTCTCACGGTCTTTGGTAGCGGTAGGGGCCAAGAGCTGCACGAATTGGCTCAAGCCCAGCCCCTACGAACGGAAGAAGGGCAGCTGCGGCTGTACGTAGTTGTAGATGAGGGGTCGTCTGGCCGGGGTGGCTGCAACGAATACACTTATCAGTACCAACGCTCTCTGGCCAAGCACTCTCTAGTTGTTTTAATAAATAGTTCATCAAAGTACGCAATAAGTTTGCAATCAGTAGCCAAACTTTCGACTCTTCTTTTGATAGCCCGCTTGTGTGCTTGCTTTACGTGCAGCCGCAAAGTATGCAGCGATTTAATATATGCCCAGAGAGAGTTCCATGTGTGTGTGTGTGGTAAGAGAGAGAGAGATAGTTGAGTGTGTCTGTGTGTGTGTGTGTTTCATTTAATTGCGGCTTTGTTGAATTAAGTGGAAACAAAATGCTGGCAGCATTGACTTTAGGACCACTTTGCTTGGATTAAACTGAAACTTTCTGCAAACAGGGATACGACTTATTAGAAAACTTTGGAACGTGCTCCACTCGCCTGCCTGTCCGCTTACAAATTGTGCAATCTAATAAGCAATAGGTAGTGCATATTACGATATTGTGCCAACTCAGTGAATGAGCAACAAGTTGTGAGGACATATGCAATATTGCAGCCACAAATTGGCTTAAAATGGCAAATGCAATAGCTTCGTGTATTTTAGGAAATTATAAATTGAATTTTGCAAGCATATTGGGTTGCTGTTGGAATATTAGTTACGTTGCTCGTCAATTTGTAACAGCTGTAGGCAACAATATAAAATAGGTCAGCTTTATTCACAGCTATATTAAAGAGTTGGGTATGGAAACTGTTTATACTGGATTCTTATGATAAGAGAAATCAATGAACGAAATATTAAATACTGCGAGATACTAGACTCAGAATCAAAAACACATTCCCCTGACGCTTGCCTATAATCATTTTACTCTAATACATTTCTTTTTAGCTTTTTATTGCATTTCTGCCATTAGATGCAAACTTCATTATATTTACTAGCTAACCTCATATATTAAATCATTATTAGGTTATTAGGTTATATAAAGCTTATAATGTCATATAATCTCGCTTGATTATCAGAACAGATAATGGAACAATAATGTCTCATTGCATGTTTTAGTCTCAGTGCATATCAGAGGTAAAAAAGTAGTAAGATCAGACACATATAAATTTTAAAGTCTTATAGATTGAAAGCATTCCCAAAGATACTTTCTCGCCTACCCAAAGTGCGGTGCATATCTCTCAGATAAATCGCTTATTAACGTAAAAGAAGCTAAAGAAGCCAACCCAGATATTCAGTGCCCGTGCAGAAGCTAAAATACACTAATATACACTACTCAGAAATCATCCTCATCCTCTTCATCATCATCTGCCTCAACGCTCGCCTCGGCCACGGCTGCGGCCACGGCGAGCGTGCTGGCATCAATCTGGCCAGAGCTGTGCCATCGTGGACCTGGCGATCTACCAGAGCGCAGTGGCCACATAGGCTTGGCTATCTGAAACAAGGGTAAGGCTGTTTTATGACGCCGCCCACAATGCACTTACTCTTCGCTATCCAAGAGTCCTCACGTTTGATCTTGTGCCCCAGGCCGCCATACGCGCCGAGGGCGGCCAGCGGGTTGGTGTTGTTGCTGCCATCACTGGAGACTTGTGACTGCAAATGACTCTCAGCGGTGATGCTCTCCAGGCCAGGATGACCTGGGTGCGGCATCTGGCCACCGCCAGCAACAGCCAGCTGATGCAGTGCACTGGGGAACATCTCTGGCGAAATATCCGGAGAATGCATGGGATAGTCCATGCCGTAGGGCATCATGTAGGGCGTGTGCTCCGGGAACTGGTACATCATTCTGCAAATGGAGATTGGGAGTGCGCTCTGGAGCAGATGCTGGCTATGATGATGTTCACTCACTTTTCACTGGCATTATCCATTAGTTTCTTGATCAGCACAATGGCTGCGACGACAAAGGCTATTTTCGACAGGATTAGAGCCTTGAGGGTCAACAAACCCACCGCCTTGGCTGCCACCATGGTCCAGCCAAAGGTTGTTGCGGCCAGATACATGGGTATATACATTTGGAATTGCTTCTTGTCCTGATGCTGATGTCGGCGACGACCACCGAGCAGGCCACCGCCACCGTCTTCGCCACCGCCGCCAAGAAGGCCGCCACCGCCACCGCCGCCTAGTAGGCCGCCACCTCCGCCGCCTCCGCCGAGCAGTCCGCCGCCTCCTCCGCCGTTGCCCTGCAGACGTCCTGTTGTGTACAAATTTATGAAAGCAGGACACGTTTTAAGCTTTATGGCTTTAATGTATCACGATGAGTGTGTGTGTGAGTGGATGGATGGGTCTGGGATAATAGTAGTTTGGACTGGATTGAATTGGAGCGTTCTGATATGATTGATGTTTTCAACGAGCATCACACCTAATGAATATATAGCAGCAGGCCTGCTAGTCGCTGGCCATTTATATGCGCCAGAGGTCCTGCCAAGGTCAGGCATTTGACAGATGTTGCCCCAAGGTACAAACAAGTCTGTCGCATTAGGTCAACTGCCTGCTCGTTGTGAGCTGCATAACAACTAATCCGAAAAACGCAGAACGAAATGTACTCCAATTGGACAGCATATGTTTTTAGATGCCAATCGGAATTAAGTGACCGCACGAACTGCCAATTAGGTACAGATCAATCAAGCGCTGCAAGGGCCATTACCTGTGCCACTCGACGCCTTCTTCAGCAGCGCCACTTCAATGTAATCGCTGTCATCCTCGGCCCGCTGCACACTGAACACCATCGGCCCCACAGGCACACGTATCGCATTGCCGCTGATGAAGTCCATGAAGGTGGACATGCCGCGACCAGTGCCCCACTTGTGCTTGTGCGCCTCATCCAGAGGCGGCAGCTTAACCAAATCGAAGAGACCCAGCTTAATCGTCTCGCCGCGACGGTACGAGGACACAATGCCATTGGCCACGCCATGCAGGCAGCTGGCATTGTTGGCGCACTTCCAGCTAAGTTTATCCAGCAGATCCGTATTCTCTGCACTCGCTTCAACCGTTTGCTTTTGCGTGGGTGTCGCCTCTGGCTCGTTGCCCAGCGCATTGGCCGTTCGGGCTCCGCTGCGCTTATGGATTGCCCCAGAGCTAGGTGACGCGCACAGAAGTGCCACCAACGCACAGCTGGCAGCGATGTAGTGCAACATTATTTAGCGTCTATTTATCGATTCAATGGTCTTTAGCTAATCCAACAGATATTCAGCACGGCACAACACTCAAATATCAAGAAACACTGAACAGCACAGCACAGGATTAGGACAAGGACGAGCACGAGTACGCGGCGTATCCTTCATATGGATATTCTTCAGAGTACTTGGCAGCTGCTGCAGCGCGTTGCAACACGCCGATATAAACACTAATTACTTGCTGTTGCATGCAACTCAGTTTTATTGTTAGCCGCAGCCACTGCAGCAGCAAACAGCAGCAGCAGCAGCAGCATCCACGGGCCAGCGACGTTGGCGTCGGCATCTCTACAATGCCTAGGCATATTATGCTGCGAACCACTTTGCTACAGTTTTGATTTCAAGACAAGCAGCTGAGTGACGGCCATCGCTCAGGGGGCGGCACTATCCAATCGCAGCAGCCAGACATGCCATGCACAGTGGTGCAAAAACGAAAAGCAGGCGTCAAATTTATGTAGTATATTATTATATATTATATATTATTATTACTGTAAAGAGTGACTATATTCAATTAAAATATTTAAAATAATAATCGATATTAATAAATGATTAAATGTATTCAACAGTATACTATTAAAATAAATAATTTAATCAAATTATTTATACAGCTACGTAGGCATATTTTTAACAAATTTGTAAAGAATTTTTTTTATGCAGATAATTTGGCATATTTTTAATAAAACTTTTAAAGAATTTCTTGTAAATACTTTTTTCAGGTCATTTATTAATAATATTTTTAAAGAATTCATTTTTATTTTTACTCAATTAACCGAAGTAGTAATTTTAAAAGTAATTACTTAATGTACGTGCTTAAACACTTGTCATCAGTATAAAAAAAAAACGCATCGGATAAGCTGCATGCTATCTAATATGCATATACAAGTCAGAGTAATAAACAAGTGAGAAAGCTGTAGTCGAGACTGCTCGACTACGAAATCCCCTGAGCCCTTCTTCGAACGAATAATATTGCAAGAATTATTCGATTCGTTTCTGCACGCATGCAAAACCACGCGCACACATAGACACTGCTCTACGCTTGTATGCATGTATGTGTGTATGCATGTGTGTAAGCATTGCAAGCGTCTTGCTGTCTCTTTCTGCCTTTGTTGCTGCGCCGCATGGATTTTGATGAGAAAACTTTGATGATTAATAATTCTGTTTCTAGATGGACAATCGTATTGATATCTTCAGATTATGATTATGATATTCATATCTATATGCTAAACCAAACTGCATGTCTCTAGTATTTGAAGTGCATTTTTTTCACATTTGGGGGTGGTGGGGCGAAGTGGGGACCGGAATCCAAAATCTGACAAAAACCGAAATTGTATTAAATTAGTATCTATATATATGCAAAAGACCTGGAGACTCTAACTCTAAAGATGAATTAGCTAGAATTTTATAACTGGTTCCCGATAAATTCGTTTATCGATAACTTTCCAAATATACAAGTTATCGGATTTCTGAAACAAACTCGTACTGCGCGTGCAATATGCGGACCTAACACAAAAAGAATGAACTCTCTAGCTTTTGTATCTTCGGAAATCGACGCGTTCATACATACGGACGGACGGACGGACGGACGGACGGACGGACGGACGGACGGACAGACGGACATGGCTATATCAACTTTTCTCGTCATCCTGATCAAGAATATATATACTTTGTGGGGTCTGCCACGCCTCCTTCTGCCTGTTACATACTTTTAACAAAACCATTATACCCTGATTTCCCATTTTCAATGGGCTCAGGGTATAAAAATGTCATAGTGGGGTAGAAGTACCCCATTGATGAAGCCCATAAAAATGTGGGAGATACATGTGTGCATACGCCGGGAAAATATAACGGAAAGGTCAATTATTAATAAGTGTTGACTCCATGCCATTGAAATGAAATATTTTTAACACAATATATAAGTGTAATGTAGCAAACCTGTATCAGCCTGTATATATCAGAGCATTTAATTGAAGTAACTTCATAATCAAATTAATATAGAACAGTTTCCCGCATACAACAAATTAAATCAATGACAAATTAAATTGCGCTTTGTTCCACTGTGCAGGCACGGTGTTGATGGCAGTTATCAGGTTTTGTTCACCTGCTTTAGTCACATGTTGCATGCAACGCTTTGGTCTCTGCTACAGTTTGGCACTGTCACAGGTTCAAGGGCTGTGCCTAATTAAATGCAATTGCAATAACTGCACAACAAATGCTGCCGCCGTCCTGCTGCAGTCACCTGCTCGCCGCACCACCACATTAGCCATGCAGTGCTCTAATGTGGTTAATTTTCTGCTCATTAATTTGTGGGTAATTTGCACAAAACAATCTTGCAGGCAAAAGTAAAAGCAAACAAAGCCAGCGCCGACAATTAAGGCACCGCTAGCAAGTGAAGGCCACTGGGGCAAGTGAGGTAGACTGTGCAGCGCCACATACGGTGCGACCACGCCTCGGCGCCGCGACTGGGAGTCGGGAGCAGTCAACAAGTGCAGCAAAATTGCCAGCATATAAATAAATAATAAATAATAAAAGAAAAGTGAAACGAACTATTAGCTCTCGTTTTTCATAAGTAGCCGCTGGAACCGCAGTCAGCAGCACTCAGCGGCTGGCTCAGTTACATTCTGTTGCACATGTGGCCAGACTGGCGATGAGGGACGATGGCGGACCGAATAAATGTGAAGAGCGGAGAAGGCATCAGCACTTGGCGAAGCATCTTGCATTTGGCTAATAACGAATTCACTTAGGCAGTCACGCAGCTACTCCGACTGCTCGATATAATTGCTGCAGTTTTTGGCGCTTGCCACTGGCTGTTGGCTGTTTGCTGCTTGCTGCTTGCCGCTTGTTGCACTGTAATTTTAAAGACTTTGGCAATGGCAATCAGACCTCAACCGTTTCAAACTGTGGCACCATTTTGCACCTGGCCGACGATTGGCTGCTTTATCTATGCAACATAATAGCCATAATCCAGACGCAGCAGCCAAGTCGATGGAACGAATGACAGGTTGCCCGCCGCATGCTACATGCCTTGCGGCAACCTGACACCCAATCTACGCACTATTGTCCTCTTCGCGGTCAATGCCAGGCCAAGTACGTGCTGGCCACGAAAAACGCAAGTAATGCGAAGAGCTCACAGAGGTTTCATTTAACAAGAAAGCGTAGCTGGCTGCCTCCACTCCCAAATGGAACAATGTCCACGCACCTGTCCAATCCAGTACAGTCCATTCCATTCGAATCGAAGCCAGTTCAGTTCAGTCCACTGGCCGTGACCGTGCACGGCACGTCATCCGTTGCTCTGGTAGGGAAAGTGATGCCGTTCGGCATGCAGTTGCGGGCGTTGGCATTGCCATTCCACAGAAAGTGGTAATCCAATGCCAATCCATGTTGCGACAATCTATTGTGTCAGCTGTGCGTGTGTGTCCACATGTGTGCCCCTTAAGTTTAATGATCCTTGACTTGCAACACATACCGCAACCGGATCCATTTAAAATCAGGCCGCAGCCACACCTTTTGCAACAATATTGACTTTAATGTCTTCACCATGGGCAAAGGACACGCCGCTCGCGGCCAGGCTGCAGCTGCTAGTTAGTCGTGAAAGTTTTTCAATTGCACTTAACGAAATTGCGTTTCATAATTTATATGAAAAATAAATTATTTACTTACAAAGTTTTTTGATGCCAACGGCAATTGTCAAACGCAGCAATGTGGCGTATTTGCTATTTGTTTGAAGTGCTACACAATAGCTGACTATTAGCCAGAGTGGGCATAGCCAACAATGGGAATAAAATATTAAAAAAAAAAAGTTAATAAAAAAATTAATAAAATATTTAGATATGATTCAAGTCATCTTAAATAAAATTTAACAGGGAATTGTCAGTAGTCAATTATTAATTATTAATTATTAATTATTAATTATAAAATGTGAATAACATTTATATCTGAAGAACTAAAATCGCAGGGTATTACCTATTCGTTACTTAAATATGTATAATCTAGCAGTTGAGTAGAGTATCACAATGTTGCATATACCTCAAATTAAGTATTTTGGAATTTATTTTCTTTGTCGCTCGCCGACTGTTTTTGATTATTGTTCACACAAAGTTTTAAATATTTCAAGGCTGATTTAGCGATCTTATTGGGCTTCGCCTTGGGCTTGCAAGCGAAAAGTGAAAATTGAATAATTTATGCATTGCTCAGATAGTGTTTCAATTATTAAAGACTTTTCTGCCGTGAAACAACGAAAAGTTCTTGTTCGATACGATTGCATGTCGGCTCTTAAACGCATGTCTCTGGCGGGACAAACGAATGGCTTAGAGACATGCAAAAGGTAGTGAAAAAAATGGCAATTGCCAATTAAATTAATTTAATATATTTGTATTTTTTTTTTATATATTTACTTATGTATATACATATATAAATATTTTTTCATTTCTTTTTTCGCAATAAAATTGTTGATTTTTTCTTTAATTGCTTGCCTGTCTGATAGACGTTGAGGCGAGTCGAGCAGTTAAATGTTGTTTTGCTGTTGTGTGTTATATTTGTTTTATTTTCTCTGGCACAAATTTCGCCCATGTTGAGCATTCGTGTGGTGCTTGCTTGTTGTTTATATTTTTCAGTTGGTAGATCGATTGCCTGCGCCCAGCGATACGTTTAATTTATTTGAATCTAATTGTTTTCTAATTAAAAAGACGCCTATTTTCATTAGATTTCACCAGCTTTAACTCCCACTATAACAGCTTCGAATTCAATTTGCAATCCCACTGGCCACAATTTGAATTACTTTAACTACTCTGCCAACAAATAGGCGTTTCAGCAGCAACGACATGTGTAATTAAAACGGATGTGGTATGCAAAAACGAACTGTGGTTTCATTATAAAGCGTTGCATACTTTCGGGCGCATGTTTGTTTGTGGCAGCCTTTGCGGCACATATCATATCACAATGAACCTGAATGTTGCAGCGCGTGTTAGATTTTCGCTTACAAAGCTGGCTTTAGCAGAAACTGTTCAGACAATTCAAGGATTTACTATGAATTTTGTCTGATTTAGCCAAATATACTCACAAAGGAGAAACTTTCATAATAAAAAAAAAGAAAATGACAAATGAAAAACAATTTGTATACGGTTTTCAGCTTATAAATAAGCCACCAGAGAAATACGATTGAAATAAAGGACCTTAATATAAATACTTATTTAAAACGACTTCAAGCAATGACAAAAGATAAGAAGCTTGTTTGCCGACTTTAAATCTCATGTCAAAAGGGGAAAAGGGCTTTAATAGTTATCAAACACATCGTAAAAGAAGAATCTTACAGAGCGAGAAGCTTGGGGCGATGTTTTGATAATAAGCTGTCATTTAGCCAAATTGCGACTGCGGGCCAAAGACTTTGTTTAAAAATGCAATCAAAGTGAAGAATGCAAAGAAGACATTGACCAGACGATTTTTATTACAGAGTCAAACCTTCTGGAAAATTAAATTTAATGTCAGAAATGAACAAGACTAAAAACAAAGAAAACAGATGCCAAAGCTATCGGAATGTAACTTTTTGCCATCAAAGTATGCGAGACAATTAAAAAAAAGACAGTCAGTTGACTTGACCCGACCTAAGTCAATACAATAAAAAAGAACTGAAAACTTTATATTTTTTATTTGTTAGAGGGTTTCCTTGCATTGCAGAGGATAAACAAGACCCTTTACAATTTAAAGCTGAAGAAATATAAAAATCAAATTTGCTTTTTCTTGATGCATTATAACCTTAGTAAAAATAAGAAATATTCGTAATTAAGTTAAGTACACGGGAATCGTTTATTATAAGACATAAATAATAGCGAAAGTATTTCAATTATAGTTGACAGAGTATTTATTAGTTGAGCAGGCGCAATGATAGAAAATAGTTTTGGAGCTATAACAAGGGAACTCACAGAGCAGTTTCCCTATAATACACAATAAATATTGTTAACGATTGTTTTACATAAGTTAAGTATAATTGTTTATGCGAGCAAACTCAGTTTTAAACAAATATAGAAGCTTGAGGCTATCTTACGGTATTAATTATAATTAATTATAAAAATGCCAATGGCACTTTTACTTTCGACTTGTTATAGGGATTACGTTGCCTGAAGTAGAAAATATTTCAAAAGAGATCAGTATTAAATAAATAATACAGAAACTTAAGATATATAGTTTAGGTCCATTGCACTTTATCAATAGTATTTTTGAGATACCAAATTCAAAAAGCAAATATAGATAAGCATACAAATAATTAATAAATAAACAAATATTAAACTTGAGTTTCATCCAATCAAGTGACGCAAAAGTATCTTTCACTTGGCCGTAATATAAAGTATCTTTTACTTTGCTCAAACGCAAGAAAAAGTTATATTCAATTAAGCCAAATACACAGTATCTCCAAATCAAACAAACCACTTTGATAAGTTTTCCATTGAAGGAAGTGAGGCATGATTAATGCTGAAAGCAGTTCAGAATAACAATTGCAGCAATACAAAACTATTATTGCCGATTCATCCAGTCGCTCTAATAGGGTGTTTCACCATGATGGATGGTCCATTGACTGCATTGAAGCCCCCACCCACCCACGTTGCAATAGACTAGTTGCAGTGCCACTCAATCGACGGGAGATGCAATGCACAGCTCATTGAAACTGGAGCCACGAAAACTTCAATAGAAATGTGTGACGACGATGATGACGATGCTGATGATGATGGTGCACAACAATCAATTATAACAAGTTGCCGATACAGATCTACGCAGCAACAACAACAACAACAACAATTACAACAATTAAATCTATAACAATGTGCTGTGAATGAATTCACAATAGTCGCACACTCAAATGAAACGAATCGGACTTTTGGTCCGTCAAACGCTTTCCATACAGCCGAGCAACGGGTTCCGCCGTTGGACACCAAATGCCGCTGCTGCTGCTGCTGCTGCTGCTGTTGTTGCCGCTCGATGATCTGCTGCTGGGTAGATGAGTGGCTGGTAGATACTTTCTTTTTATTGCCGTCAACGTCAACAACAACAACAACAAAAAAAAAAAAAAAAGCCAAACGTAACGAGTTCAGATCAATTTTGGTTGACTTCACATGCGGCTCGAGGCTCGAGCGCAGTTCAATAACGTTTCGACTTGACTTGTTTTTATTGCGGATACAATCCATATATATAGATATATATAAATGTATACAATTTTTTGAGTAGCTTCAAATTTCCCGTAATATAATACACGCTTATGTATATGTGTATGCGTGTGTGTGTATGGATTGTGAACAACAATATGTTAAATATAAAAATTAATACATCGAGAGTGAAAGTTATTGCTTTTTATGAATAGCTACGTCGATCATCATCATTCGATGCTGCTGCCGATCGTCATGATAATAATAATGTTGATCATGCTGTTCATAATGATGCTGATTTCTTTTGATGGAATATTGTAGCTGTTGCGCGCTGAAGTCACGTCAATTTGATTAATACATTGTGCACTATTACAAAATAGTCGAAAGGTGTTAGCCAGCTTATGAAACGCATGCGATAGATCCAACACAGTTTGGAGCAGCACAGGGCAGACAGCTCAGACATGGGAAGCACTGGATGGCGTGCTATGGCGAAATTAAACTAGAAATAATGTGTGATTAAGCTTCAAGATACCCTCAGTGGTTTGAGGCTTGGAAGGGAATTCATCAATGCTGGTTTATTGTAGATTTAGCAAAAACTCATCCTTGTGTTAATAATTTATGAAAGTCGATGGTAATCGAAATTATGACTACATTCAGCTTTATCTGAAAATCACTAGAAATATTCTAAAAAAAAAGCGCCAGTTGAGCTGATATTATTCCTCACATTACGATATAGAGTAGGCCAGTTGCATAGGCATGTAATGCATTGCAAAACTATGATAGACTTGTTTTGCCTCTAAACCACTTTAGGCCACTCAATTCTATGCACTTCAAATAGGCTCAGTGTATATAAGAGGTCGCCATGGGTTCAAATTTACTTTTGCTTTATGTTTAAAGAAAAAAATAAAACAACTATTAACAAGCTTAAAGACCTTTTTGAGACGCATTCGACAAAGCAATCAAAATTTGAGCAGACTTTCGCTTTTCTAGTCGGTTATGGGGACACGCACAGCGTAGAGGGCTAATAGAGCTGTTAGGCCCAGTTGGTAGACAATTGTGTGAACCACATAGTAATCTGTAAGGTGTGCGCTAGGAACAAACCTGTAGCACTTTGAGTAGCACTAATTTGTATAATTTGAAGAGAGTGAGAGAGTGGGGAGCTCTGCTTTAAATTCATTTTACTTTTCTTCTGCGGCTCTGGGGCATGTGAAGTGGCCGACGCAGCGATGCGAGACACACGACCAGCTCGCTGGCCAACTGACCGTTGAAAATTGAAAATTGCAGCGGCCAGTGAAGAAGAAAATTGCAATGCAAACGCGAAAAACGCAACGCAATCAGAAAGCATTTCCACTTAAATATATTTTCAAAGCTATTGTTTTATGCTATTTTCAGCTTCTGTTTCGATTCAATTGTGACAATTCGCTTGAATGGCGCTGGCCTTGGGAAAGCGTCTCAGAATTGTTGGCTATAAAGTAGGAGCATGCCATTGTCAAGGCCTTCAGTTGATACGCAAACGAGACTCGAGTGACATGTGTCCTGCACGCTACGCCACTGCACTGAGCCTGCTCTGCCTGCTGTGCCTGGCCAGTGCCCAGCTGGACAACTGCAGCAAGGATCCCGCCACGCTGCTCTGTCGCGGCGAGCGCGCCATGCGGAATGTGTTGCGTAATCTGAGCAAGAGCGAAAAGCCCCTGGTGATAATGCGTGGCCTGGAGATAGTGCCACTGCCCAACGAAGTGGAGGCACCACCGACAGCAACCACCGAAGCGGATGCGGCTGCGGGTGCGGACGCCACGCTACTGGATAGTCTCTCCACGTATCTGCGCACGCACGAGTTGAACTTGAAGCTGGCCGATTTGCTGGACGAGGACAGTCCCAGTGGGGCAACAGTCGCAGGTGGGGCAAATGATTTGCATTTTCTGTTCAATTTTCCGGAAAAGTTTCTAATAGGCTTATGACACTTGTTGCCATTAAGTTTTCGGTATTTCCTCAAGACTGTGCCACAAAAAGTTGTCAGCAAAGTTGCAGAAGTGTTTACCAACTCAAGAACTAACTTTCATCCACTTTGCGGTGGGTGTTATTAAATATTCCAAAAGTCGCAGTAAAATGAGTTGATAGAATACACGCATTTTAACTGCTAGCTGAGTTAAACTCTGCCCTCAGGGAAATTTTTAATACTCATGTTTTCTGAGCTGTTAATTATGATGCTGACATCGGGGAGTTCTGCTCAAATCTTAAGTTGTTTTCAAGTCTACAAATATTTCTGAAATATTTCTCATTTGATTTCCAAAGGGAGCAATTAAGACAGCTCGAAAGGATATGAGCTATATATTTACATATTTCAAGTTTAAATCGAAATCTATTAAATAATCATAGCTTCAATTCAAGGAGCCCTTTGGCACTGCCAGGTTTTTAAGGCCCTTCAGCTAAATATCCTGAAGCGCTGCTTATCTGTGGTACTCTGAACTAAGCTTACCTCTTTTCAATTCCACTACAATAACTTGATCCTTTAGTACCCTAGCCAATAAAACTGGCAGACAAAAGGCAGTTATTTCTCTCACTGAACCAAAGTCTAGACGTGGAACACGCAGAGTTATGCTTTGTCATCAACTCGGACTCATAAATTCCAATGTTATCTCTGCTACTCTTTTTCGATTACGCAGAGGCACGCAAGAAGGACAAAGGACAGGGCATGCTGCTGGCCATGGCACTGATGTTTGGCAAAATGATGGCTGTGCTGGGCCTGGGCGGCATCGGAGCTCTGGCCATGAAGGCGTTGGGCGTGGCCATGGTAGCACTGATGATGGCCGGCATTCTGGGACTGAAAGCCGCCTCCCAGCAGGGACACGAGAGCAGCCACAGCATCTCCTATGTTACCGGCGAGGGACATCATCACAAACGTCGTCGTCGTCGCCATGCCCCAAGCATTGTGGAAGAGCAGCAGCAGCAGCCTGAATTCCTGGCCTACCGGGCCTGGCAGCGCTGAGCTGCAAGTGAATATGCATCAGTATTTGTTTTGTATTTGTAGCTTTAACTAATTTATATATACATAATTAATTTATTATTTAACCTATGTGCAACAAATGGCAAATCTCTTTTAATTACTCTAAACAGGGGCAATCGCCTGGCTGCCACCGAATGCGCTGCCTGTTTGTTCTTTGTTTAACACTCGTTGCTGCCACTGTCGCAACATGGCTTTGTCTTGTTTACTTCAACTGCGGCTGCGGCTGCTGCTGCGTCTGTTGCGGCTGCTGCTATTGCTCTTCGCTTTATGAAATTGGTGAAAGTTTATTTTAGTTCAGCTCGCATTGTGTTGCCAGCAGCAACAACTACAGCAAGCAGTCAACCTATTCACAGCAGCCACACTTCAGCTCTGGCTGTGCTTGCCTTAACACCCTTTCAAGGGGTGCTATAATTTTGTCAGTTGATTGAACTTTGCATCAATAAATTTGGGTATGAATGCTCTGAGTCTGATTTATTTTTCTTTGAGTTTCTCTTGCCAATCCATACATCCGTTTATCTATGTATATGCAGCTGTCAATATTCTATAAGCTATATAGTTACTGATGCTCTCATAAAGTTTGGTTTTTGTATATTAATAGCAGAGAGAGAGAGAGAGAGAGAGAGACAGCTTGAACTCACTGTTTGGCTTCTTGACTCCAAGTAATATATTTTCAAGGGATAAAGGAGTGAACGACCTTTCTTAAAATAAATATTCCATAGCGACGTTTGACCTAATACAAAATATTTTCTTTTATTTTCTTTCTTCACTTTAGGCTAAGATTTCTAGAGCATCCACTAGTCGGTGTGCTGTTTAAAATGCTACTTTTTGTCATGTTTATTGTTTGTCTCGTTGTCATTAATTTGTCAGATAGTTGTTGTATGATGTTGTTATCTGTTTTAGCTGCAGCAGATGCGCATGCCATACCGACAAGGCTTTGACTGCATTCTGGGCAGCAGCACGGCGTCACAGATATTTATCTGGGATGGATTTGGATTTCTGGTGAATTTGGTTAATTCGATTTGCATACAGGCCAAGCTGGCCAGGTAACTTTCACTCTATTTTGGCAGCGCAACGGTTCTTTTTGGAGATCACCAGCGGCAGCAGCACCACAACCACCACCAACAACAACAGCAACAGCAACAGCAGCAGCAACAACAACCACAATAACAATGAATACAACAAAAACAACTGTCTGCCACGGGCAACAGCAGCAGTAACAACAAATTACTGCCATGAGAGAGACCTACATTTATTTTGGCCACGCTGCGTTCTGTTACACAATATCAATTAAAGCCAGGCTGGGCCAAGCCGGTCCGAGCCGGGCTGGGGCACTTGAAAAACCCGTTAAGCTCACGGCAGGGATATCTTGAAGAGCGCAACATGCTCTACCTCGCACCACGAACCTTGGCACTGGCTCTGGCTGTGGCTCAGACTGCGGCTTCAAACGCGGCTTCGACTGTGGCCGTCGCCGTTAACTTTCCCTTTTAAACGGCTTTTAACGCGTTCGCATTTCGAGTCGAGTTCGACTTTGGCCAGTCGGCCAGTCGGCTGCAGTTTAGCGTCTCTGTCGCATAATTAAATTATAAAATAAGTTCATAAAAAGTGAATTTGTTTGTTAATAACATTTGTATCCATATATATATATGATGTGAGATGATAGATATATATGCACATATATATATTTGATGATTACGCGGTAGTTGCTGCCGTTTTTATGTAAGTTCCCGTTTCAACGCCAAGTGAAATGAAATCCAAATTGATTTTCTAAATTTCGGCTTTTTGATTTTTTATTGCACATAATCTGCCAGCCAAACAATGTTGACAATAAAAATATATGAGTCTCTGAACTGATGGAGGCAACGTGCCTGAATGCGGCTGCTGCCTCTATCTCAGCTTCTGTCTCTGCCTCTGCTTCTACCTCTGCCACTGCCGCTGCCTCTTGACTCTGCTACTGCTGCTGCTGCAGCATAAATGAAAGTTCATAAAGAAATTAGCTGATTAATCGTCGTTCGATGAGCTTGGAAAATGACCGAGAGCCGAACCGTCCAAGCTAACTGAAAGTGTCACGCAGCCTACATTTCAGTCGCAGCTTCCACAAATTTCACTTTTCAATGATGAGCCCCCTTCTGCCGCCACAAGCTGGCCCCCCTTCTCCTCCTGCTCGGCCCACCTGCTGATGAACAGCTGTGGCGGCTGAGCTGAGCTGTCCGTTTCACATGTAAATTAATTTTTAACCCAAATACCGCAAATTCTTTATACGGAACGTCGCTGAACGTCTGTTGTCACAGCATCAGGTCGGACTTTTTTGTTTTTTTCTTTTTTTTTTTTATATATATATTTTTTTTTTTGATTATTATGCAAATTTACTTACAATTCAAATGAACGTAAAAGGCGAATGAGATTAAAGTTTACTAACCAAGTTTATGGCTTGTGAAATTTTCTTCTTTAATTACATATTTATAAGGCGTATAGTTTCTTTGATGCTTCTTTTTTTTGGTTCGTAATGGGATTTTGTTGAAAATATATTCCTTACTTTGTGCATATTTGTTTCGCTTGAACCAATTTAGTTGGCAGCATAAACATTGTCTTTGTACTGGCTGCAACTATTTTTGTTTGATATGCTGAAGACCATTGAATCTGCTTTGCCTGATAAACAGTTGAGGAAAATCAAAAATTATTTTACATATATTTGCTTTAGACAACACTTTTTAAATATTGTTTTAAAACATATAAAACAAACTTTGATTAACTTTGATTTGCTGTTAATATCAATTTCTATAAAACTTTAATTAACGTCCTGAATACACAATTTCAAACTCCAGTTCATTTATTTTATTTTATTTTCTATTAAATACTATTGAATTTCATTTTTTGTAATTTGCATTTCTAGCACTTCATGGAGTTCCTTATTGCATCATCTTCCATTTCACTTTCCATTATTGAATAGTTCCGCAATGGAAGCATCATCATCAGCTTCAGCATCGGGCGTGATTTCAGTTTAAATTTTTAGTTTTTTTTTCTTTTTTTGCATGGCATCTGAATGCAAATTGTATCTCTGAGTGTTTGGTATCTGTATCTGTTGTTTAGTATTGTATATTCGAGGCTATGGCTGCTGTATATGGCTTGCTTCTGACCACGACTTTCTCCGAGAAATTGTTGTTATTTATTCATTAAATTTTTGCTTCTGCTATTGTTGCTGCTCCTCGCTCTTGTTGCTGTGCTTCTTTTTTTTTTTTTTTTTTTTGCCACTCTTCATGTTGTTCTGGTAGCTGTTTTTTTTTTATTATTATTGTTGTTGCTGCTGTTGATATTTATATAAACACACCTACATGGCGCACAAGAAATATTTTTTGCATGAGGCCTCAATAACAAGCGACACAAAAATTTAATGCAAAATCAACAAAAAATCAGAAATATTTCTGCTGTCTGGACACTCTCACAGGCACACACACAGGCACACACACACACGCACAATGTGGCAATTGATTGGCAAAATACTGAAGAAAGATGTCAGCAAACAATGTGAAATTGTAATGCCAATTGGATCGCAGCTGAAACTATTTACCTGCGGCTCGCTCGCTGCCTCTGTCGCGACTTCAGCTGCTGCCACAACAGCTGCCGCTGTCATTTGGCCAACACGCGGTACATTAACGGTACCGTTAATTTAACAGCCTCTTGCCCCCGCCGATAAACATCGACGCCAACTGAAACGAAAATCTTTTCTAATTAGTCGCAAGAGTTTACTAATGCAAAGATTTTCCCCGTTTCTAACAGTCGCTTTTGTTGCTTATGCAAATTAACCAACCAACACAAAAAGCCAAATGTAAGAAAAAAAAACTTTCTCATCCAAAAACAGATTTTAACTTTAATTTAATTCAAATACTTTGTTGAAACAGCAAGAGCCAAAAACTGTAAAAATACAAAAAGAAAAAAAAAACACATCGAACCAAGTCGTTCCATCGCCTGACAAATGACTATGCGGTCCGAAACGAAGCCAAGCGAAATGAAAGTGAGAACATCGAAGAGAGTACAGCAGTAAAGATGCTATCCCGGCCCCTATCCATAAATAACTAGCTTCACTACCCAGATACCATCGTCAGTGCATATATCACTAACGAAAAGATTGAAAGTGAAGCATTTGATTCATATTACCATAGTCATAATAATAATATATATAATATATAAAACTAAAAAAAAAGAAGCAAACGAACTTTCTCATTAGACAATTTTTATTGATAGTAAAAAATAATCAGCTTATTAGATTTAATAATAATAAATTTCTTTTTCAATAGATAAATATAACCTTGTTCATATTCTAAAGACTCCACTCGTTAATTTGTTAATTTATAGTACTATTTTTCATTATTGTTTTTTTTATTTCATAGAGGCAATAAAAAATTTGTTCAAAGAAATCGTTCAAAGAAAATAAGAAAAATAAAATAAAATAAATTAAGTAAATAAATTAAAATTTATGCAAAAAAATATATTTTATTAAAATTTTTAATTAAGTTTTATTTTGCATTTTTTTTTTTTTTTAACTGACTCTAATTATGCAAAGCAACTATATCCTCTCTCACACCTCACTGTTTTTTAATCAATATAAATCTTTCTTGAAAATTGTCATATTGCAAATCTAATTCCATAGAACACATAACTCAAACGAAACAATGCAAATAAACAATTTGTTCTACATTTGAAATTTGCATGCAAACTGCATAGAAAACTGAGATAAACAAATAATACAATTAGTCAAAGTAAAAAAAAAAATAAAGTTTATTGTTTGATTTAAGACAATTCAATAAATTAAAGAGGGAAATCCATTTGAGCATTGCGACTTCTGACATAGCCGTTGTGCTATGCGTTTGAATAAGTTCAGCGAGTAATTCATAATTTAATAATGATAAAAAATAATCTCAGAAATTCATTTACCAAATGGCTTTATTTTAATATCCTTTCCCTTGAGCTTTTCAGATAAATGACTGAAATGCTGAACCGAAAAATAGCCGCGGCTAACAAATGTTTCAGTGTGTGGTAGTGTTTCTGTGCGTGTATGTGTGTGCATATATAAATATATATATATATATATGTATGTGTGAGTGTGTGTGTGTAATAGCTGATGTAATGTGCTGCTGCAGACAGACAATTTATGGCCATTTCTTGTTGAGTGTTAAGCCATTTGGCAATCTGTTTGCTTTGGACTGCATTGGGCTTTGGACATTGTCCATTGTCCATTGGCCATTGGGCACTTGCCGCAGTAGTGAAGCTCGTGTGGCAGCTGTCGGCGGCCGGCAACGCCTTTTGCAACTACGGCGAAATTCATTCATAAAATGCCGCTCGACACTTGGCCGGCTGCTTTTCGCATGAATGGCCACGGCTTAAAGCTTACGGCTTATGGCTGATGGCTTTAACTGTTGGCCATGTTGGCACATGGCAGATTGATGGCGTTCAGTGCGTGGACCAACATAATTTAGAGTAAACGGATGCGCAGGTGTGTGTGTGTGTGTGAATGCGAGTGTGCGAGTGTGCGAGTGTGGGGCATTTTGTGTGTGGCTGAACTCATTTGCATTTGAATGTGTGTCGAGATTGCAGACCGGTGAAAATCGAAATTTCAACATGGCAGATGAACCGATTTGCGTTGCTTTTCTCCCCAGCGGCACGGCTGCTGCGCCCCGTTTTTTGATGCGGCTTTGGTTACGAAATATGTGTGCTCAGGTATTTGTCGAGCAATTTGAGAGTTTTGTACACTGTTTTTACCGTTACACCAATTGACGTCACACACTTATTGCAACGAAAGCTGATTAAATTGTGGTAACGCATTACGAATTACTCATACGCCCTGTGTCCACTCATCGGCTATGCCGCATAATGACAATGATTCAGTCGGCCGTTTCGTAAGTCACAGATCCGCCTGACAGTTAATAGTCTCTAAGGGTGTCGCATATCTCAACACACATTCACCTTGAAATGGAAATGGAAATGGAAGACAGTGCGAAAAAATACGAAATAAAAAGTATAAACACAGCAATTGTTGACTCTTATTTTACTTTTTTTTCCTATTTTCTGCTAAACGGCATGCTCAGAGCGTGAATATGGCTTTGACGGCAGGCCAAGCAACCCATACATCATCCATGCATCTCGAACTCCATTGCCAGTGCCAGCGCCAGAGCCATCTCCGTCTCGCTAGACCATCATCATTTATCGCACATCTCGGACGGACGCAGCTCATATCCGTTTTTGTTTGCTTTTCGTGTAATTTCTCTTTCATTTCACTTGAGCAATTGAAGCGCGCGCTTATTTGCACTTTTGCTGAGCTCAAATTGTTGACTAATGTGTCACAATTGCAAAGTCAGTCAGCGCTTTTTTTTCCTATTTAATTGTTAGCTAAGTGCGGCAGAGGGAGCGGCACGAGTGGGGCGATTTTCACCTGTCCTCAGCAGAACGTGCTTATCACTCGATTGCTTTTCACTCTTTATGACCTGACCCTTTGCATTTATGTATATTATGATTGCTGTTTGAGCTAGACTACACACCCACTAACCTTTAGCACTTAGTGTTCTGAATTTAATTATCTCACATTGTGATACAAATCGCTGTTGATGTTGCATAATGATAATAATAATAACAATAGAAACACCCAGCCACAGCAGCAAGTATGAAGACACGAATATGAAAAGTAATTTCAAGGCGCGCACATGCGATAAACGCAAAAAATGTAAGCCACACGCCCACCTGCCCTGCGCTGCCCTAAGGCAGATGAGTCCAGCTGAAGAGCGGCAACTGGCAGAGGGGTGAGAGAGAGAGAGAGAGAGAGAGAGAGAGAGAGGGGCTATGGGGCAAGGGGCAGCCGAGTAACAGTAGTATGAAAATACATTATAATACACACAACTTTCATTTCTTGCGGCCAAAAACAACCGAAAGCAACAACAAAAAGCGTTCAAAATTAACAAAGGCTGAAGAAGAATATGGCACACTAGTTGCGACTGCTACATATGCTGGGGGCAGAGTGTAAGAGCGGGGATGGTGGGTTGAGCTGCGCACCTGTTTATCACCTCATGTGTTGTAATCTGTGTAGCTTCAACTCCAGCAACAGCAACAGCAACAACAACAACAGTTTACGCGAAGAGCAATAACAATAACAATAACTCAACGAAGAATGCTATAGCCTACGTACATATGTGCGCGTGAGAGAGCGAGAAGTAACGGAGGCTGCAGATACGCAGCAGCAAATCATATGCAGGCAGAGCTGTGTGTGTGTGAGTGAGCGAGGCTGCCCTGGCAGCGCGAGCCAACGGCAGACAACCTTGGCGCTTGCTCATATTCCGCTCTTCTGCCTGCCTGCGGACGCAACTTTCTCGCGCGCTCACATTCTGCGCCGGCGTCGCTGCGTCAAGCCCTTGCTCAGTCGCTGTTGACTTTCTTTAATGCGGAAGCAGAGGCAGCAAAAGCGGCAAACAAAAGCGCGTGAGCATTTAGCGTTGGCGTCGCTGCTCACCTAATGTGTCTTCTAAGAGCTGAGATGCTGTTGCTGTTGCTGTTGCTGCTGTTGCTGCTGCTGCTGCTCTCTCTCACTCTGTCTTTCTCTCCGCATGTGTAGGGAGCGGTTGTGTGGCCCTCTTATACATATTTGTGTATGCGCAGCCGGCGTCGCTGCTTGGGCCCAATGCTGGGTCGCTCTCTTCTGTCCGTCTCTGTACGTGTGTGTGTGCACTTTTTACATAATTTTACGTTATGGCGCGTCGAGGCGTCCGTTAGGTTGAAAACTCTTTAAAAACAGCCTGACAGCGTCGAAAAGTTATCAAACCGCAGCTTGTTCCATTCGAATGAACACACCAGTGAATTCGGTGGTGCTTAAGAAATTCAGTTTAGTTCAAAACAAAACATATACAGCCATGAAGTTCTTCATTGCCACCGCTTGTGTCCTGCTTTTGGCGTCCGGCATCTCGGCCGATCCTGTTCAGGCGGCAGCCGCCACCGATGAACAGCCCGGCGCATTTGCAAAGTGCCTGGAAGCTGATTCCATCTCGTGTCTGCAGCTCACGGTACGGATTAACTAACAAGGATTAAACATATTACACAAGAACTTGAACCACAACATCAACAAATAATAATAATCATCAATTAAAGTGAAAGTGAAAATGATATCATCGGCAAGATCGATAAATGAACCTGCTAGTGAAAGTCTTCTAAAGACATGCCAAAACACTTAAACATATAATCAATATATACTGATATTTGTTATATAAGTGCAAAGGATGCCCTGGCAAAAGTGAAAGTGCGCCGATCACAATCATTTGGAATACGAACAATAATTGTTGATAATTGCCATATATTTTGTTGTAGCTTGTGAACCAATTGAACAAACCTCGCTAATTTGTGCTTCCCCTCTCTCTCTCTCTCCCCACGTGTCTCTCTGCAGCTCTTCCGTAAGGCCAAGTCCATCTTCGAAAGCCCCCAAATTGAACTCTTCGGCGGTGTCTCTCTGGTCAAGGCCAATGAAGGACGCCAGGGCAAATCGTTGGACAACTCTGTTGCCGTTGAGGCCGCACCCACTATTGAGGCACGCACCGCCGAAATGAGCAACTACTTCATGGACAATGTCAAGAGCTTCTTGTCGGAGCGCTCTCTGAACTTCAACTTCGCCAATGCCGCCCGCAGCGTTGCCCGTGCCATCCCCGATGACATCAAGGCCGATCTCCGTGAGCTGGTTGTTGAGTCGCGTACCCGCAAGAAGAAGCTGTTGAAGAAGTTCCTGCCCATCCTTCTGGGTGTTGGTGCTAAGGTCGCCGTGCTCGCCGTTGGCGCCATCTTTGGTCTGCTCTTCATGGCCAAGAAGGCTCTGATTGTCTCCGTGATTGCCTTCTTCCTCGCTCTGGCTGCTGGTGCCTCAAGCGGTCTAGGTCGCCTGGGCGGCTCTGGCGGCGGCAGCGGTGGTCTGCTCGGCGGTCTGGGTGGTCTGTTCGGTGGCAAGAACTCCGGCTCTGCTGCTGTCAGCTCTGGTGGCTGGTCCTCGGGCGGTGGTGGTGCCAGCAGTGGCTGGTCCTCTGGCAACGCCGGCTGGGACTCGCACGGTGCCTACAGCGCACCCGTTGCCCAGACCATTGCCTACCAGGGCTACAAGCAGGCCAGGCGGTAAATAAACCATGGTCACCAGATGGAAAATTCGCTAACGAAACTACACACAAAACAAAATGATGACCAATAATGTCTATATTTATATTTATTTATAAATTATTTATTTTAATTTATTTACCTAAAAAACGTGAACGAGAGCGGGGCCCGCGTGGTCCTCAACCAATTAAGTGCCTTCCAATTGTAATCTCTCCAAGCCGAGAGACAGTCGAACAACATCAACAACAACAACAATCAAATCCAAACACACACAACAAAAACACCCAACTTCACTTTTCATCTGTACACACAAACAACAACAACAACAACGAATATCAACAACAGCCAACACCCAACTTCTACACAGACCAACCTAATTTCACTCTGCACTCAAGACACTATTTCATACTATCTTAACTATATTTTCACGGCTGCGCTTTGATTTATGTGCACAAAATGCTTTGAACTAGTCGCGCCCATAAATCAAAGGCAGTCGCCTAAGCTAACTGTCGCTGTTTGCTATCTATCATCAATCTGTCTATCTATCCATCTATCTATCTATCTATCTATCTACCTCTATGTATCTCTATCTGTATCTGTCTATCTCTCTATCTGTATCTGTATCTCATACTCAATCTGTGTTTTCCTGCTCTTACCGAAACGGAAAATTTTAACAAATGCTGCTACATCAAAGAATCAAATAATAATTCCGAAAAATATCAACAAACTGGAAAATATCTTTCATTTCACAATGCCCCGACTTTTCGCCCATTCAATTTAAATTGCAGACATCACTCATACGCATCATTGTCCGCTCACAATTTGCATTTTCTTGGCCCTCCCACTTTCATTTCATTTTATTTCACTTCATTCTTTGTTATCAGTCCCAAAATTCAACAATGATGCTTTCTACAAATTTCACCCACTCAAATACTATATATGTATATAAGTGTATATATGTATTTGTGGATCTTCATTTCCATTGCACTTTCCTCGGCCGTCTCTCCATATCTCCCGCTCACTCTCTCTCTCTAACTCGTTGCCAGAATACAACAAAGCAATTTGCTAAAAAATAAAACAAACATTTTGGGGCTCATTCAATAGGCGTTTGCTGAACGGGGGCAGCCACAATGCAACAACAATAACAATGGCCATAACAATAGACGCACATTTTGCACCTGTCGCTCTTTTATATTCTCGCTCGGGCATTGTTGTCCGCTGCTAAACAACTACTAGAAGAAAGTTCCCAAAATACAAAAAAAATAAATTTAAAAATAAAAATAGTAAGTGAAGAAGCTTCAAGCGGTCCGAGCAACTTTGGTTAACTGCAACTGGCAATGGCGACAGTTAGGGCCAACTGCTGCTGCTATTACAACTGGGCGCTTTACTTATGAATATGACCCAGTTAAGAGGCTGCGCGCACTTGGCCCATGGCTGATGTCTGATGGCTGATGGCTGATGACTGCTGTCTAAATGCTGATGCTGTGCGTTTGCCATTGCCCTCAACGGCTGATTTACGTGCCGTTTACCGAGCGTCGCCTCTTAACTTGGCTTTCTTCCGACAAATGTCGGCAATTAATGTGTCGCCGTCTCTGCGTCTGCCTTCTGAGCATTTAGCAGTTCTGTTTCTCTCTCTCTCTCTCACTCGTACTCTCTCGCTCTGTTGCTGATCATTTGGGCCATTTTATCGCTGTTATATTTGCTTAGCATTTAACATTTTTTTTTACAAATTTTCTGCTGCCGTTTGTCGCGCTATTTCTGCCAGTTAACTGCGTGACTTTGTTAGAGTGAAATTTGTGTTGCTGCCACGCCTCAAATCGATTGACATTGTGGGCCAAGTTAACGGCGTCATTTACCATTGTCAGCGTCATCTGACAACAGAGTCATTCTAGAGTGTTCGACATCGGCTACAGCTGCTGCGGCAATTGAAAGTGAAAGCGGAGTCAAATATGGAATTCCAATCATCTTTTGTACAACAAATTTCTTATTTAATTAAAATAATAAATAGATTTATGTATATATAATTATAAAATCTTTTATTTCATTCAAATTAAATAAAACAATTTAATAACTATATTTATGTCTTATTATCTTTCTAGAATTTTTCTCTTTGATTCAGAATATATTTAAATTTTTGACAAATTAAATAAATAAATTAAAAAAAAATAAAATAAAAAAAATAAGTATATTCTATTTAGTCATTCTGAGCTCTGGAACATTCTAAGCTCTGAATAAAATCAGGCTTTAAAAATTGTTTTTAAATATGACCCACGCCACAAGTTTCGTAGCATACAAAGAAGCTGACGATTTTCAAGCTGCGCCTTAAAGCGCGCTTCATAAGGAAAGCAGCAGCCGAGACACAGCTTAAAGCTTAGCAAATATTTAAAGCACAGCTGAGCGCGACTTTCACCAGGTTCCGCTTTAAAGCCAGCTTAAAAATAGACCACGATTTGTTGTGGTCTGCATTAACAGTCGCACCACAACAACTACTGCTAACTATTTTTTTTGTGGTGGATTTAAGCTGCGGTTTATGTCGCAGCTGCCAACACTTCAGCTGCTGCTGGCTGAAAAGCTTTAGACCAAAAAAAATGGTTTGAGGCTTAACATTTGGAATGCGTTGCACGTGCGACTTTGTTATGGCCTTTTATGGTCTAAACAACTCCACAAAGGCAGTAATAAACCACAGCCAAAGAGTGCTACAGTTGCTGCTGATGTTAGTTGTTGCTGCTATTGGGTGTTGTTGGTTGCTGTTGCTGCTGCTGCTGCTGCTGCTCGCTGCCCCGTGCGCTTTTCCGGTTTGCGGTTAGCGCTTGGGCATGGGTCAATGCACACTTTACGGATTTGGCTTTGAAATGCTGGCCATTTCACTGCACAGGTAGCCAGGTGGTGCAGCCGCAGCATGTGTGAAAGTGTTGCAATATGCGACGACTATTAGCCAGCCAGCATTAATTGAATATGCTCAAGCTGACATTGAATAATACGAGCAGCAATAATTCAATATTTGTACAAGTACAAATAGTGCGTAGAGCAGTGTAAAGAGCAGCTGTTCGAAGAGCACTCTACATATTAACACACACACTCACACACAGTTGTTGTTGTTGTTGTTGTTGCTGAGTTCGTTGTGCGTCGATAGATGTGTGAAAGTTGTCAGTTTGGCACTTTTATTGTCAACAAATTAACGAATGTACAAAAAGCATAAATGAACGTATGTATATAACTGCTAATGATCAATACTGATAGTCGGATCATAATGATTGCACTGATCATAATGTCGTTGACAATGACAATGAGCACGACATTCGTTTAACTGTCCAGCTGTTTTGTACCATAAAAGAGCCCGCTGAGCGAGCGGCTCATTTGGCCAACAAAAGAACAAACCGAAAGTGAAATGCCATTTTTGATATGACTGTGAGTGCGTGTGCGTACGTGTGCGTGTGCGTGTGAGTGTGTGTGTGTGAATGCTGATCATAAAGATAACGACAAATTTTTTAATGAAATGAAATGCCTTGAAAGTGAAACCTGTGCAATTAAAAGCAGAGCGGCCAGCTGCCACGCCCAACTGCTTACACACTACTCTTTTTTTCGTTGGCTTTCGCTTCTTCATTTCGCAGTCCAGTTGGCATTACACAATGTGGGCGTGGCTGCACAATAGGGCGTCAGAGATTTACATATCAGCGCGGGGTCGTTTGAAATTTTCATGAGCTTTTCAAATGGGAATTAGCTAAACGAAATGAACGAATTGTAGATACTCTTGCAGAGGTAAGAACTGAAATAGAGATTAATGAAGAGATCGACTAGCATATACCCCTTAGCAAGGGTAGCTATTGTCAGACGAATGGAAAACCTTAAATCTTTTCATTTTCAGAGTATTAGCAGGTCAAGGCTAAGAGTTTTTTGATTTACTTTTCAGAATTTGGCATTTAAAAAGTATCAAATTTAGTAGATGAATATTCTTTTAGGCAATATGTAGATACTTTGTAATATAACTGAGATAAAGATGAATAATGAATGAATAAATAAAATGTGAATAGCAGCTGAGTGAAATGAATACTCTCTAATATATGTACAAATGTGCTACAAACACAAAGGCCTCCGCGACTACCAGATACCATGTGATTATTTCAAAATATAATATCAAGTTAGGAATAAAAGAAATATTTGATATTGATGCCTTGCTCTATAAATCGCAAGATTTATTCAATACACATTATAAACCATATATAATACCCTTTCACATGCACTTTCTGACAGTAGGGTATTAAAAATTAAAAAAAGAGTCGAATCTGAAACTCGAAAGAAATGATTATGAAGTGGAAACTCTCACTTTTACGATTATTTTTCTTCTACATAGCTTTCGGTCGTCATTGCCAGCTTTGGTGTTGTTGCTATTGTTGTGTTTTCTTTTGTTATTATATCTCATGTCCCATAATGACATTAGACTTTCGCAGTCACAGTCAGAGTCGCAGTCGCCGTCGCCGTCGCAGTCGCTGTCGCAGTCTCTGTGTTTCAGTTCAACTAGAAAATAAGGCATAAAGTCAATTTTATGCTCAGTTTTTGTTGCTGATTGGCTCGATCGCAACATGAAAGTTGTCGAGCCTCAAAAACACACAGACACCGATGATTGAGTGTGTGATTTGGAGCAACACTAAATATCTCAATTAGAAGCTGTTATTTAGGGCTTAAACAGCATCTAATGTGGGTCACGCCTTTCTCTGCAATCGAGAATCGCATTAATCGCATTCATTTCCAACCGATGCGCCGATAAGACGCGGAGGGCTGGCTCTGCGAACGGGCAGCGCAAGCAAAGATTCATTCATTCAACAAATGATTTGTGCCCAACCCAACTGACAATTAATTAAATTCAAATTGTGGTTTCGCCAGCCTTTGACTCCACCTTTACCATATGGCAGCACGCGCTCCACGTCGCAGCTCGTATCTGATTCGAGCTCTGGCTGGGAATCAGAGTAGGAATCGAAGCGTTCGTTTGCGACGGCCACTGCGACGGCGACTGAGGCTGTAGCTGTGGCTGTGACTGTGACTGTGGCTAAATATTTGTTTTGATTTTCAGTTGTTTTTGTTGCTGTTGCGGTGTTTGTTGGCTGCTGCATTCGCTTGGCCGTGTCGCTTAATTTTGAATTTCTACAATATCTTTGGCTATGCAGCCGGCCAAACGAGTCGAAAGAAAGTGCTGGGACCGCTGCTCGACTTTGGACCGCTCTGGCTGTTAGCTGTTTTATATCCGTTTTTGGTTCGATTTATGCCATTTGATAAATCAAGCAACAACACACCACAATCAAGGCACTCACACACAGCCATCAGCCAAAAAGGTGTCCATTCAGTTACATGCAAGCAGCCAGACCCAAAATACATACGCACATGTGTGTGTGTGTGCGTGTGTGTGCATGTGTATGACCGTAGGTGAGGCATAAAATAAATCGTTAAGATTATAAGAAAAATTTCACTTTCTCAATGGTTTACAGTTATTTATAAATATGGCATCTTTTTTGCTTCTTTTTTATTTTTTGTTGTTTCTCTTTGACCATTTGCCCCGCCCTAAGGATGAATAATACATAAGCAAACCGACACACACACACACACACACACACAGGCACGAATTACTTAAGTTGTAGGCGAAGGTATGAAATGTTGCGTGATAAACGTGAAATGCCAAAAGTTTTGATCATCTTTGTCTCTTCGTCTGTCTCAGCCACTTGGTCAAAAGTTATTTTATTTTATTGATTATGAAATATCTGCGGCATTACGCAGTAGATTTAATGCTAAGAGATTAGATTTATTTGCGCATTAGGCTCTGCTCGATTTCTGCTTATCTCTAATTCATTTAAAGTAATCAATTGTATCAATGCATTTGGCGAAATATTACGTATACGCTTCGCTGACCCAATTAGAGCGCTGTCTCCTGTACAATTTGCAAAGCTGTCAGTGGATACTGCATTTCGTGGACATTGAGCGATGGCTGGGCATAATTGCATCCACCTAAGATGAGCAGCTGGCTTTTACTTTGACAGCAAGAGGCCATCGTGGTCAAAATTTGATTTATAGCTGCTGGAAACTGGGGTCAGTCGCGCTATCGACGGGCACACGACTTATGCATGTGTGTATAACAATATATATTTTACTAATCCATTAATAGCTCAGCGCCGTGCATGACGGCATGAACATGCCTCTGAGCGTGTTGTCGAACATGAGCTCTTAGCCAAATACCTTTCAGCATGCCAATTACACACGACAACAACAGCAACAGCAGCGACCGAAGACAAATTGCGCCGAGCTGGACGCCGCAAAGTGCCGCAAGTTCAGTTCGGACATGTGAACAGGCGCAGCTTAAGATACAGATACATGAAACACCTTTGTTTATATATGCATTAAGTATATATATCTGTGTATATATATACATATATCTGCATTTATATATATATTTCGTAGCGCAAAAAAAAACTTTCACTGAAGCTGATTTGAAGCGGACGTCGCGACGTTGTCGCTGCGGCTCCTGTCAAAAGGCCCGCGCTCTTCATGATGAGCAGCAGATATGATGCTGAGCCATGGCTGGAGCTATAGCTCGCAGTTGTAGCCATAAGCCAGCACAGGCATAAGCCATAAGCCATAAGCCGCGCAATCGTGACGAAAAGCCATCAACTGCCCCGGCTGGACATTGACACTTGTTTAGCAGCCATGCCGGACCGGACATGCCCCATCCCCATGGTGGCCCCTCTCTTTTTGCATAAGAAAACATACGCTGTAAACAGTGTACTTTCATTTGGCAAACACGTGGAGAGATGTTCCTGGAAAATGTGAAACGACCAAGTCAGACAATGAGCCCACTTCAATTGCGGTTCGTTAACTTGGCCCACAGCTAGCGAAGCAGCTAAAGTCTTTATTATAATACTTAATTGGCCCTAACGCATGCTCCAATTGGCCTAGCCGGAAATACCGTTTGATCTATCCCAACCTGTCCATCTAAAGGGCCACTGCCCCGCCCCCTCCTGATCACTTGATCTGTTGATCAACATCTGTCCGCTGTTCGTCTCTGACCGAAATACCATTGAAAGCAAAAGAAGAAAGTTGAACAATGAGCTGCGACCGCGCTCAGCTCAGCTCATCTGTGGCATGCCGTTTAGAATTTGCCCGCTTTTCATGATTATGAACATCACTTGGTCGGCTGCTGGCCTTTTATTTCACTTAATTTAATTTACTGAGTCGTTTTAGAGTTTTAATAATAAAAAAAAGTAAAAAAAAAAGACAGCGCTCAACGAAATTTCACTTTAAAGAATGCATTAAACGCAAACGCTCAGCATCCGGTCCCTGGGCCCTTAGGCGGCAAGCGGTGCATTATTTATGATGCAAAGTGGGGCGCAGCATCAGCATCAGCATCAGCAGCGTCTGCATCAAGGGCGTTACTGCAGCAATTGCGTGAAAGTCGCGGAAGCTGTCAAAGCCTCAGGTTTCGACGTTATCCTCCAAATAAGAAAAACAGAAGTAAAGAAAAATTGGTAAAAAGAGTAATGAAAAAGCGAAAGGGCTGGGCACACGTGCGCCGCGGCTAAGATCGAGCCATAAAACTGCAATTTTTTGGTATTATTTTTTTTTTATTCACTTTTTTTTTGGCAAGTTTCTCAAGCCTCACCGAAACCCTTTCTCTTTCGAAAGAAAGTCGTGTGAAACAGCTTCAAGCTTAAGCAGGCAGATGAAAGAAGTAAATTCGGCAAGTAAGTGCAGTTGTTTTTCACAAATTATATAACTCACCGACACGGACAGACTCTGGAGAGCTTTGCAGCTATTGCGCCATCATTTGTTTACACTTGGCCATCAATTATTCATTCGTAACTAACTTACATAAAACAACAACAGGAGCGACAACAATAGCTGCAATAACAACATCTCGACTAATAATTTATTGAGTAAATGCTGCAATCAAAATTGTCGCCGTGAGTTTTCTCTTAACGCTTTTGTCTCAATCCAGTTAGCTGTAAACGTTGCTTATGACCGTTGTATTAGATAATAATTTAATATGTACCACATGCGTGGCGTGGCTCGCATCTCTGTGATACATAGTCTGCCTCAATCTGTATCTGTATCCACAGCCGTGACTCTTCTCGCTGCATATCTGTGAGGGGCAGGCAGTCATCATGGAAAGTGAAAGTGTGCCCAGAGATTTGTATTCGTGCATTTTTAATTTGTATCTCAGAGTCGGCGGCCTGCCCAACTGTTGCTAAAATGTTGAAATACTTATATGCCAATGCTAATGTCTGTGGCAGCTTGGCTGGCGATTACAACAGCCGCAGTAGCTGCTAATTTCTTATGTGGCATGGACTTCACCCTCGTCATCAGCGAATTCCGGCTGATCAATCAATGTTGGCATCATCTCGCAGACCTCAATATGCGACTGAGTTTGCCTGGCAACAGATGCGGATACATTTGCATCTGTTAGATACATAAATGCTTAACATTATTAATTCATTTCGAGCTCTCATTTGTCTAATTTCGATATTAATCTTTGTCCATTTAAATCTGCATTTCGATCTTATCAAAAACTGCTGAAACTTTCAGAATTCGCTTTCAAAGTGAAGTTTCAATAAATATGTTTCTTTTATTCGCAATATTACAATACGAACTGGGACAACATGATTTTGGTCTAAGCTTTAAATATTTCAAATTGATTGCCAATAATTTGTCAATAAGGTTTCTTCTTATTAGATTAGTTATAAATTTAATTTAAATTATTTGTGGTAAAAAAAAAAAAATATAAATTATTTTACTTGAAATTGAGCATGAAAAATTAATGAAGTATTTTTTATGTTAATATATTTGTTTAAGAAAATTAATTTAAAATGTAATAACAAATTATTAAACTTTTTTATAAAAATAATAGGTTTAGTAAAGTTTAGAAAAGGTTGAAAAAAGTAAAGTTATTATTAAACAAATCGTTGAGTAAAGAAATAATAATATATAAATATTTAATAATAATCTGTTTAAAATTATTTAAAATGTAAAATTAAATTATAATTAAAAAAAAATTAAATTAAAATTAAAGAATAAAAATAACAAATACATATAAATATTTAATAAAATTCTGCTTTATTTATTTATTAGCAAATTAAAGAAAATTAAATGCGATATATATATGCATGCATTTCTGCACTCTCTCTACCTCTGTCTCTCTCTCTCTCTCTCTCTGTGCCTCTCGCTATCTCTCTTCTGATAGGGCATTGGAACTGCGATGCAACTGTTTAGGCACGTCTAGGGCATTGCCGCCCACTTGACCAGCCCGCTCTGACTACGAAATTAAGCCATTAAGTGGCAGTTGGCAGTTGTGGCAATTGCGATTGCAGTTTGTTTAACGTTTTCACTGCGATGGGGCAGTGCGGTGGCATCTGCAGCTGCTGCGGCATGGGCACGACATCGACATTGTTGTTTGTTGGCTTGAACACCCACTGCGAGTGCCTGGGCAGCGCACTCACCCAGCCAGGCAGCTAGGCAGCCAGTCAGTCAGCCAGTCAGTCAGTCAATCATTCATTCATTTATTCATTCATTCATGCTCTTTGTTAGCTTATATTTTCAAGTTGCAAAGTTGCACGCGTTGAGCGGCGCGTCGGGCTCGGTCGCAAGGCGGTGAATGTTGTCTACGAAAAAGGAAAATTCACGTTGAACTTTCTTTTTTGCTGCACAACAACATCAACAATAACAGCAGCAGC